>JAPXFY010000019.1:28889535-28894535 GCA_030674185.1 Monoplex corrugatus
CCTTAAGTGTCTATATACCCTTTCAATATCCACTTCTAACATATTCTACAAATATACCATTATTTTCATATTATTAGCTACTCTTAAATTATCGGCAAACAAAGCAAAATAAAGCAAATGAAAACAGCTCTTTACAAAACAAAGTCTATAAAAAGCGGCTTCTTTTGGAGTTAACGTGATATAGCCCACATCAGTCAAAAGAGATTAAATTAATCCCAGTATGATATTGTCTAGCACTATTGTCGGGCTTGTAAGTGTTTATGTCTTATTTTTTGTGCTTCCGCAATGTATAGTGCCACTGATTTGATTATGACTTCGTCATCAGATGACAAAATAGATACAACATCTTGTCTTTTGGCCATGTCGGATTCAAAAACTTTGCATTTTCCACGTATTGTGTCAAAAATTTGGCATTGGAATAAAAAGTGTTTTTCATTATCGACATTGTTTCCACATAAGGGGCAAGGATATACTGTGGACGTCCCAGGTTGAAACCAATTTTTATTTGCATTGAAACCAAGTGTTCTTAATCTAAATCTTGCGTAATTAGTTCTTTGCCATTTATCCGTAACAACACTGAGATATTTTTCGGTTTGAAAAACATCTTTAAATGAGAAGAACCAACTATATTTTTCTTTGTTTTCCATATCTGAGTGCCAATTTTGTTTAAACGAACAAATAAGCCTGTCTTTAAATTCATTAATAAACTGACACTCATTTCCTACTCCCTGGGACAACCACACGATTCCAAACCCAAGTTCTGATAAAGCCTTTTTTACCTGATAGGCCCAGTTCTGTTTTCCTATTTCCATTTGAGTAACCATCATTTCATATGCCTGTTTACATAACCGAGATTGTGGAAGCCTTAACAATTTCAACCAGTATTTAATACTCTTCACAAAGGTTCTAATGTATAAAGGATATCTTCCAGTTTTCTCCATATAAAACAGTATTAGAAGAGTGAATTGGTACAGCCAAAAAACGTTTTATAGCATATGTATGCACTTTTTCCATATGTGGATTTACAGTAAGACCCCATACTTCAGCTGCATATGTAAGTAAAGGTTCTATCTGTGTATCAAACATTTTCCAATATAAATTACAATCAATAGAATTGAGCTTCCGTAAGGATTTTAGAATTTCAATAACACCTTTTTTCCCTTTATTACAAGATTCTTCCCATGCATAATTTAAACTTAATTTTGTCGAAAATATTATTCCTAAGTATTTATAAGAATTAACAACTTTAACCTCGTTAATTCCATAGAACCATTTTTCGTGTTTTGATAAATGTCCACCCTTCCTGAAAATCATAATATTAGTTTTATCCATGTTAACTGTTAAAGCTAGTCGATCCGATTCTTCCTTTAAGACATTTAACTGGTTTTGTAAGCCTTTGACTGTACCAGAGAGAAGAACAACATCGTCTGCAAACAGCAATAGGAATATCTCAATAACCCCAGGGATAATTTGAATGCCATGCCTGCCTTTTCTTGACAGTTCCACTGCTAATTCATTAATGAAAAATGAAAACAATTGAGGACTCAATTGACACCCCTGTTTCACTCCTTTAGGGCATTCAAAATAATCTGAATATACACACTTCTCACGCACGCATGCAAACACTGAGTTATAAACTCCTCTTAGGGCCATATATAATTTTCCATTCACACCACTTTTACGTAATATATTCCAAAGATTATTACGATTCACAGAATCGAATGCCTTCCTAAAATCCACAAATGCAACATAAAGTTTCTTATTTAAAAGTAAATGCTTCTGCACAAGGGAGTAAAGTGTGAAAATATGATCAATTGTACTGTATTTTGCTCTAAATCCAGCTTGTTCTTCAACTATTTTCTCTTCTTTTTCTGCCCACTTTGTTAATCTCTTATTCAAAATATATGTATAAACTTTACTCACTATACTTGTTAGAGCGACTCCTCTATAATTATCTGGATTATTCACATCTCCTTTTTTATGAATTGGAGTAAGGAGAGAGAGAGACAGAGAGAGACAGACAGACAAACAGACAGACAGACAGAAAGACAGAGAGGAAGACATAGAGAGGCAGAGAGAGAGAGACAGACAGACAGACAGAGACAGAGACAGAGACAGAGAGAGAGACAGACAGAGACGGAGAGACAGAGACAGAGGGAGAGAGAGACACAGAGAGACACAGAGACAAAAAAGAGAGACACAGAACGAGAGAGGAGAGGCAGAAAGAGATGGGGACAGGTAGAGAAACAGACAGAGATAAAGAAAAGGATAGAAAAAAGAAAGAAAGACAGAGACAGACACCCGTTACACAGTATCAGTCACTTCCTACTCTCATTCCCTTCGGAAAGATCGCAGCAGTTACAAAGCACTGCTGTAGAGTGGTGGACTCTGGTCAAACCTGCCTGGCTAAAAATATGACTATGGCTTGTATGTAACAAACATTAACTGTTCAGACTGGATAGGTCATATTCAGAAAATATTGATCCACACAGGTATTGGTTTGGTTTGAGAATCTCAACGTTTTAGGAACAAATCCTCATTTTGTAAAAAAAATTCTTCGTCACTCCAGGATAATTATCGGTAAGTCTGGAAGAGAGTTTTGAAAAACATCAGTAACTGCATATTACATGTATATCAAAAATTCAAAGATCATTTTGAGATAGATGAATAATTGCGCAGTTACCAGCTAGTTATATGTTTCCATGGATAAAATTATAATGCAGCTGTCACAAGCTTGAGATTAAATTAGGCAGACACAAAAGAGTAGACAGACAAAGCAGAATATGCAAGTTCTGGAATGAAGAAACCTTAGGCGGTGAGTTTCACTTCACTTTCTAATGTCCTAAATTCTATGATAACCAGCTGAAGTTCATTACATAAAAATATATCTGTCAGTTAAATCAAGGTTCTCATCGTATAACCTCATTTCTGGAAGAGAAGAAGACAAGATCAGTTGAAAATAGAAAAGTCTATCGATTTTCTAAAATTGTATAATGATCTTCTTAACATTTGAGTAGCCTATTGTAAGAAAATATCAAATGCACTTTATTTCTGTTGGGCTGTGGCAAATTCTTCCTATTTCATGTTACATGTTCATAATGTTGGATTTTCGTATATTTGATGTTATCCTTAATGCCCAGTCGGGATTAAAAGATCTTTCCAGCAATGATATGAACTGAATTGAACTGAAATTGTGTGTGTACAGTATGTATGTATGTATGTATGTATGTATGTATGTATGTATGTATGTATGTATGTATGTATGTATGTATGTATGTATGTATGTATGTATATATGTATGTATGTATGTATGTATGTATGTATGTGTGAGGATGTGTGTGTATTTCTATGTGTGCTTGTGTTTGTGTTTTAATTATATCATTTTATCTACACTATCACAGCTATATCTTTGAAAGAAAGCATGACTGCATTGTGTGTAGAAGTCTTTTGCTCTCTTCTGCTTGTAACACCAAATTCATGGAACTATATAACCACTATATATGTACTTACTCTACGAAGATATTTATTGAATCGTGTTATTCTTTAATTCGCCGTTTATATGTACTACCCAAAAAGGGTTAAGGGTCGCCATCATGTTATATAATACTACTTTAGTCTGATTCTTTGCGTTGACGTATTTTCTATATTTGGTAGAAAACTGACGGTGACCCTTAACTTTTTAGAGTAGTGTAATTCACGGTTCACAAGTGCGCTGAACCAGTTCAGCTTCACCACGATCTTCCTCTTTCAATTGATCAGTTTGCTACTTAACCCTTTGATTCCCGCACACTATCCACCAACTGCAAAAACGTAACCCTTTGACTTCTTCACCCTATCCACCAACTTCCTGCACGAATCTGGTAGATAGAGTGAGAGAGTCAAAGGGTTAAGTTTTTGCTTTGCTAGTATGGTTGACGATGAAGGATGCTGGTGGACAAGGTGCGGGAGTCAAAAGGTTGAGTTACCGTAAAACCCAAGCATGAAGCCATACATTCATTCCTTCATAAATCCATCATCCGTCATATCGTAAAATTGAACCATTAAACCTTCTATACTTCCGCCCATTCTACGCTTATCCATATATCCATCCATCCATCCATTGAATTATCCATTTTCTATGTTATCCTTGAAAATTAACCAAAGCATAAATTAATCAAATCAACTCACTCCTCCAACCATGTATCCATCTATTCGTCGGCCATCGATCCCTCCATCCATCTATTTACATACCCATCTATTTATCCATCCACACATCAATTTGTCACTCGTGTGGACATATAGACAGACAGACAGACAGACAGATAGATAGATAGACAGACAGACAGATAGATAGATAGATAGACAGACAGACAGATAGATAGATAGATAGACAGACAGATAGATAGATAGATAGATAGACAGACAGATAGATAGATAGATAGATAGATAGATAGATAGACAGATAGATAGATAGATAAATGAAGATAGACATAGAGAGATAGATTTAGAGATCTAAACATAAACCATACGTATGGATTTGGATAGATAAATGTATATAATACATATATTCGTTTATACATATGAACATATATGTGTATATATATACTAGTCACAACAAGTTAAGCACAGTTTACATGTACCCGCATATTTTCAACAAATATCAAAGCCATGACTTTCCAATTGGGAACAGATTTATTTCATAATCTTGTTCAAACGTACATTGAATTTCATTGTGATCGCACAAACGGTTTGGGATATACAGACAATTAAACAGAGGAGGGGTCGAAATCAAAGTTTGCCAAATCTGTCCAGTTCACCAAATCATTTCAATAATGGGTGTGACCACCCCGATTGGCGAGACATTCCATGCAGCGTCTCCTCATCGAGTAGACCAGTGTTCTGATGACCCTCTGTGGGATTCCCTGCCATTCCAGTTGCAGCATTCGGAAGAGATCCTGACGGTCCCTGGGAGGTGGATGGTTCTCCTTTACACGTCTCCCCAACTCATCCCAAAGATGCTC
>JAPXFY010000019.1:28899535-28914535 GCA_030674185.1 Monoplex corrugatus
ATGCTATATGGTCGTTGATAATGTTTGTGTCTTTGTGCAACACAGTTCTTGATGATTTTTGTCTTGATAGACAGTCAAAATTCGTGTATCATTCAAGCACATTAAGTGAAGTGTTAAGATTGAAAATGGACTTTCGTGCATCATTCAAAATAGCTAAAAAAAAAATTGAAAAAAAATACAATAAAAAAACAATTGGAAAAACGAAACAAAACGAAAAAGTGCTCCAAGGCCTCCAAGCAACTAAGACAGAAAAGAAAAGAAAAATATAAGGAAAGTTCTTACTCAAATCGGTTTTTTTTGCCTATACAAAAAAGATAAAAGAAATGGAAGAAGAGAAAATGACAGAAAAAATGGAGAAAAGGAGGACTGTAGTGAAATAGAGAAAGACAATTAACTGGAAAAAATGTAAAAAAAAAAAAAGAAAAAAAAAGAGAGAGAGACAGAGACAGAGAGAGAGAGAATTGAAAGATTAAAAAAAAACTGCGCACTGGCACTGGTCAAAGCCATGGGCTTGGTGATGTCAGCATTCTCTCTGTAACTCAGCCTTAGCACCACTGGACGCTCGAAGCTATTGGCGGGTTGTGTCTGAACGCGTAGACGTGATTTGACGCCATCAAAGACACCTTCGTTACCCGTCAGTCTGACATCTTCTAACGTCATCTCATCCACCCTCGATCCGCCGAAACTTGCGGGTGACCGGAATGGGACTTCCACATCTGGCACGCACTCTGCAGAACAACAAAGAGCTCAAACCATGTTAACATTCTCCACTAATGTTTTGAATACATCAATTTTCAAGGCGTCCCTTTAAAAATCATAGTGGGATTTTTCGGCTCTAACCATCTCCTACCCACAGTTGAACATGCTATGCGTTCATTGGGAAGACTAGGATCACACAGTCGAGGCTCATTCACTTCACAGAAGCGGCTTGAATGTTCTGACAACACCGCAGGTGTCTGTATCTCTCGAATATGGTTGAAACCAGGATATATTATGATAGTAAGCGTAGAGTACAGCCTTGTCACGCAGTCTCGGTCCTAGATAAAATTCCATAGCATCAAGATTATCTCGTCATCATTATTACCGTTTGTAAAAACTGTACCAGCTTCGATGGCCATTATGGTAGCATAGAAAATGGGATCAAACAGCAAACACAAAGATGATCACAAAGATATCTCCCTAAGTACGATGACCCTTACAAAAACAAAAACACACACACACACACACACACACACACACACACACACACACACACACACACACACACACACACACACACACACACACACACATATTTTTATATATGTATTTTTACACAGCAAAAAGGAAGATGAAAGAAAGAGAGGTTAGACAGAAATGTAGAAGGTAAATGTTTCTCGTAATGAATGGTCCTAGGGTATACGGAATTAGTTATCCACGCGATATAATCCATTATGAACCGACAGGAATTGAACACTCTCTCTGTCGCTCTTTCCGTCTCTTTCTGCCTCTCTGTCTCTGTGTCTGTGTCTGTCTGTCTGTCTGTCTCTCTCTGTCTCTCTCTGTCTGTCTGTCTCTCTCTCTCTCTCTCTGTCTCTCTCTCTGTCTCTCTCTGTCTGTCTGTCTGTCTGTCTGTCTCTCTCTCTCTCTCTCTCTCTCTCTCTCTCTCTCTCTCTCTCTCTCTCTCTCTCTCTCTCTCTCTTTTACACACACTTTCACACTTTATTCGACCGAGGAATTTATCCTCAAGATTGGTCAAAAGCTGTTATCATACCAATATTTAAGAAAGGAGATCCTGATAAAGTGGACAATTACAGGGGTTTGTCTTTATTAAACATTGTATCAAAATGTTACACATCAATACTGAATATTAGACTGTATACTTGGTTAGAAAACAGTAATTTGATATCAGAAAGTCAGGCAGGTTTTAAGAAAAAATATTCCACAGTGGATCAAATTTTCATTCTGTACGCTATGGTTAAGAAAACTATGTGCAAGAAAGGTAAAAACTATATGTTGCTTTGATTCGGTTCAGCATGACAAACTCTTAAAGTGTATTCAAAATCAAGGAGTGAATGGGAAGGTTTTTGGCTTCGCTACAAGCAATGTATGAATCATTATGCTCATGTATTCGGGCAAACTGGGAATTATCTGAAATATTCGATAACCCCATAGGCGTGAGACAAGGATGTGTCTTAAGCCCTACTTTATTTTCGGTATTAATAAATCAATTAGCCAATTGTATGGATGAAAAGGGGTGACATGGCATCCAGCTGATGCCAGGTTTAATGGAAATATTCATTCTTCTTTTTGCAGATGATGTAGCCCTTCTTTCAACAACACCAAATGGTTTGCAAAACCAGTTAAGAGTCTTGCAGATATACTGTGCCAGCATGAAACTGGAAGTTTATCTTGAAAAAACTATGGTTATGGTTTTCAGAAGAGGGGGCTTCTTAGGACGACATGAACAATGGTTTTACAAAGGCACGAAATTGGAAGTAGTTAGTAAATATTGTTATCTGGGTTTCAATTTCACAACAATGATTAGCACCAAGGCCGGCACAGAACATTTGGTGACAAAAGGTATAAAAGCAACTTTGCTATTAAACAGGACTTTTCAAAAATAAAAGACATGACTATAGAAACTTTCTGCAAGATGTTTGATGCAAAAATTCAACCTATTTTGTTGTATTCTTCTGAGATATGGGGACTTAACAGACTCGAACATATAGAGAAAGTACATTTGGTATCGTGCAACAGACTGTTAGGTGTTCCAGTCAGGACACCTAACAAGATGGTATATGGGGATTTGGGAAGATATCCTCTTTATGTCAACTCCTCAATTACCTGTCTTAGATATTGGTTCAAATTACTGGAAATGAATCCAAATAGGTTACCTTATCAGGCTTACCAAATGTTAGTGGAACTTGACAGGGCTGGTAAAGAATGCTGGGCTTCAAAAATATGGGAAATTTTGTGTGAAACTGGATTTAATATTGTGTGGCTGCAACAAGGTGTTGATGATGTAAAGCCTTTTTGCGTGTATTTAAACAGAGACTTGTAGACTTATATATTCAAGAATGGTCTGGGTCACTCAGAGACAGAGATAGGTATGAAAGCTACAAATCAATTAAAACTATCTCTGAAAAAGAGAAGTACATTGACTCAATCGATATATACTGTTTCAGAGTTGCCCTTTCACAAATACTAAACAATAATATAAATAGATACAGTGAATCTGATCAAGAAAAGGTATGTCCATTTTGCAGGACAGAATCTGAAAACGAAAAACACTTATTATTTAGATGTTTCACTTACGTTGACCTCAGGGCAAAATTTTTAAAGGATTTAGTCAGTATGCATATGTGCATACTGCTCAAATCAACAAATAGCCACCGAAGTCACAGCGTGTCCAGATACGTTTTCCACGCCATGAATAGGAGAAAACATTGTTAAAAGGAGAAGAAAACTAAATAGTTATGTAGATACTAGCACTATAATTTTATACAATACTTAATTACAATTGTAAAGATAAAAAAATGTTGTTTATTTGAATATGAAGGGGGGTGCGCATATAGACACACATGTGCATATGTGCCTGTGTATACACGTTGACGTTGGTGTACTTATATGCATACATAGGTGATAGTATCTACATTGTGTATATGTGTGGATACATATGTATATATCTATGTGTGTATATATGTATGAGTGATTATGTATGTGTGCGTGTACATAGATAATGTGTCATGTGTGTGTGTGTGTGTGTGTGTGTGTGTGTGTACATAACCTTCAATTCAGTCTATGGCCTGAGCTATTGCTGACTTGCCGAAGATTGAGTTCAGAGTTATCTCTGAACTAAAAGATGCACGAAGTGCTAAATAAGCATTGAATGATCATTTGGTATTGTCGTCTCAATGTCAGTTGCTTCGGTAAATGAGTGACTGATCTGCGACTAGTCTGATTAACTGATTGGCATTATGAATGTCTGTTTTTGCCAATCAACTGACTGTTTTGGGGTCGAATTGCTCTTATGTAATATATTTCTTGGTTTATTTCATTGTACATTAATTCCATTGATTGGTTTAGATACACTGATGAATAAATTGACAAACTGAACGCATAATTATCTGACAAAAGAATGATTATCTAATTTGTTAATTGATGGGTGGCTCACCGACTGATCAATTTACAGATTGATGGTTTTAGCTATTGATCGATCAGTGAATTATTGAATGTATGGATGATTGATTAGCATTATTTGATTGCAAATTGATATGTCGAACTCAGTTAAATTCAAGGTTATCTGGTTGATTTAGTCACTGGGTGACTGATTAACTGGTTAAATGATTGATCGATTGATTGAGTGAGTGAGTGAGTGATTACGTGAAATGATTGTTTCTGAAGTGATATCGATTGTACGGCTGGATGAAGCATCTGACCCAGTCAGTTGAAGGTTGATTAGTTGGTTGATTCACGGACTGAATGGCAGATTATTTGATTGATCAATTGGTAAATCAGTTGATTGATTCGTTAATTGATTGGTTGATTGATTGATTGATTGATTAGTTGGTCGTTTGATCGATCGATGGATTGATTGTGTATGTCAAGTAGCTGTGGTTGAATGTATTGATCAACTGTATGATCATTGAAGAATACAAGAAACGACAGATCTGTGCACTAACTGAATAATTTGTTTGTCTGATAGCCAATTATTGTAAAATTGACAATTGGATGAATGATATAGATGCGGTTAATGACAAATATTCTTAGCTGGCCAGTTAAGGAATATGGACTAGAATACAAATGAAATGACTACTGTAAATGCAAAGATGAATGTATCCTAGCTTATGTGACGGTAAACGATAGAAGGGGACAATGTGACAGAGTTCACTGCAGTTTGATAGTAGAACTTGTATGAATGTATAAGAAAACCATATCCCCCCTCCCCTTCCCCGTGCATGTATTGTGACCTAAGGCCGATGTACAATAAATATTTTCTGAGTTCTGAGTTCTCTCTTACATACATGCATGCACACACACACACACACATCACACACACACCACACACACAACACCCACAACACACACACACACCACACACACACCAACACACACACACACATGACACACACAATGCACACACAACACACACGCACACAAACACATACACACGCGCACAAACAGGTACACCACACACACACACACACACCACACACACACACACACACACACACACAAAACACACAGCACACTAGCACACACACACACACATACACACTAGCACAACACACGCACACAAACACATACACACGCGCACAAACAGTACACACACACACACACACACACACACACACACACACACACACACCACACACACACACATGACACACATAGCACACACACACGCACACAACACATACACACCGCACAACAGGTACACAAAACCACACACACACACACACCCACCACACACCCATGACACACACACAACACGCACACAAACATACACACGCGCACAAACAGTACACACACACCACACACACACAACACCACACCAACACACCACAACACCACAACACAACACACCGACTGTACACATAATAACTTACTCTGCGTATTCGAGTTACAGCCTGCTAATTTTTGAAAATTGTATTATATAACACATGCATATCAAATATGAACTTTGAACATACACTCTCTTACTTAGAATATCTTTTGACTGACTGGTTAGCTGGATAATTGGCTTGTTCGTTCGTTGCTTCGTTTATAAGAATATAGATGTTTTCAATGTAAAAATGTTCAAGTGTAGAATTTTTTTCAAATCATACAGTGTAAAGTTAATTACATATCACGAAATCAATAATCGTGATTTCACAGATTAAACTAAACAAATTGATAAGCAGACATTACCTATCTATGTATTTCACATGTCAATAAAATGAATTTATAGATAAGCAATCTTCCATCATTTTAGCAGGTATTCATGTATTTCAAAGGTCGAACTAACTAACTGAATAAATGAATAACATTATTTGTTAAATCCTAGCAGACAAAACTGAACTATTTATTTCAAAAGAGAAAACTATATGAAAAAATAAATAAGTAAATAAACGAATAAGCGTTATTTGATACGTCCTAACAGATAAACGAATAAACAAATAAATTAATAAAATGTAAAGAAATAAATGCGTGAATAAACACACAGTATTCAGTAATCCTTGCAGATATCAATCAATAAATGGATACACAATAAATGAATATATGCATGCACAATTAATCAATAAACAGTATTCCAAAAATCACAACAGATATTACCAGTCGAATGTCAACTTAACTAAACAAATGAATGAGAATCCCCCATATAACCATTCAAGACATTACGACTCTAAATATTCCAAATGACAAAATGAATAAACGAATGAATGAATCATCATCATCATCATCATTGACGATAATGGCCCTCTATATCCCTTGTAGCCGCAATCACATCTTCCACCCTCTCTGTCCTCAGCCACCCTGCAAGTCCGTCCAATATTTTCTCCCTGGTTTTCCTGATATTCTCTTTCCCTCCAGTTTTCCTGTTGTGACCAGATGCTCTAATTCCCCTTTCCTCATAAAATGGCTTATACATGTTGCCTGTCTTTTCCTAATCTACCTTATCAATGATCTTCTTATGTGTCTGCCTCCATCAAGACTGCCAGTAATGGATGAATACGTGCACAAGAAAAGATTTGAGAAAAAAAAAAGAAAACGAAATAAATCAGCTCACGTGGGGGAATCTTGTGGTCAACACATTTGCAGGCGCTTATGTCGAAGAGCGTTCCGTTCTCACAGGGCACAATAACATCTCCCTCTTTCGTCCACTTCCGGTACACAGTCGGATCATCAAACACGGGATACTTGTTGCACGTCACTGTCACAAATGACGTCAATAGATTTTACGTCAAACAGTGGGACAAACGATACAAATTTATATCATTATGGATAATACATCACGCCGAAGACCGCTACACAACACGACGTCATTAGAAATTCTACGTCAATACAATGTGGGTCTCTGTCTCTTAAGATGACGCCACGCTATAGTTCACCTTACACAGTGGATACTTCTTTCAGGTCATTGTCACACAACATGACGTCCATATTTTTATGGTGTGTAATAAATATTCGTTGTACGTCACTGACATGACGTAATTAATTTCTTTCTAACCTACAATGGATACTTGTTGCAGGTCACTAATATGACGTCATTACATACCTTTACTTATACAAATGGTATATAATTATGTTGCATATATATATATATATATATATATATATTTTGTTTGTGTGTGTGTGTGTTGTGTGTGTGTGTGTGTGTGTGTGTGGGGTGGTGTGTGTGTGTGTGTGTGTGTGTATTATGTCGTACAATAGGTACTAGTTACAAGTCATGAACAATTCCGTGACGGGAAGCATCAATAGCTGTTTCAATCAAGCAACCTCTGAGGACAGGAAGCACCGATCGCAGTTTTGCCATTTAAAGGTTTGAAACTGGTTTTTAATTTTCCTTACACTAAGCTGGGAGTTATATCTCGTGTTTGCTTAGTTCCGTTAACGTTTGGTTAACGTTTTGCATGTTGTCAGAACAACTTTTTAGCTGATTTTAAAACAGAAAATGGCAAGAAATCGCAGTTTCATGAGTGAGGAAATCATGCGACTACTCAAACTTGACGACAAAATACTGGCGATTGTGAAAATGAAGTTTCTGAGGAAGAAAGTGATCTATAAGAGAGCGAAACAGATGTGGTAGTGCCTTCAAGTGCTAGCGAATCGGTGATAGGTATGATAATTGTACTGATTATGAAAAAAAAGCAAAAATACTTTAATGTACATAATTATTTCATTTTGACAGATTCGAATTTCCCAACCATTTCACTCTAATCCTCTTCTCTCTCTCTCTCTCTCTCTCTCTCTCTCTCTCTCTCTCCTCTCACTCACTCTCACTCTCTCTGTCTCTCTGTCTCTGTCTCTGTCTCTGTCTCTCTCTCTCTGTCTCTCTCTCTCTCTCTCTCTCTCTCTCTCTCTCTCTCTCTCTCTTAATGGCATCAATAATGAGCGGTGCTATTTAACAAAAATAGCAAGTGCTCATATTCCCCAAATTTTCTGAAGGCATCATCAGGCCAGCACAGCAACAGCCCTGAGGCAAGCCTAGTCACAATAGAGTTAAATTAAATTAGATCAATATGATGCCATTATATATCTTATATCGTACAATGGTGCTTGTTAAAGTCATTAATACAATGTCAATACACATTCGTACGATAGGTTATCGTTGTTGCTGGTCACTAATACATCATATATATATATATATATTACATACATATATATGTATACAATAATATAGATATAGATATGTATACATATATATAGATATATATACATATAGTATATGTATGTATGTATGTAAATGTATGTATGTATGTATGTATGTATGTATGTATGTGTGTGTGTGTGTGTGTGTGTGTGTGTGTGTGTGTGTGTGTGTGTGTGTGTGTGTGTGTGGAGAGAGAGAGAGAGAGAAACAGACAGACAGGCATACAGACAGACAGACAGTGTGTGTGTGTGGAGAGAAAGAGACAGAGGCAGATAGACAGACAGATAGATATAAAGATAGACAGACAGATGGACAGGTAGATAGATAGACAGACAGTTAGCTAGCTAGCTAGCTAGATAGATAGATAGTCTCGATGTCTCATCTTATTTTTGCCCTTTTCCCACTTGCTGATTCGGCTTTGCTGACGACACTGTGTTTTGCTATCAGGTCTTTCCACAGTTTCTCTAACTCTTGTTTCTCAAACTCCGAAGCAACGTCATTAATTTTGTTTCTTGCGATTCTTTTCGCCCTCTGGACGTTATCCATCTCTCCTCGACGTATGGAGGAGATAGTTTCACCTTTGGAGGTTCTAGTCCATAGGCTTACCTACAGGTTGCATACACAATATCTACGACTGTGGTGTGTCCTATCGGCGCATTCTTTTTCTCAACTATTTCTTCATCCATCTTCTTCCGTTCCTTTTTTTCCACATACGGACGGCGAGCTGATTATCCAGGTGCTTGCCATCAGTAGCCTGAACAAATTCTTTGTCTGAATCATCTGTGTGGATAGCCTTGGCACTGTGGTTTGACATAGGACTTGGTTTTTTTGACGTCCTATCTCCTGGCGCAGTGTGCTGCTGCTCCTTTATCAGTCTTCAAATAACCCTTCTTTGTCCTGAGAATCTCCTCCACAGAACGTGGGAATTCCATTTGTTCTGTATCTATTATTCCTTTGTAGATTTCAAGGCGCCGAAGCATGCATTATTATCTCCCCTTTGGTGAATCCCCGAAGCATATTTTGTTTATGGAAGTAGAGACAAATTGGAGGAAGACAAGGCGCGGCCAGCCCAAAGACTCCGTAAATCTAGTCTTTCCCAGTGTCATCCGGCTTTTCCCCGAACGCGACATCCTCCAGACTGTTCTCGGAAGTCAATGGTCTAGCCATCTATCTATCTATCTATCTATCTATCTATCTATCTATCTATCTATCTATCTATCTATCTATCTATCTATCTATCTATCTATCTATCTATCTATCTATCTTATCTATCTATCATCTATTTATCTATCTATCTATCTATCAATCTAACTATCTATCTATCTATCTATCTATCCGACCACAAGGCCCTTGCCTGCACCCTCCTCGTTACCCGTCTTTCTCCCTGGTGAGCTTGCGCAGTTTGAAAGCTGTGTCTCTTCCAGACTTCCAGCATGATCTGAAGGCCTCAGAACCTCAACGACCTCGTCAATTGGTACTACGATGGTCTACGCCAGGTCCTTGATCGCCATGCTCCAGCAGTGATCAGACGAGTGCGTGACCGTCCCTCTCCTCCCTGGATGTCAGAGGAGGTGCGGGAAGCAAGAAGAAAGAGAAGACATGCAGAGAGGCAGTGGAGGCGCACTCACCTCACCGTCCATAGACAGCTCTTTGTAAAGGAGAGAAAAACTGTGCGTACCGCTATTCAGATGGCTAAAGAACAGTTTTTCTGCGTGAAGATAAACTAACCCATCAAGTGAACAACTTTTCTCAGTTGCTAATGAGTTGTTAGGAAAGACAAAAAATACTCCCTTTTCCACTAACACTCCACAGGCTGAGTTGGCGCAATGCTTCTCAGATTTTTTTGCCAACAAGATACAACGCTTTCATAATGAATTGGAATCCAGTGTGCAATATCCACATACTTTGCTGCGTATGAAGGTCCTGTTTTAGAACAGTTTGCACCAGTTTCCTGTAAGGAAATTGAAGAACATATCTCAGCCATGCCAACGAAAAGCTGTGTGCTTGACCCTCTTCCCACCTCCTTGCTAAAACAGAGTTTGCCTAATGTGGTTACAGTTATCACAGATATTATTAATGTCTCCCTCTCCACCGGAGAAGTACCAGGTTACTTCAAACAGGCCATTGTGTGTCCACTTCTTAAAAAGTCAGGACTTGACCAGAATGAGCTAAAGAAGTATAGACCCGTATCTAATCTTCCCTTCCTCTCTAAGGTTCTTGAGACAGTTGTACTAAAGTAACTACAAAATCACTTATCTGCCAACGATTTGATTGAAGTGCACCAGTCAGCATCTGTGGTGGTCATAGCGCGGAGACCGCTGTTCTGAGTGTCCTCAACGGTCTGCTAGTCAATGCGGATGAAAGACTGGTGTCTCTATTGACGTTGTCGGACCTCAGTGCGGCGTTCGATGCGCTTGACCACTCCGTTCTGCTCAAGAGACTGGAATTGACCTTTGGTGTGCGTGGTTCAGCTCTTCACTGGATTGCCTCATTTTTAGAAGACCGGTATCAGTCAGTCACTGTAGATGGTGTTATGTCTGCTCCACACCCTCTGGTTTTTGGTGTACCACAAGGGTCCGTACTTGGACCAGTGTTGTTTACACTATATTCTCAGCCTTTGTCAGATGTTATAGCCTCTCATCAGTGTAATTTTCATAAATACACTGATGACACTGTACTGTCAAAGAGTGGAACTGTTGAGGGGTTTGCCTCTGTTCAGACAACTGTTCAGTCTTGTGTGGATGATGTACTGTCCTGGACGAACAGCAATTATTCGAAGCTGAAAACAGACAAAACTGAACTCATGCCTGTTGGTGCCTCTAGTCGCCTTGGACTGGTCGGCAGTAATTGTGCTTGCATAGGCGGTAATAATATTCCATTCGCGTCTTCTGTTAAATATCTTGGCATTATGATTGACCAAACTCTGTCGATGTGCAAAATCACATCAGTAGTGTCTGCCGTGCATCCTTTCTGGAACTCAGACGCATTATTGCAGCAATCCATCGTTACCTTTCAACCTCTTCTGCATCAAAGCTTGTTTCCGCCATGATCATTTCCCGGTTAGACTATTGTAACTCCATTCTCGCAGGTCTACCAGACAGCAAATTTCCCGATTGCAAAAAGTACAAAACAATGCAGCTCGGCTCGTAATGAAAAAGAAAAAGAGCGATCATGTAACACCCTTGTTAAAGGAACTTCACTGGCTCCCAGTCCGCTTTCGTTGCCAGTACAAAATTTGTGTTGGCTTACCGTCAGTTTGATGGCTCATTGCCTCCCTACCTGTCTGACACACTGTGTACTTATCGGCCGTCACGCACACTCCGCTCGTCGCTGGAGAAACGCCTAGTACTCCCAAGGTTTAATCTAAAGACTGCAGGAGACCGTTCGTTTGGATACACCGCGTCGTCTGCATGGAATGAGTTGTTGATCAGTCTAAGAGATGTTCCATCCCTTAAAGCTTTTAAAAGAAGACTCAAAACACATTTGTTTCTGCAGACATTTTCATAAGTATCCCCCCCCCTTTGTGTGTGTGTGTGTGTGGTGTGTGTGTGTGTGTGTGTGTGTGTGTGTGTGTGTGTGTGTGTGTGTGTGTGTGTGTGTGTGTGTGTGTGTGATTGAAAAATGATGTTATTGGTATGTGGGTGAGATTATTTTTTATGTAACAGCGCAGTGAGTCGAACTGAGAATAGCGCTATACAAAAGCTATTTATTATTATCTATCATGTGTCAGTAAAACAAAAACAAACAAGAAAACAGCATTATCAGAATTACTAAATTAGTTGCAGGAAATGTCACACATAATCATTTTTTTCAATAAATGTTGCCATACGTTACCTATTTGTTCAGGCAGCTATCAATGATCATGACCTCATACACATTACATCATGCACATTACGTCATGCACGTACAACTTGAGTTTCAGGCAACAATTAGTACAACTTTCTATATATATATATATATATATATATATATATATATATATATATATACATATATGTACATATACATATATATGTTTATATATCATGTATATATACATACATATATATATATATGGTCGTATTACGTCATCTAATGGCGTCTATCATAAATTACGCGCGTGTTTTTGACAAGGGACATGACTCACCTCGGACAGTGTCACATACAGCAGGACAAGGGTCACTGCAGGCGGGGCAAGGGGAACAACCCTGGCTGGGGGCGTCGAAGAGGTAGCCAGGGGGACAGCAGCGGGGGGCACTCCGCCTGCCTTCACAGTTATAGAACGTTCGGCAGTTGCCTTCGTGGGGGTGAGCACGCACTAGGCCTCTCCTGCATGGCTCTGCACACATTTGATAATAAGAATGATGATAATGATGATGATAATGATAATGCTGCCGCTGCTGTTGTTGTTGATGCTGCTGCTGCTGCTAATGATGATAATGATGATAATGTTAAACAATAGTAATGATGATAACATGATGACATAACAGTCGATGGAGAAGCCCTCGAAGTTATACAACACTTCAAATACCTTGGATCATACAAGTCAGCTGATGCCACATGTAGCAAAGACATCAAAGCAAGAATCGCCCAAGCCAAACAAAGAATGGGCCATCTTACTAACGTTTGGAAGACAGCTATTTAGGAAATGAGCTCAAATTTAAAATACTGCGAACACTTATTTGGCCCGTTGTGTTATATGGAAGTGAAAGAAGGACTCTTAAAGCTGCAGATGAAAACAGAATCAAAAGTGCAAAGATGTGGTTCTACAGAAGACTCCAAAGAACAAGCTGGACAGAAAGACGAACAAACCAAAGCATTCTGGAAGAACTGAACAAACAACCTGAACTTTTAGGCCTGTTAAAAAAAGGAAAAGGAAATACTTTGGACATGCTATGAGACATCAGAGCTGCCATGTAATGAAGACTGTGGCCCAGGGCAAAATCGAGGGCAAAAGACGAAAAGGAAGACCGCTGACTTCCTTTGCAGAGAACACAGCCAAGTGGACGAAGCTGCCGAAAGGTGAAATCTACAGAAGGACTGTGGACAGAAGGGGATGGAGACAGCTGACGGTGCATGCCTCAGCGGCTACCATCAAGAATGATGTCGCCAACAGGTAACAGGTAACAACAATATGAACATCATTGATTAATGATAATAATTATGGTATTTATGTGGCGCCAAATCTTGACAACTCAAATCAAAGCGCACTCACACACTAGGCATACGCATACAATTTACAAAGACCACCCCACAACATTTAACATAAAAGAAATATACAAACTGAGGGAAAGAAGTAGTTATAGAATTCATTGTTGGGGAAAAATGATGGGTTTTTCAATTGGATTTAAAAACAAAATGGTAGTTGTTAGGCGAAGGCAGACCGGAAGTCCGTTCCAGGCTGACGGTTCTGAGACAGCAAAAGAACGCTGGCCAACACTTGATAGTTTAAATCTAGAGACCTGAAGTGAAAGAGTGTCTGAAGCTGAGCGCAAGGTGAGAGTTGGCGTATAAATATTGATGTTGTCGCAAACATATACTGGAGCAGACAGCTAAATAGATTTGTAGCACACGGTATCCAGCTTATATTAAATTCTTTTTAACCTTTTGTCTCCCGCACCCTATACATCAACAGCAAAAACTTTAAGCCTTTGATTCCCTCACTCTATCCACCAGCTTCCTGCTGGCAGTCGGTGAATAGGTTTGAGGGAATCAAAGACTTCGGTTTTTGCTTTGCAAGCATTGTTGACAATGCGGGATGCTGGTGTACATGGCGCGGGAGGCAAAGGGTTAATTTAACCTCTTGAGTGCCCCATGACTGACTAGTCAGTCATGCTAAAGTGTACGCTAGAGTGCCCCATGACTGACTAGTCAGTCATCGTCATTTCATGATTTTTCACATCTCCAATTTTAGACAGGGGTTCCCCCATTTGCTCCAATCAGAAAGTTTGGTGTATCAGCTTCAAATATTCATGAGGTTTGAAGTGGTATCTCAATGGGCATTGGTCAAAGAACTCGGTTAAGTGACCCACCCAACTGTCACTTCCACTCGACTTTTCAAGATGGCAGACGACGAATCACAACCAGGCCCAAGCTCAGGAAAAAAAGAAAGCGTACACCCAAGGATTTTCGGATTTTCACTGGAAAGATCCTAATGTAGTTTTAGAAATGATGGAAGATACAGAATTTATCAAGATGTATGGCGAAGCATCGTCAGATAATTCTCTGGACGAGGAAGATGAAGGCGATGAAGTGCGGCGTTTCGGTGCCGACGTCAACATCGCTCCGATTGTGCGAGCGAACGCTGACAGAGAAGAAAGAGCAGAACTAGAAACAGAATTTGAGGATATAGATGACCCAGACCACCAGCAAGGTGACGGACAGTCCAGTGAATCAAGTGAAATGAGGGAAAATGAAGAAGAGATAAAAGAACCGACGTCGGAGAGCACCGACAATGACAACTCGGCGAGCTACGCCCAACACACGAACACACGCCTTCACGTGGTCAACGATTGGTCTGCAGTCCGAGCGAGAGGACGGGGCAGAGACTGACGTCATAACCTATTGTCTTGTGCTGTGGCCAACTTCGCTGACTGACGGTTAGGTTGTGTGCGCGTGTAATCTGCCCAGTTTGAAGTGGGCGTGGCAGTGTGTGTGTGTGTGTGTGTGTGTGTGTGTGTGTGTGT
>JAPXFY010000019.1:28919535-28927035 GCA_030674185.1 Monoplex corrugatus
GTGGGGGTGGTGGGGGTGGTTGGGCGAATGGTGATCCTGGTGGTCGGAGGCGCGACTGTACTTGCGCCTGTGAACAAAGCCGTTGTATTATAAGCATTATTAAAGAATTTCACCTTTCGTGATGTGTCTATATTTTTCTTTTAAGTATGTGTATTAGCATATATTGCGTGAATTGCATTATGTGTAATCTTCAGTGATGTGTATGATCTATTACGAGTAGCGTTGGTTTGGTTTGGTTTGGTTTTGGTTTCAGTTTCGTTTGGTTTGGTTTCAGTTTCGTTTGGTTTTGCATTATTCTGAATCAAGCGCTGTTTCAGTTTCGTTAATCCCACGCCGATGATTCCAGCTATTAAAACACATCAGCAAACCCAGGTTCATTCATTCAAAGTCCCAGTGCCTTTGTGTGCGATATCAAGTTGCCGTAAGGCCACACACCAGCGGAGACTGTCCACATCAGACGTTCATAAACTGTCACTTCCTTGAAGACTGTTCTTAAAACTCATCTTTGTTTTTTTTAACTGTAACCTGTACGTATGCATGTGTGTGTGTGTGTGTGTGTGTGTGTGTGTGTGTGTGGTGTGTGTGTGTGTGTGTGTGTGTGTGTGTGTGTGTGTTGTGTGTGTATGTGTGTGTGTGTGTGTGTGTGCATGTGTTGAAGTTAACGGTACTAATGTGATATATCTGTGTACCTGTGTTTCCAAGGTCTTCTTAGCAGTACTCTTATCAGTGGCTAGGAACAAGTTAACAGTACATGTGTCGGTGGTGACGTTAAGTTAACAGTATATGTGTCGGTGGTGACGTCAAGTTAACAGTACATGTGTCGGTGGTGACGTCAAGTTAACAATACCTGTGTCCATTAACAGTACCTCATGTGTCCATGACCAGGTCAAGTTAACAGCATCTATGTTCATGGACAGGTCTAATTAACTGTACCTATGTTCATAGACAGGTCAAATTAACAGAACCTCCTGTGTCCATGACCAGGTCAAGTTAACAGTACCTATGTTCATGGACAGGTCAAATTAACAGTACCTCCTGTGTCCATGACCAGGTCAAGTTAACAGCATCTATGTTCATGGACAGGTCAAGTTAACAGTACCTATGTTCATGGACAGGTCAAGTTAACAGTACCTATGTTCATGGACAGGTCAAATTAACAGTACCTCCTGTGTCCATG
This sequence comes from Monoplex corrugatus, assembly GCA_030674185.1. Lineage (NCBI taxonomy): Eukaryota > Metazoa > Mollusca > Gastropoda > Littorinimorpha > Ranellidae > Monoplex > Monoplex corrugatus. The sequence continues at coordinate 28,920,713 of JAPXFY010000019.1, forward strand.
ACCAGGTCAAGTTAACAGCATCTATGTTCATGGACAGGTCAAGTTAACAGTACCTATGTTCATGGACAGGTCAAATTAACAGTACCTCCTGTGTCCATGACCAGGTCAAGTTAACAGTACCTATGTTCATGGACTGGTCAAGTTAACAGTACCTATGTTCATGGACAGGTCAAGTTAACAGTACCTGTGTCCATGACCACGTCACATTAACAGTGCCTATGTTCATGGGCAGGTCAAGTTAACAGTACCTGTGTTCATGATCATGTCAAGCTAACAGTACCTATGTTCATGTACAGGTCAAGTTAACAATACCTGTGCCCATGGCCAGGTCAAGTTAACAATACCTGTGTCCATGACCAGGTCATGTTAACAGCACCTATGTTCATGGCCAGGTCAAGTTAACAGTACATATGTTCATGGACAGGTCAAATTAACAGTACCTATGTTCATGGACAGGTCAAGTCAACAGTGCCTATGCCCATGACAGGTCAAGTTAACAGTACCTATGTTCATGGACAGGTCAAGTTAACAGTACCTGTGTTCATGGACAAGTCACGTTAGCAGTACCTGTGTTCATGGACAAGTCACGTTAACAGTACCTGTGTTCATGGCCATGTCAAGTTAACAGCACCTATGTTCATGACCAGGTCAAGTTAACACTACCTATGCTCATGGCCAGGTCAAGTTAACAGTACCATGGCCAGAGCCAGGTCAAGTTAACAGTACCTGTGTCCAGGGCCAGGTCAAGTTAACAATACCTATGTTCATAGACAGGTCAAGTTAACAGTACCTACATCCATGACCAGGTCAGGTCAACAGTGTCTATGTCCAGGGCCAAGTCAAGATAACAGTTCCTGTGTCCAGGGTCAGATCAAGATAACAGTACTTGTGTCCAGGGCCAAGTCAAGATAACAGTACCTGTGTCCAGGGCCAGGTCAAGTTAACATTGCCTGTATTCATGACCAGGTCAAGTTTACAGTACCTGTATTCACGACGAGGTCAAGCTAACAATAGTTATGTTCATGGCCAGGTCAAGTTAACAGTACCTGTGTCCATGACCAGGTCAAGTTAACAATACCTGTGTCCAGGGCCAGGTCAAGTTAACAGTACCTGTGTTTAGTATCAGGTCAAGTTAACAGCGCCTGTGTTCATGACTAGGTCAAGTTAGCAGTATCTATGTACCTGACCAGGTCAAGTTAACTGTACCTATGATCATGGCCAGGTCAAATTAACAGTACCTATGTTTACAGCCAAGTCAAGTTAACAGTACCTATGTCCATGACCAGGTGAAGTTAACAGTACCGATGCTCATTGCCAAGTCACGTTAACAGAGTACCTATGTTCATGGACAAGTCAAATCAACGGTATCTGTGTTCATGCCCAGGTCAAGTTAACAGTACCCATGTTCATGATTAGGTCAAGTTAACAGAACGTATGTTCATTGCCAAGTCAAGATAACAGTACCTATGTTCATGACCAGGTCAAGTTAAGAGTATCTATGTCCATAGCCAGGTCAAGTTAACAGTACCTGTGTCCAGGGCCAGGTCAAGTTAACAGTATCTGTGGCCATGGCACGGTCAAGTTAACAGTACTTGTGTTCATGACCAGGTCAAGTTAGCAGTACCTATGTTTATGGACAAATCAAGTTAACAGCACCTATGTTCATGGCCAAGTCAAGTTAACAGTACCAATGGTCTTGACTAGGTCAAGTTAACAGTACCTGTGTTCATGACCAGGTCAAGTTAGCAGTACCTATGTTCATGGCCATGTCAAGTTAACAGCACCTATGTTCATGGCCAAGTCAAGTTAAAGGTACCAATGGTCTTGGCCAGGTCAGTTAACAGTACCTGTGTTCATGGCCAAGTCAAGTTAACAATACCTTTGTTCATGGCCATGTCAAGTTAACAGTACCTGTGTCCATGACCAGGTCAAAATAACAGTACCTATGTTCATGGCCAAGTCAAGTTAACAGCACCTATGTTCATGGCCAAGTCAAGTTAACAGTACCAATGGTCTTGGCCAGGTCAAGTTAACAGTACCTGTGTTCATGACCAGGTCAAGTTAGCAGTACCTATGTTCATGGCCATGTCAAGTTAACAGCACCTATGTTCATGGCCAAGTCAAGTTAAAGGTACCAATGGTCTTGGCCAGGTCAGTTAACAGTACCTGTGTTCATGGCCAAGTCAAGTTAACAGTACCTACGTTCATGGCCAAGTCAAGATAAGAGTACCTGTGTCCATGACCAGGTCAAAATAACAGTACCTATGTTCATGGCCAGGTCAAAATAACAGTATCTATGTTCATGGCCAGGTTAAGATAACAGTACCTTTTTTCATGCCTAGGTCAAGATAACAGCACCTATGTTTATGGCCAAGTCAAAATAACAGTACCTATGTTCATGGCCATGTCAAAATAACAGTACCTATGTTCATAGCCAGGTCAAATAACAGTATCTATGTTCATGGCCAGGTTAAGATAACAGTACCCTTTTTTCATGCCTAGATCAAAATAACAGTGCCTATGTTCGTGGCCAAGTCAAGATAACAGTACCTATGTCCATGACGAGGTCAAGATAACAGTGCCCATGTCCATGACCAGGTCAAAATAACAGCACCTATGTTCATGGCTAGGTCAAGATAACAGTACCTATGTTCATGGCTAGGTCAAGATAACAGTACTTGTGTTCATGGCTAGGTCAAGTTAACAGTACCTGTTTCCTGGGCCAGGTCAATTTAACAGTATCTGTGTCCAGGGCCAGGTCAAGTTTACAATACCTGTGTTCATGGCTAGGTCAAGTTAACAGTACCTGTTTCCTGGGCCAGGTCAATTTAACGGTATCTGTGTCCAAGGCCAGGTCAAGTTAACAGTACCTGTGTTCATGGCCAGGTCAAGTTAACAGTACCTGTTTCCTGTGCCAGTTCAATTTAACAGTATCTGTGTCCAGGGCCAGGTCAATTTAACAGTACGTGTATCCTTGGCCAGGTGAGGTTAACAGTACCTGTGTCCAGGGCCAGATCAGGTAACAATACCTGTGTCCAGGGCCCTGTCATGTTAACAGAAGTTGTGTCCAGGGCCAGGTCAAGTTAACAGTGCCTGTTTCCAGGGCCAGGTCACGTTAACAGTACCTATGTCTATGGCCAGGTCCAGTTAACAGTACATGTGTCCTTGGTCAGGTAAGATTAACAGTAACTGTGTCCAGGACAAGGTCAGGTTAACGGTACTTACGTCCAGGGCCAGGTCAAGTTAACAGTACATGTGTCCCGGGTCAGGTCAGTTTAACAGTACCTGTGTCCAGGGCCAGGTCAGGTTAATCAGTACATGTGTTCAGGGCCAGGTCAAGTTAATAGTACACGTGTCCTGGGTCTGATCAGGTTAACAGACCTGTGTCCAGGGCCAGGTTATGTTAACAGTACCTGTGTCCAGGGCCAGGTCAAATTAACAGTACCTGTGTCCAGGGCCAGGTCAAGTTAACAGTACCTGTGTCTAGGACCAGGTCAAGTTAACAGTACATGTGTCCGGGGTCAAGTCAGGTTAACAGTACCTGTGTCCAGGGCCAGGTCAAGTTAAGAGTACCTGTGTCCAGGACCAGGTCAGGTTAACAGTACCTGTGCCCAGGGCCTTTCAGGTTAACAGTTCCTATGTCCCGGTCAGGTCAGGTTAACAATACCTGTGTCCAGGGCCAGGTCAAATTAACAGTACCTGTGTCTAGGACCAGGTCAAATTAATAGTACCTGTGTTCATGTCCAGATCAAGTTAAACAATACCTGTGTCCAGGGCCAGGTCAAGTTAACAGCACATGTGTCCAGGGTCAAGTCAGGTTAACAGTACCTGTGTCCATGGCCAGGTCAAGTTAACAGTACCTATGTCTAAGATCAGGTCAATTAATAGTACCTGTGTTCATGTCCAGATCAGGTTAACAGTACCTGTGTCCAGGGCCAGGTAAAGTTAACAGTACCTCCGTCCAGGACCAGGTCCGGTTAACAGTACCTGTGACCATGGCCAGGTCAAGTTAACAGTACTTGTGTCCAGGGCCAGGTCAAGTTAACAGTACGCGTGTCCAGGCCGTTTCAGGGTAACAGTACCTGTGTCCCGGGTCAAGTCAGGTTAACAGTAACCGTGCCCAGGGTCAAGTTAGGTTAACAGTACCTGTGTCCAGGGCCAGATCGATAGCAATTGGAGTGGCGAAGTCATTGAAGGTGAACGTTAATTGAGCATCATCAGTGATGTCTTCCAGCTCCTGTTGAGAGACGTCTGAGCCGATGCCAATAGCATACACCTTCACGCCCATACCTCGTGCGAACGTCGACACAGATCGAGTCTCTCCGGGGAAGTTGGAATCGCCATCCACAATCACGATCATTTCCTGCAACAGACGGTTGTGAACATGAGACTGATGCCACATTCAAGTGGGTAAACGTGGGATTTCAAATCGGAAGTTCCTGGGTTCAACACGCTTCGACGCTTCCGCCTGATGGATAAAGGGTGGAAGTTGGGTTTTTGTTTTGTTTTTGTTTTTGTTTGTTTTTTGTTTGTTTTTGTTTTGTTTGTTTTTTCGGGGAGGGGGGGGGGTTGTTGGGGATTTTTTTCTGATCTTTGAGGTCAAGATGTGTTCAGACCTTCGTGTGTACATGCATGCAGAATTTCAAATAAGCAGGTTAAAGACCCCTGAAATCATTTGAACGGATGGCTTATGGAAACATGAAAACACCTGGCATGCATGCACACCAGATACGGAGTATGTAGTCTGTGCAGCAACATACTACCTGCACAGTGTGGGAGAAACAACAACCTGCATACACGCATCCCATAAAAATCGGAACGCTAAAAAAACAAAAAAAAAAAAAAAGAAAAAAAAGAAAAGTCAAAAGAAAAAAAAACAGAAAGAAAAAGGCATTATGGTAATGGCTAAATTATTGTACATTATGCCTCTGGCATGCAGGGTTGCAAGTCTATTCGGGGTCAACTTCCATGTTTTATTATCTACCGATGATTTTAAACGCCAGTCACACACAGTAATGTCATTTTTCTTCTGATGTTGTTTCTGTAACACGTTTTGCTGTTGTTGTTCTTGTTGTTCCTGTTGTTGTTGCCGTTGTTGTCATTGTTGTTGCTGTTTCTGTTGTTTTTTTGGTTTGTTCTATTGTGGTTATTTTTTTGTTTTGTTTTGTTTTGCTTTTTTTTCGGGACTGCGTTGTAAGCCTTATGCGTGACCCCATACAGGAGGACCAGTGGATCGCACTTTTTCAGGCGTCTTCCCTTCGACCTGGCCGGCTGTGATGGCCATACCACGTGTGTGTGTGTGTGTGTGTGTGTGTGTGTGTGTGTGTGTGTGTGTGTGTGTGTGTGTGTGTGTGTGTGTGTGTGTGTGTGTGTGTGTGTGTGTGTGTGTGTGTACATATAAGCAGAAATATGCAGAGAAATATACATAGCTACTCTTACTGTTGTTTAAAGCCCATCCGACTGCGCAGAGCCATATCAGGGCTATGATCATAATAATAATAATAATAATTACAATATTTATATAGCGCAAAATCTCGATAAAAATCAAATCTAAGCGCTGAACATACACTTACGCACGCGCGCACACACACGCACACACACACTTACACATGGCTATAAATGGGGAAAAAGAATAAAAGCAATGGAAAATTATAGAGAGCATATTATATACAAATATATATTACAATGTGATTCCCCTCCGAGTGGAGACAGGCTACAGTGTAGCACATGGTGTCTAGTTTGTACTGTATGCGCTTTGATACAGGGAGCCAGTGAAGTTGTGCCAGGAGAGGAGATATGTGGTCAGCTTTTTTCTTTTTGAGTACAAGGCGTGCAGAATTGTTTTGAATGCGCTGTAGGATGTGAATGGTGGAGGCAGGAAGACCAGACAGGAGTGAATTGCAATAGTCAATGCGAGACATTATGAAGGAGAGAACGAGTTTTGCAGTTGTTTCCACAGAGAGATACTTCCTGATCAAGCTTATACGATGGAGGTGATAGTAGCAAGATCTGGCAGTTTGAGAAACAAAGTTGTTCATGGAGAGGGTAGAGTCAATGCAGACACCAAGGTTTTTAGCTGAATCAGAAATTGGGACTGATGTGTTACATAATGGGAGAGAAAGAGGAGGCAGCTGAGAAAGTTTCTGACGGGTGCCAATGAGGATGTGAAGAAGTTCTGCGAGATGAATGAAAAGCAGGTTATAGCACTCGTATATTGTTTTAAACCATTTAGTAAGCACTTCTCCTATGAATGTACACACACGAAGAAGTGTTGGGAGATGAATGAAAAGTGGGTTATAGCACTCGTATATTATTTTAAACCA
>JAPXFY010000019.1:28932035-28939535 GCA_030674185.1 Monoplex corrugatus
GAAGATAAACAAAGAAATCAGGTATAGGTGCAATGAAGCTAAGGAAGCTTGGCTGAACACAAAATGCAAAGAGATAGAAGAACGACACAAAATGGATCCTCAGGGTATGTACAGACGAACTGAAGAAATTGTCCACAGGAAAAATACATGCACATCAACTGGCTGCTTAAAATCGAAAGATGGCACGCTTATCATGCAAAAAGACAAAATACTGGACAGATGGGGAGAGTATATTAAAGACCTTTTTGAGGATGACAGAAACGAAGAACACATTATAAGACAGAACTTTGAAGGACTACCCATAATGAAAAAGTTAGAGCAGCACTGAAAAAGATGAAACCAGGAAAACCCCAGGACAAGACAACATTACTACAGAGATGATTGGAGCCCTGGAGGAATTTGGCATAGAAAAAATAACAGTCCTCCTAAATGAAATGTATGACACTGGAAAAATCCCCAAAGATATGTCAAAATCAATTTTCGTTGTACTTCCAAAGAAGACAGGGGCTATAGAATGCGAACTCCATCGCACAATCAGTTTGATGAGTCGTGTAACAAAAATCCTGTTAAGAATAATCATGATGAGGACAAGGAATAGATTCAAAAGAGAAATAGCAGAAGAACAGTGTGGATTTGTGGAAGGGAAAGAACTGTTAATGCCATATACATCCTAAGAACTATCATAGAGAGTCAGTTGAGATGAATAAGGATTTGTATTTATGCTTTGTTGACTATACCAAGGCTTTCGATCGGGTACGACATGAAGAATTGATCAACCAGCTGGAGAGGCTCAATGTTGATGGAAAAGATCTACGAATAATCAGGAATATGTACTGGGAACAAACAGCTGCAATGAGAATAGAAAACAATATAAGCTCTTTTCAAAACATCAAAAGAGAAGTCAGACAGGGTTGTGTTTGGTCACCAGATCTGTTTTCACTATATAGCGAAAACATCATGAGAAACCTAGAAGAAGACCCTGGATTAAAGGTTGGAGAGAAAATGATAAACAACATTCGATACGCAGATGACACCGTGCTAATTGCAGAAAATGAAAGGGACCTACAAAACCTTGTGAATATACTAGAAATAGAAAGCAAAAGTAAGGGGTTGGAACTAAACAGCAGGAAGACTGAAGTCATGGTGATCAGTAAAAAACATAAAATCCCCTCATGCAAAATAACAGCAAATGGCACAACCTTGACACAGGTTAATAAGTTCAAATACCTGGGAACGGTCATTTCATCAGACGGCAGATGCACATCGGAAATAGCTGGCAGAATCGGCCAAGCCAAAACAGCATTCAAGAAGATGACAAGCATTCTTACCAACAAATGCCTATCAATTAACATCAGAAAGAGAGTCCTTGAATGTTATATAGAACCATACGGATGCGAGGCGTGGACAGTCAACAAGCAAAGCCAGAGCAGGATCGAGGCAGCCGAGATGTGGTTTCTCAGAAGAATGTTGAGAGTTCCATGGACAGCAAAGAAAACAAACGAGACAGTCTTGATGGAGGCAGACACAAGAAGATCACTCATAAGGAAGATTAGGAAAAGACAAGCAACATTTATAGGCCATTTTATGAGGAAGGGGATTTGGAGCACCTGGTCACAACGGGAAAGCTGGAGGGAAAGAGAGCATCAGGTAGACCCAGGGAGAGAATGCTGGACGGACTTGCAGAGTGGCTGGGGATGAGGAGGGTGGGTGAGATGCTGGAGGCAACGAGAGATAGAGATGGTTAGAAGTCCATGATCGCCAACGCCATGCGGCAGGGCACCTGATGATGATGATGATACATAGATACATACATCATTACAAAATGCAGCCACAATTATTCCAAAGACAGACTGCTACAAATACAAGAAACAAAACCCAGGACCTCAGGAACTTGCAAGCTCATAGAGGTGGTTTAAGATCATTAATGTGACCTCCCACCACCAGTTCAGTCTTAACTCGCAGTCAGTCGAACAGCACCAGGAGCTGAAAAGGTGACAGAGGGTCTATCTGGGGTGTTTTGACTTTTTCTCAAAATTGATTTCTGTAGACTATAATTTATCCCCCACAGAAATTTTTTTCTGGAAAAAGATATTATTAATCAATTTAAAATGGTATTTTGGGGCACTGATCGCAGCAGAAAGACGCAATTTCCTACCAAAAGTACCTATTTTTGTCTCATATTGTGAACCGTAACACATACAGGACCCCCTCATGTAGTATACTGACAAAAATCTCTTTTGTGCATCTTTCAAATAATGACAGCTAAAGTTAGAAACAAACTGGGTCAAAGCTACCAAATAAAGAAATTTAAGGAAAATGTGTAGGAGAGTACATAAAAACTTTAGAGGCCGTTTTCTCAAAATGGCCGTCATACAACTTAATGACTTTAAACATACATAAATGCTACATTTTTTTTAGTACAAGCATTATTCAAGTACCAAAATAATCAGCAGAATGTACACTTTCCAGTGATATGTATATCTCAAAATACCCAAAATGTTAGTTAAGACTGATTTCCTGCTGGCAGGTCACATTTTGGATCTTATCTATCACAAGGCACCCGTGACGTGAGCGCATAAGGAATTTATCCTGAGCGCGGAAACATAATCTTGACAAACTGAACAGTTATGTCTTAAATAATATAATAAATTGATCAGTTCTTGTATTGCTTGTTATCTGAAGACATTTGGACTTACTACACATTACGCATTAACAAGACACAGAATGTACAATGCTGGAACCACAAATAAACACGAAAAAAGAATAAGAACGCGTATTCAATACAACCAGACGAGACAGGCACAAATTTTTGGTCAACTGACCTTAGTCAAGTGTAAAATCACAAACAAACAAAACACCAAATACAAAAATTAGGAGAAAAAGACTGCTGCTTTGTCCTGTGGGAGAAAAGGACATATAATGATATATGTGTCTGTGTATATCATCTAAAAGAAAACACGAACCAAATGAAAAAATAAATTGAAACATAACCAGCTATTAAGTACAAACTTATCACACCAACGTTTTGTATAATCACGTCACAGAAAGCATTCCCAATTAATTCTTTCTTTATCTCCCAATGGACGAAGCAGCAGGGAAGTTTCAGTCTTTTTCTCCTACTTTTTGTGTTTGGTGTTTGTTCGTTTGTGATCTTACGCTTGACAAAGGCCAGTTGTCCGAAAATTTGCGCCTGTCTTGTCTGGTTCTATTAAATACGCGTTCTGATTCTTTTTCCGAGTTTTTTTTCATTTTTTATTTTCTGATTCCTGTTTGCTTGAACGCGGGCAGTCACACTTGTTTTGGATTTCGTAGTGCTGGAGTTTGGCGTTTGCTCCTAGAGGGATTCATCGCACTCGGACAATTCCATATGCGCTCTACCCAGATCAGTCAGCAATTATCTGGCAGATTCGCTGAGCCCGCACAAAACCCCCATACATTGTCGAGGTTTTGAAGTAGGGAAGGGACGGGGGAAAAAGACTTATGGAACACTAAGCTGACACGCAAGACTGATGTAAACGTTAGAAGGGCAGCTAACTGGCCACGTTTTAACCCTTTGACTCCCGCACCCTGTCCACCAGCATCCTGCGTTGTCAACCATGCTAGAAAAGCGAAAACTTAATCCTTTGACTCTCTCTCAAACGGTTAAGTTTTTGCAATTGTTGGACAAGGTGCAGGAGTCAAAGGGTTAATATTGTGGGCTTGGATATCAAATGTTGAGTCCACGGCTCTATCAAGCGAGTGTAATAAGCACAGAAGCACTGATATGTCACACAAATACACACACCAGAGTACACACGTGCACAGATGTTTACAAAGGAATACATACTAACAGTGCCCATGCACTTTTGAAGTCATGAAAGTGCAATACGGAAATGATTACACAGTGCCACATGACTGATGGTTAAAATTGAAAGTACATATTGGTAAACGGGCAGTTGTGATATCAACAATGCAAAGGCCTGGGGAGGTCTTTAACTGTGACTTGGATTTTGTAAGGGTAGGCAGGTCTCTCAGGTCAGCAGGAAATGGATACCAAACGGATGGTGTAATGACACTGAAACAACGTTCTCCGCCTGACCGAAGATTATGTTTTAGATCCATCAGAAGATGATGTACATACTAACCTCAAGAAAGTGAATGAATGTTCAGAAAGCTTGAATGACCAGCGTGCAGTTACTGACCACCCATCAAAGGGCGCCAGCTCTGGAGAGCTACCCGCGGCCATCTAGCTAAGGGAGTAAACCCTGACAGTAAATCCGGTGTGGGGCCCCTAAGGCGGTTGGATGGCAAACTTTGTCACTTTCCGTCAGCTCCTGCGGCCGCCGTTGGCACCAAAATGTAACAGCCCTGCTGTTCCTTTGGATCTGTCAGCGAGGTGGAGAGGGGGGGACAAGTTGCATGGGCAACAGCCTGTCTTCCATATTACACTGCCCAGGCTTACATCCGTCCATTCATCCACAAACACTCTGCACCTACGACCTGGAGAGGACACTCCAGCCTCGCTACTAACACTAGTGTCGGCACAACACGGGAAGCAACAGATACCGGTGATAAGTCATTGCTCAACTGGCGTAGAGCTGACGCCAGGGGTTGCTTTTGACGGTGGGAGAGACCTTCGTGTCTTACTGGACAGCTACCGCCCGCCTAAGCTGGGCAGCTCCCAGCCAGTTAGGTGCTGTCCCGCCACGACCTGCCTTCTTCATTGGGTGCATGAAGATTAGGAGAAAATCTGACAAGCAGGTCGTTAATTACCGCACCAAACAAAAAGAAAAATTCAAATTCAAGACACGGATCAGGAAAAGGATCAGCAGTGAAACTGGGCTGTTGGAATGTCCGAACAATGATGCCTGGGCTCTCCCAAGATCTGCAAGACATCAGCGACGCCAGAAAAACCGCCGTCATAAACAGCAAACTAAAGAGGCTCAATGTGGACATTGCCACTCTGCAGGAAACACGGCTGGCTGACTCAGGAACACTAAAGGAAAGGGACTACACCTTCTTCTGGCAAGGAAAGAGTTCTGATGCCCCAAGAGAGCACGGAGTAGGCTTTGCAGTAAGGAACAGCCTGCTGAACATGATTGAACCAGGCAGCGGCGGTTCAGAACGACTCTTGACTCTCCGCCTCAACACCACCGAAGGCTATTTCACTCTCATCAGCGTTTATGCCCCAACTCTGTCCGCCTCTCCAGACACCAAGGATGAGTTCTACGAAAGTCTTGCATCAACCATAAGGAACATCCCCAGGACAGAACAACTTGTTCTCCTGGGCGACTTCAACGCCAGAGTGGGTGCAGACATGACTCATGGCCCTTCTGCCTCGGTACCTTTGGAGTGGGGAAAATGAATGAGAATGGACAGCGACTGCTTGAGTTTTGCGCCTGCCATGAACTGTGCATCGCCAACTCCTTCTTCAAGACGAAGCCTCAGCACAAAGTCTCCTGGAGGCATCCCCGCTCAAAACATTGGCACCAACTGGATTTGATCCTAGTAAGACAAAAACGTTCTCCACACTCGCTCTTATCACAGCGCAGACTGCGACATAGACCACTCTCTGGTATGTTGCAAGATCAGGCTACAACCAAAGAAGTTCCACTGCTCAAAGAAACAAGGGAACCCTCGCATTGACGTCAGCAAGATGTCTCAGCCAGATCTTGTAGAACAGTTCGCAGAGGCCTTTCAGAGAGAATACGATGCATTGCAGCCCAGAGACTCTGCTACTGAGAGATGGGAAACGCTACGAGACACCATGCACCGCATTGCTATGGTCACCTTTGGGAAGAAAACTGTGAAGTCCCACAACTGGTTTGAGGCCAAGTCATCAGAGATGACTCCCACTGTTGAGGCCAAGCGTGCCGCACTCACCAAGTATAAGCGGTCACCCAGTGAGAAGAACCTGCAAATCCTCAGGGCTGCCAGAAGTAAGGTTCAGCTTAACGCCAGGCGCTGCGCAAACGAGTACTGGACAGAGCTCAGCGAAGAGATACAGAGTGCTGCTGAAAGAGGCAACATCCGAGGAATGTATGATGGCATCAAGAAGGCACTGGGACCAACACAGAGCAAGATCGCCCCCCTCAAATCCTCGACTGGGGAAGTAATCAGCAATCCTAGCCAACAGATGGAAAGATGGGCGGAACACTACTCCGACCTCTACTCCACACAGAACATGGTGTCCCCCTTAGCCCTCGATGCCATCAAGTGCATGCCGGTAATGGAAGAACTTGACGCAGAGCCAACTGCGGACGAACTCAGCAAGGCCATTGATAGCCTGGCATCAGGGAAGGCACCTGGCAACGACGGAATTCCCCCAGACCTCATCAAGCACTGCAAGACTTCTCTTCTGCACCCTTTGCACGCAGTTCTCTGTCAGTGTTGGAATGAGGGAGCTGTACCACAGGACATGAGGGACGTCAAGATCGTCACCCTGTACAAAAACAAGGGCGAAAGGAGCGACTGCAACAACTACAGAGGTATCTCGCTCCTCAGCATTGTTGGCAAAGTCTATGCTCGGGTCCTCCTAATCCGCCTGCAGAAACTGGCTGAACGCGTCTACCCGGAATCACAGTGTGGTTTTCGAGCAGAGAGATCCACGATAGACATGGTCTTCTCCCTTCGCCAAATCCAGGAGAAGTGCAGAGAGCAGCGGATGCCCCTGTATGTGGCATTCATTGACCTCACCAAGGCCTTTCACCTAGTCAGCAGAGATGGCCTTTTCAGGGCTCTCCGAAAAATCGGCTGCCCCCCCAAACTGCACAGCTTAATTGAGTCCTTCCACTCAAACATGAAATGGATGGTGCAGTTCAACGGAAACCTCTCCAATCCCTTCGACGTACGCAGCGGTGTGAAACAAGGCTGCGTCCTGGCCCCAACCCTCTTTGGAATCTTCTTCGCTCTCCTCCTGAGGCATGCGTTCAGCACAGCGCAAGAAGGGATCCACCTGCGGACCAGATCAGATGGCAGGCTCTTCAACCTCGCCCGCCTCAGAGCAAGGACAAAGGTCCGTGAAGCCCTCATCAGAGACATGCTATTTGCCGACGATGCCGCAGTTGTGACCCATACTCAGCGGGACTTGCAGTCACTAATGGACCGCTTCTCCCAGGCCTGCAAAGATTTTGGTCTGACCATCAGTCTTAAGAAGACAAACGTCCTGTGCCAAGACACGCCATCTCCACCAGCCATCACCATTGATGACTACGAGCTTGAAGCCATCCATCAATTCACATATCTTGGGTCCACCATCACCGATAACCTCTCCCATGACACAGAGGTCGACAAGAGGATCGGGAAGGCAGCCACAACACTAGCCCGCCTCACACAAAGGGTGTGGACAAATCCCAAGCTGACCACAAAGACAAAGATGGCTTTATACAACGCCTCTGTATGGCAGCGAGGCATGGACCACGCATGCTCATCAGGAGAAAAGGCTCAATACCTTCCACCTGAGAAGCCTACGGCGCATACTTGGCATTTCCTGGCAAGACAAGGTGACCAACACCGAAGTCC
>JAPXFY010000019.1:28942035-28962035 GCA_030674185.1 Monoplex corrugatus
AAACCCCAAAGCCACAGTCACACAGACTCAAAAAAAAAACCCCACCAAAACTCAGTACTTTCAAGAAGGAGTGTGAAGAGCACTTTTCCTAGGAACTTTTGAACATATATCAGTTTTGTTTTCATTTTTTACAAGCCATCACTGTTCTCCTGTACTTCAAGATTTATTGCATCTTAGGTTCATCTTGATCGCTTTGATCAAGACTAATATCAGAGTCGTCCTGTACTTCATGATTATCATCTAAAGTTTCATCAGGTTACAAGTGACTGATATTCAGAGTCGTCTGTTTCTTCATGATTATCATCTAAAGGTTTATCCAGGTCACAGTGACTAATATTCAAGTCGTCAGTATCTTCATGATTATCATTCCTAATTTCTTCCGGGTGATACTGATTAATATTTAGAGTCGTCTGTATCTTCTGACTATCACCTCTAAGTTTCATCCAGGTCATAGTGACTAATATTCAAAGTCTCTGTATCTTCATGATTATCATCCAAAGTTTCATCCAGGTCACAGTGACTATATTTAGAGTCGTCTGTATCTTCATGACTATCATCTGAAGTTCCCATCCAGGTCAAACGACTAAAATAAAATCGTCTGTATTCACGATTATCACTGAAGTTTCATCCAGGTCACGAGTGACTAATATCAAAGTCGTCTGTGTCTTCATGATAATCATATCCTCAAGTTTCATTCAGGTCAAATGACTAATAATCAAAGTCGTCTGTATCTTCATGATTATCATCTCAAAAGTTTCATTCAGGTCACAGTGACTACTATTCAAAGTCGTCTGTATCTTCATGATTATCACCCAAAGTTTCATCAGGTCACAGTGACAAATATTCAAAGTCGTCTGTACCTTCATGGTTGTCATCTTTAAAGTTTTATCCAGGTCACAGCAACTAATATTCAAAGTCGTCTGTATCTTCATGACTGTCATGAGAAGTTTCATCCAGGTCACAGTGATTAATATTCAAAGTCTCTGTATCTTCATGATTATCATCTAAAGTTTCATCCAGGTCACAGTGACTAATATTCAAAGTCATCTGTATCTTCATGATTATCATCTAAAGTTTCATCCAGGTCACAGTGACTAATATTCAAAGTCATCTGTATCTTCATGATTATCATCTAAAGTTTCATCCAGGTCACAGTGACTAATATTCAAAGTCATCTGTATCTTCATGATTATCATCTAAAGTTTCATCCAGGTCACAGCGACTAATATACAAAGTCGTCTGTATCTTCAGGGTTGCACTATATGCAAATGTTTGTGTACCTCACATTCATGTAGAAGTATTGTGTTGTAATGTGAGAGTGTTGTAGAGGGGGAACGAATTATGTTCAAAATTCAAGGAATATACTTTCTGTATGAGCTTGAGAAAAAAAGTTGTTAATTCTGTCTTTTTCACTATGTGTCACTTGATGTGCAGCAATTTCGCCTGTGGCCAAAGTTTGTGTTGGTTTTATCAATATTCGAATAAAAAGAGAGACATTTTTTAAAACAAACAATATAACTGGGAAGACAACATCTAAATAGATAGATACAGTGAGTCCCTCGTGGACGCACAAACATAGTTAGTCTGGTGTTTGTCTCCAACGATACACATACGCGTATACATAACATATACGTACATGCGCACATACATAGATAAATAGATACATACATGCATGCATACATACATATATATATACATACATACATACATACACACATACATACATACATCATACATACATACATACATCATACACAACATACATACATACATACACACACATACAGTCATACATACAGTCATACATACTTTGATTATTGTAAACAGGGGGTTCATTATTGAGTTTACACATTTGGAAAAGGTACAATGTCATGAAAATGTTATATTTGTATAATGTGTTACGGAAAATAATTGTTGTTCAAAACATGTTTTACCTACTTAAGGTTACCATGTTATGAAAAATATTATACTTGCACAAAAGTATTGGGAAAAGTGAGAGTAGTTTATACTATCATTTATGTATTTCTGATACCACATCATAGGGGGAAAATACTATCTTTACAGAAACCATTAGGAAAAAATGATTGTGGTTTAAACTTTCTTACATGTTTTAGGATATCACATCATAGATATAAAACCATATATGCATAAGATTTACGAAGATAACAATAGTAATTTATACCTTTTTTTATTTGAGGATACAGTACCATGAAGTATATAACATTTACGAAAAAATAACTGTAGTCTAAAACATCTTTTACATAATTTTGATAGCTAATTCCTATGGCAAACCTACCTTGATGTAACGAATAATCCACACCAAAATTACTTCAAAAATAAAAGTATTTGGCGAAATGTCTGTATATCCAAAAAGAAAAAGAAGTGGCACAGACGTTTACATGTTGAGGACCATATTGGCGGCCATTGCGCCACACTCTCAGTCAAGATTCAGAACAGGCTTGACCAAGAGAAAAATGCAAACCAAGGCCAGAGTGAGGTCGAGGGTAGAGTGGAAAATAGGCAGGCCTGGCCCAAAAACTAAACAGACCTGTCCCCACCCTGCTGAAAGAGCAAGCTGTGTTGTCTTAAGGAGGTAGCAGAGTTGTGGAGCTGAAGTCGCGTGAATAAGGGCATTGTTTCCATCAGTGTGTTTTTTTTTTATTGTTGTTTATTTTTTGGAGGGCCAGGAGATTGTGGGACACTGTTTATTCAATGTTTAAATGATAGTTTGAACTATACTCAGTTTTACCAACACTTCGTTTAACCCTTTGACTCCCACACCCCACCTACCGACTGCAAAAAAATTAACCCTTTGACTTCCTGCAGGAAGTCGGTGGATAGGGTGAGGGAGTCAAATAGTTAAGTTTTTGCTTTGCTAGCATGGTGGACACAGTACAGGATATTGGTGGATACAGTGCGGGAGTCAAAGGGTTAAATGTAACATTTTTCATGACATGGTATCGTTCTGTAGGTAAAACATGCCGCGGGTAGGTTGCTTGCTTGCTGGTATTGTTGTAGCCTTGTGGTTAAAGAATATTCTTTTGTATGTGCTTACTGGGTTGGGAGAGACCATAAGTTATGAGCCTTGAGGGTGGCTTTGTTTGTTTGTTTTGTCTTGTCTTGTTTTGTTTGTTTGTTTACTTGCTTGTTTGCTTGTTTGCGTGTGCACGTATACATGTATACACAACACACACACACGTGAGCACACACACGCACACACAAAGGCACGCACACACACACACACACACTACACACACACATATACACACACATACACACACACACACACACACACACATATATATATATATATATATATAATATATATATATATATAAATAGAGAAAGAAATAAAGAAACAAACAAACAAACAAAAAAGAGAGAAAGAAAGAAAGAAGAAAGAAGAAAGGAATGAAAGAAAGAAAGAGAGACATACACACATACGTACATACATACATACATACATACATACATACATACATACATACATGCATACATACAGACATACATACATACATACATACATACAGACAGACAGACAGACAGACAGAGAAAGGATCAGACAGAGAAAGAGAGAGAGACGGGCAGAGAGAGAGACAGAGAGAGTGAAAGAGAGAGAGAAGTCCAGTTGAAAAAGATGACTTTTCAGAGCAGACTTAAAGGCTGCTTTATTGAAGCGATAGTGAGTTCCTTCCATAGTGGTGGACTTCGATATATTATAATGGATAAATGTCACCTCCGACATTCTGATCACAAGAAATCATCACAACATCATCAGTTTTCCACACACATATAGAATTTCAAAAGACAGGAGAGTCACTGTGGCAATATATCATTTTACAGACGGAAAGTTCACTTTTACGGCTGAAATTTAGAGTTTCAGTTTCAATTTCTCAAGATGACGTTTCCGCGCTCGGAATGAATTCCATATGCACTGACGTTACAGGTGCCATGTGATGGAGAAGATCAAGAATGATCACGGCACAAGCCTTAAGCCTGCACATAAAGCCATGAGCTGGCCAGGTCCTGAGGTCCTACCAAGATAGTTCCTTAACCCTGAGGTCGTAGGAGAGTGAGGTGGCATAGACCTCAATTTTCACGGGGCAAGCACCACGAGAGCGGCTCGTATCCCCTCTCCCTCGCTTCAATTTCATCTTCACTTTTTTTTAAACCAAGAAGGCTAATTGGTCTTTAAGGGGTGGGACCTGGGAAATAAACCTATATCTCCAATGATTTTTACCAAGGCAGCCGGGACAATGCCCTGCTCTTTACGATTTTCAATTGCCGTGGGATCTTTAGCGTGTGCAGCCAGAAGGCACACGGGTCCGACTCGTTTTTTGCCCCCTTCCGAAGGACTAGACGTTCATTTCAATTTTCCGGTCAAACTGAGGAGTCAAGTCGAGGCCTCAAGGGGGAGCGAACCCTGGAACTTCGAGTTTAGTTACTGGCAGGCGAACGTCTGAACCATTCTGCCACTCTTCTCCCTGGAATTTAGATAAAAGAGGAGACAGAAGCGCAAAGAACATGGCTAGACGAACGTCGCCCTCTCCATTATCCTTAATCCTTTACGTAAACTTCGCGAGTTGGACAAGTTACGGGACCAACGCCCTCTCACTTGACCGGTTCTATAGCCCAGCCCAGCCCCCCACAAGACACAGGTAAGGGTGGAGTGGAGAAGACTGGAACGGGTGGGTGGGTATGTATGTGAGCTATGATCTTATAACGGTACCCTGAAGCTAACAGACTTTTCAGGGTATCATTCAGTGTCGTCTGCTGTAGTAAATGACCTACGTCTCTCTTAATCTGGAATCAAACAAAGTCTCTTCTGGAACCCTCTCTCGATTTTTAAACCAAGACCTTAGTCCCTCCCTCCATTAATAGCATAGTGGTCATATAACTCGGTCCTGGAAAAAGACAAGGCTGACCACTAATCGAGCGTGGTTGCTGAATGAACGGGTGACCAAATTCATGCTCCACCCTGAGCACACTACCCAAGTTCTCCCAGCTGTAAAGGGGTACCTGGCCTTCTTTAGGGCCGGAGAAGGTGAAGTGGTGAGACAAAGAAAACGGGAGACTTCTGATCCTGAAACAGTGTGGACAGAGTCTGGGACAATGTTTCACAATGGTGTGTATGGCGATGGGAATGACATTCATGATTGAGACTGCGTAACAGAGCTGTACTCTACGCTTCCTTTCATAATGTATGCTGCCGTCAACCTGGCCCAAGAGATACAGAACATTCATCATCATCATGCGCCGTGCCGCATGGCGTTGGCGATCATGGCCTTCCACACAAATCTATCCCCTGTCCCTGCAAGTACACATCTCCCACCCTCTCTATCCTCAGCCACCCTGCAAGTCCGTCCAGTATTTTCTCCCTGGGTCTACCTGGTGTTCTCCAGTTTTCCTGTTGTGGCCAAGTGTTCTAATTCCCCTTTTCTCATAATATAATGTGTTGCTTGTCTTTTTCAAATCTTCTCTATTAATGATCTTCTTGTGTCTGCCTCCTTCAAGACTGTCTCTTTTGTTTTCGTTGCTGTCCATGGAACTCTCAACATTCTTCTTAGAAACCACATTTCAGTTGCCTCAATTTTCTTCTGACTTTGCATGTTTACTGTCCTCACCTCACATCCGTACAACAGTATCGGTTCTATATAGCATTCAAGAACTCTCTTCCTGATGTTAATTGATAGGCATTTGTTCGTAAGAACGCTTTTCATCTTCGTGAATGCTGTTTTGGCTTGGCCGATTCAGCCAGCTATTTCATACAGAACAGTAGTCAAGAAAATTGAATAAAAACATCCTCAATGTTAAGTGATGAGACTCGACAGTGTGGTCCCAGTCTCCCCGTGAACCCATAGCACATTCGAGTTGGGTTAGGAGTCAGATGGGACAGAACAATCACCACGATGATTTTGGCCAGACTGGTGGAAGTCGAACCCACAACTTTCCAGTCGTTTGTCCGTTGAGCTTACCACTGCACCACGGCTACTGATTATAGAAATAAACTTATCTTACTCGTCTGTTAATATCTTATCTTACTCGTCTGTTAATGCCTATCAATTAACGTCAGGAAGAGAGTTCTTGAATGCTATATAGAACCGATACTGTTGTGCGGTTGTGAAGCGTCTACAGTCAACACGCCAAGCCAGAACAAGACTGAGGCAACTTAAATGTGGTTTCTAAGAAGAATGTTGAGAGTTCCATGGACAGCAAAGAAAACAAACAAGACAATCTTGAAGGAGGCAGACACAAAAAGATCACTTATAAAGAAGGATCATTAATAATATTAGGAAATGACAAACATTTATGGAACATTTTAGGAAGAAAAGGGAATTAGAACACCTCGTCACAATAGGAAAGCTGGAAGGAAACAGAGCACCAGGTAGACTCGGGGAGAAAATATTTGGCGGACGTGCAGAGTGGCTGAAGACAGAGAGGATGGGAAATGTACTTGCAGCGGCGACAGGGAGTAGATTCGTATGGAGGGCCGTAATCGCCAACGCCATGCGGCAGAACACATGATGATGATGATGAAAAGAAAAATTACGTCCTTTCTCTTTTTCAATGGTTTTTCTTTGTTGGGATAAACCTGTGACTTGCTTCTGGCCTCTCTCTAATCACTACCACCACCAACCACCACCACCACTGTCATCACCACCCACCACCACCACCAACACAACAAAACAAAACAAAAAGGCACCATGACTGAACAAAATAAAAAATCATTGGGCAACCCAGACCTTTAACAAACTGTGTCAGTGTCTCTCTGTTCAATCCCAGACAACTCTCCTGTTCTCTGTCTCTCTGTCTCCTTCTCTCTCTCTCTCTTTTCTTCTTCTTTCTTTCTTTCTTTCCCTTCTGTCTCTCTCTCTCTCTCTTCTCTCTCTCTCTCTCTATCTTCTCTCTCGTCTGTCTTATGTCTGTCTCTCTCTGTCTTCTGTCTGTCTCTCTTCTCTCTCTTCTTCTCTCTGTCTTTCTTTTCTTCTGTCTGTCTGTCTGTCTGTCTCTTCTCTCTCTCTCTTTCTTTCTGTCTGTCTGTCGTCTGTCTGTTGTCTCTCTCTCTCTTCTCTCTGTCTGTCTGTGTCTGTCTGTCTGTCTCTCTCTCTCTCTCTCGTCTCTCTCTCTCTCCTCTCTCTCCTCTCTGTCTATCTGTCCTTCTGTTTGTCTGGTCTGTCTGTCTGTCTCTCTCTCTCTCTCTCTCTCTCTCTCTCTCTTCTTATATATATATATATATATATATATATATAATATATATATATATACACATACATGTATATATATATATATATATATACATGTATATATATATGCGTCTGTCTGTCTCTCTGTCTCGTCTGTCTGTCTGGTCTGTCTGCCTGTCTGTCTGTCTCTGTCTCTGTCTCTCTGTCTCTTTCTCTCTCTCTCTCTGTCTCCTCTCTCTCTCTCCTCCTCTCTCTCTCTCTGTGTTTACTGTTCGAAGTTGTCTCCTCCCCTGTTCTCCTTACCCTATTCTTGCTTGCTTGATCTTTTTTCTTTGATAAAATCATTCCTTTTGTTGTCAGTTTCTTGTCTTCTTGTTCGTTTCTTTCTTCTCTCCTTTTTGTTTTTCTTTTCTTTCTCTCCCCCTTTCTCTTGATCTTTTTCTTCTTCCTCTTTCTCTGTCTTTCTCTCTCGGTGTGTGTCTCTCTCTGTCTCTCTCTGTCTCTGTCTGTCTGTCTGTCTCTCTCTCTCTCTCTCTCTCTCTCTCTCTTCTCTCTCTCTCTCTCTCTCTCTCTCTCTCTCTCTCTCTCTCTGTATCTCTCTGTCCAGAGGACAATGAAAGATGTGCCTATCAATGCCCTTACTCCAACCTCTCCAGCGAGAACTTTGGCTAGAAAGCCGAATGTCCTGAAGTTGCTGGCTAGACTGGCATACTTTTCAGTCTTGTAGAATGGGTATCGTCTATTCTGATTTCATATGGCTCAGTGAGTACGGTTATAATCATTTGTTTTGGTCAGTAGGAGTAAAGTACTATGTCTAGTCTCATGCCACTCTTTCTGATGATTTCTTTTGTTCTGGAAGTCGTGGTGTCCACTCCCAGTCACCCTACCCTGTCCAAAAACTATTGGAGAGAGAGATTTTTTTTCCAGGTCCGTCCCCTCGAATCCTAGTTAGCCTTCTGTCTTTCTGAAGTCTTGGTTAAAAACGTGAATGTGTGTGTGTGTGTGTGTGTGTGTGTGTGTGTGTGTGTGTGTGTGTGTGTGTGTATGTGTGTGTGTGTGTCTGTGTGTGTGTGTGTGTGTGTGTGTGTGTGTGTGTGTGTGTGTGTGTCTGTGTGTGTGTGTGTGGTCATTGGTTTAATGTCTATTCACTTAAGTGATTTAGACAAATAAAACAAAGAAATAATAAATAAATAAATAAATAAAACATTATAATTGATAACAATGATAATAATGCGAAATAAATGAATAAATAAGAAATTAAAAAAATAAATTAAAAAAAATAATTGAATAAATGAAAAAAAAAAATAAACGTTAAGAAAAAAAAGGGAGGTTCAAGTTTAAATTCATATTACTTATAGACCACTCGAGCATCAAAAACATATTCGGGCTAAAACCATGTGAAAAACAACTAAGAAGCAAGCATAATGCAAATGTCGGAGGGGAGCGTAAACATAACAAATGAAGTAGCATACTACAACACATATTACAATAAACTAGCTAACTGTAACTATGAACAGGAAGGTGAACGAATTATAAATATTGAACTATTGGACTTTTAGATAGGCTAACGAAAAATCCGTATGTTAATAATGATGATTCAAATATGTCGGAAATTGTGTGAGTAGAAAGTACCGGAATGTATCGCTTTATTCTAATGCAAGAAAGTAAATGACTGGTCGTTATTTTCTGTCCACAAAGACAGGCAATATTTCTGGTGTACTTTGTTTTAATGCATCGAGTTTCCACCTATACATAAGGGATTGTATCTAGATCCGTTTACAGTAGACTGTTTACCTATTTTGCTGATTTTAAAATCCATGCTATTAGTATTGTACTTTTTCTGATTGTCTTGAAACAGTTTCCAAACATAGGCGTCCACTAAATTACAAGATTCATTTAAGGAGGGAGAGAAAGCTTTATGTCGTTTGATTCTGGTGAACCCTTAGCTCCTCGTTTGGCAGCCCTGTCAACCACATCGTTATGATGAAACGAGATGGTATCCGACAGAAAGTAAGATCAGTTCCTCTTAAGGATAAGAAATCAATTAAATGGCTAATTTCTATTACCATTTTAGATTTAGTGTCTAATTTCATTAATTCAAGAGCCTGAAGCACTGATTTAGAATCAATGCAGAAAAGGATTTGTGACATATTTCGAGGATAATTTTAAGTAATTCAAAGCCATCAGTATTGCAAAGAGTTCAGCTGTAAATATTGATTTGCTGGGTCCTATATAGAAAGATTTCTCTATTTTAAGAGCTGGTATTAGAAACACAGAACTTGCTTTTTTCTCAATTAATGAGCCATCTGTGTAGATTTTTAAATGATTGGGATCAAAGTGTTCAATATGACATTTAACTCGGCTCGCTAATGAGTAGATATTATCTTCTTTCTTTAAATCAGTGTGTTGTATGTCAAAGTTTGCTCTTAAGAATTCCCAACTGGGTACTGGAGAAAAAGAAGGTCTTATAGATATAGGATCCGCTTCTAGATTAATTCCAGAGCCATTCATGATGTCGTATGTATACGTTGCAAGTGTGGCTTGTGAAGATATTGATTTAGCTCGTTTTGGAAAATCAATGTCTGATCTTAAATTTATATCAGGTCTCAAAACATTTTCAACGGTGGTATTTCTTAGCAGAAATTTGGTAGAGACGAGTTTCCTTTGTTCATCAAGCGGCAACGTACTAATCTCACCGTATTTACGGAGGTTGGAAGCATGCATCGGAAGACCAAGCGCAAGTTTAAAACTTTTGCATTCTGTACTTTATAGTTTTTGTAGTAAGTGTCTAGGCGCGCTAAAGAATATTTCCTGGGCATATGTTAGTTTAGATCTAATGAGAGATTTACATAAATGTACAAGTGTTGATGGATCATGTCCCCGTGGTTGCTTGCACACTATTTTCAAAAAAATTTAGACTCTTTCGGGCTTTAGTGAGTAAGTAGTCGATATGCAGATTCCATGATAATTTTGCTGTAAAGAAAACACCAAAGAATTTAATGGTTTGGTTATACTGAAGAACGGAATCTCCTGGTTTAAAGGTGGGCATTTTGTCCAGGTTAGACCCACTATTAAATAAAATTATCTTTGTCTTCTCCGTAGATAGATGGAGCCCATTTTTTGCCATGTATTGCACTGTTTTGTCAAATTCTAAATGATAAAGTTTGCGTGTACAGTTGATACTACGAGAAGGAGTTTTCGTCTTCATGTTTACCGGCATCCACATGCATAGATCATCAGCATACTGGACTAATGTGACATCTTTAGATATTCTACTTGGGAAGTCATTCATTAGTAATAATAATATAATAATAATTACAATATTTATATAGCGTAAAATCTTGATAGAAATCAAATCTAAGCGCTGAACATACACATACGCACGCATGCACACACACGCACACACATGGCTATAAATGGGGAAAAAGAAGAAAAGCAATGGAAAATTATAGAGAACATATTATATACAAATATATATTACAATGTGATTCCACACCGAGTGGAGACAGGCTGCAGTGGGGGTTGAGTGAGGTCAGGATTTTATGCAGAGGAGAAAAGGTGAGTTTTGAGAGCGGACTTGAAGGAGACAAAAGTAGGTTGCTGACGGACTGAGAGAGGAAATTTGTTCCAGGAAAGTGGACCAGAAACAGAGAAGGCTCGTGGACCATAGGTATTGAGCTTAGTGCGTGGAAAGCGAAAAGTGAGAGGATCGGAGGCAGAGCGGAGGGTACGTGAGGGAACATAGATCTCAAGTAGGCTTGACAGGTAATCAGGGGCTGCGTTATTGAGGCTTTTGTAGCAGATGGTGTCTAGTTTGTACTGTATGCACTTTGATACAGGGAGCCAGTGAAGTATCATAAAAAGGAGAGGTGCTGTGACTAATCCCTGTCATTTGAAGGGTTCGTTTTGTTGAATACACGTTTCCAATCCTGGTTTGAATTACTCGGTTTTCCAACAGACACTTCACGTAGTTATAAACGCGACCTGTTAGTCCTATGCTTTTTAATTTAAATAATGATCGGGAGTGCCACACTTGGTCGCATGCTTTGGTTGTATCAAAAAATGTGGCCAATACACACTTACGTCTTGCAAATTATCGCTTTATGCCAGTGGTTTATTTAAGAGTTCCACTGCTGACCTGCCTTTTCGAAAACCAGCCTGATTGACAGGTATAATGTTATTCTTTTCACAATAGTGCAACAACCAGTGTACAATAATATTCTCCATCAGTTTACAGATGTGGGATGTTAGTGCAATTGGCCTATAGTTTTTCAGATCAGTGTTACATTTACCCGCTTTTAGTATAGGAACCACTATTGTCCGTTTCCAAAAGTCCTGCATTTTGCTACTATTCCAACTTTCTTTAAAGATAATATATAGCAAAATTACAAAATTTTCGGGTAAATTTTTCAGCATCTAATTAGAAATGGCACCTAATCCTACTGAGGCTTTTTTGTTTGGGATAGATTTAATGACATCTTTTAACTCTTGAAGTGTAATTGATGCTTCATGTAGTGTGTATTATCTGGGGCAGGGTTCTTATAAACCTCTGTCTTTTCTTCTCGTTCTCCTTCCCTATGATTTTGACTGGAAACAGGAAGGCCGTCAGTATGACATACTTCAGCAAATAAATCTGCAAAAGCTTCTGCCTTTTCCAACGAGCTTGGGAAATGATTGTTGGCTAGCTTTATCGGAAATGACGGCAAACTGATCCCATTTTTCATAACTTTTAGTTTCTCCCAAATGCATGTCTTTGTGATTATTTATTTCAGATTTACAAAATGTTGTCCAATACAGCTCTTTGGCTTGTTCTATGATTCTGTTACAGATTATGTTGGCACTTTTCATCGCTCTGTGATTTTCAGGTGTCCGATTGTTTATGTATGTTTTAAAGTTGTTTTCTCTTTTCGTTAACTGCTTTTTCACAATCCTTATTCCACCAAGCATTTCCGCGGTGTTTTCCTGTGTTTGATGCCTTTAGTTTTGGGACTGAAATGTTAGCAGCACTTAAAAGTGAGTCACAGAAAAATGTATGCAAGTTGTCTATGTTGGCAGTATCAGACAGATCTATTTTTGTATTATGCTTTAAATTTGGTCCAGTCTGCTTCTTTATAGCGTAAACTTTCATGTAATATCATGCTATCTTGTGGGATATTTTCTGTTTCAGGACTATGGTTTAGGCTGAGAATTATGGGGATGTGATCTGATCCTAAGGAGTCTACAGCTGTTTTCCATGTGGCGTTTATCGCTAGTGATGATGACACTAAAGTTAGATCTATCGCTGTGGGTCAATGGGATGCAACGTCAGGGATACGGTCAAGGTTATCGATGAACCTGTTGCTGGTTACATGGGTACAGTTCCTTTCCAAAAACGGAGCATGTGCGTTGAAGTCACCACCAATGATCCATTTATCGTAGTGATCTTGAAAATGTGTCAGCCATTCTGTGTTCTCAGAATCTGGGCCTTTTGGTAAAACAAACAGACGCCATACTTAGCACCAACGATGAGAAAATTTTTATAGTAGCAGCACATGACGAAACAGAAGCAGTAGATCTTGGCACTGGAGATTTCTTTTCACAATAGTTCAGTCCTTCACGAACATATATTGCAGTAAAAATTCGGTTACCATCATTTATAGAGCTGTAGATGGGTGGGTAATAAAACCCTGATAATTTGGGCAAAGCCTTTTTGTCGGTATTGAGCGACTGCAAAAGTAAGACCTGGAAATTTGTAGAAGAGAGATAGTTACTGAGGTGCTGAATATTTTTAACAATGGAACGAGTATTCCACTGAAGTATACTGTATTTACTTTAAGGCTTGTACACTTATTTATCATGATCGATCAAACCGGCATAGAGCAGTGCAGGTAGTATGGATGGAGTTATTAGATGATGGCAAGTTTGTTCATATAAGTAAATGTTCAGAAAATGTCGAAAATCGTTAAAAAAAAGACAAGTGAATAATTAACAAAGAAAGAAATAAGTAAACACCAGGAGTTGAAAAGAACAATAACAATAAACTTATAAGTAGAAGCGCGAATTCCTAGCAGTGATCAACAGTGTCTTAAATCATATAGTTCCTTAGTATGTACAACAACAGTAGGCCTAAAAAAAACTATGTGAGAAAGGAAATGACAAACGTTACTCAAATCAGGAACAGCTTTATATAAATAGTATCTCCTGTCGTCTTATACATCTGGTGCTGTCACAAGAAACGATCGACACAAAGTGGTTACCAAACATGATTTTTTAGTACATTAAAATAATTTTGATATTGAAAGTCCTGATGGTCCCACCACGGCCGATACGAGTGAAAAGTCATAGACGGCGCTGTAGGGTTATAACGGTCAAAACTGGTGGTGGATGGATATTCTGTGTAGTGAGTGAAGAGGGCAGTGTCGGTGTCGGTGTGGTTTTGGCCTTTTCCAAAAGAGATTTCTAACGTGGTTACCTATATTTTTGGCTAAGATGGAAGAGCCACGAGAGCTCAGATGAATAGAATCTCTGAAAAGATCTTTGCGTTTGGTATTGAGATTGTCGTTTCCGATGAACGATACGTTGCTGGGTCCATGTAGCGCAGAGGTGACAAGGGCGTTAAAAATCCCTTTTTATCCGAAGGGCCTTGTCTTTCATGGGTGTAACCTTGCTGATGACTATTTTGCAGTTTGGGTGCATGTTTATAGCATCTTCCACAATCTTTATGAAATCGTCACTTGCTGTTTTTGGATCAGTCGTTTTCAGATCGTTGACGCCACTGTGAAGTAGAATGCAGTCCACTGAATTGGAAGTCAATTGCTCCTCAGTTAGGCATTTCTTTATCTGGATCTGGATCTGGATCTGGATAATTTACGCTGCAGGAGCCTTTTCAGGCTATCGTCGCAGCGGGTGGTAGGAGCGCATGGCTTGATTTGAATAAGTAGTCCTCATTTATTTTATGTTATTTTTTTACTATAATAACTGAATTTTTCTTATTTATTTATTTATGAGTGAAAATGACTAATTTAAGTGGTGTTTCAACTACAGTTTCTCTTGAGTTTTTAGAACATGACGTTTAGTTTCTTTGCTGTGTCCGACTGGGTGGGGTGGGTGTAGGGGGGGGGGGAACTACTGCCCCAACGGATACCCCGAGTTCAACTCAAAGATGTCCTGTTTCGGTGCTGCATCTCCCTAGTCGGGTGGGGGGATGGGGGAGGGGGGGGCTGGAGGGGGGCTGGAGGGGGGCTGATTTATTTATGGGAGGCAGCTGAGGCCGCTCTGCCTAGTGCTGCAGAAAATGCGGCGACGAAGCGTGCCTGCACTACCTCCTCCTCCAGCTTGTTCCAGTCTTCAACAGTCCTTGTGAAGAAAGAGCATCCATACTGCTCTGTCCTTGTCTGGGGGACTTTGTAGCCAAGGCTGTTGTTACATGCGTGTTTGGCGATGATGTTTGTTGCCACGTGGTCTGCATAGGTCTTCATTTTGAGTTTCCTTTTGGTCTTATCCACTGGGGTCAGGTATTTTTCTGGTGGTAGGGCTGGAACCTGATCTTCTGTTATTTTATATAGTGTTACCAGCCTTTGGTGTGTCCTTCGCTGCTGCAGAGAGGGCAGACCAAGCTCTTGGAGCATCCTGGTGACGCACCCTGGTTTTTGGGACTTGTAGTCTTGCTTTATGAAGCGTGCTGCCCTTCTCTGTACTCTCTCCAGTCTATCCTGATCTTTTGCCAAGTACGGGTCCCATACAGTGGCTCCGTACTCCAGGGCAGACCGCACTAGGGAGATGTAGGCTGTACGGCGGCACTCTTGGGGACAGCTGCCCAAGTTACGACGGAGGAATCCTAGTGTAGTGTTTGCCCTCTTGCAGATGTTTGTTATGTGCGTGGACCACTTTAAATCTGCCGATATTTGTACTCCCAGGTATGGATTTTGCTCTACATGTTGGAGGATCTCCTCATCAAGCTTGTAGTAGAAGGATGAGCGGTTTTTGGTTGGTAGGACGTAACATTTTTTGGCATTAAACCGCATTCCCCATTTTTTCGCCCATTCCTCCAGCTTGGTGAGGTCTCCTTGGAGCAAGGTATGGTCCTGGAACTGGCATATCTCCCGGTACAGTAAGCAGTCATCTGCGAACAGCCGTACTTTTGATGTACTGCTCACGACCTCAGGCAAGTCATTATATAGCACAAGAAGAGCAAGGGACCAAGAACTGTGCCTTGGGGTACACCAGACATAACGGCTGTTTCTTCTGAGGTTTCCCCTTCTAGGACCACTCTCATCGTTCTTTGTGTCAGGAACTTTTCATGTCACTAATTTTGTGTGATATCTTCGCTTTTGCGATGAAGCCATACGATGATGCTAGTCTTTTATTTTCTACATCGTTCAGAGTCGAGTCGTGCAAAAGAAAGACACGTGGTGGGTCTGCTGACGAGATTTCTTTTTCTTCGGAGTAATTTTTTGAGCTGACGTCAAATCCAGGTTTTGACGTCGATGAATTATTTCCCTTGCTGTTTTTTTTTTTTTTTTTTTTTTTTTTTTTCGCCTGCTGCCGTTTTGGACGTTATTTGCAGTTTTCTTACGGCGGACGTTTGTTTTGCAGTTGTGTTTTTAACTGCCTCAGCGTAGGTCTTGAGCTGCGGGGACGGAGTTGGTCGTGAATGTGAAGAGACAGTCTGCATGCCAACGGACATACAGACTGCCTTGGTTTTGTTCGGCAACTCCGCCTCACAGCCCATTGCTCGGATATGGCTGGTGAGGAGCATTTCCAATCTATCAGTTTTGTCTGATAGGCTAGTGACATTATTGTTGTTTTAAGGTCACTCACAGTTGGTAGATCGCCAGGCTCTGCTACAGTGACGGCGGTGTTACTGTTAGTGGTCGTAATAGGAGATCCGAGATGGAAGCCTGTCACACGCTGCGGGGCCTGGCTTCAGTGCGGTTTGTGTTCCTGTTTCGCCACCTTCATCAGTAACTCCTGTTGTTGGTTCAGGATGATCACAGTTGTGACGAGACTGCTGAAGTTGAAATCTTGTTTTTGTCATTTTGTGGTCGTTTCCAGCGGCAACACTCAGAGCACAAAAATCAGATCTGTGTTGAGTTCGCCATTTTGATGTGTTTGTATGTGTGTGTGACAACTTGGGTCAAGGGTCATTCATCAAACAGGTTTGAGTGTGCCCGAGCTCAGCATCCTGTGTGTGGATGAGACAGCGAGAGGATGAAGGCATCGGTCAGGGGTCACACCCCTACTCCCCTCATGTCTTCCCCCTCCCAGTTGGCGTGTGCTTTGTGCCATGGAGATGTGGTCGTTGTTGGTGATTGCTCTGGTGAATGATGGGAGTGCTTGCCTTGGTTTGATTCTTGCATCAAGCTTTAGCGCCTTGTAAGTATCATTATTATTATCATTATTATCCGCTCCTTCCAGTAGACCCCACTCCCAGGCTACGGATGTCACAGCTTTATCAGGCCACAATTTGCTGCCTTCTAGCCATGTAGAAGCTGCAGGAACTTCTGGTGGTGGCATGATTTTCCCCCTGGCAGTGCTGACCACCCGTCATGCGATCGCTTCAAGCACTGTACAGTGTATCACAGTTCCTAACCCTGACACAGAACCTCTCTGGACATGCACAAGTCGAGTAAGTTTGGGTTAGGGTTAGAATTAGGTTCAATCCATCAAGCGTCCCACTTCCACCAGACAGGCACCATAAGAGTTCACATTCCTGTTTAATTCCAAGGTGATAAATCGAAACCTTCGCAATTGCCCATAGTCACTGATGTCCGCCGATTTCAATGACGAGCAGTTGGGTTGTAGCCGAGTGAATATGTAAGTGTGTTTCTGAAATAAAGAGTGTGTGTGTGTGTGTGTGTGTGTGTGTGTGTAAGTGGGGGTTGGGGGCGGGGGCGGGTGCATTTTTTAGGAGAGGGGACTTCGGGGAGGGGGGGGGGGGAGGGTCTACAAGCTGCCGGGCCGGTTAGGTGCATTGTGTAGTGGGCGAGCCACTGGCTTAGTCAATCGCGCGTGACGTTCAGAGTGGCTAAAATAAAGCGAGGTCAGAGTTCACGGGGGTCAACGGCAATAACAGTTAAGGCCAAGCCTATACACCACTGGTCTTAACGAGGTTCGTCTTCTCTTTTTGTAATACTGGAGTAGGTCACATAACCGTCAAGCACTTAATATTTTAGATAAGAGAGCTGCAAATACTGTAAAACCATTTCAAACTTGAAAGGAGAAAAAAAAAAAAGAATGAAAACGAAAAAGAAAAAAAATGAAAAGCCAAAATAAAACTTACAGCATGAAGATGGTTTCTTGTTTGTGCTATTGAAAGCAAAAACACAAAAAACAAAACTGATTAAAGATGAAGTAAAGCTTTCATGCATAAAAACCAACAGCATATGAAAAGTGAACAGAACGTGCATTTATTCGACCAAACAAGACAAAGAATATGTGCGGGCCTCAATAGCTCAGTTGGTTGAGTGTCGGATTCACATACTAATGGTTGTGGGTTCGAATCCCTGGGTGTGCTACATTAAAACTGGCCTTCTCACTATCCCATCTTAAACATCATTGTTGTTCTGGTGTTGTCGGTTATAGGATTAGATAAGTCCCCCTTCCCCCACTTCCCTGGGATGGTTATCCCCGTCGGCCATATTTCCTGGGTGGGTGCCGACATAAAAACTAAATCCAACCAACCAAAGAAAATGTTCGGCCAACTACCCTTAGTCAAACGTGGCCTTTTATGCCCTGATCTCCTGATGACCTTAGCTCTGGTTTTCTCTTCCATGACTGATGAGATTTCAAGTTGGGGTCTTAAGACAACAAAGAAGTAAGTTCACCACATTTACGACAAAACAACAGAGACGTTATGGACTTTCCCGATCCCCGAGTCTCTTGAGCTGACTACGGACTGGCTAACTCTGTTGATAGAGACTGTAAACTCAAGGTCTGATACATGGAGTTCGATTCCAGTTACTAACATAAAATAATGGCCTATTCGCTGCCCTTCACAAATGCTCCAATTACATTCTGATGGTGTTAGTATTTCACAGATCCGGTTGTTCCCCACTTCCTTCCCTATTGTTTATTTCTTTGTTTGTTTCTTTGTTTTTCTTTTCTGTCCCAACTTCTGTGCCACAATGGGCACCTCACCAGAGGAGACACTGCGCCGCTGCTGGGTCTGTTCGGTGGAGTTCAACAATGCCTGTTCTGATTCAACTGAATAAGGAACGCTGCCCATTAAGCCTTCTACTATAAAGATATCATCACCGACAGCCCTCATAAACACTGACACTTAAGACCCCAACTTGAAATCTCATCAGTCATGGAAGAGAAAACCAGAGCTAAGGTCATCAGGAGATCAGGGCATAAAAGGCCACAGATTGTTGGGCGATTTTCACCATCCTAT
The DNA here is from genome assembly GCA_030674185.1 of Monoplex corrugatus. Lineage (NCBI taxonomy): Eukaryota > Metazoa > Mollusca > Gastropoda > Littorinimorpha > Ranellidae > Monoplex > Monoplex corrugatus. Next base: position 28,960,594 of record JAPXFY010000019.1, read on the forward strand.
AATGATTGATGATTTCATGATAATGGGGATGGTGGTCATGATACTATGGAACCCCATCTAGGACTGAGACTGCGTGACAGGGCTGTATTGTGCGCTAACTGTCGCTGACCACGCCCGAGAGATACAGACACCTGCAGTGATGGCCAGGGCCGTACTGTGCGCAAACTGTCATAATATATCATGTCGCTGATCAAGCTCGGGAGATACAAACACCTACAGTGATAGCCAGGGCTGTACTGTGCGCTGTCATAAAATTTACTGTCGCTGACTGAGCCCGAGAGATACAGGCCCCTGCAGTGATGGCCAGGGCTGTACTGTACGCCAATTGTCATAATATATTCCGTCGCTGACCAGGCACAAGAGATACAGACACCTGCAGTGATGGTCAGGGAATATGAGCAAGGCTGTCAATGAGGCAATCGTGAAGTAGATGAAACTCGACTGGGCGGTCCTAGTCTTCCCATTCCAACGAGCCCGTAGCGTGCTTAATTCTGGAGTTTCAGTTTCAGGTTCAGTTTCTCAAGACGACGTCTCCCCGCTCGGAGCGAATTCCACATGCACTAACGTCACAAGTACCATGTGTTTGGTGTCAACTCCAGATAGACGCCCATCCAACAATTATTTGTTTTGTTTTTGTTTTGTTTTGTTTTGTTTTGTTTTTTTATTTTTTAAGGGGGGGGGGGGGGGTGCCAATGGTGGTTCGAACACACAATCTCCGAGACAGTATTTCTTTGTGTAACTACTTCGCCAATTCGACTGGTCATCATCATCATCAGGTGCCTTGCCGCATGGCGTTGGCAATCATGGACTATCATGGACTTCCATCTCTCTCTATCTCTTGTTGCCTCAAGCATCTCTTCCATCCTCTTTGTCTTCAGCCACTGTGCAAGTCCGTCTAGTATCTTCTTCTGGGTCTACCTGGTGCTCTCTTTCCCTCCAGCTTCCCTGTTGTGACCAGGTGCTCCAATTCCCCTTTCCTCATAAAATGGCCTATAAATGTTGCCTGTCTTTTCCTAATCTTCCTTATGAATGATCTTCTTGTGTCTGTCTCGATCAATACTGTCTCGTTTGTTTTCTTTGCTATCCATGGAACTCCCAGCATTCTTCTCAGAAACCACATCTCGGCTGCCTCAATCTTGTTCTGGCTTTGCTTGTTGACTGTCCACGCCTCACAACCGTGTAACAGTATTGGTTCTATATAACATTCAAGAACTCTCTTCCTGATGTTAATTGATTCGTAAAAATGCTTTTTATCTTCTTGAATGCTGTTTTGGCTTAGCCGATTCTGCTGGCTACCTCTGATGTGCATCTGTCGTCTGGTGAAATGATCGTTCCCAGGTATTCAACTTTGACTGGTAGGAATGACAAATTAGTGTGTTCTGGCTGGCCGTCTGTGACTATACGACCATGGAAGCAAACCTGACCTAAGTTCATGAAGTGAA
>JAPXFY010000019.1:28967035-28977035 GCA_030674185.1 Monoplex corrugatus
TTCTCTCACTTATTTTTTTTCTGGCTCTCCGACTCAGCTTTTATAGTTTTTCTCGCTTGTCTTTCTTTTTTCTCTCGTCTTAACTGCTGCCTTGCCTTGCCTTGCCTTGTCTTGTCTTGTCTTTCTTGTTTTAATCTTGTCTTAACTTGCCTTGTCTTGTCTTGCGTTACCTTGATTTGTCTTGTCTTGTCTTGTCTTCACTTGCCTTGCCTTGTTTTGTTTTGTCTTGTCTTGTCTTGCCTTGTCCTGTCTTGTTTTGTCTTGTCTTGTCTTGTTTTATCTTGTCTTGTCTTGTCTTGTCTTGTGAGAGAAGTAAAGTGACCTATCAGCCTAAGCGCGTAAATTGAGGAGGTTTGCAGGTAGGTCCTACATATAGTCGACGGTTTTGTGTGTGTGTTCTGTGTGGTGTGTTGTGTGTGTGTGTGTGTGTGTGTGTGTGTGTGTGTGTGTGTGTGTGTGTGTGTGTGTGTGTGTGTGTGTGTGTGTGTGTGTGTGTGTGTGTGTGTGTGTGTTGTGTGTGTGTGTGTGTGTGTGTATGTGTGTGTGTGTGTTGTGTGTGTGTGTTGTGTGTGTGTATTGTGTGTGTGTGTGTGTGTGTGTGTGTGTGTGTGTGTGTTGTGTGTGTTGTGTGTGTTGTGTGTGTGTGTGTGTGTGTGTGGTGTGTGTGTTGTTGTGTGTGTGTGTGTGTGTGTGTGTGTGTGTGTGTGTGTGTGTGTGTGTGTGTGTGTGTGTGTGTGTTTTCACTTTTCTCACTTCCGTTTTTGTACGAGATTACAGTAAAACAGATGGCACTGTGCATAAACCTAACTGTTGTATTCACAGCCTTTCCGGTTCTTACGCCTGTCACTAACTGTGAAGATTTTCCATCAGGATGTAGATGAGGAATGAAACTTTAAAAGAAACATGACTGTACAGCGATGATAACACAAACGGTCTTTCTTCAGTTCAGAAAATAGTGAAGACACGGTCAACTGAATAAAGAGCTTAACGTATTAGCTTTCTAATACAAGCTCCCTTACAAATACGCACAGACTACCATCGTTCAACATCTGCGTTATCAATTTGTCGCCTTTCATTCACGGTATCGGATAATTATGGTCTGTGGCAGTTGCAAAACAGGTGCTCTCTGTACAGAATACTCATTCAGTCAGAATGAGACAGTAGACGTGTTTTTATCAGAGCGCTTCTCAACCTCCTAAAAACTTTTGTGCACGTTTTCATGGTAGTATTTCCTTTGATGTCTACATGAAAGAGAAGAGGAAAAAGATACTCTTTTTCAAAACGATGTTCCTGTACCTTGATAGGAAAGCAAAAGAAAAAACAATTTATTTACTGCCCCCTCCCCTCAATCCCCAGCCCGTGGGGGATGCCAGGGGTTCTATTAGTATAACAACTATCTCCACCTTCCAGAAATTCTGTGCTAGAAATTTCCTCTTTTTTCTGTCACTCTCTTTGTTTCAGCCTTGTTCCTTTGCTTTTTGTCGTTTATTTCTATCATTTTCTCGCTTGCTGGTCCATTCACCTGTATGTGGTCGATAAAGTCTTACGTACACTCTTTTGGGATTGATAACCGAGTACATGTATTAAGTGCATTTCTGGCTCTAAGAAAATGAGGTATGCGGAAGCAATTTTAGGAGAAATAAACCCGTTTTGACGTTTGTTTTACAGTCCTCAGTTATGGGTAAACTTGTTTTCAGGTATGTTTTTTTTTTAACCCAATGTGCGATAAATTGGACGGAGTGGTCAACACCGCGGGTATCTTCTTAGATTACGTGCGCGAACGCATTGATATGTATACTTAATTTTCTTTTCCTTTTTATTTCCTTTTAAAAGTATTGTGTACATCTTGAAACGATGATAGCCCTGATGTTGATGTACGCAGTTTTAACTTTTTCACATCGTAACCCAGGCGCAGTAACGCTAGGGGTATAGCGTTCAGCAAGCTCGCCGCTGACAACGTAACGCTAGGATTCTAGCGTCTTGCGTTAGAACATTCCTACGTGAAGCCAGTTACGGTCTAAGGAAAAAACCTCTATTATAGTATCAAGTAATCATTTCTAAGTACTGTGAGAGTGATTTCCCGAGTAAAAAGTCTATCTGAAGAATTTTTCGGGCGCGAGAACAACGTCACCCGAACCGCGTGCTTCACTGAAACAGAGGCAAAATGGAGCGCCCTGCGAATGCGCGATGTCGCTGCTCACTCAAGATTGTGGAATTTGTATGTGTGTGTGTACTTTTCTGAGCATCTGATCAGATGATACAAGTCATGGAGAAGTGGTGTCTCTTTTTTCTGTTTTGTTTACATCTGCTGAATGGATGAAATGCTTGTATGAAATGCTCCTCAACCATATTTCATTGCACAAATAACCTCAAAGTATGTCTAAACAAACCTTATACTGTAGATATCCTAAAAGAGGATTAAATTACTTTTCTAACCATACCCTACATGTTGATGTTAGTCATTTGGGGCGCCTGTGACAATTAATTCAAAGTTATAAAAATGCGCGTTTCCAAGGAAAGTAGTCAGTGGCAGCTGGCACGTCTGCAGGGAAGTAGGTCAAATAGCCAACTGACGATGCCAAAGTGTTAAACAAAACTAACAATAACAATAACAGTTTAGTTACAGATACACCACTGATAAGGTTGGCATGTGGACTAGTCTAAGACTTCAACATACCATATCAGGAGAGCCGATCAATCACAGAAGTGCCAAATATCGTGACATATGTACAGAGCAATTGAGTGAATATGACGATGAAAGTGGCTAATGAAAATAATAAAGACACTGGCACTTGCTGGTATTCACACTTTTACATGATTTTGTTTATAAACGAACTTTTGAGAGAGAGAGAGAGAGAGAGAGAGAGAAGAGAGAGAGAGAGAGAAGAGAGAGAGAGGAGAGAGAGAGACAGAGACAGAGACAGAGACAGAGAGAGAAAGACAGGAGAGAGAGAGAGAGAGAGAGAGAGAGGGAGAGAAAGAGGGAGAGAAAGAGGAAAAGTGTGAGAAAGAGAGAGATAGAAAGAGAGAAAGAGACAGAGAGACAGAGAAGAGCGACAAACACGCAGACAGAAAGACAGAGGAACAGACTAACATGCTGCGATAAGGCGTTCGTGTCTATGTATTGAAAGGATGGTGTGTGTGTGTTTGTGTCCCTCTGTGTTTTGTGTGTGTGTGTGTGTGTGTGTGTGTGTGTGAGTGTGTGTGTGTGTGTGTGTGCGTGTATGTGTCTGTGTGTGTGTGTGCATTCATGCGTATGTGTGTGTGCGTGCGTACGTACGTGAGTGGCGCATGTGTGTATATACATATATATATATTATATATATATATATATATATATATACATATACATATACATACCTATATATGTATGATGTAGGTATGCGTATGTATGTATGTATGTATGCATGTCTGTCTGTCTGTATGTATGTATGTATGTAGGTATGTATGTATGTATGCATGTATGTATGTATGCATGTATGTATGTATGTATGCATGCATGTATGCATGTGTGCATGTATGTATGTATGTATGTATGTGTATATGTAGGTAGGTAAGTGTGTGTATAGGTATGTAGGTACGTGTGCGTGTGTGTATTTGAGAGAGAAAGACAAAACAAAAGAGAGAGAGAAAGAAAGAGAGAGAGACAGAAAAAAGAGAAAGAGAGAGAGAGACAGAGAGAGAAGCAGATAATCATATTTCGTTTATAGCATAAGTAGTCTCATCTCTGTAAATCACATACGCGACACCAGAAATATAAAAAAAAAATCTATATAATGTCCCAACCCCCAAAATTACCCTCTTTAAATCCAGATCAAGTTTTCAGAAACGATCCCCTGGAACACATTTTCTTAATCTTCCTTATGAGTCAAAACTGTCTCGTTTGTTTTCTTTGCTGTCCGTGGAACCCTCAACATTCTTCTTAGAAACCACATCTCGGCTGCCTCAATCTTGTTCTGGCTTTGCTTGCTGACTGTCCACGCCTCGCATCCGTACAACAGTATTGGTTCTATATAACACTCAAGAACTCTCTTCCTGATGTTAATTGATAGGCATTTGTTGGTAAGAATGCTTTTCATCTTCTTGAATGCTGTTTTGGCTTGGCCTATTCTGCTGGCTACCTCTGATGTGCATCTGCCGTCTGGTGAAATGATCGTTCCCAGGTATTTAAACTTATCAACCTGTATCAAGGTTGTGCCGTTTGCTGTTATTTTGCATGAGGGGATTTCATGTTTTTTACTGGTCACCATGACTTCAGTCTTCCTGCTGTTTAGTTCCAAGCCTTTACCTTTGCTTTCTATTTCTAGTATATTCACAATTAGTACGGTGTCATATGCGTATCGAATGTTGTTTATCATTTTCCCTCCAACCTTTAATCCAGGGTCTTCTTCCAGGTTTCTCATGGTGTTTTCGCTGTAAAGTGAAAACAGATCTGGTGACAAAACACAACGCTGTCTGACTCCTCTTTTGATGTTTTGGAAAGAGCTTGTATCGTTTTCTATTCTCATTGCAGCTGTTTGTTCCCAATAGATATTTCTGATTATTCGTAGATCTTTTCCATCAATATTGAGTCTTTCTATTTGGTTGATCAATTCTTCGTGTCTTACCCGATCGAAAGCCTTGGTATAATCAACAAAACATAAAATACAAGTTCTTATTCATTTCAATTGACCTCTCTGTGCTGCACGCCTTGTACTAAAAAAGAAAAATGCTGACCATATATCTCCTCTCCTGGCACAACTTCACTGGCTCCCTGTATCAAAGCGCATACAGTACAAACTAGACACCATGTGCTACAAAAGCCTCAATAACGCAGCCCCCGATTACCTGTCAAGCCTACTTGAGATCTATCTTCCCTCACGTACCCTCCGCTCTGCCTCCGATCCTCTCACTTTTCGCTTTCCACGCACTAAGCTCAATACCTATGGTCCACGAGCCTTCTCTGTTTCTGGTCCACTTTCCTGGAACAAACTTCCTCTCTCAGTCCGTCAGCAACCTACTTTTGTCTCCTTCAAGTCCGCTCTCAAAACTCACCTTTTTTCCTCTGCATAAAATCCTGACCTCACTCAATCCCCTCTGCAGCCTGTCTCCACTCGGAGGGGAATCACATTGTAATATATAATTGTATATAATATGCTCTCTATAATTTTCCATTGCTTTTATTCTTTCTCCCCATTTATAGCCGTGTGCGTGTGCGTGTGCGTGTGTGTGCGTGCGTGCGTGTGTGTCTGTTTTAGCGCTTAGATTTGATTTTATCAATATTTTGCGCTATATAAATAAACTATTGTATTGTATTGTAGTTCTTAGGATGTATATGGCATTAATAGTTCCTTTCCCTTCCACAAAGCTACACTGTTCTGCTATTTCTCTTTTGATTCTATTCCTTGTCCTCATCATGATTATTCTTAACAGTACTTTTGTTACATGACTCATCAAACTGATTGTGCGATGGAGTTCGTATTCTATAGCCCCTGTCTTCTTTGGAAGTGCAATGAAAATTGATTTTGACATATCTTTGGGGATTTTTCCAGTGTCGTAAGTTTCATTTAGGAGGTCTGTTATTTTTCCTACACCAAATTCCTCCAGGGCTTCAATCATCTCTGTAGTAATGTTGTCTGGTCCTGGGGCTTTTCCTGGTTTCATCTTTTTCAGTGCTGCTCTAACTTCATCTTTCATTATGGGTGGTCCTTCAAAGTTCTTTTTAATAATATTTTCTTCTTTTCTGTCATATTCAAAAAGGTCTTTAATGTACTCTCCTTATCTGTCTAATATTTTGTCTTTTTCCATGATAAGCGTGCCATCTTTCGGTTTTAAGCAACCAGTTGATGTGCATGTATTTTTCCTGTGGACAATTTCTTCAATTCGTCTGTACATACGCTGAGGATCCCTTTTGTGTCGGTCTTCTATTTGCATTTTGTTTTCAGCCAAGCTTCCTTAGCTTCATTGCACCTATTCCTGATTTCTTTGTTGATCTTTTTGTATATCTCCTCGTTTCTCTTTGCCTTCCTCCGTTCCTCCATCAAGCCCAAAATTTCTTTTGTCATCTATTTCTTTTTTTGGTTTTCTATCTACCTCAGGGATCTCTTCACAAGCTTCATTTATCAAATTTCTCAACTTTGTCCATTGTTCCTCACTGTCACCAACGTCTTCCAGAGCACTGAATTTGTTTTGAACATGAACATTAAATTTTTTACGTATCACTTCATCTGTTTTTAAGAGTCCAAGATTTAATTTGATGTTGCTTTTGGTCTGTTTTCTTTTCCGTAATTTCAGCCTAAATCTTCCCACTACAGGATTGTGGTCACTGTTGCAGTCTGCGCCTGGTAGTGTTTTTGCTGACAGTAAAGAATTTCTAAATCTTTTATTAATCAGGATGTAGTCAATCTGATTTTTGGTGTTATCTCCTGGACTCATCCAAGTCCATTTTCTTCTATTAGGCTGCTCAAACCAGGTGTTTCGTACTATGAACTCATTCATCTGTGCCCATTCTACAAGTTTCTCTCCCCTTTCATTTTGCGTACCAAGGCCATGAGGTCCAGATATCCTCCACCCTATCTTGTCCCACTTTAGCTTTAAAATCTCCCATTATTATAGTAACTTCTTGTGATTTACATTGGGTCTTGGCCTTCTCTAATACTTCATAGAAGTTGTCGATGTCTTCCTGAGTACTTGCGGATGTTGGTGCATACACCTAAATAATGTTGATATCAAATGGTTTGCCTCCCAATTTGACCAGCAAAACTCTGTCGGACACAGCCCAGTATCCCTTAACTGCTTTTGATTTGTCCTTGTCCATTACGATGCCTTCTCCTCTTTCATGTGCACTACCACCAGAGTACATCACTGTGTATTCTCCTGATGTTATCATGCCTGCCCCATTCCATCTCACTTCCCCTAGTCCTAAAATATTAAAGTTAAGCCTTTCCATCTCTATTTTGATATATTCTAATTTACCCTTCTGCAACAGTGTTCTTATATTCCATGTTGCAACTTTGATGTTTTCGAGTCTGAGTTTGGGTTTGGGTTTGGTCGCAGTAACTTGCTAACGGTCTGGTGTCACCTGCGCCGCAGGACGGTCCCTACCGGGACCCATTTACGTCGTTGTCTTCATTTTCCTTTTGTCTGTCCATTCATGAATAACCTGGGGAAAACACGATGGTGGTTTCCCGTTGCCTTCCATCGGTTTGTGTACGGTCTCTCTGCTAGCCTTATTCTCTCCCGAGATGTCCACAAGGCAGTGGAGCTATTTACCCATAGCTTGGGGATCTGGTTCGTGGGTTCCAGGGCATATCCACACGCCGGTGGGCCTGCGTGCCTCACGTCTGGGGCCCAGACCTCCTCCGAGTCCCACGAGATTTAGCCTGAGTCCGTGAGGTGCTCAGTTACCGCCTGTCGCCACGAGGAGGCACAACGTAGGGCTTGCTTATGGAGAGGCTATGTACTGACAGGAAGAGACTTACGCATTCTGCTCTTCTTTTCGCATAGCTGCAAGCAGCAGTGCTAGCCAGCGTTGCAGGCTGAAAGTGAGAGGTGACAAGCACGCAGTCACTTGCCGACACACTAGACGCATCACATCTGCCGATGTATGTGTATTATAATTATTATCACTATTATTAGTATCATTATTGTTCTTGTTGTTGTTGTTGTTGTTGTCGTTTAGCTCAATCTGTCATTGTTAGAGTTAGCTTCCTTGTTTGCTGACTGCAGAAGGTTGTGGGCCCATAAATCAGTATTTATTTCAGGTACCAGGAACCTTTGCGTCCGAGCATGATGGCATCAAGGGGAATAACTGGAAAGGACTAACGATAGGTGTATTGCAGTTATGATTTCCCTTAGACCAAAAAAGGATCAAAACAACCCCCCTCCCCCCCACACACACACGCACACACACTCACACACACTCACACACACACACAAAGAGGGGGGGGGGGGGGGAATCTGTATCTTTTTTTCCGCTCGCACATTCCACTTTTCCCCACTCCTGTAGGTGAAGCATTTCATAGATTGTTTGTTGTTATTGTTTTTTTCTAAAGCAAGATTGCAGTCAAGCAACTGTGACTTGTGTTGTGTTCCGTTGTGTTGTGTCGTAAGGTGTGTCGTGTCGTGTCGTGCTGTGTTGTGTTGTGTTGTGTTGTGTTGTGTTATGTTATGTTATGTTATGTTGTGTTGTGTTGTGTTGTTATGTTATGTTGTGTTGTGTTGTGTTGTGTTGTGTTGTGTTGTGTTGTGTTTGTTGTTTCTTAATTTTCTGCGTTAGTGTTCTTTTTGCGTTTGCTTCTTTCAAGGCTGTCTCTTTTTTGTTTGTTGGTTGGCTGGTTGTTGGTTTGTTTGTTTATTTATCTGTTTCTTTCTTTCTTTATTTATTTATTTGTTTGTTTTATTTTTTGTTTTGTTTTACTTTTGAATTTACTGGCGCTACAAAGAGAGGATGATTTTTAAAGATTTCCTATCCCAATAGATTCATTATTCTTGGGTACCTTCAACAGCACGTTTGATATCATACATGATATAATATTATCATACAATACAGAAAACATTGTTAGGAATGATTTTTTTTATCTTATGAAAACCAATGATAACAATAATAACAGCAAACAAACAAAAGGACAGCAGTAATAGCAGCACAAATGACAACAAAATCATGAATATGTGAATAATGTACATGCCGAGTGAACGAGTTGAAGTACCTTGTTTTAAGTGTGTTTATTCAGTTCACTAGTATTATTGGTTTTATGTTTCACTATGTCGTGTCACTGCACTTCAGGACTGGCCAAGCTGAGAGTTTTATGTCAACATTAATACAACACAGCAAGTTCAGTCACTCATTTCACTGTGACGCTCTGATAAAGGCAGCACTCGTGATCCTAAATCCCCCGACCCCCACCCCCCCCACCCCCACACACACACGCACGCACGCATGCACGCATGCACACACGCGCGCACGCGCGCACGAGCGCACACACACAAAACACACACACACAACACACACACACACGCACGCACGCACACACACACAACACACACACAGACACACACACACCAGACACACACACACACACACACACACACACACACACACACACACACACACACACACACACACAAACACTGTTTCATACATACATTTAGTGATTATTTTCTCCTTAAGAGGTGGTTGTGCTCGTATTATATTGTCATGTGGAGAAAGAATAAGATTGTTTCATGATTATGCGTGATGGGAGGAGAGAGAGTGAAGAGGAATGTGTGTGGACGTAGTTGTGTGTGTGTGTGTGTGGGTGGTGTGTGTGTTTTGTGTGTGTGTGTCGTGTGTGTGTGTGTGTGTGTGTGTGTGTGACCTGTGTTGGTTGTTGTGTTTGTTTTGTGTGTGTGTGTGTGTTGTGTTGTGTGTGTGTGTGTGTGGTGGTGTGTTTGTGTTTGTATGTTGTTTGTTTTGTGTGTGTGTGTGTGTGTGTGTGTGTGTGTGTGTGTGTGTGCGTGCGTGTGTGTGTTTATCTATGTGTTTGTGTGTGTCTGTGTTGTGTGTGTGTGTGTGTGTGTTTACTATGTGTTTGTATGTTTGTTTGTTTTTGTGTGTTGTGTGTGTTGTGTGTGTGTGTGTTGTGTGTGTGTGTGTTTATCTATGTGTTTGTGTTTTGTGTGTGTGTGCCTGCGTGTGTGTGTTTATCTATGTGTTGTTTGTGTGTGTGTGTGTGTGTTGTGTTAACTATGTGTTTGTTTGTGTTGTGTGTGTGTGTGTGTTTGTGTGTGTGTGTGTGTGCTGTCTGTGTTTGGTGTGTGTGTGTTTAACTATTCAAGATTCAAGATTCAAGATTCAAGATCACTTTAATGTCTCTTTAGAGAAATTCAGTACATGTTCAGCGTAAAATTCTGCAATAGACAAACAATTACATAACTCCCGCTCTCTCACACTCCTTTAGTCACTCACACTCCAATCTTGTTCAGATACTCAACTGACCTATTTACAAAAGACATTCTTGCTCTGTTGGTGGAACATTTCAGA
>JAPXFY010000019.1:28979535-28989535 GCA_030674185.1 Monoplex corrugatus
TGTAGTCCAATCACCATCTATACCAAAGGACACACGAAAATGTTATATGTTCATAGTACTCACGCAAAATTGTTTTGACAAAACAAAGAGATACCAGTAGACCATATGCCGAAGAAAAGATTGGAAAATATATCCATTCTCTTCCGTTCAAAAATAAGTCCTACTGATGTCTGAAGATTGTACATGTAGACCAGTTAAAATATTTGGGGTTATTTTGAAAAGTAGAAGGGTGATTTGTTGTATTGTTTACTGTTGTGAAAGTATATCGTGTGCATTTGTATAACTTGCAAACTGTGTCCTTGGTTTTTATGTTTTTATAGAAAAGTAGTGTAGTTGAGTTTCTGAATTATCCCTATGACGCCCGCATTCTGTCTACCAGCATTCTGCGTTGCCAACCATGCTGGCAAAGCAAATATTTAAATCCTTTGACTTCCTCACCCAATGCAACAGCTTCCTGCAGGACGCAGGTAGATAGGGTGAGGAAGTCAAAGGTTAAGTTTTTAGCAGTTGGTATGATAGAATGCGGGAATGAAAGGGTTATATAGCTTTATGTTCTGCATGATAACTGTTTTTGACATTGCACTTTTTTTTATAAGAACGTATATTATCGATGAATATTGTCCTTTTTTTTAAGAGAAGTACCACTTTAGCAAGATCGGAAGAAAAATGAAACAATCTGTTGTAAAGTTTGTAAATATAACCACTTGCTTTTTCTGTTGTTTTTTTTAAATTGTGTAAATTCAACATTTCAGCACGAAACTGAACCGTTCATGATTGTAACTGCTGTGTCATGATGATGCCTGAAGATAATACATGTAAACATAATTCCCATCACCACGACCCTTAGAACATCTCCTGACGAGACTACAGTACTCTGATCTTTTTACTTTATTATATGCAGCACTCTGATGTATTTCGTTATACAGAGTTCTCACAATGTTTTTTACTACATGTATACCCGATAGTCAAATGTACTTTATTATACACAATATCACATGTACTTTATCTTACCCAATAGTCAAATGTACTTTATCATATCCCATAATCAAATGTATTTTGTTAGACACAATAGTCAAATGTATTTTGTAACACCCAATATCACATTTATTTTGTCTTACACAATAGTCAAATGTACTTTATCTTACCCAATAGTCAAATCTATTTTATCTTACCCAATAGTCAAATGTACTTTATCTTACCCAATAGTCAAAATGTACTTTATCATACCCCATAGTCAAATGTAGTTTATCATACCCCATGGTCAAATGTACTTTATCATACCCAATAGTCAAATGTACTTTATCATACCCCATAGTCAAATGTAGTTTATCATATCCCATAGTCAAATGTACTTTATCATACCAATAGTCAAATGTAGTTTATCATACCCCATAGTCAAATGTACCTTTATCATACCCCATAGTCAAATGTACTTTATCATAACCAATAGTCAAATGTACTTTATCATACCCAATAGTCAAATGTGTTTTATCATACCCCATAGTCAAATGTGTTTTATCATACCCAATAGTCAAATGTACTTAATCATACTCAATAGTCAAATGGGTTTTATCATACCCCATAGTCAAATGTACTTTATCATACCCAATAGTCAAATGTACTTTATCATACCCCATAGTCAAATCTACTTTATCATACCCAATGGTCAAATGTACTTTATCATACCCCATAGTCAAATGTAGTTATCATACCCCATAGTCAAATGTACCTTTATCATACCACATAGTCAAATGTACTTTATCATACCCAATAGTCAAATGTACTTTATCATACCCCATAGTCAAATGTACTTTATCATACCCCATAACAAATGTACTTTATCATACCCCATAGTCAAATGTACTTTATCATACCCCATAGTCAAATGTACTTTATCATACCCCATAGTCAAATGTACTTTATCATACCCAATAGTCAAATGTACTTTATCACACCCCATAGTCAAATGTACTTTATCATACCCCATAGTCAAATGTACTTTATCATACCCCATAGTCAAATGTAGTGTATCATACCCCGTAGTCAAATGTACTTAATCATACCCAATAGTCAAATGTACTTTATCATACCCAATAGTCAAATGTACTTTATCATACCCCATAGTCAAATGTAGCTTATCATACCCCATAGTCAAATGTAGTTTATCATACCCCGTAGTCAAATGTACTTAATCATACCCAATAGTCAAATGTACTTTATCATACCCCATAGTCAAATCTACATTATCCAACCCCATAGTCAAATGTAGCTTATCATACCCCATAGTCAAATGTACTTTATCATATCCCATAGTCAAATGTAGTTTATCATACCCCGTAGTCAAATGTACTTTATCATACCCAATATCAAATATAGTTTATCATACCCAATAGTCAAATGTAGTTTATCATACCCCATATCAAATGTACTTAATCATACCCCGTAGTTCAAATGTTCTTTATCATACCCCATAGTCAAATGTACTTATCATACCCCAAGTCAAATGTGGCTTTATCATACCTCATAGTCAAATGTAGTTTATCATACCCATAGTCAAATGTAGCTTTATCATACCCTAGTCAAATGTGTTTTATCATACCCATAGTCAAATGCAAGTTATCATACCCCATAGTCAAATGTTTTATCATACCCCATAGTCAAATGAAGTTTATCATACCCAATAGTCAAATGTACTTTATCATACCCAATAAGTCAAATGTAGTTTATCATACCAATAGTCAAATGTATTTATCATATCCCAATAATCAAATGTAGTTTATCATACCCTAGTCAAATGTAGTTTATCATACCCAATAGTCAAATGTATTTATCATACCCAGTAGTCAATGTATTTATCATACCCAATAGTCAAATGTACTTTATCATACCCCATAATCAAATGTACTTTATCATACCCAATAGTCAAATGTACTTTATCATACCCCATAGTCAAATGTATTATCATACCCCATTGTCAAATCTACATTATCATCCCACTAGTCAAATGTAGCTTATCATACCCCATAGTCATAAATGTAACTTTTTACATACCCATAGTCAAATGTAGTTTACCATCATAACCCAATAGTCAAATGTACTTTATCATACCCATAGTCAAATTATTATATACCATATCCAAATCTACTTATCAACCAATGTAAATTACTTTATCATACCCCATAGTCAAATGTACTTTATCATACCCAATAGTCAAATTACTTTATCATACCCAATATTCAAATGTACTTTAATCATACCCATAGTCAAATGTACTTTATCATACCCAATAGTCAAATGTACTTTATCATACCCAATAGTCATAATGTACTTTATCATACCCATAGTCAAATGTACTTTATCATACAATAGTCAAATGTACTTTATCATATCCCATAGTCAAATCAACTTTATCATACCACATAGTCAAATTACTTTATCATACCCATAGTCAAATGTACTTTATCATATCCAATAGTCAAATGTACTTTAATCATACCCAATAGTCAAATGTACTTTATCATACCCAATAGTCAAATGTATTTATCATATCCCATAGTCAAATGTACTTTATCATATCCCATAGTCAAATGTACTTTATCATACCCAATAGTCAAATGTATTTATCATACCCATAGTCAAATGTACTTTATCATATCCCATAGTCAAATGTACTTTATCATATCCCAATAGTCAAATTACTTTATCATATCCAATAGTCAAATGTACGTTTATCATACCCATAGTCAAATGTACTTTATCATATCCCATAGTCAAATGTACTTAATCATATCCAATAGTCAAATGTACTTTATCATACCCATAGTCAAATGTACTTTATCATATCCCATAGTCAAATGTACTTTATCATATCCCATAGTCAAATGTACTTTATCATATCCCATAGTCAAATGTACTTTATCATATCCAATAGTCAAATGTATTTATCATACCCATAGTCAAATTACTTTATCATACCCAATAGTCAAATGTACTTTATCATACCCAATAGTCAAATGTACTTTATCATACCCAATAGTCAAATGTACTTTATCATACCCATAGTCAAATGTAGTTTATCATACCACTAGTCAAATGTAGTTTATCATACCCAATAGTCAAATGTAGTTTATCATACCCCATAGTCAAATTACTTTATCATACCCAATAGTCAAATGTACTTTATCATACCCCATAGTCAAATGTACTTTATCATACCCAATAGTCAAATGTACTTTATCATACCCAATAGTCAAATGTGCTTTATCATACCCCATAGTCAAATGTAGTTTATCATACCCCATAATCAAATGTAGTTATCATACCCCGTAGTCAAATGTACTCTATCATACCCCATAGTCAAATATAGTTTATCATAACCCATAGTCAAATGTACTTAATCATACCCAATAGTCAAATGTAGTTTATCATACCCAATAGTCAAATGTACTTAATCATACCCAATAGTCAAATGTAGTTTATCATACCCCATAGTCAAATGTACATTATCATACCCAATATTCAAATATAGTTTATCATACCCCATAGTCAAATGTACTTTATCATACCCCATAGGTAAATGTACTTAATCATACCCAATAGTCAAATATAGTTTATCATGCCCAATAGTCAAATGTACTTAATCATACCCAATAGTCAAATGTACTTTATCATACCTCATAGTCAAATGTACTTTATCATACCCCATAGTCAACTGTAGTTTATCATACCCCATAGTCAAATGTAGCTTATCATACCCCATAGTCAAATGTAGCTTATCATACCCCATAGTCAAATGTACTTTATCATACCCAATAGTCAAATGTACTTTATCATACACCATAGTCAAATGTAGTTTATCATACCCCATACTCAAATGTAGCTTATCATACCCCATAGTCATATGTACTTTATCATACCCCGTAGTCAAATGTACTTTATCATACCCAATAGTCAAAAGTACAGGGTGTTTCAAATAGAATACGCCAAAATCATCACGTGATGTGTCAAAAACGAAAAAAATTACAAACCTCTAGCATAAACACATGTGTTGTATATACATTCAAGTTTCATTTCATGTTTTATAAGTGCTCAATGTGGCCACCACCGGCAGCGCGGACAACATCAAGCCGATATGAGAATTCCTCCCAAACGGCCTCAGCATGTCACGGTCCACCGTGTTGATTGCAGCTGTTATTCGATCTTTCAAGTCATCGATACTTGCTGGAAGTGGTGGAACATAAACTTGGTCTTTAACATACCCCCACAAGAAAAAGTCACACACAATGAGGTCCGGGGATCTGGCAGGCCAAGCACAGAGAGCAAGGTCTTTAGCACCTCTCCTCCCAATCCATCGCTGAGGTACGTTTTCATTCAGATAAGCTCTAACCCCGAGATGCCAATGGGGTGGTGCTCCATCTTGCTGAAAAATGAAGTCATTCGAATCTGCTTGCAGTAAAGAGAATAGCCAGTTTTGGAGCATTTCGAGATAGGTTTGTCCTGTAACGGTGTTTCCTTCAAAGAAAAAGGGACCATAGACCTTGTCTTGAGACACAGCACAGAAGACGTTCACTTTAGGGGAATCTCTTTCATGCTCAACAGTTTCATGTGGGTGATCTGTTCCCCAAATGCGCACATTGTGACGATTGACTGTGCCGCTCAAATGGAAAGTCGCTTCGTCACTAAAAACTAAACGTGAAAAGAGAGTTTCATCACCTTCCTCCATCTCTAGCATTGACTCACAGAATGTCCTCCGCATCACCTTGTCATCATTAGTAAGTGCTTGGACGAGGCTTAGTTTGTATGGTTTCATGTGTAATCGTCTCTTTAACACACGCCAGACAGTGGTATGAGGAATGGCAAGCTGAAGACTTGCTCGATGTACGGACTTACGTGGGCTGCTCTCAAATGCATCATGAATCCTCTCCACTTGCTCCTCTGTAACACGTGGTCTTCCAGGACTCTTTCCTTTGCACAGACACCCACTCTCTTTAAACTGTCTAACCCACCGTCGAATGCTCTCACGATGGGGCGGATCAATGCCGAATTCTGTTCTGAAAGCACGTTGCACCGTGACAATGGCGTTTGTTTTCGCGAACTCAAGCACGCAAAACGCCTTCTGCTGAGGAGTCGCCATTTTGATTGATCTTCCCACAATTCAGCTGCACCGGAAGTTATACTAACGACAGCGGTGAAACTGACACCCAATCAAACTTTGATAACTACTCTATCAAATAACCACTGATTCAGTCCACTACAATGCTATAGACCTGAAAAAACTGCGTAATGATTTTGGCGTATTCTATTTGAAACACCCTGTAGTTTATCATACCCCATAGTCAAATGTACTTTATCATACCCCATAGTCAAATGTAGTTTATCATACCCCATAGTCAAATGTACTTTATCATACCCCATAGTCAAATGTGTTTTATCATATCCCATAGTCAAATGTAGTTTATCATACCCATAGTCAAATGTAGCTTATCATACCCCATAATCAAATGTGTTTTATCATACCCCATAGTCAAATATAGCTTATCATACCCCATAGTCAAATGTACTTTATCATACCCCATAGTCAAATGTAGTTTATCATACCCCATAGTCAAATGTAGCTTATCATACCCAATAGTCAAATGTACTTTATCATACCCCATAGTCAAATGTAGCTTGTCATACCCCACAGTCAAATGTGTTTTATCATACCCCATAGTCAAATGTAGCTTAACATACCCCATAGTCAAATGTAGCTTATCATACCCAATAGTCAAATGTAGTTTATCATACCCCATAGTCAAATGTAGCTTATCATACCCCATATTCAAATGTAGCTTATCATACCCAATAGTCAAATGTACTTTATCATACCTAATAGTCAAATGTAGCTTATCATACCCCATAGTCAAATGTAGCTTATCATACCCAATAGTCAAATGTAGCTTATCATACCCCGTAGTCAAATGTAGTTTATCATACCCCATAGTCAAATGTAGCTTATCATACCCCATAGTCAAATGTAGCTTATCATACCCAATAGTCAAATGTAGCTTATCATACCCCGTAGTCAAATGTAGTTTATCATACCCCATAGTCAAATGTAGCTTATCATACCCCATTGTCAAATGTACTTTATCATACCCCATAGTCAAATGTAGCTTATCATACCCCATAGTCAAATGTACTTTATCATACCCAATGGTCAAAAATGAATGTATTTTACTAAATCCATTATTACATAGCATATTCCTGTATCTAATCGCCAAATGCATTTTATCAAAGCCAGTCCATTTATGTACTCATTTGTATGCAGTACGCCAGTGTACTTCATTGTACCCATTCTCCAATATATTTCAGTATGTCCAGTAGTCTGACAACTACAGAATATGTGAAATAAGCTGTAACGGGAGATTTTGTTAATATGGATAAATACACAATTGTTTAAGCACTGGAAAGGGGGTTGAATGAACAGCAAACAACAATTTAAAGTCAAACTAACAAAGAATTTTGTCATCACAGCTGTAGGTGTTTTCATAGTGGCAATCTTTTTCGCATGTACTTAGTTGCCCTTGAAGATGATCTGTAGGGTCAAGATTTTTTGGAAAGACGGAGGGAGGGGAGCGAAATGCAAGGAAAAGAGTCAAGTGAGGGTGAATGAGTGTGGCAGTGATGTAAAATGGATGTGTGGTGGATTGGGGCTGCCAATAGCGTGTCGATGCACTGCCAAAATGGAGGTACCATACCAAGTCTTTGAATCGCCAATTACTTAGAATCTAAGACAGGTCTGTGTTTCTCCCAATAGACTTAAATAAACTCCGAATTGAAATGTTACATGAATTAACCTAAATTCAATTTAATAAAAAAAATAAAACTAAGAGCAAAACTATTTTAAAAATCTCCACCTTTAAATGAAAATTCTTACGGGGGAAAAAAACAGGTTCTGTACTTTTCAAGGTCACTTTCACCGTGCAGAAACTTCAGCTGGAATGTCAAATCAATTAACCTAAATTCAATTCAATTAAAAACATCTAAGATAGTCAAAGTGTTTTAACAATCTCCACTTTTATATGAAAATTCTAATGAAAAAAAAACCCAACATGTTCTGTACTTTTCAGTCACTTTGAATGTACAGAAGATTTAGTTGGAACGGAATGGACGTGTATTCACCCTTTGACTCCCGCACCCTATCAACCAACTGCAAAAACTTAACCCTTTGACTCTCTCACCTTATCTACCAGCTTCCTGCTGGAAGCTGGTGGATAGGGTGAGGGAGTCAAAGAGTTAAGTTTTGCTTTGCTAGTATGGTTAGCAACGCAGTATGCTTGTGGACAGGGTGCGGGAGTCAAAGAGTTAAGTTTTGCTTTGCTAGTATGGTTAGCAACGCAGTATGCTGGTGGACAGGGTGCGGGAGTCAAAGAGTTAAGGACACGTAGACTGTCACAACAAAGAAGAAAAAAAATGAGATAAGTGCCTAATAACGTGCCGTTCATATGCACTATGTTCACAGTGTGGTGATTTCAGGCACTGTGGTGGACTGTGGGACCTTCATAATGACACCTTGTCCACCAAACCTACGCCATCCAGTGTCCTCATTGTTGCACGCTTTTGACCAAAATTTGGTAGAAATCCATTCGTAACCAGCAAAGAAAATCTCGCTGACACATTTTGAACACACACACACACACACACACACACACACACACACACACACACACACACACACACACACACACACACACACACACACACACACGCACGCACACACACACACACACATATACACACACACACGCGCGCACGCACGCACACACACACACACATACACACACACAGCGAGCGCACATAGAACACACACACACGCACGCACGCACACATACACACACTGAGCAAGCAAGCAAGTGCACACACATATACATGTACACACACAGAGCGAGAGCACACATATACACATGCATGTACATACATACATACGTACACACACACACACACACACACATACACACACACACCACATACACATACACATACACACACACACACACATACACACAACACACACAAACACACACACACATACACACACACACATACACACACGCACACACACACATACACACACACACACACACACACACGCACGCACGCACGCACACACACACACACACACATACACACACACACACCGTGTACATCCCTCCTTGAAAACATGAAATAATTTGCTTTTTCCTAATTAAAATAAAGACGGAAATATGAATTCGAAGCTGAGACTCAAACACAAGTTATCGTAGCCACAGCATGAGGTCTGAACCACTTTGTTATCACCACACAGAATCAACAATGTTCTTTTTAACAATAACGTCTTTATTTAAAGGGAACATTAAGAATCATTGGTTTGTAATGCTATATCAATTTTGCATTTCTTGAACTGGTCGGCCTAAGGAGATGAGATGTGAGTTAGCCAACAATTATCAAACAGAACCCTGCGCGCTGGTATGGTCTTGAACTGAGGAGTCGAAAGCGTGAGGGGGGGGGGGGCGGAAGACCTTTGATTGAAACACTAAGCTGACACCACCAGAATAATGGAAACATTAAGATGGACAACAAAACAGACTAATTATTTAACCCTTTGATTCCCACACCTTATTCACCAACTGCAAAAACTTAACCCTTTGACTCCCAAGTCCTATCCACCTACTGCAAAAACGTAACCCTTTGACTCCCTCACCCTATTCATCTACTGCAAAGACTTAACCCTTTGACTCCCTCACCCTATTCACCTACTGCAAAAACTTAATCCTTTGACTCCCTCACCCTATCCACCTACTGCAAAAACTTAACCCTTTGACTCCCGCATCTCTTCACCTACTGCAAAAACTTAAGCCTTTGACACCCTCACTCTATCCACCAGCTTCCTGCAGGAAGCTGGTGGATAGGGTGAGGGAGTCAGAGGGTTAAGTTTTTGCTTTGCTACACAGAGCTAAGCATGGTTGAGAATGCAGGGGTG
>JAPXFY010000019.1:28994535-28999535 GCA_030674185.1 Monoplex corrugatus
TGGAGGAGTGAAGAGGAATGTTTAAAAAACGTTTTATTGCAAATGTGTGGACAATCTCCATCTGTTTATTGTCATATAAGCCCTAAATTTCTGCTGCATATGTTATCATAGGTTCTATCTGTGTATTAAACAGTTTCCAGTAAAGTATTGGGTCTATAGTATTCAATTTTTTCCAGTAAAGTATTGGGTCTATAGTATTCAATTTTTCCAGTAAAGTATTGGGTCTATAGTATTCAATTTTCTCATAACTCTAAGGATTTCAATCACCCCTCTTTTCCCTTT
This sequence comes from Monoplex corrugatus, assembly GCA_030674185.1. Taxonomy (NCBI): domain Eukaryota; kingdom Metazoa; phylum Mollusca; class Gastropoda; order Littorinimorpha; family Ranellidae; genus Monoplex; species Monoplex corrugatus. The sequence goes on from JAPXFY010000019.1 coordinate 28,994,818, forward strand.
TCTGCACACCTCTGTCCATGCTGTGGTTAAGCTTAGTTTTGTGGTAAATGTTAACCCTAAATATTTACCAGAAGAACAAGAAAATCAATGTAAGCGCATCTCCAACAAGACAACACAAAACAAAACAAGCGCAAATTTTCGGCCAACTAGCCTTTGTCAAGCGCGAACGCACGGTCACAGACAAATCACAGACACCAAACAATGGATAATAAAAACGGGACTAAAAACTTCCCTGCCGCCTCGTCCATCTCTTACCCACTGGACGAGGCGGCAGGGAAGTTTTTAGTCCCGTTTTTATTATCCATTGTTTGGTGTCTGTGATTTGTCTGTGACCGTGCGTTCGCGCTTGACAAAGGCTAGTTGGCCGAAAATTTGCGCTTGTTTTGTTTTGTGTTGTCTTGTTGGAGATGCGCTTACATTGATTTTCTTGTTCTTCTGGTTTGTGTTTGCTTGGGCGCAGGCAGTCACTCTTGTTTTGGATCCCCTAAATATTTGTAAGAGTTAGTTACTTTAACTTCAGAATCTCCATATTTCCACTTTTCATTAATGGAAAGATGTCCACCTTTACGAAATATAATAATATTTGTTTTGTCGAGATTAACGTTGAGAGACAATCTGTCCGCTTCTTGCTTTAGAACATTAAGTTGGTTTTGGAGTCCGATCGCAGTGTCCGAAAGGAGTATACTATCATCTGCAAAAAGCATCAAAAATAACTCAACATGTCCAGGTAGCATTTGTATTCCATGTCTTCCTTTAGCTGATAATTCTATTGCTAATTCGTTAATAAAGAATGAGAACAGTAACGGGCTGAGCAAACATCCTTGCTTTACTCCTTTTGGACAGTTGAAAAAATCAGTATACAACTTTTTATCTCTAACACAAGCTATAACTGTATCATATACTCCTCTTACTGCCTTATATAATCTACCATTTACACCATAATTTCTAAAAACGTTCCAGAATTTGTTTCTATTTATTGAGTCGAACGCTTTCCGGAAATCGACAAATGCAATGAAGAGTTTAGAATTTTTATTAAGATACTTTTGAACTAGAGCATAAAGTGTAAATACGTGATCTACAGTGCTGTATCCTGCTCTAAACCCTGCTTGTTCATCTACTATCACTGCTTCCCTTTGTGCCCATTTTGTAAGTCTTCTATTTAAAATATGTGTATAAACCTTACCAATTATGCTTGTTAATGCTACTATCTATAGTTATCAGGATTGTTGTTATCGCCCTTTTTGTATATAGGTATAATGATAGATTTTGACCACATTGCTGGGAAATATCCTTTCGTGAACAAAAAGTTGAGGTCTTTCAAAAAACTACGCACTTCCTTATTTGCATGTTTTATCATTTCTCCAAGGATGATATCAATGCCCGCACTTTTGCCGTTTTTCAAGTGTTTAGTGCCTTCTGTAATCTCAGTTTTAGATATTGGGTCGTTAAATAAAGGTTCATCTGATTCCTCCTCTTCTTCTTCTACATGTATTGCTGTATTTTCTTGTTGTTCTGACTCTTCTGTCTCATTAAAAACATGGGAGAAATGATGGTACCATTGTTGCAAGCTGATATTATTGTACAATACTGTTTTTCTGCTTACTGCTCTTATTGTTGACCAGACTAATTTATGGTCGTTTATAGATTCTTTTAACTCTTGTAATCTTTTTTCATCATATTTATTCTTCTTTTCTTTCTTCAATTTATTGTACAATTTTCTCTCTTCTACATACAACTGTCTGCGTTCTGTTAAATTTATCTTAGCCCTTCTAAAATTCCTGAGCATACGATTGACATTTCTTTTCTTCCGTGCGCATTCTTCATCAAACCAATCATTAGTCCTTCTTTTCTTTTTCCCAGTCATACGAATCATGCATGCAGCAGCTCCACACAAGGCTTGTGTAAACATATCAATGCATTCATCCAACCCCTCTATCATTCTTTCTTTAGCCCTTTCCAAACACTGCTTGAACTGGGCTGAGTCAGTCTCGTCTTTGTACATTTGCACGCATTCTTCTGACCACACCATCCTCTCTCTCATCCCTCCCTCCCTTCTCCCTCCTCTCTCACCTCCCCCCCTCCCCCTCATCAATCACCCAGGTCAACTGTACAGGAAAATGCCACGAGTGTAGGCTATCAGCTACACGTAAATCACACTTTTCTAACAGTTCTTCAGAAACAATGAAATAATGAATAATGCTGCACCCATTTGGTGATACAATATAAACTCACCCTCTTTATCATTCATTCCACCAGTGTGTGTCATGATCTTGCTTCTGATCATTTTGCCATTTTGTGCCATCTATCTACACCTAAACTTAAACGTCCTCCGAAATATGTTTCCACTCGTTCCATCGGAAAAATTGATCACGATAAACTTGCACACGACATCGCGCAGTTCTTAACACCAAATCTGTCAATCTCAGAATTAAACTCAAATCTTTCATCTATTTTTGACAAGCATGCGCCTATGCGACAGATAAAAGTTCGCGATGGAAAACCAAGCCACTGGTACAACGCTGTCTCTGGTCCACTTCGCGAAGCTAAAACCGCACGCAGACGTGCAGAGCGTGAGTGGAAAAAAACAAAGCTCACTGTTCACAAACAAATCTACGATGCTGCGAAGCGCAATGTCACGGACATAGTGCACACTGCAAAAACGACCTTCTATTCGTCGCTAGTGTCAGGTTCTCGCACATGCAAGCAGCTCTTCCAAAATATGTCACACCTTCTTGGTAAAAATAAGTCCGTTTCACTACCTTCTGTCTCAGATATAAAGCTCCTTCCGAATATGTTTGCCGAATTTTTCAGCAACAAGATTGCAACCATTCGAAACAACTTCCCGTCAACATTACAGTCTCATAACATCAGCCCGCCCTTCTCTAGCACCCCTTTGTCTGCTTTTGTTCCCGTTAGTGAAGATCTAGTGAGAAAAACGATCATGCAGACAACTCCAAAGACTTGTGAACTAGATCCAATGCCCACCAAATTTCTAATTCAGCATTTAGACCTTCTTCTGCCTAGCATTACTCATATCATGAACGAATCACTCATTTCCGGCGTCTTTCCAACTGAATTTAAAACAGCCGTGTTAAAACCCCTTCTGAAAAAATCAAATCTGGACCCCCAACGAGTTGAAAAATTACAGACCCATCTCCAACCTTCCATACCTCTCTAAACTTCTTGAACGACTTGTACTTCGCCAGCTTTTCTCCCATTTGACCTCTCATTCACTTCTCAGCGATCACCAGTCTGCTTACAGGCCTGGCCATTCTACAGAAACTGTTCTTTTACGCATTGTAAATGATCTTTTGAATGCTATTGACCAAGACAAAATATCTGTTCTTCTACTTTTGGACCTTTCTGCTGCCTTTGACACAATAGATCATGACATCCTTCTCTCACGCCTGAATACAACATTTGGAATTACAAATATCGTGCTCAACTGGTTTCGATCATATCTCTCTGACAGAAAGCAAATTGTTCTAGTAGACGGAAATAGATCCTCTGAATCTACTCTCACTTTCGGCGTTCCTCAGGGCTCTGTTCTGGGCCCTGTTCTTTTCATACTCTACACCACTCCACTCACTCATCTCATTGATACTCATTCCATTCGTCATGAAATGTATGCTGATGATACTCAACTGGAACATTCTGATACGCTTTCAAACTACGATAATCTCATTCAATCTCTCCAAGATAGTGTCACAGAAGTTAAAAATTGGATGACCGAAAACAAACTGAAACTAAATGATGACAAGACTGAAGCTCTTAGACTCCTTCCTCCATCAGTTGATGCCACTTCCCTACCTCCTACTTTTGACCTAGGAAATACGCCCGTCTCATTTTCAGACAATGTACGTGACCTTGGCTTTTTCCTTGATAAAGAGATGTCCATGAAACATCATATCAGTAAAACCTGTCAAGTAGCCTACCATGAACTCAGACGCATCAGCTCTATACGTCGCTACCTCACAGTTGATGCAACAAAAACACTTGTCAGTTCTTGTGTACTATCTAGACTAGACTACTGCAATTCTCTTCTTGTCGGTTCTCCACATACCCTGATCAGACCACTACAACAAGTACAGAACTCAGCAGCCAAAATAGTGTGCAAAGCAAAAAGATCGGCACATTGTACACCCCTTCTACGAGAGTTACACTGGTTACCTATTGAACAAAGAATCAAATACAAAGCTTCTTGTCTCTGCTACCAAGTCATAATTGGCACTGCGCCTAAATACCTTTCTGACATCTTTACGATCTATGTACCACCCAGATCTCTTCGCTCTGCTACCGATGATAGAACATTCCGCGTTCCAAAATATAAACGAGAGAGGCATGGTGGTCGAGCTTTTTCATCATCTGCTGTGCAGATGTGGAACTCCTTGCCTCACAATCTCCGTCACAGCCCTTCATTTCCCTCCTTTAAAACTAGTCTGAAGACTTTTCTCTTCCAGCAACATTTCTTGTAGACCCTCTTTCTGCCGCTCTGTATTCTTGATGTGCGTGTTTTTGGGTGTGAATGCGTGCGCGTGTGTGTTTGTGTGCGTGCGTGCGTGCGTGTGTGTGTGGTTTGTGTGTGTGTGTCTGTGCGTGTTTGTGTGTGTGTTGGTGTGTGTCTGTGAGTTCGTGTGCTTGTTTTACTTTTTATTGTTGTTGTAAAGCGCTTTGTGCAAGTGGAAAGCGCTCATAAATAACCATTTATTTATTTATTT
>JAPXFY010000019.1:29012035-29069535 GCA_030674185.1 Monoplex corrugatus
ACAGGAAGCAGGCATGGCGGATTGTATTATCTCTTTATTCACAATCCAAAACAAGTGTGACTGCCCGCGTTCAAGCAAACAGGAACCAGAAAAAACACGAAAGAAGAATAAGAACGCGTATTTAATACAACAAGACAAGACAGGCACAAATTTTCTCCTTGTCAAGCGTAAGATTACAAACAAACAAACACCAGATACAAAAATTAGGAGAAAAAGACTGAAACTCCCTGCTGCTCGGTCCAGTGTGAGAAAAGGAATAAAGTGACTAAAAAAGGGTGGGACAATCAATCAACCTATCTCTCCAATGTTTTATACAAAGGCAGCTGGGCAATGCCCTGCTCTTCACGATTTTAAACTGCCATGAGATCTTTAGCGTGCACAACCAGAAGGCTCAGGGGTCCGACTCGTTTTTTGTCCTCTTCCAAAGTTTTTTTTGTCAGTTTATTCCTGTTCTCACACTGGACAGAGCAGCAGGGAAGTTTCAGTCTTTTTCTCCTAATTTTTGTATCTGGTGTTTGTTTGTTTGTAATGTTATGCTTGACAAAGGCTAGTTGGCCGAAAATTTGCGCCTGTCTTTTCTTTTTGTATTAAATACGAGTTCTTATTCTTCTTTCGTGTTTTTTTTTTCTGGTTCCTCTTTATTCACATTACATTGAAATGGCACTAGGGAGAAGAGTGGCAGAGTGGTTCAGACGTTCGCCTGCCAATAACTAAACTCGAGGTTTCAGGGTTCGCTCCCCGTACAAGTCTCGACTTTACTCCTCAGTTTGACCGGAAAATCGAACTGAACGTCTAGTCATTTGGAAAGGGACGAAAAACGAGTCGGACCCCTGTGCCTTCTGGCTGTGCACGCTAAAGATCCCATGGCAGTTTAAAATCGTGAAGAGCAGGGCATTGCCCGGCTGCCTTCGTATAAAACATTGGAGAGATAGGTTGATTTCCCAGGTCCCACTTCTTGAAGACCAATTAGCCTTCTTACTTTTCTGAAGTCCTGGTAAAAAAAATAAATAAATAAATGTGACTATGAATATGAATTTGAAGCGAGGGAGAGGGAATGGACGCCGCCCTCGTGGTGCTGGCCCCGGGGAAAGTCGAGGTCTCTGCCATCTCACTCCCCTACGACCCCAGGGTTATGAAACTATCTAGGTAGGACCTCAGGACCTGGCCGGCTCGTGGGTTTATGAGAAGGCTTAAGGCTTGTGCCATGATCATTCTGGAAAACTTCTCCATCACATGGCACCTGCGACGTTAGTGCATATGGAATTCATTCCGAGCGCGGAAGCGTCATCATGAGAAACTGAAACTGAAACTGGCACCAGAGTTGTGATTTTTTTTGTTTTGGTTTTGGTTTTGGTTACAACAGACTTTCAATGTCCCTTTGTCTGCCAAAGCAGCCACAGAGAGTGAAATGAGTCCCATGACAGACTAACACCCTGATGATGTTTTAAAAAAACAACAATAATGTTGATAATATAGGTGATGATATTGTTGAAATATTGATAACAATAATAGTAATAATGGCAATCATGTCATTACAATGAGGATAATGATAATAGTTATAATAGTCTTACTTACTTTACTTTATCTTTATCCGTCCTCTTATACCATCTTGGGCGTCGAGGGGAGAAAGAGCTTTCTGTCTGCGGCAAGTTTGAAGGCCTGGTTGAGTGGGATGTTGTGGGTCTTCAGTGTTTCTTTCACACCCTCGATCCAGGTCTTCCTCGGTCTACCCCTTGCCTTGTACCCTGACACCTTTGTGTTGTAAGCTTTACTGGCAAGCTGGTGAGGTGCCATGCGTGTCAGGTGCCCGAACCACCTGGTTCTCTGCTGTTGGATGTAGTGGAGAATTGGTGTTGTTCCAATCATTTCTCTGATCTTGATGTTCTTGATCTTATCATGTCTGGTTTTGTTGACTGCTCTCCTTAGACATCTCATCTCGCAGGTGGTGATCTTTCTTTCAAGACTTTTGGTAAGGGTCCATGTCTGACACTGGTAGGTCAAGGTTGGTCTAAATATGGACTTGATGAGTTTGGCTTTGGTCTCGATGGGGATGTTGGGGTGTCTTAGGAGTGGGGCAAGCTGGTAGCTGACGCTGTTGGCCTTTTGAACTCTTGTCTCGATCTCTCTGTTGAGACGTCCATCTTCTGTGAAGATACTTCCAAGATACTTGAACTCGCTGACTTGTTTCAGTGCTGTCCCCTCGATGTTGATGTTGAGGCGGCCAGGTGTTCTACTGACTTTCAGTGTCTCGGTTTTGCTGATACTGATTTTCATGCCGAAGTTCTCACATTGTGTGTTCAGGTTGTTCGTGTGCTCCTGGAGTTCCCCTTCTTTTTCATGTGCAAGGCTTTGATCATCTGCAAACAGCATCTCGTTCAGATCTTCAGGGTTGGGATTTGCTTCCTTCGTGATTTTGTCCATATATACAATGAACAGCAGTGGTGATAGAACACACCCTGCCTCACTCCCGACGTCACCCCAAACCATTCCGTGAGTCCATCTTGGGTGCGTACTGCACTCATGCTGTTGGTATAGATGGCTCTTATATTGTCTAGAAGTTGCCCCCTAACGTCATATTCTTCTAACGTTTTCCACAACTTGTTTCTATTTACTCTGTCGAAGGCCTTTTCTTGATCCACGAACACGAAGTTCAGTTCTTTATTGTGTTCGATAGTCTTTTCGCTCAGTTGTCTGAGAGCGAAGATAGCGTCAGTGCATCCTCTTCCTTTTCTGAAACCCATCTGCGCCTCACTCAGTAGAGGTTCCACCTTGTACCTTGTGCGCTGTTCAAGGATCTTTGCATACATCTTTCCCGTGTGGCTCAGAAGGGATATACCTCGATACGTGCTGCAGTCTTTCTTGCTGCCTTTCTTTTTCCAGATTGGTACCACGACTGCACGCTGCCAGTCTTCTGGGACTTTCCTCTCTGTCCATGCTTTCTGGAATATTGTGGTCAGCCAAGTGATTCCTGTTTCTCCACATGCCAGGATAGCTTCGGTTGAAATGCCATCAATTCCTGCTGCTTTGTTCTTTGGGCTGGTCTTCAACGCCTGTTGTACCTCTGATCTCAGGATGTTTGGCTCTTCGTGTTCTGGATAGCTAGGGTGAAACTGGCTCTGTGTGTATCCCTGTCTGTTTGGGTTGAGGAGTTCCTTAAAATATTCTTGCCATCTCTTCTTGATGCCGTCTTCATCACTGATAGGGTTTCCATCTCTGTCATTGACTACTGTTGTTGGGCTGTATGGCTCGTCTCGTAATCTCATTGCTTTGACGCTTTTGTAAAAATGTCGTGTCGAGAGTTTGCACAGTTCGCTTAGTTCCTCTCCATATGTTTTCCATGATTGTTCTTTGGCCATTCTGACTGTCCTCTTGCTGTGTCTTCTTGCCACTCTATATTTCACGTAGTCCTCCTCTAGCTTTGATTTCACCCACACCTTGTACAACTTCTTCTTTTCCTTGATGGCCTCCTTTACTGTGTCATTCCACCAGGCTGTCTGCTTTACCTGCCCTTTTCCGGTCTTTGTGCCGCAGGTTTTACTAAGTGTGTCTGTCAGTGTGTTCTTGAAGACTGACCATGCTTCTTCTGCTGTCATGCCTGTGCTGTCTACTTCTTCCAGCCTCTTTGTGATTTCTGTCTGTACCTCCCATTGTACCTCTTCCTTCTGGAGTTTTCTTAGGTTTATCTGTCTGTCGCACGCTTTACTCTTTGTTCTCGGTGTTCTTCTTTTCTTCATCGTAGAGACCAAGATCACAGGGCGGTGGTCAGTGTCCAGATCTGCATTTGGAATGGCTCTTGCGTCTGTGACCCTGCTTCGTTCTTCTATTCGTGTTAGAATGAAATCTATCTGAGATGACACATTCAGATCATTCCACCTGTACCAAGTTTGTCTCTGGCTGTGTCTGTGTTCGAAAAAGGTGTTTGCAATCCACAGCCCATGCTCTGCACAGAGTGCTAGAAGTTGTTCCCCGTTGTAGTTGCACTCTGTATTGGTGTCACTGTGTGGGCCCAAGTGCTGTTCCCAAGGTGCTCTTCTTTTGCCCACTCTCCCATTGAAGTCTCCCATGACAATGAGTTGTTCTGTGTCTGGGACTGTGTTGATGGTGTCTGCCATCTTCTCAAAGAATTCCTCCTTCTGTTCTTCAGTGTAAGAGTCATTACAAGGTGCGTAAGCCTGGATGAAGGTTGTGGTCTCCCGTTCTCCTCTTAATATAGGTGATGATATTGTTGAAATATTGATAACAATAATAGTAATAATGGCAATCATGTCATTACAATGAGGATAATGATAATAGTTATAATAGTAATAGCAATAATAATTAACAATAATAATAACAATGATGATGATGATGATACAGTATATGATATATGATATGCTATGCTATGCAATGCTAGGATAGGATAGGCTAGGATAGATATGATATGATATGATATGATATGATATGATATGATATGATATGATATGATATGATATGATATGATATGATATGATATGATATGATATGATATGATATGATATGATATGATATGATATGATGACAAGACAGGAGCTATCCTCATTGGCACCCGTCAGAAACTTTCTCAGCTGCCTCCTCTTTCTCTCCCATTATGTAACACATCAGTCCCAATTTCTGATTCAGCTAAAAACCTTGGTGTCTGCATTGACTCTACCCTCTCCATGAACAACTTTGTTTCTCAAACTGCCAGATCTTGCTACTATCACCTCCATCGTATAAGCCTGATCAGGAAGTATCTCTCTGTGGAAACAACTGCAAAACTCGTTCTCTCCTTCATAATGTCTCGCATTGACTATTGCAATTCACTCCTGTCCGGTCTTCCTGCCTCCACCATTCACATCCTACAGCGCATTCAAAACAATGCTGCACGCCTTGTACTCAAAAAGAAAAATGCTGACCACATATCTCCTCTCCTGGCACAACTTCACTGGCTCCCTGTATCAAAGCGCATACAGTACAAACTTGACACCATGTGCTACAAAAGCCTCAATAACGCAGCCCCCGATTATCTGTCAAGCCTACTTGAGATCTATGTTCCCTCACGTACCCTCCGCTCTGCCTCCGATCCTCTGACTTTTCGCTTTCCACGCACTAAGCTCAATACCTATGGTCCACGAGCCTTCTCTGTTTCTGGTCCGCTCTCCTGGAACAAACTTCCTCTCTCAGTCCGTCAGCAGCCTACTTTTGTCTCCTTCAAGTCAGCTCTCAAAACTCACCTTTTCTCCTCTGCATAAAATCCTGACCTCACTCAATCCCCTCTGCAGTCTGTCTCCACTCGGAGGGGAATCACATTGCAATATATAATTGTATATAATATGCTCTCTATAATTTTCCATTGTTTTTATTCTTTCTCCCCATTTATAGCCGTGTGTGTGTGTGTGTGTGTGTGTGTGTGTGTGTGTGTGTGTGTGTGTGTGTGTGTGTGTGTGTGTGTGTGTGTGTGTGTGTGTGCGTGCGTGGGTGCGTGCGTGTGTGTGCGTGCGGGCGTGTGTGTGTGTTTCAGCGCTTAGATTTGATTTTATCAAGATTTTGCGCTATATAAAAATTGTAATTATTATTATTATTATATGATATGATATGATATGATATGATATGATATGATATGATATGATATGATATGATATGATATGATATGATATGATATGATATGATATGATATGATATGATATGATATGATATATGATATATGACCTCCGAGGTTACTTCCTGTTTGAGAAGTTTACAACTTGGAAGAGGGCTGCCTAGAAAACGATCGAAAAAATCCAAAAGCGATGCAAAAATCGCTGCTCTCCTTTCTTCTGATAGCTGTTCTGATGCAACTGACTCAAGCTCAACTTCCACTGTTCAATACAGCCCTCCATCATCATCCCGCTCAATTGAAGTTCGAGTTACGGCCCGCGATGTGCGTCATGTGCGTCAGGGAGCAGGTCCTGTAGACAGTGGATCACAAACACAGGCAAGTGCTTGCAACTTTGCTAATCTCATCAAGGTAAACACCAAAAACGTTTTGCAAGATGTTTCAAAACGCCTCAAAGTGATGTGTTTAAACGCCCAGTCCTGCAGAAACAAATGTAACGACATCAATGATCTGATTACTCAAGGTAACTTTGACATTGTGTTCTTGTCAGAAACTTGGTTCAAACCACTTGGAGATGAACCTGACATTGCTGCAATTACACCACCTGGTTTCACTCTTAGGTCCATACCCAGAGGCAGTGGTCGTGGTGGCGGATTAGCCGTAATCTTCAGAAACAGTCTAGTGCCCCATTTGTCAGTGACTACCAAAGACTGTGTGTTTCAATCTTTCGAAGCATGCCATGTTCGCCTCTCATACCTCAATCAGACAGTATCATTTGTCAGCCTGTACAGACCTCCCCCTAACCGCAAGAACAAACTGACCAACTCCATGTTTTTGAATGACTTTCAAGCTCTGTTATCAACTTGTCTATCCTGTAAAAAATTGATTGTTGTGGGTGATTTCAATGTTCATTTTGATTCAGTTTCTGACCCTACTGCTTCTGCATTTAAAAGTCTGCTTGACAGTTTTGACTTAGAACAACTGATAAACAAACCCACACACTGCCGTGGTCACATCCTAGACTGGATTGTTACAAACAGTAGACCCTTGTTTATGAACATCAATGTCGATGACATGTTAGTCTCTGACCATTTTGTTGTGTCCTTTGAGCTATGCCTTAGGAAACCATGTAGAGCAACAAAGAGTGTATCATCACGTAAACTCAAAGCCATTAACTCTGTTGATTTTAGATCAGATGTGTTGTCAGGGTTTGCATATGATTCATGTACTAATGATCCTGTCAATGTTTACAACACATGTTTGCGTGACTTATTGGACAAGCACGCCCCCTTAGTTACACGTAACTTGACCGATCGCACATCCGCCCCTTGGATGAACCTGGAGATAAAGCAAGCAAAGCTCCAGCGCCGCGAGGCGGAACGGTTATGGCGCAAATCTGGCCTGACTGTGCACAAGCAAATTTATGCTCACCAGCGTAATCTGGTAACTAGCATGATTCGTAATGCTAAAAAACAGTACATGTGTAATAAGATAGTCAATGCGTGTAGCTCCGGGGAGCTTTTCAGAGTCAGCGGGGAGCTCATGGGAAAAGAACAGGGCCTTGTGTTGCCAACATCTGTCCCGGTTGAACAACTACCGGACAAATTCAATGAATACTTTTCTGGCAAAATTGAGCAAATTCGAGACAGTTTTCCAACTGGCAGTTCGACGACCGCTGACGCTGATCGGTTCTCTGGATCTGCACTCTCTGTTTTTCAGAGCGTGTCTCAAGAAAATGTGAGAGAAATACTGATGAAAATGCCCAAGAAATCATGCGAGCTAGATCCCATTCCTGCATCACTGTTTTTTGGATGTATTGATGAACTTGTTCCCCTGATAACTGATATCATGAACAGGTCATTGTGTACAGGCACTGTCCCAGATAGTTTTAAACATGCCCTAGTGAAACCACTTCTTAAAAAGTCAACACTTGATCCTGAGTGCTTGAAAAACTTTCGCCCAGTTTCTAACTTGCCATTTTTATCAAAGGTTTTAGAACGTATTGTCTTGGAACAGTTGTTACATCACCTTCAGTCCCACGACCTACTTGAGCCATTTCAATCTGCATATCGTAAATGTCATAGTACAGAAACGGCACTTGTTCGTGTCGTTAACGATCTTCTTCATGCTTCTGATCGTGGACATGTGTCTCTCCTGTCTTTGCTGGATTTGTCTGCTGCCTTTGATACAATAGACCATAACATACTTATCAACAGACTGCATACCACATATGGTTGCTCTGCAATCGTTTTGGACTGGTTTCGGTCCTACCTTAAGGACCGTACTCAATCTGTTGTTTTAGGAAAGTATCATTCCTCTCCATCAGTGCTCAGGTTTGGAGTCCCACAAGGCTCAGTGTTAGGGCCTGTCTTGTTCGTAATGTACACCAAGCCTCTGAGTCAGGTGATAAGTCGATCAGGTCTTCGCTATCACTTCTTCGCCGACGATTCACAATTGTATGATTCCAACATCCCAGCCGAGTTTCCAGCATTGCTTGGCAATTTACAATCTGGTATTGAGGCTGTCGGTGACTGGATGATGACAAACAAGCTTAAAATGAATGAAGATAAAACTGAACTGATAAAAATCGGTACTAAACATAAACTACAACAAACACCAACATGCACAATGACAATCTGTGGCTGCAGTCTTTCTTTTGCACCATCTGTTAGAAATCTTGGAGTGTTTCTTGACGAATCATTAACAATGGACGCGTATATCAACAATCTTTGCCGTAGCCTAAACTTTCAGCTCCGTAGGATTGCAAAGATTCGTCCTTACCTCACCACCGATGCCGTGAGGAAGCTTGCAGTTTGTTTTATTTTGTCAAGATTAGATTACTGTAATTCTCTCTTAGCTGGCTTACCTGATGACAAACTTAGAAAGCTTCAGGTCATTCAGAATAATGCAGCCCGCCTTATCCTGCACAAGAAACAATCTGACAGTGCAAATCCACTGCTGAAATCCCTTCACTGGCTCCCCATCAAAGCCAGAATAGACTTCAAGATTGCTTGCCTCTGTTTCCGCTGTCTAAGTGATACAGTCACTGCACCACCATATCTTTCTGAACTGATCCAACATTATGTACCGACTCGAACCCTTCGTTCCGGAGATTCTTTTCAACTAGTCGAACCACGTTTTTCTCTCTCCACAGTTGGCAAACGCGCTTTCTCTGTTTTTGGTCCTTCAGTATGGAACAATCTGCCACTCAACCTGAGAAAACAACATAGTTACTTAACCTTCAGAAAGGAACTTAAAACCCATCTTTTTCAAAAGTATCTGGTTGCAGAGTAACTTCCACGGCATTGGTGCTGAAGTACAAAATGACTGTTTTTAACCTTTTCTAGTCCTTGGCATGACTGTGTCTATTATTGGTGTTTTTTTAAGTTTATTCTTCTGATTATATATTTTAATTTTAATTTTTGTGTGTGTGTATGGGTGTGTGTGTGTGTGTGTGTGTGTGTGTGTGTGTGTGTGTGTGTGTGCGTGTGTGTGTGTGTGTGTGTGTGTGTGTGTGTGTGTGTGTGTTGTGTTGTGAACGTGAACATGATATGTTGGAATATCTTTGTATGCTCTCTGATTTGTTTTAATTAGTTAAATGTCTTATTCAGCTTCTATTTGTAATGCATGTTTTAATTAAGATTTTATGTAAAACGCGTTGAGCATTTTATGGAAAGGCGTTTATTCATGTAATAATAATAATAATAATATGATATGATTGATATGATATATGATGATATATGATATGATATGATATGATATGATATGATATGATATGATATGATATGATATGATATGATATGATATGATATGATATGATATGATATGACCTGATCTGATCTGATCTGATCTGATCTGATCTGATCTGATATGATATGATATGATATGATATGATATGATATGATATGATATGATATGATATGATATATGATATGATATACGATATGATATATGATATATGATATGATATGATATGATATATGATATGATATGATATGAATATGATATGAATATAATATGATTATTGATATGATATGATATGAATATGATATGATATGATATGATATATGATATGATATGATATGATATGATATGATATGATATGATATGATATGAATATGATATGATATGATATATGATATGATATGATATGATATGATATGATATGATATGATATGATTGATATGATATGATATGATATGATATGATATGATATGATATGATATGATATGATATGAATAATGATATGATATGATATGATATGATATGAGATGAGATAGATACGGTACGATACGATACGATAACGGTACGATACGATACGATACGGTACGATACGATACGGTACGATGCGATGCGATACGATTACATGACATGACATTACATAACATTATTTATAGAGTACAATGATTATGATAATGGATGATGATAACAACAAGAAGAACTGTGACGACAACTATAGCAATAATCATCATCATCATCAACATCAACATCATCAAATCACCATCATCATCAACACCATCAGCAGCAGCAGCAGCATTATCATCATCATCATCATCATCATCATCATCATAACAATAGAGAAATGACCTGTGTAACACTGACCTGCGACCACCATTATGATAGGAGCATTAAGATGGACAGTGAAATGTCCAGTTTGTTTACCTTGTGGGCTTGGACTAAACTCGAGAATCAGATCATTTGACCATAATCATTTTGAAGGAAAAAAAACACACAACCAGCCCTTGTTAATAAGGAATAAATATTGAAACAAACCGAAAGATAGTGCATATATATATTGAATTGAACAGATTGCTTTTGTGTATATAAACATCAATCGATCCAGCTTGCTGTCATGCCTGACTTCCGACCGGAAGGCCTGAGTTCGAGCCCTTCTTGGATACCTCCCGATAGGTAAAAAATGATGGGAATTTTTTTATCTCGTAGATAATATGTGCGCAGACCTGTGATTGCCTGAACCCTGTTCAAATGTATCCGAATGCTAAACAACGAATAATCACGTTAAAGATCCTGTAAGTCGTGTCACTGATCGATGGCTGATGGAAACACGAAATCACCAAACACGCAAACCAAACGAAGACGAAGTATGCAGACTGTGCAGCGAATAAAACGCCTACACAGTCAGGGCCAAAGAACTTGCATACATGCATCACAGGCACCTTTGCACGAAAAAAAAAACCACATTCGCTGTGATGCAGCTATCAGTGCAACCGGCTGACAACTGGAACATTGGGGTTCAAAACCCCATCGGTCCTGTCAAAATCATGATTGATTTTTCCACTCTAACCAACTCCTACCCAGAGTTGAGTAATCCATGGGATCACTGTGACGACTGGGGCTATAGGATGAGTCTCGTCCACTTCTCGGACATGTCATTCAGGGTGTTGATTAAAATCCCTGACCAACACCACACATGTCTATATCTCTCGTGGCTGGTTGACGCCAGGACAGATCATGAAAGGAAGCATGGAGCACGGTCCTGTCACGCGGTCTCAACCCAGAATGAAACAGCACAGCATCACGATTATCATCCCTATCGCCATAGCATAGTGAAAAATTATCCAAGACTCTGAAGTGGCTCTAAAGTGGCATATGTAACCAAATGTGTTTTTGTCCAGGGACCCTTTTTGTCAGGCCAGAAAAAATAAAATGTTTCACCTTAGTTTAAATTTTGATTTAATTTAAAATAGCTCAGCATGAGTTTTATTCACGTGCAGTGTTTTGTTAGGAAGCTAGGCAGTGTGTTTCTCTCTGTCACTTCACACTTGTCCAGAGTTCTGACGGTGGTGGCGGCTTTCTAGATACTGCCTATGCCTGTATAGGTCTGTTATTTGCTTTTTGAAGGCTGTTTGTGCCAAGGTATGGCACGTTGCCGTGTAAGCGCCGGGAAATGGGCGCCAACTGACGTCATCTACTTGACCGAATTATGGACAAGCCATCTTCCAGGACAAGGAAGGGAATCCTGATGGTGGGACCATCCATGGACAATCAGAATCAAATCTTCTGAGGCGTTTCATGTGATGAATAGCCAGGAGCTGTCCAGAAAAGAAATCATATATCTGCAAGTGACAGATCAGTTGCAAATATTATTTTCTCCTCTGTGTCTCTACCCAGGCCATGAACATTATCTCATTATTGCTTTAATAAAAGGGTGTGGTTTAATTTGCTGTTTAGTATTGCTCTTTACCGAGTGGGAGATCACGCTGTGATATGGAGTGACAGAGTGTACAGATTACAGGCACACATTCAAGCAAACATGTTATATTTATATTGTCTTTCTTGCACTCTCTTTAGAGCATAGAATATGAGAAGGTAAACAAAAATTGCTCAGAACGAAAAATATAAAAGAATGTATTCCACCCAACATTAACCTACCTGCTGAACACCTGACGTTCTGGGCGTGGTCACACTTGAGCATTTTCTGGTTCCAAAACAATCCGGGTGGGCACTGGCGGATGACAGCAGTCGTGGAACCTTCAGGTCCAGGGTAGCATTGGACGTAATGCTCACAGGCAGCTGGGTTGCCGATGTAGCCAATTCCGTGTAACACTTTTACTTCACGTTTTCCGCACACGCCGGCTAAGCACAGTTATTTCATAGTGTTATGATTTAAAGTTAAGTTTGAGTGAACTTAAGCAAACGTAAATAAAGAAACAAATAAATCGATATTAACAGAAATAAAACAATAAAGAAAAACTGTACGTGTTAAAGGTTTGAAATTGTGTCTGTCTTGTCTGTCTGTCTGTCTGTATGTCTCTCTCTCTCTCCTCTCTCTCTCTCTTTCTCTGTCTCTCTCTGTGTCTCTGTCTCTGTTTCTCTTTCTTTCTCTATCTTTCTTTCTCTCTCTTTCTCTCTCTCTCTCTCACTCACTTCTCTCTTATCTCTCTCTCTCTTATTCTCTGTCTGTCTCTGTCTCTCTCTGTCTCTCTCTCTCACACTTCTCTTTTTCTCTCTCTCTCTCTCTTTCTCTGTCTCTGTCTGTCTTTCTGTCTGTCTGTCTGTCTCTCTCTCTCTCTCTCTCTCTCTCTTTCTCTCTGTTTGTCTGTCTGTTTATCTCTCTTCTCCCCCCCCCCCCCTCCGCGCTTTCTCCTATGAAGGCACCAGGAACTGACGGTATTCCTGCAGATATCTACAGGAAACCGAAATGGTCATGCAGAACTGACAATCAGTCTATATGGCAAAAGGAAAAGGTTTCTCAAAATTGTAAAGATGCTCTGACCATCCACCTTTACAAGGAGAAGGGCGGTAAGACCTTAAGCAATAATCATTATGGGATATCCCTACTGCGTATTGCAGAGAAGGTACTTACAAGAATCATCTTTAGAGTCATCACTCATGTAGCCAAGTCCATCATTCCTGAGTCTCAATGTGACTTTCGTGTGGAAGAAGCACGAGTGACATACTGTTTTCCTTATGCCAACTGCAAGCAAAGACTCCCTATCAAAAGTAGCAACTCCACGTGCTTCTTGTTGATCTGACCAAAGCAGTTACAATCTTAACAGAACGAGCTTGCGGGAAATACTGAAACACATTGACTGCACTCAGGAGTTGTATAGCTGACTGTTTCCTTTCGCAATGACATGCTGGCCGGGCTGTAAGAGAATGGCCGACACCTTCCAATGCAGAACAGAGTGAAACAGGGATGTGTCCTGGCACCCATACTCTTCTCCACTGTCTTTGTGACAATGCTGATTGATTGCGTTTAGACACTCTGACAGAGGGCTGTACATCCAGTTCCACTCCAATGGAAAAATTTTCAACTTGCCAAGACTCCAGTCCAAGACCAAAGTGCTTAACCCTTTGACTCCTGCTACCCTATCCACCAACTGAAAAAAAATTAACCCTTTGATTCCCTCACCCTCTCCACCAGCTTCTCACAGGAAGCTGGTGGAGAGGGTGAGGGAGTCAAAGAGTTAAATTCTTGCTTTGTTGTCGTGGCTGACAATGCAGAGTGCTGGTGAACAAGTCGTCCTGCGGGAATTTCTCTTCCCGGAGAACTGAGCGCCAGCTGCAAATTTTCCACATGGACATCCCAGGTATCTCAGTGATCAGTTTTGCTGTGGCTTGCAAACGCTTAAGCCTAACAATTAGCTTTTGCAAGACACCCCAGGATTTTCCGCCTTCATCACTTCTGACTGACATCAACAACCAAAACAAAATGAAATAAAGTAATGAAAAAAGACTCAATAAAAGTAAGACTGTAGCCAAATTCTGCCACTTCTACAATACAGAGAGCAGCTATATGTGGATGACAATCTTGAGATCATGATGCCATGGTCAGTGATGTCAGATGCTGCTGAACAGTCTAGTAGTGATAGGATGAACACTTTTTCATAATCATAAGCTTGTAGTTGATAGATAGTTACAGACATGAATTGAAATGAAATGAAATATCCGACGGGTATACATATTAGTCATATAGGAGAACGTTTCGATGGAGACCTAGACAGAGATATTTTCTACATCTTTGAAGGACTATCAACGCATTTTGATTTCATGAAAACAGCAATGCCAGACCAAAAAAAAAATGATTTATCGACCTCAAACAATTGACAGCAAAAGAGAGACAGATAAAGAAAGTCTGAGAACAAGCTAGAATAACTTATTTGTGAAACAAATAGTTGTAACTTTTGAAACTTTAATCAACATATTCAAAATTTTCAATAAAAAAAATACATACCAAATGGCAGTGATAACAGCAAAAGAATTTTAAACAAACAAATCAAAGACCTGAGACAATCTTCACCAATTTTTGTAACACATACACACAATCATGCACACACACACACACACACACATAAACACAAAGGCACACACACGTTCGCGCGCGCGGGCGCACTCATTAAATTGGCCAGTAGTAATTTCCTATTGTCCAAATAGTGAGCAAACGACAGAAAGAAAAAAAAAGCACGTAAAAGACAAAAAGAAAGACACCAAAAAGAAACAACGGACAAGAACAAGACAATGAAACACAGGCGCATACAACAGAACCAAAAGATTACAAAGACAGAATACAACAAAGACAAATACAACAAAGACAAGTACAACAAAGACAGACTACATCAAAGACAAGTACAACATAGACAGAATACAACAAAGACAGAACACAACAAAAACAAAATACAACAAAGACAGGTACAACAAAGACAGAATACAACAACAAGTACAACAAAGACAGAATACAATAAAAGCAAGTACAACAAAGACAGAATACAACACAGACTAGTACAAACAAAGACAGAATACAACAAAGAATACAACTAAGCCAGAATACAACAAAGAATTCAATAAAGACAGAACACATCAAAGGCAACAAGGACATAACACAACAAAGATAATACAACAACAAAATACAACAAAGACAATACAACAAAGAACACAGCAAAGACAGAATACAACAAAGGTAGAATACAACAAACACAGAATATAACAAAGACAGAACACAAAAAGACAAAATACAACAAAGACACAACATACAACAAAAACAAAACACAACAAAGACAGAAGACAACAAACACATAATACAACAAATAACACAACAAAGACAGAATACTACAAAACACAACAAAGACAGAATACAACAAAGACAAAACACAGCAAACACAGGATACAACAAAGGCAGAACACAACAAAGACAGAATACAACAAAGACACACTACAACAAAGACATACTACAACAAAGACATAATACAACAAAGACAGAACCCAAGAAAGTCACATTACATCAAAGACAGAATACAACACAACAAAGACAGAATACAACAAAGACAAAACACAGCAAAGACAGGTACAACAAAGGCATAATACAACAAAGACAGAATACAACAAAGAATACAACAAAGACTGAACACAACAAAGACTGACCAGAATGTCTGTGCCGGCAGCGAGAGCGGTGATGAGTGACGTTCTGCAGCCATTGAGCAATCCTGTATTCCACTTCTTTCCGTTTATCCTTTTTCTTCTTCTTCTTTTTCTCTTCTTCCTTCTCCTTTTTCTCCTCAGAGGAATCCAGGACAGGACTTGCAGTGGAGGTGCATGATTGAGTCACAGTGATGGTGTGTGTGGTAGAGGCTTCAGTGCTCGCTGAAGTAGACTCAGTGGTTGTAGATTCAGTGCTCACTGAAGTAGACTCAGTGGTTGTAGATTCAGTGCTCACTGAAGTAGACTCAGTGGTTGTAGATTCAGTGCTTACTGAAGTAGACCCACTGGTTGTAGATTCAGTGCTCACTGAAGTAGACCCAGTTGTAGATTCAGTGCTCATTGAAGTGGACCCACTGGTTGTAGTTTCAGTGCTCACTGAAGTAGACTCAGTGGTTGTAGATTCAGTACTCACTGAAGTAGACCCATAGGTTGTAGATTCAGTGCTCACTGAAGTAGACCCAATTGTAGATTCAGTGCTCATTGAAGTGGATCCACTGGTTGTAGATTCAGTGCTCACTGAAGTAGACCCATTGGCTGTAGATTCAGCGCTCACTGAAGTAGACCCACTGGTTGTAGATTGGGTGCTCACTGAAGTAGACCCATTGGTTGTAGATTCAGTGCTCACTGAAGTAGACCCATTGGCTGTAGACTGAGTGGTCACAGAACCAGAACTTGAAGTTGCAGAATCAGTTGTTGCAGATTGAGTAGTCTCAGAGCTAGACCTTGAAGTTGCAGAATCAGTTGTTGCAGAATCAGTTGTTGCAGACTGAGTGGTCACAGAGCCAGAACTTGAAGTTGCAGGATCAGTTGTTGCAGAATCAGTTGTTGCAGAATCAGTTGTTGCAGATTGAGTGGTCACAGAGCCAGAACTTGAAGTTGCAGAATCAGTTGTTGCAGAATCAGTTGTTGCAGAATCAGTTGTTGCAGACTGAGTGGTCACAGAGCCAGAACTTGAAGTTGCAGAATCAGTTGTTGCAGAATCAGTTGTTGCAGATTGAGTGTCACAGAGCCAGACCTTGAAGTTGCAGAATCAGTTGTTGCAGATTGAGTGGTCACAGAGCCAGAACTTGAAGTTGCAGAATCAGTTGTTGCAGATTGAGTAGTCTCAGAGCTAGATCTTGAAGATGCAGAATCAGTTGTTGCAGAATCAGTTGTTGCAGACTGAGTGGTCACAGAGCCAGAACTTGAAGTTGCAGAATCAGTTGTTGCAGAATCAGTTGTTGCAGAATCAGTTGTTGCAGATTGAGTGGTCACAGAGCCAGACCTTGAAGTTGCAGAATCAGTTGTTGCAGATTGAGTGGTCACAGAGCCAGAACTTGAAGTTGCAGAATCAGTTGATGCAGATTGAGTGGTCACAGAGCCAGACCTTGAAGTTGCAGAATCAGTTGTTGCAGATTGAGTGGTCACAGAGCCAGAACTTGAAGTTGCAGAAGTAGTTGTTGCAGATTGAGTAGTCTCAGAGCTAGACCTTGAAGTTGCAGAATCAGTTGTTGCAGAATCAGTTGTTGCAGACTGAGTGGTCACAGAGCCAGACCTTGAAGTTGCAGGATCAGTTGTTGCAGAATCAGTTGTTGCAGATTGAGTGGTCACAGAGTCAGACCTTGAAGTTGCAGAATCAGTTGTTGCAGAATCAGTTGTTGCAGAATCAGTTGTTGCAGATTGAGTGGTCACAGAACTGGAAGTTGCAGAATCAGTTGATGCAGACTGAGTGGTCACAAAATTTGAAGTTGATGCAGACTGAGTGGTCACAAAATTTGAAGTTGCAGAATCAGTTGTTGCAGATTTAGTGGTGGCTGGAGTAGAACTTGCAGTGATTTGGGACTTGGTGGCTCCACTTTGTGTTGTCACTGACTGTGATATTTCTGTCAACAAGAGAAGAATCGGTCTGACAACCCATTTGTAACACAAATACGCGTTTATGCGTGTGCGTGTACATACAGTCACTTACTGACAGACAGACACACACAAAGGCACACACACACGCACACACACACACACACACACACACACGCACACACACACGCACACGCACACACACACACACACACACACACATAACACACACACACATACACACGCACGCACGCACACACACACACGCACGTGCTCAGGCATGCAAATAGACATCCCCAAGCAAGAGCACGCTTGTACACACATACACACACACACACACACCACATACATACATACATACACACACACCGACTGATTCACGCACGCACGCACACCACACACACACACACAGACGCACGCATGCATGTACACACAAGCATGCACAGAGAAACAGACAGACAGAGATAGAGACAGAGATTCTACCATCCCTCCAGTTCGCCTATGATTTCTCCAGTTTTCCTCCCATCCTTCCAGTTTTCCTACTATCCCTCTAGTTCTCCTATGATCTCTTCAATCTTCCTACCATCCCTCCAGGTCTCCGACGATCTCTTCAATCTTCCTACCATCCCTCCAGTTCTCCTGTGATCTCTCCAGTTTTTCTACCATCTCTCCAGTTCTCCTGTGATCTCTTCAATCTTCCTACCATCCCTCCAGTTTTCCTACCATCCCTCCAGTTTTCCTACCATCCCTCCAGTTCTCCAATGATCTCTTCAATCTTCCTACCATCTCTCCAGTTTTCCTACTGTCCTTCCAGTTTTCCTACTATCCCTCCAGTTTTCCTACTATCCCTCCAGTTTTCCTACCATCCCTCCAGTTTTCCTACCATCCCTCCAGTTCTGCTATGATCTCTTCAATCTTCCTACCATCTCTCCAGTTTTCCTACTATCCTTCCAGTTTTCCTACTATCCCTCCAGTTTTCCTACCATCCCTCCAGTTTTCCTACTATCCTTCCAGTTTTCCTACTATCCCTCCAGTTTTCCTACTATCCCTCCAGTTTTCCTACCATCCCTCCAGTTTTCCTACCATCTCTCCAGTTTTCCTACTATCCCTCCAGTTTTCATACCATCCCTCCAGTTTTCCTACTATCCCTCCAGTTTTCCTACCATCCCTCCAGTTTTCATACCATCTCTCCAGTTTTCCTACTATCCTTCCAGTTTTCCTACCATCTCTCCAGTTTTCCTACTATCCCTCCAGTTTTCCTACCATCCCTCCAGTTTTCATACCATCCCTCCAGTTCTCCAATGATCTCTTCAATCTTCCTACCATCTCTCCAGTTTTCCTACTGTCCTTCCAGTTTTCCTACTATCCCTCCAGTTTTCCTACTATCCCTCCAGTTTTCCTACCATCCCTCCAGTTTTCCTACCATCCCTCCAGTTCTGCTATGATCTCTTCAATCTTCCTACCATCCCTCCAGTTTTCCTACTATCCTTCCAGTTTTCCTACTATCCCTCCAGTTTTCCTACTATCCCTCCAGTTTTCCTACTATCCCTCCAGTTTTCCTACTATCCCTTCAGTTTTCCTACTATCCCTCCAGTTTTCCTAACATCCCTCCAGTTTTCCGTCTATCCTTCCAGTTTTCCTACTATCCCTCCAGTTTTCCTACTATCCCTCCAGTTTTCCTACCATTTCTCCAGTTTTCCTACCATCCCTCCAGTTTTGCTATGATCTCTTCAATCTTCCTACCATCCCTCCAGTTTTCCTACTATCCTTCCAGTTTTCCTAATATCCCTCCAGTTTTCCTACTATCTTTCCAGTTTTCCTACTATCCCTCTAGTTTTCCTACCATCCCTCCAGTTTTCTTACTATCCCTCCAGTTTTCCTATTATCCTTCGAGTCTTCCTACCATCCCTCCAGTTTTCCTACTATCCCTCCAGTTCTCTTACCATCCCTCCAGTCTTCCTACCATCCCGCCAGTTCTCCTATCATTTCTCCAGTTTTCTTACCATCCCTGCAGTTCTCCTACGATCTCTTCAATCTTCCTACTATCCCTCCAGTCCTCCTATGATCTCTCCAGTTTTCCTACCATCCCTCCAGCTCTCCTATGATCTCTTCTATCTTCCTACCATCCCTCCAGTTCTCCTATGATCTCTTCTATCTTCCTACCATCCCTCCAGCTCTCCTATGATCTCTTCTATCTTCCTACCATCCCTCCAGTCCTCCTATGATCTCTCCAGTTTTCCTACCATCCCTCCAGCTCTCCTATGATCTCTTCTATCTTCCTACCATCCCTCCAGTCCTCCTATGATCTCTCCAGTTTTCCTACCATCCCTCCAGCTCTCCTATGATCTCTTCTATCTTCCTACCATCCCTCCAGTTCTCCTATGATCTCTTCTATCTTCCTACCATCCCTCCAGCTCTCCTATGATCTCTTCTATCTTCCTACCATCCCTCCAGTTCTCCTATGATCTCTCCAGTTTTCCTACCATCCCTCCAGCTCTCCTATGATCTCTTCAATCTTCCTACTATCCCTCCAGTCCTCCTATGATCTCTCCAGTTTTCCTACCATCCCTCCAGCTCTCCTATGATCTCTTCTATCTTCCTACCATCCCTCCAGTTCTCCTATGATCTCTTCTATCTTCCTACCATCCCTCCAGCTCTCCTATGATCTCTTCTATCTTCCTACCATCCTCCAGTTCTCCTATGATCTCTCCAGTTTTCCTACCATCCCTCCAGCTCTCCTATGATCTCTTCAATCTTCCTACCAGCCCTCCAGTTCTCCTGTGATTTGTTCAGTTTTGCTACCATCCCGCCAGTTCTCCTATAATCTCTTCAATCTCCCTACCATAACTCCAGTTCTCCTATGAGTTCTTCAATCTTCCTACCATCCCTCCAGTTCTCCTGTGATTTCTCCAGTTTTCCTACTATCCCTCCAGTTCTCCTGTGATCTCTTCAATCTTCCTACCATCCCTCCAGTCTCCGACGATCTCTTCAATCTTCCTACCATCCCTCCAGTTCTCCTGTGATCTCTCCATTTTTCTACCATCTCTCAGTTCTCCTGTGATCTCTTCAATCTTCCTACCATCCCTCCAGTTCTCCTGTGATCTCTCCAGTTTCCTACCATCCCTCCAGGTCTCATATGATCTCTTCAATCTTCCTACCATCCCTTCAGGTCTCCTATGATCTCTTCAATCTTCCTATCATCCCTCCAGTTCTCCTATGATATCTCCAGTTTTCCTACCATCCCTCCAGTTCTCCTACGATTCTCGAGTTTTCCTACCATCCTCCAGTTCTCCTATGATGATTCTCCAAGTTTTCATACCATCCCTCCAGTTTCTTATGATCTCTCAGTTTCCTACCATCCCTCCAGTTCTCCTGTGATCTCTCCAGTTTTTCCTCCATGCCACCAGTTCTCCTATGATCTCTCAGTTTTCCTACCATTCTTCCAGTTCTCCTATGATCTCTCCAGTTTTCCTACCATTCTTCCAGTTCTCCTATGATTTCTCCAGTTTTCTTACCATCCCTCCAGTCTCCTATGATCTCTTCAATCTTCCTACCATCCCTCCAGTTCTCCTGTGATCTCTCTGTTTTCCTACCATCGCTCCAGTTCTCCTGTGATCTCTCCAGTTTTCCTACCATCCCTCCAGTTCCTACTATCTCTCATATTCCTACATCCCTCCAGTTTCCCTACCATCCCTCCAGTCTCCTACATCTCATTATCTTCCTACTATCCCTCCAGTCTTCCTGTCATCCCCCAGTCTTCCTACCCATCCCTCCCAGTTTCCTACCATTCCCTCCAGTCTTCCTACTATCCCTCCAGTCTTCCTACCATCCCTCCAGTTTTCTACCATCCCTCAGTTTTCCTACCATCCCTTCAGTTTCCTACACCATCCCTCCAGTCTTCTACCTATCCCTCCAGTCTTCCTACCATCCCTCCAGTTTTCCTACCATCCCTCAGTTTTCCTACCATCCCTCCAGTTTCCTACCATCCCTTCAGTTTTCCTACCATCCCTCCAGTCTTCCTACCATCCCTCCAATTTTCATCCTCCAGTTTTCCTACTATCCTCCAGTTTTCCTAACCCCTCCAGTTCTATATTCTCCAGTTTTCCTACCATCCCTCCAGTTTCTCCTTATCCCTCCAGTTTTCCTACCATTCCTCAAGTTTTCCTACATCCCTCCAGTTTTCCTACCATCCCTCCAGTTTTCCTACCATCCCTCCATGTTTCCTACCATCCCTCCAGTTTTCCTACCTATCCCTCCAGTTTTCCTACCATCCCTCCAGGTTTCCTACTATCTCTCCAGTTTTCCTACCATTCCTCCAGTCTTTCTACAATCCCTCCAGTCTTCCTACCATCCCATCAATCTTCCTATCATTCGTCCAGTTTTCCAACGATTCCTACATTTTTTCTTATGAGTCTTCCTACGATCCCTCCAGTCTTCCTACGGTCCCTCCAGTCTTCCTACTGTCAGGTCACTCCAGTCATCCTACGAAGACTGGAGTGAACTGACAGTAGGAGAAGAGTGGCAGAATGGTTCAGACATTCGCCTGCCAATAACTAAACTTGAGGTTCCAGGGTTCGCTCCCCGTACAGACTTCGACTTTTCTCCTCAGTTTGACCGGAAAATCGAACTGAACGTCTGGTCCTTCGGAAGGGACGAAAAACGAGTCGGACCCATGTGCCTTCTGGCTGCGCAGGCTAGAGATCTCACGGCAATTAAAAATCGTGAAGAGCAGAGCATTGCCCGGTTGCCTTGATATAAAACACACTTGAAGACCAATTAGCTTTTTTGCCTTTCTGAAGTCTTGGTAAAAAAAAAAGTGAATATGAATATGAATTTGAAGCGAGGGAGAGGGGATGGGCGCCGCCCACATGGTACTGGCCCCGTGAAAAGTTGAGGTCTCTGTCACCTCGCTCCCCTACGACCTCAGGATTATGGAACTATCTAGGTAGGACCTCAGGATCTGGCCTGCTCGTGGGTTTATGTGCAGGCTTAAGGCTTGCGCCGTGATCATTCTGGATTTTCTCCATCACGTGGTACATGTGACGTTAGTGCATATGGAATTCCAAGCGCGTAGACGTCATCTGGAGAAATTGAAATTGAAATTCCTACGATCCCTCTCGTCTGGTATTTTTGTTTGTTTGTTTGTTTGTTTGTTTTTTGTTTTTTGTTTTTTTGTTTTCTTTTTGTTTTGTTTTTTATTTGTTTGTGTTTTGTTTTTGGGTTTTTTCTTTTGGTTTTTGTTTTGTTTTCCTAGGTCCTATGAGACTTTCAGTCTTCTTACGATCCCTCCAGTCTTCCTACGATCCGTCCAGTCTTCCTTCTATCCTTCTAGTCTTCCTACCATCAATCCCTGTCTCTGTCTCTTTTTTGTGTGTCTCTCTCTGTCTTCTTCTCTCTGTCTCAGTCTCTGTCTCTCTGTCTCTGTCTGGCTGGCTGTCGGTCTGTCTGTCTGTCTCTCTCTCTCTCTCTCTCTCTCTCTCTCTCACACACACACACACACACACACACACACACACACACACACACACACACACATTCACTCTAATATTCCGTCTAATATCACTCATAGTGAACAGACGTTAAATCAAGGAACGAACGAACACATTCACTCTCAGTTGCTCGATCGCTCACTTGCTGTAAGCAATTTTTGATTCACACCGTTTATGAGGAGCTATGACGTAAATGAATACACCATGTGAATCTGAATCAAAATCTCTCTCTCTCTCTCTCTCTCTCTCTCTCCTCTCTCTCTCTCTCTCTCTCTCTCTCTCTCTCGCCTCTTTCTTATTCTCTCACTCACTTTCTCTCTCTTTCTCTCTTTCTTTCTCTCTCTCTCTCTTCTCTCTCTCCCCCCTCTCTCACTCTCTCTTTCTGTCGCTCTCTCTCTCTCTCTCCGTCTCTCCCCCCTCTCTCTCTCCTCTCTCTCTCTCTCCTCTCTCTCTCTCTCTCTCTGCCTTGTCCATGGTTTGTTTGTTGGCAAACATGTACCATGTACCTTGAGACAGTCTCGTCCTGGCAACGTTGATCAGAGTTGGGACCAAAAGAGACATGGTGCTGTTGTAGTAGAAGGTCTTGTTGGTGTCGACGCACATTTCCAAGTAGTTTGTATTTTCTCGAGTGCCGATGCCCAGAGCGAACACGTCGATTTGATTACTGTGTGCTGTTTGCACCAAATGCTTTACATTGGACGGAAACCTGAACGTTCCGTCTGTTATCATGATGATCGCCTGAAATGGAAGAAAAAGAAAAGTGCGAAGGAAAGATAAATGCTGATGGTGATGGTGAAGCTGATGCTGAAGAGGACGTTGGTGAGGATGCTGCTGCTGCTGGAGCTGTTGGTGATGACGTTTTGTTGTTGTTGTTGTGTGTGACGATGATGATGATGATGATGAGATGATGATGATGATGATGATGATGATGATGATGATGATGATGATGAGATGATGATGATGATGATGATATGATGATATGATAGATGACGACGACGACGACGACGACGACGATGATGTTATGATCATAATGACAACGACGGTGGACAGTGGTGACAAGAATGGTGGTGGTGGCGATGTGAAGCTTATGATGATGATGATGATGATGATGACGACAAGTAGCCGACTTTCAATGCGCAGGCACATTTAGCGAGATGGCCATTCTAAGCACAAAATTACGAACACTCACTGAATTCATGGGTAATCTTTATAGTGTAATCTAGATGCAACGTAATATACACTTAGTGTAATTAACACATAGTGTAATCTACACATAGTGTAATCTAGGGATAGTGTAACCTACACATAGTAATCTACACATAGTGTAATCTAGACATAGTGTAACCTACACATAGTTCAATCTACACATAGCGTAATCTACACATATTGTAACTTGCACAGTGTAATCTACACATAGTGTAATCTACACATAGTGTAATCTAGACATAATGTAATCTAAAGAAGGTGTAATCTACACAAAGTGTAATCTACATAAAGTGTAATCTACACGTTGTGTAGTCTAGTCATAATGTAATCTAGACATAATGTAATCTAGACAGTGTAATCTACACATAGTGTAGTCTATATAGTGTAATCTACACATGATGTAATGTACACATAGTGTAATCTACACATAATCTGCACATAGTGTAATCTACACACAGTGTAATCTACACGTAGTGATGTGTAATCTAAACATAGTGTGATATAAACAGCGTAATCTACACGTAATTTAATCTACACGCAGTGTAATCTAGACGTAATGTAATCTACACATAATGTAATCTACACATAATGTAATCTGACATAACATAATCTACACAGAGTGTAATTCCTGATTTCCTTACTATATGTTTGTATTCTTCCTCTTTTCCCGTTACCTTCATCCGTTCGTCTATCAAACCTAACATTTCTTTTGTCATCAAGTTCTTCTTTCAACTCTAGGAATTTCATCACAAGCTTCATTTATCGAATTTTTCAAATTTGTCCATTGTTCTTCACTGTCCACAACGTCTTTCAGAACACTGAATTTGTTTTGAACATAAACGCAAAAATTTTCACGAGTTGATTAATCACTCTTTACGAGTCCATGATTTAGTTTGATATCATTTTTTATTTGTTTGATATTATTTTTGATTTGTTTTCTTCTCTTTAGTTTCGACCTAAATTTTCCCGTTACAGGATTATGGTTACTGTTGCAGTCTGCGTCTGGTAATATTTTTGCTGCCAGTGAAGAATTTCTAAGTCTCTTATTCATCAGGATGTAATCGGTCTGATTTCTTGTACTGTCTCCTGGATTCATCCATGTCCATTTTATTCTGTTAGGTTGCTCAAACTAAGTGTTTCCCATTATGAATTCATTTATTTGTGCCCACTCAACAAGTCCCCCACCTTTCATTTCGAGTGCCAAGGCCAAGGGTTGAAATAACTTATGTCATCAACTTTTCCTATCCCACTTTAGCTTAAAATCTCCCATTATTATTTTATGTCCTGTGATTTTGATTGAGCCTGGGCTGTCTCTAGATTCTACATAGAAATTGTCCATTTCTTCTTCAGTTCTTACGGATGTTGGTGTATATACTCTGATGATGTTGACATCAAATGGCTTGTCCTCCAAACTAACTAGTCAAACACGATCTGATATAGCCCATTGTCCTTTGATAGATTTTGACTTGTCATTGTCCATTCTGATACCTACCCCTCTTTCATGTGTGTCCCCACCAGAATATATAATTTTATGCTTTCCCGATATTGTCATGCCTGCTCCCTTCTATCTCACCTTTCCTAATCCTGGAATATTGATGTTCATTCTTTCTATTTCTATCTTGATATTTTCCAGTTTTCCCTTCTGGAGCATTGTCCTAACATTCCAAGTGGCAGTTTTTTAATCTGATCTCAGTAAGATGATGAAGATCGGGTGTCACCTGCTCAGCATGACTTCCCCTGCCGGACGAAGGTGATCCAGTAGGGCCTCTGTTTAAATCGTTACTTTTTCTCTTTATTGTGTCTGGCCGTCATTTACTTGGGGTGATACGATGATGGTTTCCTGTTGCCTTCCATCAGTTTTGTACAGACTCTCTGCTAGCCTTTGTCATTCCCACGACTGCCCACAAGTCAGTGGGAGCTGATTTTTGTCAGGGTTTATTCCCTTAGACAGTGGTGATTTTCTGTTCGGATTTATTCCCTTACCCTTGGTCTCTCCCGAGACAGCCATAAGGCAATGGTGCTATTTACGCATAGCTCAGGGAGAGGGGGGGGGGGTTCTAGTTCGTAGTAACCAGAGCATGTCCACACACCGGGGGGCCCGCGTGCTACATGTCTATGGGACAGACTCCTGCGAGACCCTCGAGGGTCTGTGAGGTGCTCAGTTACCGTGTGTCGCCACAGGAAGGCACTACGAAGGATTTGCTGATGGAAAGGCTATGTATTGACAGAGAGAGACTTACGCACTCTGCTCTCCTTTTTGCAGAGCTGCAAGCAGCAGTGCTAATCAACGGTGCAGGCTGACAACGACAGGCGGCAAGCACGCACTCACTAGCCAACACACTAGACGCATCACATCAGCCATTAAGACACACCATTGCTGCATTAATATTCAATCATCAAATTTAACCAATCATTAAAATCAATCAATCAATCAAAAATAAGTTTGAAGGCATTCGTACACACACAAGCAGGTAAACGTGCTCGCACACGTACACACAAACACATAATACATACATACATACATACATACATACATACATACATACATACATACATACATACATACATACATACATACAGACAGACAGACAGACAGACAGACATACAGACATACACATACATACATACATACACTTGCGCGCGAGTGCACACACACACACACACACACACACACACACACACACACACGCACGCACGCACGCACGCACGCACACTTCCATGTTACTGTTATACACAGGTGTTTCAGACTTCCTCTTGATTCAAACACTGAATTGATTTTAGTAGGAAACTTTGGGGAGCTTTGTGAACAAAGATGTCAAGAAAGAGATACATTTCACACAGTTTGCTGTGGTACAGTGGTTAGCGCAATGGACTACCGACTAGATGTTCGTGGATTCGAATCCCATCAATCAGTCCCGTCAAAATCATTATGGGATATTTCGGTTTCAACATGCCATGTGGCCTGTGGGCAGAGTGGGACAATACAATCGACTGTCATCCACTTCATTGATGCGTCATTGTTATTGTTATTAATATTGTTATGTTATTGTTATTGTTACTATTGTTTAATGCCCAGCCGACTGCGTAGATCCATATCAGGGCTATGGCCGTTTCAAAACATTCAAAACTTCAACAGAAAAAAGAAAAAAAAGAAAAGAAAATTAAATACACATATCAATGCACTCGCGCATATAACCTAAGGACCTGCCCCCGGCGTTGACCACTCCGTCAAATTTATCGCACAGGGGAAATTTAAAAAACACACCTGAATACAAATATAAGCATACATACGGACACTAAGACATATATAAAAACAGGCATAAATTACCTAAAATTATATCCTCATATCTCACTCCTAGAGCCAATAACGCACTTAATACATGTACCCAATCGTCAATCCTACGAAAAAGTACATAAGACTTTATCGAACACATACAGGTGAATGGACCATTAAGGCAGAAAATGATAGGTAGAAATGACAGAAAGCAAAGTAACAAGGCAGAAAGAAAGAAAGTGACAGGAAAGAGGAAATTTCTAGCACAGAATTTCCAGAAGGTGGGGATACTATTTATACTAAAAGAGCCCCCGGCATCCCCACGGGGTGATGCATCATTGAAAGTGCTACTCAGATCTCCACACCAGCGCGAAAGGTGCCTGCAATGAAATCATAGAGCACAGCCTTGACACGCAATCTCCAACCAGAATGGAACTTTATATCACCGTGATTATCAAACATATCGTCATCATCATTGTCGTCGTCTCGTCGTCGTCTTCATTATCATCATCATCGTCGTCGTTGTTGTCGTCATTATCATCGTCGTCGTCGTCGTCATCATTATCACCATCATCGTCGTCGTTGTTGTTGTCGTCATCATCATCGTCGTCGTCGTTGTCATCATTATCATCATCATCATGATCATCGTCGACGTCATCATTATCATCATCGTCGTCGTTGTCGTCGTTGTCGTCGTCATCATTATCACCATCATGTCGTCGTCGTCGTTGTCATCATCATCGTCGTCGTCGTCATTATCATCATCGTCGTCGTCGGCGTCGGCGTCGGAGTCATCTCCATCATTATCATCATCATCGTCGTCGTCGTCGTTGTCATCGTCGTCGTCGTCGTCGTCATCATCATAATCTCGTCGTCGTCGTCACCATCACCAACCTATATAGCATTGTGAAAAAAAAGTGTTCCAGTTTATGTGACCATTGATGAATGTGGCGTAGGGAAATGGGACAACAACAACAACAATAAAACAAAAACGAAGAGAGAAACAAAAACAGAGAAACAAATAAAGTCACAATTAGTGTTTACCTTGGCCACGGTGATGTTGACACTCGTTCTGCTTGTCGTGTTCAAAATACTGATGGCTTCTTGATGGCTAAGTCAGTCCCTGGTGCTTCCTTCCATTAGAGGCAAGCTTGGCACCTCTTCCACGATCTTCGTCAAGTTCGACGTTAGCTTCACGTTGTCGGTAGATACCGTATCGCTGTTGGTCCATCACCACATGGCCCACGTGAGGAACAGCAAAAACATCAGCATCAGTAACATGTTGATTTTGTTTTGTTTTTTATTCTTCTTGTTCTTGGTTGGTTGGTTGGTTGGTTGGATGGTTGGTTGGTTGGTTGGTTGGTTGGTTGGTTGGTTGGTTGGTTGGTTTGGTTGGTTTATTGTTTGGTTGATTGTTGGTTGGTTGGTTAGTTGGTTGGTTGGTTGGTGGTTGGTTGGCTGGTTGGTTGGTTAGTTGGTTAGTTGGTTGCTTGCTAGCTTGATAGCTTGGTAGATTGGTTGCTTGGATGGTTGTTTGCTTAGTTGCTTGCTTACTTGGTTGGCTTTTTTGTTTCTTTGTTTGTTTCTTTGTTTGCGTGTTTATTTGTTCGTTTTTTTTTTCTTTGATTGTTTGTTTGTTCGTTTGTTTCTTTGTTCGTTCGTTTGTTTGTTTCTTTGTTTCTTTTGTTTGTTTGTTTGTTTGTTTGTTTGTGAGGATCTGTAATTTTTTAAACAAAGCCATTGACAGTCCACAGCAAAAATGTGAATGGATGCTCCTTGTTGACACTACATGTACATGGCTTGTCTTTCACGTGGTCGCTCGTACTGCTATCTGACAAATCTACCACACTGACCTTGTTCACTTAGCATCGTTCACGCGCGCCACTGACAGAGACAGGCGAACGTATAACCGGTGTATGGTTAGTAAGGTTCTCTTTTGGTGATAAAGGAGAGAGATTATTTTTAAAGACAAGCCGGCCAATACCCTATCTGTTTCCTTTAAACCATGTTTTTCATCAAGATAATATTCTTTTTAACCATCGATTATCAGATGATCGAAAACCATTGTCACTTTTTTCCATCCTTGCGTACTGTATTTAGATGGCGTTTAAGTTTACGTCTAATTTCCCTTACATGTGTTGAAAAGTCTTCCCCAAGAAAAACAATTAGACCCTTTCTGTTTTCTTTTATATTTCAAAATTTGGACTTTATAGAAACAACACAGTACAATTGTTAGAGTGTCAGGTTTTGCATTCAGTCTGTGAACTCGTTCAAATTGTATATCACCCGCTATCTCCAATTTGTCAGTTAATGCGGTCCTGTAATTTATCTTCACATTGTTCATTTGATTCCTTCTGCCCTCTATTTATCCCATAAAAAATAAGATTGTTCCTTTTTGATCTGCCCTCTGCTTTCCTCTCCAGTTCATCAACTTTTGCCAGCAACACAGAATTATTTTTCATCAATTCTTCATTTTCATTTCTAAGAAATCCCACCTTTTCCCTGAGATCTTTGACTCCACTCTGTAGTGTAGCATATTGTTTGCCAAGTTCCTTTACACTATTTTTAGGTCACAGAACTTAGTGTTCATGTCGTTCACTTGGGAGGTCAGAGCACTGAGTACCCCCACTACATCTGCCAGAGTTGGTTCATGAGAAGGAGGGGGAAGAGGATTCGCTTGTCCAACACTGTCCAAAGAACCCGTCATGCCGGTCCGGCGTCCAACACCGGTCAGCCTGGTCTGCCGTGTACTGTCCGCTCTGGAAGGCGCAGGACCGGGATTCTGTTCCACGTCACCGCATCGAAACAAAAATCCTCCCCAGAACATCAAAGAAAGGAGCAAACCTAGTATTGACACCGTTTACACGGCTTTTTTGGTGTCATGGTGGCAATCCTCATGGCGACTTTCTAGTTGGCCCTCTTCAACATATAAATGACGTGCATACTGAATGAACCGTACCACATGTTGCTCTGACGGTCAGCTCGGACGAGTCCTAAGAAAACGGCGCTAAGAGAGAGAGACAGAGACAGAGAGGGAGAGGGAGAGAGAGGGAGACAGACAAAGACATAGAGAGAGACATAGAGAGAGAGACGAAGAGAAAAAGAGAGACAGACTGAGAGAGACAGAGAGAGATAGAGACATAGAGAGAGACAGAGAGAGAGACAGACACACGAAGAGAGAGAGAGAGACACACACACACACACACACACACAAAGAGAGACACAGAGAGACAGAAAAAGAGAGACAGACAGAGAGAGAGACAGAGACAGAGAGAGAAACAAAGAAAGAAAGAGGCAGAGAGAGACAGAGAGAGATAGAGACATAGAGAGAGACACAGAGAGAGACAGAGAGAGAGACAGACACACAGAGAGACACAGAGAGAGAGAGAGATAGAGACACAAACAGAGACACAGAGAGACAGAAAAAGAGAGACAGAGAGAGAGAGACAGAGAGAGAAACAAAGAAAAAAGACGCAGAGAGAGACAGAGACAGAGAGAGAGAGAGACATAGAGAGAGACAGAGACAGACAAACAGACAGACACAGCGACAGACAGACAGAGACAATGAGAGAGAACGAGAGAGAGAAAGACAGAGACAGAGGCAGAGACAGAGACAGAGAGATAGATGTGTGTACCTGAAAGGTAAGACGCCCACACGTATGTTGTCCTGTTGCATTTCATAGAGATGCCGTGTGATATTGATCACTGCCTCTTTGAACAGGCCGTAGTTTGACTTCACACTCTCAGAACTGTCCAAAATCATCATCACGTCCACTGGCACCGGTTCTGTGACACAGAGGTTAGACTGACCACTGCTTTTTTTTCAATGTACTATATGTAGTATCAATATGAATACTGATAATAATAATAATAACAATACTAATAATATCATCATCATCATCATGATACTACTACTACTATTACTACTACAAGATACAAGATACAAGAATTTTATTTAGCCCAAAGCATCACAATGGGAAATTGTTTTGGCATTCGCATTAGAATACATATAGGCACAATAACGCATAAACAAATGTACACACATGCTCTTACTCTCTCTCACTCTCTCTTTCATCCCTCTCTCTCCCTCTCCCTCCACTCATCTCTCTCCCCCTCCCTCTTTGTCGAAACAATATAAAAAATAATGACTAATTCTAAAAATGTAAAAATGTACGGTTAAAAAAGCACATCATAGAGTCAGATGCCTTGGTCAGGACTTTTAACAATGGACAAAAAGGGCAAAACTCATTGAAAAACAACTTTGGTAGGTATAGAAAAAAATTGATTAAAGATGCAACGCGATATGCACATTAAAATCAAAATGAGTTAAATACAATAAAATGAGTATGTAGACTAAGAGGACAAGGTTAAACAAGAGAAGAACAGGAACAAGATTTTATTTTTGCCCAGTGCTCAGACACATGGAAAATGTTTGGCTATGCATACAATCACACTCACGCCTCACAGCAATTACAATGTTCAACATCATAAAAGACAAATTCGTCGGTCATCCACAGAATCGAAGAAACACACGCACACAACACACACACACTCTCTCGCCAAGGCGCCCATATCCAAGCCATCTTAGCTGGCCACTAATTGTTGGTTCTGCCCTGCCAGCTAATTAATTTAACAGCGCGCATCTGTCTTTCCCTTCCCCTCTCCACACCACTCTCACCCATCCTGTGGTGGGCCACAGGCACACATTGAAGTATAGGCTTACAGATTGACCTAGATTCGATAGGCCTACTCTGTGCCAGTATCAGTCACTTCCTACGCTCAGTCCCTCCCGAAAGATTGCAGCAGTTACAAAGCACTGCTGTAGAGTGGTGGACTCTGGTCAAACCTGCCTGGCTAAAAATACAAGATACAAAATACAAGATTCTATTTAGTCCAGAACATCACAATGGGAAATTGTTTTGGCATTCGCATTAAAATACATACAGGAACAAGAACGCATAAACAAATGTACACACATACTCTTACTCTCTCTCACTCATCCCTCTCTCACCCTCTCCCTCCCCTCATCTCTCTCCCCCTCCCTCGCTGTCAAACACAATATCAAAAATTATGACTAATTCTAAAAATGTACGATTAAGAAAGCACATCATAAGAGTCAGATGCCTTGGTTAGGACAATAATAATAATAATAATAACAATGGTGGTGATGATGATGATGACGATGAGGAGGACAAGGACGAGGAGGAGAAGTAGAAAAGAAAAAGAAGATGAAGAAGAGAAGAAGAAGAAGAAGAAGAGGAGGAGGAGGAGGAGAGGAAGAAGAGAAGAAGAAGAAGAAAAAGAAGAAGAAGAAGAAGGAAAAAAAAAGAAGAAGAAGAAGAAAAAGAAGAAAGAAAGAAAGAAAGAAAGAAAGAAGGAAGGAAAGAAAGAAGAAGACTAACAACAACAACAATAATAATAACAACAACAACCATGTCGGTGTCTCTGTTTGTGTCTCTGTCTCTCTCTCTCTCTCTGTCTCTCTGTGTGTCTGTCTGTCTCTCTTTTGTGCTGATACTGAAGAAATCTGTTCCTTTCATTTTCTTTCGACAGGCCTTCATCATCATCATCATCATGATCATCATCATATGCCCTGCTGCATGGTGTTGGAGATCATGGCCCTCCATATGCATCTCTAGTGCTAGCCAGCGGTGCAGGCTGAAAGCGAGAGGTGGCAAGTACGGAGTCACTAGCCAACACACTAGACGCATTACATCAGCTTTTGACACATCTGGCTTTGATACGTGGGAAAATACAACGGTGGTTTCCTGTTGCCTTACATCAGTTTATGTACGGACTGTCCGGTAGCCTTTGTCATTCCTACGACTACCCAAAAGGCAGTGGGGGTATTGGTCTTTCCTGGGATAACCACAAGGCAGTGGTGATTTTCTGTTAGGGTTTACTCCCTTAGCCTTGGCCTCTTTCGAGACACCCACAAGGCAGTGGTGCTATTTTACCTATGGCTGGGGGTCTGGTTCGTGGGCATGGTGTATTCATCATCATTATGTGCCCTGCCGCATGGCGTTGGCGATCATGGCCCTCCATATGCATCTATCCCTTGTCACCGCAGTACATCTTTTAATGCTCAGTCAACATGCAAGGATGGCAAAGCCGAAGTCATTGCTGATTTTATCGCAGATGAGCATGTTGACATTGCTTTTATCACAGAGACATGGTCACGAACCTATACATGCTAGCCTCACTCCGAGTGGTTACAGGCTTGCTTCTTTCCATCGCTCATCTCGAGGTGGCGGTATCGCCATCCTCTACAACGACTCACTCCATTCCCGCCTATCTTTCTCGCAGTCTCTGCCTTTCTCCCATCCTTCTTTCGAGCACGTTGAAGTATCCTTCCAATCCACCCCTCACCCCACATCTCCTGTGTCTATCGACCTCCACCTAGCTCTGCCAACAAACTCACCACATCCACGTTTCTCTCTGACTTCGACCAATTGCTTGACCACTACTGCCTCTTACCTGGAAATCTCATCATTCTAGGTGACATCAATATCCACTATGACAACACTCACCGTTATGACACAAGACATATCATCAACTCTCTGTCCAATCACAATATGACTCAACACATTTCTGAACCAACCCATCAAAAAGGTCACATTCTTGACTGGATCATTTCTCGTGATCACCACAATTCCGCTACTGACAACTGCTTAGTTCTTTCTACCCGTCTAACTTCAGCCCTTCCTTCTGACCACTCTGCAATTCTCTGTTCTCTCGACATTTCTCCTCCTTCCCGTACCATGCGCACAGTGACTCGACGCAATCTCAAATCTATCGACCTCTCCACATTTTCATCTGATGCCTCCCGTCTCCTTTCTGAAAAGTCACATAACCTTGCCGATGAATTCTATACTACTCTCCACCATCTTCTGGACACTCATGCTCCAGCCACAACCCGCCTTTTACCTGACCGCCCCCCTACCCCCTGGCTCACTCATGAGATTGCCTGTGCAAAACGTGCCCGCCGCAGAGCAGAGCGCCGCTGGCGCAAATCCAAACTCACTGTACACAGGCAACTTTTCCAAGCCTCTAAAACAAAAGTATCCACCCTCATTGCATCAGCAAAAACAAGCTATTTCCAAACCAAAATCCTGAATGCCTCTTCTTCAAAAGAACTCTTTACAACCATGAATCATCTCCTTGGCACACGAAAAGATTTACCTCTCCCAACAAAACATACAAATGAAGAACTCCCATCTGTATTCTCCAAGTATTTCACCACCAAAATACAAACTCTTCGTGACAGGCTTGACAGGACACCCTATCAACCATGCCCACCTGACCTTCCTTCTCTGGCACACCTCTTACTACTTTTACCCCAGTCTCACAAGAAGAAATTTTCAACACAATCAGATCCATGTCGTTCAAAACCTGCGAACTGGATCCTCTTCCAGGTTCTCTCTACTCCGACTGTCTCCCTACTCTCCTCCCATTCATCACTGACATCATCAACACTTCTCTTCAAACTGGAACTGTCCCAGATTCTTTCAAGTCTGCTATTGTTCACCCTCTCCTCAAGAAACACAATTTAGACCCAAATGAACTGAAAAATTACCGGCCTATCTCTAATCTCTCTTTCTTGTCAAAACTCTTGAAAAAGTCGTCCTCAACCACAGCTGAACTCTCACTTGTCTGCCAACAATCTCCTCAATCCTTTCCAGTCAGCCTACCGCCAGTGCCATTGCACTGAAACTGCCCTACTACACATTCTCAACAATCTTCTCCTTGCAACTGATACTGGCAAAGTCTCTCTCCTCACACTCCTTGATCTGTCTGCAGCCTTGATACCATTGATCATGGTATTCTCCTTTCTAGACTTCATCATACTTTTGGCATCTCTGACATTGCTCTGTCCTGGTTCACTTCATACCTATCAAACAGAAAACAAACTGTTCTCATCAATGGCACTTACTCTCAACCTGCATACCTGACCTGTGGTGTTCCACAAGGATCTGTCCTTGGCCCTGTTCTTTTCACTCTTTACACCTCCCCCCTGTCCACCATCATCAACTCCCACTCTATAAAACACCACTTCTATGCTGATGACACCCAACTTCAAGACAGTGACTCACCTGATAATATACAGCGCCTGTTGACTCGCACCTCTGAGTGTTACTCGGACATTAAGAACTGGATGACGTTCAACAAACTTCAGCTTAATGACGACAAGACAGAAGCTAACCTCATTGGCACCCGTCAGAAACTTTCTCAGCTGCCTCCTCTTTCTCTCCCATTATGTAACACATCAGTCCCAATTTCTGATTCAAAACAATGCTGTACGCCTTGTACTCAAAAAGAAAAAAGCTGACCACATATCTCCTCTCCTGGCACAACTTCACTGGCTCCCTGTATCAAAGCGCATACAGTACAAACTAGACACCATGTGCTACAAAAGCCTCAATAACGCAGCCCCCGATTACCTGTCAAGCCTACTTGAGATCTATCTTCCCTCACGTACCCTCCGCTCTGCCTCCGATCCTCTGACTTTTCGCTTTCCACGCACTAAGCTCAATACCTATGGTCCA
The DNA here is from genome assembly GCA_030674185.1 of Monoplex corrugatus. Classification (NCBI taxonomy): domain Eukaryota; kingdom Metazoa; phylum Mollusca; class Gastropoda; order Littorinimorpha; family Ranellidae; genus Monoplex; species Monoplex corrugatus. Next base: position 29,047,916 of record JAPXFY010000019.1, read on the forward strand.
CGAGCCTTCTCTGTTTCTGGTCCGCTCTCCTGGAACAAACTTCCTCTCTCAGTCCGTCAGCAACCTACTTTTGTCTCCTTCAAGTCCGCTCTCAAAACTCACCTTTTCTCCTCTGCATAAAATCCTAACCTCACTCAACCCCCCCCCCCCCCCTCTGCAGCCTGTCTCCGCTCGGAGGGGAATCACATGGTTATAATATATAATTGTATATGCTATGCTCTCTATAATTTTCCATTGCTTTTATTCTTGCTTTTATTGCTTTTATTCTTTCTCCCCATTTATAGCCATGCGTGTGTGTGTGTGTGTGTGTGTGTGTGTGTGTGTGTGTGTGTGTGTGTGTGTGTGTGTGTGTGTGTGTGGTGCGTGTGTGTGCGTGCGTGCGTGTGTGCGTGCGTGTGTGTCTGCTTCAGCGCTTAGATTTGATTTTATCAAGATTTTGCGCTATATAAATATTGTAATTATTATTATTATTATTATCTTCGACCCTCACTGTCCTCAGCCACCCTGCAAATCCGTCCAATATTTTCTCCCTGGGTCTACCTGGTGTTCTCTTTCATTCCAGCTTTCTTGTTGTGTCCAAGTGCTTTAATTCTCTTTTTCTCATAAAATGGCATATAACTGTTGCTTGTCTTTTCCTAATCTTCCTTATCAATGATCTCCTTGCGTCTGCCTCCATCAAGACTGTCTCGTTTGTTTTCTTTGCTGTCCATGGAACTCTCAACATTCTTCTTCGAAACCACATTTCGTCTGCCCCAATCTTGTTCTGACTTTGCGTGTTGCCTGTCGACGCCTCACAAACGTATAACATTATTGTATAACATGGTATATTATGGAGCCAAAATGAGCAGCGTTGGATCAACGCTTCTGACGACGCAGAAGTTGAGACAGCAAGCACACACACACACACACACACGCACACACACACACACACACACAAACATACACACACCACATGCACACACACACACTCACACACACACACACACACACACACACACACACGCACGCACGCACAGCACACCACACACACACACACACACACACACAAGAATATGAGTAAAATAATGTAAAAGAAAGAAAATAGACGCAAAAGTGTGAAATTCAGCTCCAACCCTGTACAGCAGACTCCTTAAAGAACTTCTTCACAGATGTTCCTCCATGTCATTTACTAGGTTTTTACAAGAAATTATCACATTTCATCTTATACGATCATATGCACAAGGAATATTTTAAGATGTATTTTAGATTTGAACGGCTATTCGTGTACTTTGTTTTTTCGTTTTTTTTTATCAAATTTGGACTTTCATTTTTATCCCTTTGACTCCCGCACCCTGTCCACCAGCATCCTGCATTGTCAACCATACTAGCAAATCAAAAACTTAACAGGAAGCTGGTGAATACGGTGAGGCAGTCAAAGGGTCAGTTTTTTTCCATTGGTGGACAGGATGCGGGAGTCAAAGGGCAAACGTGGTGTTGGGCTTGATATGACTTAAGTAGTCGACGGGGCTATAAACAACATGAACATACAAACGGTTAAATTCAGACATAATCGTGGCAGTAGGTGTGAGGCAGTATGTAAAGAAACCAGAAAAAAACACGAAAAAAAGAATAAGAACGCGTATTAATACAAGACAAGACAGGAGCAAATTTTCGGCCAACTGGCCATTGTCAAGGGTAAGATTACAAACAAACACCAGGAACAAAAATTAGGAGAAAAAGACTGAAACTTCCCTGCTCCTCCTTCCAGTGTGAGAAAAGGAATGAAGAGAATGACAGAAATGAGGAAATTTCTAGCACAGACTTTCTAGAAGGTGCGATATTATTTATACTGAAAGAGGCCCCCTGGCATCCCCACGGGGTCGTTAACCAACACATACAGGTGAATGGACCAGCAAGGCAGAAAATGATGAGAAGAAATGACAGAAAGCAAAGGAGGAAGAGCGAATGGAACTTTAGAGAAAATAGCATATTAGTGATTTACAACAGAAGGGGAATCAAAAGAATCAATCTAGATGAATTCATACTAAGGGAAACAACCTCATAGTGTTGTTGTTGTTGTTGTTGACAGAGACCAGGAGATTGAGTCTCTTAGTATCAGTACATCTGGATTGATTCCCTTGATTCCCATTCTGTTGTATAATCACTAATATGTTATTTTCTCCTGGCCTCTGTCAACAACAACAACAACAACACTGTGAGGTTGTTTCCTTTAGTATCAATACAGCTAGATTGATTCCCTTCAATTCAGACATAATCGGTAGCAGCAGGGTGTGAGGCAGTATGTAAAAGAGTCACCGTCAGAGTGTGATACTCACTTTCCACTATCGTCTTCGTCGTCGTCTGTTGATTGCTGGACCCGAGCAGGGTCAGTAACCATAGCAACAGCATCGGCACCACCCGCACCCTCCATCCCAGGGGCATTGCGTTTCCTCCTGGCCTCTGTCAACAACAACAACAGCAACAATACTATGAGGTTGTTTCCCTTACAACAACAACAACATTATGAGGTTGTTTCCCTTACAACAACAACAACACTATGAGGTTGTTTCCCTTACAACAACAACAACAACAACACTATGAGGTTGTTTCCCTTACAACAACAACAACAATACTATGAGGTTGTTTCCCTTACAACAACAACACTATGAGGTTGTTTCCCTTACAACAACAACAACAACAACACTATGAGGTTGTTTCCCTTACAACAACAACAACAACACACTATGAGGTTGTTTCCCTTACAACAACAATAACAACACTATGAGGTTGTTTCCCTTACAACAACAACAACAACACTATGAGGTTGTTTACCTTAGTATCAATATATCTAGATTGATTCCTTTGATTCCCTTTCTGTTGTACGATCATTACTATGTTGTTTAAGTCCCGTTTGCTCAGTTGGTTAACGACCCCCGTGGGGATGCCGGGGGCTCTTTCAGTATAAATAGTATCCCCCCACCTTCTGGAAAGTCTCTGCTAAAAATGTCTTCTTTTCTGTCGCTCTCTTTGTTTCTTTCTTCCTCCTTTGCTTTCTGTCATTTCTTCTTATCATTTTCTGCCTTGCTGGTCCATTCACCTGTATGTGTTCGATAAAGTCTTACGTACTTTCTCTCACGAGTGATAATTGGGTACATGTATTAAGTGAACGTTTACGTTCTTGGGAAGTGAGATATGTGAAAGCAGTTTTAGGTAATTTAGGCAATTTATGTGTTTTAGTGTCCTTAGTTATGTTTAATGGACAAAGTGGAGAAATTCGATAAATGAAGCTTGTGAAGAAATCCCTGAGGTAGGTAGAAAACAAAAAAAGAACTGGATGACAAAGAAATTTTGGGCTTGACGGAGGAATGGAGGAAGGCAAAGAGAAACGAGGAGATATACAGGAAGATAAACAAAGAAATCAAGAATAGGTGCAATGAAGCTAAGGAAGCTTGGCTGAACACAAAATGCAAAGAAATAGAAGACCAACACAAAACGGATCCTCAAGGTATGTACAGACGAATTGAAGAAATTTGTCACAGAAAAAATACATGCACATCAACTGGTTGCTTAAAATCGAAAGATGGCACGCTTATCATGGAAAAAGACAAAATACTGGACAGATGGGGAGAGTACATTAAAGACCTTTTTGAAGATGACAGAAACGAAGAACACATTATAAAAAAGAACTTTGAAGGACCACCCAAAATGAAAGATGAAGTTAAAGCAGCACTGAAAAAGATGAAACCAGGAAAAGCCCCAGGGCCAGACAACATTACTACAGACATGATTGAAGCCCTGGGGAATTTGGTATAGAAAAAATAACAGTCCTCCTAAATGAAATTTATGACACTGGAAAAATCCCCAAAGATATGTCAAAATCAATTTTCGTTGCACTTCCAAAGAAGACAGGGGCTATAGAATGCGAACTCCATCGCACAATCAGTTTGATGAGTCATGTAACCAGATCCTATTAAGAATAATCATGATGAGGACAATCAATAGAATCAAAAGAGAAATAGCAGAAGAACAGTGTGGATTTGTGGAAGGGAAAGGAACTATTAATGCCATATACATCCTAAGAACTATCATAGAGAGGTCAATTGAGATGAATAAGGATTTGTATTTATGCTTTGTTGACTATACCAAGGCTTTCGATCGGGTAAGACATGAAGAATTGATCAACTAACTAGAAAGACTCAATATTGATGGAAAAGATCTACGAATAATCAGAAATATGTATTGGGATCAAACAGCTGCAATGGAATAGAAAACGATGTAAGCTCTTTCCAAAACATCCAAAGTGGAGTCAGACAGGGTTGTGTTTTGTCACCAGATCTGTTTTCATTTTACAGCGAAAACATCATAAGAAACCTAGAGGAAGACCCTGGATTAAAGGTTGGAGGAAAAATGATAAACAACATTCGATACGCATATGACATCGTGCTAATTGCAGAAAATGGAAGAGACCTATAAAACCTTGTGAATATACTAGAAATAGAAAGCAAAGGTAAGGGGTTGGAACTAATGCTGTTTAGTTCCAACCCCTTACCTTTGCTTTCTATTTCTGAAGTCATGGTGATCAGTAAAAAACATGAAATCCCCTCATGCAAAATAGGTTGAGACAGGTTGATAAGTTTAAATACCTGGGAACGATATTTCACCAGACGTCAGACGCACATCAGAAATAGCCAGCAGAATCGGCTAAGCCAAAACAGCATTCAAGAAGATGACAAGCATTATAGCCAACTAATGCCTATCAATTAACATCAGGAAGAGAGTTCTTGAATGTTTTATAGAACCAATACTGTTGTACGGTTGCGAGGGTGGACAGTCAACAAGCAAAGCCAGAACAAGATTGAGGCAGCCGAGATGTGGTTTCTAAGAAGAATGTTGAGAGTTCCATGGACAGCAAAGAAAACAAACGAGACACGCTTGATGTAGGCAGACACAAGTAGATCATTCATAAAGAAGATTAGGAAAAGGCAGGCAACATTCATAGGCCATTTTATGAGGAAAGGGGATTTGGAGCACCTGGTCACAACGGGAAAGCTGGAGGGAAAGAGAGCACCAGGTAGACCCAGGGAGAAGATACTAGACGGACTTGCAGAGTGGCTGAAGACAAGGAGGGTGGAAGAGATGCTTGGGGCAACAAGAGATAGAAACAGATGGAAGTCCATGATCGCCAACGCCATGCGGCAGGGCATCTGATGATGATGAGTTATGTTTAAATTTGTGTTCGGGTGTGTTTTTTTTTTAAATCTCTTGTGCGATGAATTAGACAGAATGGTCAACGCCGGGGGCATCTCTTTAGATTATGTGCGCGAATGCATTGATATGTGTACTTAATTTTCTTCGGTGGGGAGCGTATGCTGGGTGTTTTCATATTGCCACAAGCCACCGGACTCGAAGTGCGGTTACGCATTAACAACAGGACTGAACACATGTTGATCAAGGAAATCGGAAAATTTTGCATCCTTTACCCACGGGGCTGGCGGCATTCCTGCAGGATCGAACTCAGGCCTTCCGATTGAAAGCCGGACTTCTTGTCCGCTTGATCATAACGCTTGTCAAGAAGATTTTGATGCTGAGGCTGCATTTTCCCAGTTCATAATATACATTCAAAGCGTTCAGTGTGTGGAGTTATGGCCATTATGGAATTTGAAATATGTAGAATTTTGACAAGCTACATTGCTCTTTAAGCTAATTATAGCCATTATGGAATTACATATGTGCCGATTTATTGACGAGCTAAACTGCTCTTTGGGTTAATTATAGCCATTATGGATTTACTACTGTATACAATTATTGATAAGCTAATCTGCTCTTTAAGCCAATTATAGCCATTATGGAATTACAAATGTATCGAATTATTGACAAACTAAACTACTGTTTAGTCTAATTATAGCTATTATGGAATTACAAATGTGTAGAATTATTGACAAGCTAAACTGCTCTTTAGTCTAATTACAGCCATTATGGAATTACAAATTGTAGACTTACTGACAAGCTAACCTGCCCTTTTTTGCTAATTATAGCCATTATAGAATCACAAGTGTGTAGAATTATTGACAAGATAAACCGCTCTTTAGGTTAATTGTAGCCATTATAGAATTACAAATGTGTAGAATTATTGACAAGCTAAACTGCTCTTTAGGCTAATTATAGCCATTATAGAATCAGATTAGACTTTTCAAGGCAGCAGTGTAGAGCATCGTATGCTACGGTCTCGAGTCCATACCTCTGACCGAAACTCTCTCGAAGTTGATCGACTCTTCTCATGGCGTATGATCCGCTCGGCACTCGGCATCTACTGGCCAGAGAAAATCTCCACCAAGGCGCTCTACTCTCGGACTAAGCTCTCACCCTTGAGCAAGACGCTTCGAAGACGCCGACTGAGACTGATCGGGCACAGCCTTCGAATGCAGACAAGGTGTCCCACTCCCCTGGGTGACATACTGTCTGCCAACCTCAGCGACCGTGTCAACCTTCGACGTGGACAAGGCAGAACCCTGACTCTGAAGATTGATGTTACGAATGATCTGACCTCGGCGTTTCCCCAGCAATTGTCATGAACATGAACAGCATCCAATGTTCACAGTTGATTGGTTCGCTCTAATTTACTGAGCGTTAAATATATATATACAATCACAAATGTGTAGAATTATTGCTCCTAGTCTAATTATAGCCATTATGGAATAACGAATGTGTAGAATTATTGACAAGCTAAACTGCTGTTTAGGCTAATTATAGCTATTACGGAATAACAAATGTGTAGAATTAATGACAAGCTAAACTGCTCTTTAGACTAATTATAACCATTATGGACTTACAAATGTATAGAATTATTGACAAGCTAACTTGCTGTTTTGGCTAATTATAGCCATTATGGAATTACATATGTGCCGATTTATTGACAAGCTAAACTGCTCTTTATGCTAATTATAGCCCATTATGGAATTACGGATGTGTAGAATTATTGACAAGCTAACTTGCTGTTTTGGCTAATTATAGCCATTATGGAATTACATATGTGCCGATTTATTGACAAGCTAAACTGCTTTTTATGCTAATTATAGCCCATTATGGAATCACAAATGTGTAGAATTATTGACAAGCTAAACTGCTGTATAATTGTATAGCCATTATGGAATTACGGATGTGTAGAATTATTGACAAGCTAACTTGCTGTTTTGGCTAATTATAGCCATTATGGAATTACATATGTGCCGATTTATTGACAAGCTAAACTGCTCTTTATGCTAATTATAGCCCATTATGGAATCACAAATGTGTAGAATTATTGACAAGCTAAACTGCTGTATAATTGTATAGCCATTATGGAATTACAAATGTGTAGAATGACTGACAAGCTAAACTGCTGTATAATTGTATAGCCATTATGGAATTACAAATCTATAGAATTATTGACAAGCTAAACTGCTGTATAATTGTATAGCCATTATGGAATTACAAATCTATAGAATTATTGACAAGCTAAACTGCTGTATAATTGTATGGCCATTATGGAATTACAAATCTATAGAATTATTGACAAGCTAAACTGCTGTATAATTGTATGGCCATTATGGAATTACAAATCTGTAGAATGACTGACAAGCTAAACTGCTGTATAATTGTATAGCCATTATGGAATTACAAATCTATAGAATTATTGACAAGCTAAACTGCTGTATAATTGTATGGCCATTATGGAATTACAAATGTGTAGAATGACTGACAAGCTAAACTGCTGTATAATTGTATAGCCATTATGGAATTACAAATGTGTAGAATGACTGACAAGCTAAACTGCTGTATAATTGTATAGCCATTATGGAATTACAAATCTATAGAATTATTGACAAGCTAAACTGCTGTATAATTGTATGGCCATTATGGAATTACAAATCTGTAGAATGGCTGAAAAGCTAAACTGCTGTATAATTGTATAGCCATTATGGAATTACAAATCTGTAGAATTATTGACAAGCTAAACTGCTGTATAATTGTAATAGCCATTATGGAATTACAAATCTGTAGAATGACTGACAAGCTAAACTGCTCTTTAGGCTATTTGTGGCCATTATGGATTTATCAATGCGCGGAATTATTGACAAGCTAAACTGCTCTTTAGGCTATTTGTGGCCATTATGGATTTATCAATGCGCGGAATTATTGACAAGCTAAACTGCTCTTTAGGTTAATTGTAGCCATTATAGAATTACAAATGTGTAGAATTCTTCAAGGAGGTGCTTTTCCCAGTTCATAATATGCAGTCAAAACGCTCAAAGTATGAAATTTATATCCATTATCGAATAACAAATGTGTAGAATTATGGACAAGATAAACAGTTCTTTAAACTTATTCATCAAATTGCTTATTCATTACGTTCGCTCACGTGCGTGTGCATTTTCCATGCACGTGCTGATTATGCGTTTTGTCAATGGCCAGCGTGAAGGATGTGGCGCGACCAGGCAGAATAATCAGCTCCTGATGTGTCACACAGGCACCCTTCCCCCCCCCCCCCCCCGACCTTTTCTTTTCTAGACCGCCCCCCCCCCCCCTTGTTTGTGTGTTTCCTTCTTTTTTTTAAGAGAGGTTGTTTCAAATCGACGAGAAAGGCGTGTGTGTGTGTGTGTGTGTGTGTGTGTGTGTGTGTGTGTGTGTGTGTGCATGTGTGTGTGTGTGTGTGTGTGTGTGTGTGTGTGTGTGTGTGTGTGTGTGTGTGTGTGTTGTGTGTGTGGAATTTATAGCAAATCGACCGGATAGTTTTGTGTGTGTGTTGTGTGTTTGTGTGTTGTGTGTGTGTGTGTGTGTGTGTGTGTGTGTGTGTGGTGTGTGTGTGTGTGTGTGTGTGTGTGTGTGTGTGGGGATTGTAAACAAATCGACCAGATAGGATGTGTGTGTGTGTGTGTGTGTGTGTGTGTCTGTGTGTGTGTGTGTGTGTGTGTGTGTGTGTGTGTGTGTGTGTGTGTGTGTGTGTGTGTGTGTGTGTGTGTGTGGTGTGTGTGTGTGTGTGTATGTGTCTATGTGTGTGCAGATTGTAACAAATCGACCAGATAGGATGTGTGTTTTGTGTGTGTGTGTGTGTTTGTGTGTGTGCGCGCGCGGTCGTGCGCGCGTCGTTGTGTGTGTGTGTGTATGTTGTGTGTGTGTGTGTGTGTGTGTGTGTGTGTGTGTGTGTGTGTGTGTGTGTGTGTTTGGGATTGTGTGTGTGTGGTGTGTGTGTGTGTGTATGTGTGTGTGTGTGTGTGTGTGTGTGTGTGTGTGTGTGTGTGTGTGTGTGGTTTGGGATTTTATGACAAAAATGTGTCAGCATCATGGTTTTCTTTTCTTTTCTATGTAATGAGTGGATCCTTATTTTGGTAAAAGATAAGGACTGCTAAGGTATCACGAAAAAATAAGTTTAAAAAGTAAAAGGTCAAAGATCACGGTCACACAGACCCAAACAGTGCTTTAAATCGCTCCTCCTCCCTCCCCCCTAACAAATCGACCAGATAGGGTGTGTGTGTGTGTGTGTGTGTGTGTGTCTGTGTCTGTGTGTGTCTGTGTGTGTGTCTGTGTGTGTGTGGCTGTGTGTGGGTGGTGTGTGTGTGTGTGTGTATGTGTGTTGTGTGTGTGTGTGTGGTGTGTGTTTGTGTGTGGGGTATGTGTGTGTATGTGTGTGCGTTGTCGTCGCCGTGGTGTGTGTTTGTGTGTTGTGGTGTGTGTTGTTGTGTGTGGTGTGTGTGTGTTGTGTGTGTGTATGTTGTGTTTGGTGTTGTGTGTGTGTGTGTTGTGTGTGTTGTTTGTGTGTGTGTGTGTGTGTGTGTGTGTGTGTGTGTGTGTGTGTGTGTGTGGTGTTGTGTGTTGTGTGTGTTGTGGTGGTGTGGTGGGGTTTGGGATTTTATGACAAAAATGTGTCAGCATCATGGTTTTCTTTTCTTTTCTATGTAATGAGTGGATCCTTATTTTGGTAAAAGATAAGGACTGCTAAGGTATCACGAAAAAATAAGTTTAAAAAGTAAAAGGTCAAAGATCACGGTCACACAGACCCAAACAGTGCTTTAAATCGCTCCTCCTCCCCCCCCCCCCCCCTTTTTTTTTTTCTGTCTCTTTTGAGAAAGGTGTTTCTAATAGTATTTGCAGTCTGCTTCCATTGTCGTGAGAACACACCAGTGTCCTCGTTTCACGTCCAGTAGTATTTCTATTGATGCTTCTTCAAGGACTCCGTAATACAAATTCTCGATTTTCTGTAATCAATTTTGTGTAAAAAGGAATATTGTTAGAATGGCTTGAACATTTTGTCGTTGATTGTGAAAAGTGGGCGGGCAGGTGCTCATATGATAAGGTTTGCGGGCCAACATAGGACTGCTACCTCCCGTATCCTTGTACCCTCAAACCCCATCCCACCCTCTCCACCTCTTGTCCAGAATTCTCTATTGATGCAACGTGGCACAAATTTGGAATGACCGAACTGTAATAGTTACATCAAAAATGGATCTGTCTTATAGTTGATTCCAAGCTCTTTCACGCATACAATATAACCATACAAATTGAAAGTGAAACGCGTTAACTAAAAAGTGAAATGCATTAACTAAGATAAAAGGAATTTTAAATACTTAAATAAAAAGAATATAAATAATATAAAAGAAACAGAAAAGCAAGCATTAAAAATAGACAATGAAGCAAACATTAAAAATAGACAATCGCGCAAAGGAACAAGGGGGATAGTGGGGGTGGTGGTAATTAGTGATGAAATGCCGCCTGTATGAATATCTGACATGTACGAGTGCAAAGAAACAGGCTTCTATATCGAGGTATAGTTAGATACGCACGTATAAACAGATGGGGTTAGGAAAACGTGAAAACGATGATTCGTGAAGATTTTGGGTTTGGGGAGTGATCGCAAGGGTAGAGAGGGAGAGAGGTGGGTAAAGAGGGAGACTGTGGGAGAGAGAGGGCAGTCAGAGGGAGAGGAGAGGGAGAATTGTCAGGATCGGGATGGGGTGTGGGAGCTTCACGCACCTGGGTGTAGCTGTCAGTCAGTACAGAGCAGACGGAAAATATCAAAATAGTACGTCCTTGACCAGGAAAACAGGTATTTTCCCTCTATATACATCACCAACTTTGAGTGTAAGTAAAGTAAGTCCCGTGACACTCATGATCGTACGAGCGGACAGGTAAAAGAAGAAAAAAATGACACAAACTACACATGCCTTAAAAAAAGCCACAAACGATTGCCCATAATCAGAGCTGGAGTATCATCGCTGTCTACATTTGGGTAGTAGAGTGACCATCTTCAACCAAGCGAGTGACACATGCGTGTCTTGCCGTTTATCTATGAAAGCGGACTCTTTTAGCAGAATTTTGCCAGAGACACTTCTTTTGTTGCTGCGTGGGATCTTTAACCTGCGCTGAGTCCTCGCTGAGCACGGGACTCGGTTTATTGTCTCATCCGAAAGACTAGCTCTGCGACCACCTAACATATGGTGTGGAGGGAGATGGAGGCCGAAAAATCTCCGTCAGACTCGAGACTGGAACTCAGTTTATTGCGTCCTAGGCAAGTATTAAAGCCACTGGGTCACACATTCCCCAGATCCCAGTATAAAAAAACAAAACTGGGGTGTCAACTAAATATAACAATGTTCCAGTCATTCTGGTGGTGCCAACTCATTCTTTCATCGGTCACCCCCCCCCCCCCCTGACTCCATTTCAAGACTTTTACCGGCGCATGGGATTTTGTTCTGGCTTTGCATATTGACTTTTTGACTTTGACTGTCCACGCCTCACAACCGTACAGCAGTACTGGTTCTATATAACATTCAAGAACTCTCTTCCTGATGTTAATTGATAGGCTTTTGTTGGCTACAATGCTTGTCATCTTACTGAATGCTGTTTTGGCTTGGCCGATTCTGCTGGCTATTTCTGATGTGCATCTGCCGTCTGGTGAGATGATCGTTCCCAGATATTTAAACTTATCAACCTGTTCAAGGTTGTGCCATTTGCTGTTATTTTACATGAGAGGATTTCATGTTGTTGTTTTTTTTTACTGATTACCATGACTTCTCTTAAAGACAGATGAAGTGGTACGTCAAAAATTTAATGTACATGTTCAAAACAAATTCAGTGTTCTGGAAGACGTTGGTGACAGTGAGGAACAATGGACAAAGTTGAGAAATTCGATAAATGAAGCTTGTGAAGAAATCCCTGTAGTAGATAGAAAAGCAAAAAAGAACTGGATGACAAAAGAAATCTTAGGCTTAATGGAGGAACGGAGGAAGGCGAAGAGAAAAGAGGAGATGTAAAGCCCTGGAGGAATTTGGTATAGAAAAAAAACAGTCCTCCTAAATGAAATTTACGACACTGGAAAAATCCCCAAAAATATGTCAAAATCAATTTTCATTGCACTTCCAAAGAAGACAGGGGCTATAGAATGCGAACTCCATCGGACAATCAGTTTGATGAGTCATGTAACCAGATCCTATTAAGAATAATCATGATGAGGACAATCAATAGAATCAAAAGAGAAATAGCAGAAGAACAGTGTGGATTTGTGGAAGGGAAAGGAACTATTAATGCCATATACATCCTAAGAACTATCATAGAGAGGTCAATCGAGGTGAACAAGGATTTATATTTATGCTTTGTTGACTATACCAAGGCTTTCGATCGGGTAAGACATGAAGAATTGATCAACTAACTAGAAAGACTCAATATTGATGGAAAAGATCTACGAATAATCAGAAATATGTATTGGGAACAAACAGCTGCAATGAGAATAAAAAACGATGTAAGCTCTTTCCAAAATATTAAAAAAGGAGTCAGACAGGGTTGTGTTTTGTCACCAGATCTGTTTTCACGTTACAGCGAAAACATCATAAGAAACCTAGAGGAAGACCCTGGATTAAAGGTTGGAGGAAAAATGATAAACAACATTCGATACGCAGATGACACCGTGCTAATTGCAGAAAGTGAAAGAGACCTATAAAACCTTGTGATATACTTGAAGTAGAAAGCAAAGGTAAGGGGTTGGAACTAAACAGCGGGAAGACTGAAGTCATGGTGATCAGTAAAAAACATGAAATCCCCTCATGCAAAATAACAGCAAACGGCACAATCTTGAGACAGGTTGATAAGTTTAAATACCTGGGAACGATCATTTCACCAGACGTCATATGCACATCAGAAATAGCCAGCAGAATCGGCTAAGCCAAAACAGCATTCAAGAAGATGACAAGCATTCTAGCCAACGAATGTCTATCAATTAACATCAGGAAGAGAATTCTTGAATGTTATATAGAACCAGTACTGTTGTACGGTTCCGAGGCGTGGACAGTCAAAAAGCAAAGCCAGAACAAGATTGAGGCAGCCGAGATGTGGTTTCTAAGAAGAATGTTGAGAGTTCCATGGACAGCAAAGAAACAAACGAGACAGTCTTGTTGGAGGCAGACACAAGTAGATCATTCATAAGGAAGATTAGGAAAAAGCAGGCAACATTCATAGGCCATTTTATGAGAAAAGGGGAATTGGAAAACCTGGTCACAACGGGAAAGCTGGAGGGAAGAAGAGCACCGCGAAGACCCAGGGAGAAGATACCAGACGGACTTGCAGAGTGGCTGAAGAAAAGGAGGGTGGAAGAGATGCTTGAGGCAACAAGAGACAGAGACAGATGGAAGTCCATAATCGCCAACTCCATGCGGCAAGGCACCTGATGATGATGATGACCATGACTTCAGTCTTCTTGTTATTTAGCTCCAACCCTTTAACTTTTGTTTTCTATTTCTATTATATTTACAAGGTTTTGTAGGTCCCCTTCATTCTCTGCAATTAGTACTGTGTCATCTGCGTATCGAATGTTGTTTATCATTTTCTCCCAACCTTTAATCCAGCTTATTCTTCTAGGTTTCTGTCTCGTTTGTTTTCTTTGCTGCTGTCCATGGAACTCTCAACATTCTTCTTAGAAACCACATCTCGGCTGCCTCAATCTTGTTCTGGCTTTGCATGTTGACTGTCCACGCCTCACAACCTTTTTTTAAACAAATTGGACTGACACTTTTTAAACACAGCAAATGCTACCTCGGTGGAGGCGTCTACCAGCGCATACGTACATTGGGGCTGTGTAGCAAGCCCCGCACTGCGCGATCCTGTCGTGGTGGACGTCTCCACCGTCTTTGGCACAACCTGCCTCCTGCTGTGCCAGCCCGACGCCACTTTTCTTCTTCTGCTTCTTTGTCTCCTCCACTGCCCCTTCCTTCGACCTCGCTGCTGCAAACTTCGTCTCCTCCTCTGCCATCTTCACCTTCGCCTTCTATCCTGATAGTACCGCCTTCACCTTCTGTCCCGCTGGTGCCGCCTTCACCTTCTGTCCCGCTGGTGCCGCCTTCACCTTCTGTCCCGCCGGTGCCGCCTTCGTCTTCTGTCCCGCCGGCGCTGCCCTCGTCTTCTGTCCCGCCGATGCTGCCTTTGTCTTCTTCTTTTGTTCCGTCGTTGCTGCCTTCGTCTTCTGCCCCGCTGGTGGCGCCTTCGTCTTTTGTCCCGTCGGTGCCGCGTTCGTCGCCACCTCGGCCACCGCCATATGACTGTGATAAACTAAAACTATGCCTTTTTAACGCTCAGTCAACATGCAAGGATGGCAAAGCCGAAGTCATTCCTGACTTTATCGCAGATGAGCATGTTGACATTGCTTTTATCACAGAGACATGGCTTAACCCCCTTGGTCATGAACCTATACATGCTAGCCTCACTCCGAGTGGTTACAGGCTTGCTTCTTTCCATCGCTCATCTCGAGGTGGCGGTATCGCTATCCTCTACAACGACTCACTCCATTCCCGCCTATCTTTCTCGCAGTCTCTGCCTTTCTCCCATGCTTCTTTCGAGCACGTTGAAGTATCCTTCCAATCCACCCCTCACCCCATCACCTTCTCCTGTGTCTATCGACCTCCACCTAGCTCTGCCAACAAACTCACCACATCCACGTTTCTCTCTGACTTTGACCAACTGCTTGACCACTACTGCCTCTTACCTGGAAATCTCATCATTCTAGGTGACATCAATGTCCACTATGACAACACTCACCGTTATGACACAAGACATATCATCAACTCTCTGTCCAATCACAATATGACTCAACACATTTCTGAACCAACCCATCAAAAAGGTCACATTCTTGACTGGATCATTTCTCGTGATCACCACAATTCAGCTACTGACAACTGCTTAGTTCTTTCTACCCGTCTAACTTCAGCCCTTCCATCTGACCACTCTGCAATTCTCTGTCTGTTCTCTTGACATTTCTCCTCCTTCCCGTACCACGCGCACAGTGACTCGACGCAATCTCAAATCTATCGACCTCTCCACATTTTCATCTGATGCCTCCCGTCTCCTCTCTGAAAAGTCACATAACCTTACCGATGAATTCTATACTACTCTCCACCATCTTCTGGACACTCATGCTCCAGCCACAACCCGTCTTTTACCTGACCGCACCCCTACCCCCTGGCTCACTCATGAGATTGCCTGTGCAAAACGTGCCCGCCGCAGAGCAGAGCGCCGCTGGCGCAAATCCAAACTCACTGTACACAGGCAACTTTTCCAAGCCTCTAAAACAAAAGTATCCACCCTCATTGCATCTGCAAAAACAAGCTATTTCCAAACCAAAATCCTGAATGCCTCTTCTTCAAAAGAACTCTTTACAACCATGAATCATCTCCTTGGCACACGAAAAGATTTACCTCTCCCAACAAAACATACAAATGAAGAACTCCCATCTGTATTCTCCAAGTATTTCACCACCAAAATACAAACTCTTCGTGACAGGCTTGACAGGACACCCTATCAACCATGCCCACCTGACCCTTCCTTCTCTGGCACACCTCTTACTACTTTTACCCCAGTCTCACAAGAAGAAATTTTCAACACAATCAGATCCATGTCGTTCAAAACCTGCGAACTGGATCCTCTTCCAGGTTCTCTCTACTCCGACTGTCTCCCTACGCTCCTCCCATTCATCACTGACATCAGCAACACTTCTTTTCAAACTGGAACTGTCCCAGATTCTTTCAAGTCTGCTATTTGTTCACCCTCTCCTCAAGAAACACAATTTAGACCCAAATGAACTGAAAATTACCGGCCGATCTCTAATCTCTCTTTCTTGTCAAAACTCCTTGAAAAAGTCGTCCTCAACCAGCTGAACTCTCACCTGTCTCTCAACAATCTCCTCAATCCTTTCCAGTCTGCCTACCACCAGTGCCATAGCACTGAAACTGCCCTACTACACATTCTCAACAATCTTCTCCTTGCAACTGATACTGGCAAAGTCTCTCTCCTCACACTCCTTGATCTGTCTGCAGCCTTTGATACCATTGACCATGGTATTCCCCTTTCTAGACTTCATCATACTTTTGGCATCTCTGACATTGCTCTCTCCTGGTTCACTTCATATTTATCAAACAGAAAACAAACTGTTCTCATCAATGGCACTTACTCTCAACCTGCATACCTGACCTGTGGTGTTCCACAAGGATCTGTCCTTGGCCCTGTTCTTTTCACTCTTTACACCTCCCCCCTGTCTACCATCATCAACTCCCACTCTATAAAACACCACTTCTATGCTGATGACACCCAATTTCAAGACAGTGACTCACCTGATAATATACAGCGCCTGTTGACTCGCACCTCTGAGTGTTACTCGGACATTAAAAACTGGATGACGTTCAACAAACTTCAGCTTAATGACGACAAGACAGAAGCTATCCTCATTGGCACCCGTCAGAAACTTTCTCAGCTGCCTCCTCTTTCTCTCCCATTATGTAACACATCAGTCCCAATTTCTGATTCAAAACAATGCTGTACGCCTTGTACTCAAAAAGAAAAAAGCTGACCACATATCTCCTCTCCTGGCACAACTTCACTGGCTCCCTGTATCAAAGCGCATACAGTACAAACTAGACACCATGTGCTACAAAAGCCTCAATAACGCAGCCCCCGATTACCTGTCAAGCCTACTTGAGATCTATCTTCCCTCACGTACCCTCCGCTCTGCCTCCGATCCTCTGACTTTTCGCTTTCCACGCACTAAGCTCAATACCTATGGTCCACGAGCCTTCTCTGTTTCTGGTCCGCTCTCCTGGAACAAACTTCCTCTCTCAGTCCGTCAGCAACCTACTTTTCAAGTCCGCTCTCAAAACTCACCTTTTCTCCTCTGCATAAAATCCTAACCTCACTCAACCCCCCTCTGCAGCCTGTCTCCGCTCGGAGGGAATCACTTTGCTATAATATATAATTGTATATGATATGCTCTCTATAATTTTCCATTGCTTTTATTCTTTATTGCTTTTATTCTTTCTCGCCTTTTATAGCCATGCGTGTGTGTGTGTGAGTGTGTGTGTGTGTGTGTGTGTGTGTGTGTGTGTGTGTGTGTGTGTGTGTGCGTGTGTGCGTGCGTGCGTGCGTGCGTGCGTGTGTGTCTGTTTCAGCGCTTAGATTTGATTTTGTCGAGATTTTGCGCTATATAAATATTGTAATTATTACATATATATATATATTATAACAGTATAGAAGGTCTGTGGTAAATACTCACACCGATCAGTTGGATGAGCGTCGGATTCACATACTAATGGTTGTGGGTTCGAATCCCGGGGTGCTCTACATTAAAACTGGCTTTCTTACTGTCTCACCTTAATCAATCAATTAACAGCATTGTTGTTCTGGTGGTGTGAGTATAGGATTAGATAAGTCCCCCTTCCCCCACTTCTCTGGGATGGTCATCTCCGTCGGCCATATCACCTGAGGGTGCTGACGTAAGAACTGAACCAAACCAAAACCAAACTCACACCGTTACAGTTCCTCTACTTAGATATCAGATAAATTTAGAAAGCATGACGAATGTTAACCCTTTGAATCCCGCACCCTGTCCATCAGCATCCTGCATTGTCAGCCATGCTAATAAAGCAAAAACGTAACTACAGGAAACTGGTCGATAGGGTGAAGGAGTCAAAGGGTTAAGTTTTTGCAGTTGGTGGATAGGGTGCGGGAGGCAAGGGGTTAACATTCGTCATGCTCCCAATATTTAGCGTTTGGCACGACACTTCACGAAAGCAAACAGAAGGTTGACAGACCTCTCCACATACAGAAAAAGAGACAGGAGAGAGACAGACAGATAGACAAACAGATAAGCAGGCAGGCAGGCAGGCAGGCAGGCAGCAGACAGACAGACAGACAGAAACAGAGAGACAGACAGCCAGACAGCGAGAGAGACAGAGACAGAGAGACAGACAGATAGACAGACAGGCAGATAGACAGAATTAGAGAGAGAAACACACAGAGAGACAGATATACAGACAGACAGACTGAGACAGAGACAGACAGAGAAAACAAGAACAAAAACACATTTTTCTTTCGAGGATAGTGGCATAAGCACATAAATACCTTTTCATATCCACACTTGCCCACGGAAGGTCTACACAAATACAAGTACGCATACTTATGGAATGTCTAGATTTACACACACAAAAATAAACTATAAAAGCATACAGACATCAAGCTATTTCAGAACTGAAATATTAATAGAAATGTGAGAGAGATAGTGACAGTGAGAAAGAGAGACAGCGAGACAGAGAGAGAGAGTGATGGAGACAGACAGACAGACAGACAGATAGAGACAAAGACAGAGACAGAGACAGAAACAAAGATCAAAAAAAGGCAACACTGGAATATCAATTGCAGCCAGTGAGAGAATGTATGTGTGTGTGTATGTATATGTGTGCGTGCGTGCGTGCGTGCGTGAGTCCGTGCGTGCGTACGTGCGTGTGTGTGTGTGCGTGCGTGTGCGTGTGTGTGTGTGTGTGTGTGTGTGTGTGAGTGTAAGTGTAAGTGTGTAGTTTTGTGTGTGTGAGTATATTGGGTGCGCACGTGCACATGCGCATGTGTGTATGTGCGTGTGCTGTGTATGTGTCGATGCCTCTGTTTATATGCTTGTGTATGTAATAGGTAACATATTTTCTGCATATTTTTCTTTCAATCAATGCTTAATTTTCAATGCAGGTCCAGCATTTATTATCAATGACAAACAGGAATGGAAGAAAGCCTTATTTTATATCAAGTTTTGTTTTTCATCTGACATTACACATATGTTTAATGTGACCAAATAAGAAGGATAAGGAATAGGAGAACAAGAAGAAAGAAAAGAATGTTACACATTTCTTAAAGTACGCCAATACCTACGTGGCTGTAAGATTGTTGAAGTGGGCAGATGTAACAGGGGTATGTGAGTATCATCTCTTCAGGCCTTTGCAGTGTTAGTTTTCATCATTAGGAAGGTGGGGATAAGAATAAGTGTGTCATATGAATGGTGGGAATAATCGTCTTGAAAACCTTGAATCGAACTTGATCCGAAAGAATTTCAGATAAGGCCCGAATCAAAAATCAGCTGTCTGATTATAAAAACTGGATCCATCTTTGAAACATGGACTCACTATTCTTTAACATGCCTTGATATATAGGAATAAAGACACGTGTTCTTTTTCTTGCTTTGCATACGAGATGTTTAGGACAGATAAGTAAAAGCTGTCATTTAGAACATGAGTAAAGACAGAAAGGCAGACAGACAGATGGACGGACGGACGAAATAAAAAGAAGACAGATAAAGACAGCGGACATTGTATTCTGAATTTTCCATAAAACATCAATGAAACAAGAAACTGCGAAAAGAAAAAAAAATTCTATAAATAAACAAAACGGAATGGAAAATAAAATAACAAAGAAAAACACGAATTGTAATTGATGATGATCATGATAACGACGACAATGACAACGACGACAATGACGACGAGGACGAGGGTGATGATGATGATGATGATGACAACGGAGACGATGACGACGATGATGATGACGATGATGATGATGGTGATGATGATGATGGTGATGGTGAGTGTGAAGATGATGACAACATGAAAAAGAAACTACGCAGAAATAGTCCTTTTTTTCCTAGACCACACCACCACCAATTCAATGAAGTTAAGGATTTACTGAAATGAGCGGAAACAAATAACAAATGGTAAGGGAACAGGAATATCACATTTGTTTGTTTGCTTGTTTGTTTGTTTGTGTGTTTATTTATTGTTGTTGTTTGTTTGTTTGTTTGTTTTTTGTGTTGTTTTGTTGTTGTTGTTGTTGTTGTTTTTTGTTTTTTGGGAGGGGGGTGTTTTGTGTGTGTTTTTTTAACAGAAATCTCAAGTAAGAAAAGCACATGTTTGACTCGGAAAGTAGGAGTAGAGGTTCTGAAAAGCTTGACTGAAACTTCTGAACAGACTGTCAGCAGTATGCCCTGATACTTGCCCCCAGAGTTACATATACTGGTTTGATGAGGTTATGGTTGGTTGCTTGGTTGCTTGGTTGCTTGCTTGATCGGTTGCTTGCTTGCTTGATTGATTGGTTGCATGCTTGCTTGCTTGCTTATTTGCTTGCTTGCTCGCTTGTTTGCTTGGCTCCTTCATTTGTTAGTTGGTTACTTGGTCGCTTGGTTGACTGGTTGCTTGTTTGCTTGTTGTAATATCTGTTGTTATTTTTGCCTAAACATTCCTGACGTTTGTTCGGATGTGTGTACGTACGTTTTTTCGCCCACACGCTACATGTGCAGTCAACATGTTGCCGCACAGTCTGCATACTCTGTCTTCGGTGGGTTTGCCTGCTGAGTTGGTTCAGGTTTCTATTAGCCGATAGACACTGCCATGACTTACAAGGATCTTTGAAAGTGCATCGTACTTATATGATGTTCCATGTGCGTGTAAGGATTTAGGCACAAATAGGTTTGCACTCATGTTGACATAGGAGATCACAGAAAGTTTCCTCTCCGTTTACCCACCTGTAGGGGGGTACTCAGGCTGGTTCGAATCCAGACCTTCCGTGACGGATGCGCTGTTGTCATTTTCACATTGCTGTTTTTGCATTTTCACACGGTTGTGTAAGGTGTTTTGGTTCATTCTGCTTCTGTGAATTGGAACACCCAGAAGATAACTGAACTGAGTAAACGATTACCTGCCTTCCATTGCACAGTGGACGTTGAACATTTATCCCTTTATTTTCTTATGTGTTTGTTGATCCGGCTGGATAAAGATGAACTGAGGGTTCCTGATTGGTTATTTAATATTGAAATCTCAGCTTACTGTTCTATTAATGTTGAACTTGTGAAATGTGATTGGGTTGTTATATATCATAAGTGTTCATTGGCTTTGCCCGCTAAGTCCAAGATTGTCAATCTGCTGTTTTGTTCGCAGAGGTGGGTGAGGTGACTGAATGGATGGTTGTATGTGATTGGGGAAAACACATAGAACACGCACCTACACACACACAGTTTACATCATACCTCTAGTCTTCTGTCTTTCATTCTGTTTCTGTCAGTCACTCACAAATCACCTTTGTATCACTTTCCTATTGGAAGTCTGACGTCTCACCCACTTGGCTAACCTGCCCATTTGACTGGCTTGACTAGGGTTTGATAAAGATTGTTTTCTAGCATAAAACCTACATCTCTTTTTTATGTCTTAAATCTAAGAAATTAATGCAGGAATGGCCCTTGCAGTTAAATGTAAGACGAGAGTTTAGAAAGTTTAGAGTTTGTTCAGCGTGAATTTATCGCGTTCAGACATTCCCATACGCGCTCC
>JAPXFY010000019.1:29074535-29084535 GCA_030674185.1 Monoplex corrugatus
TTTGTAGTACATCTTGAAGTTAGTTAAACAGACCAGAGAGTTACCAGAGAGACCAGAGAATTACAGACTATTCTATTCTATTCTATTCTATTCTATTCTATTCTATTCTATTATGATCTCATGAAACAACTCGCCATTTCTGGGAAGAAGAGGACTAGAGCCCTTAAAGCGATGGCAGAGGCAGCAGAAAGGAGCTCAAGCTGGATCTGGGCAAGGAGGAACCAAAAGTGAACTTCATAAGGATTAAATTCCCTACAGATGATGTGTGCCCCGTTAGCACATTGGTAAAACCGCGTACCGCAGTTCTGAAGCGCAGAATCGCCCAGGTTCGCTCCCCGGCGTGGGAAAAATAAAAAATAAAAATAGACAACAGCAGAAGGGCATCCAGGAGTCATGACCTGGATGTGGCCCGGCCCCCCGAGAGTGTAAGGAATTCAGGGCCGAAACACTTGTCTAAAGGGGGTTACTTCTCTGAAGACCTTCTGTTGTCTAGCTCTCCCTAGAGTTTCTTTCTACCTGCACATGGTCAATCCATTGACTTCCGGGAATAGTTCGGAGGACATTCGGGAAAGACCGAAGGACACTGGGAAAGACTAGATCTGCGGGCTTTGTGGGTTGGCTTCCCACCTTGCCTTTGATAACATGCCACGAGTTCTTTAAATGAAAGATGCTCCCAGGATTCACCGAAAGGGGGAGAGAATGATGAATCCATCGGCACTGACTCCATCACGACTGGAAACGCACAACGGATCATGATTAATGACCAGATGGAATTTCCGTGTGCGTGTGGAAGGAGATTCACCACCAAACGCGGCATGAAGATCCACAGGACAAAAATGGGCTGTTTGAAGACACATACGAACCAGCAGCAGCGCACTGCGATAGCAGGTGAGACGTTGGATGACCAAGGCCAGGATTTAAACCATAGTGCCAAGGACATCCACGCTGACGGTTCTGATGCGGATTTTGCACAAGCTCTTAACGCCAAACGTGGAAAACTCAATTTGCCGCCTGCCGGCGCAAAAGAACAATGGGAGAAATTAGATGAGGAACTTGTCCTTAAGCTGAATGCGCTAATAGGAAACAGTACGCTGGAACACAAACTTGACACATACGGAGACATCATATACTCTATCTGCAGGGACACTTATGGAGTGAAGCAGCCAAAGACAAAAACGCCTCCCCAGAAATCCAGAAGACAGCAACGGATGGAGAGCATCCGGAGGGAGAAAAGGAAGCTTAAAAAGCGAATGAAAACTGCCTCAGAATTCGAGAAGCAAGGGCTCCTGGAACTCTGGAAAGATCTGAAGGCCAAACACAATGCTCTCAGCAAAGTGGAATCAGCAAGGCGAAGAAAGAGCAAAAAGAAGAAGACTCAAGATCGTTTCTTCAAAGATCCCTTTGACTTTGCAGGAAAGCTGTTTGAACAACCCAAATCAGGGACTCTCACAGTGGGCAAGGAAACCCTAGAGCAGCATCTCAGGGAAACATATTCCGATTCTCAGCGCGAGGCACCACTTGAAATCCAGAATCTGGTTTGGCCTGCAGCGCCAGAAGGAAAATTCAATAACAAACCACCAACACTGGATGAAGTGAAGAACGTAGTAAAGAAAGCCAGAGCCAAGTCAGCACCTGGACCAAACGGAATACCATACCTGCTCTACAAGAAATGCCCAAAAGTGCTCGAGTGGCTCCACAAGATGATTCGATCAGCATGGAGGAACCAGAAGATCAGCGACCAATGGATGAGAGCTGAAGGAGTGTACATTCCGAAGGAGCAGAACTCCAGCAGCATCAATCAGTTCAGGCCAATATCACTTCTGAACGTCGAGGGGAAAATCTTCTTCTCTGTTATGGCAGCAAGATTGACAAAATACCTGACTGAAAACAAGTATCTGGATATGTCAGTCCAAAAGGGAGGCATACCAGGAATGCCTGGATGCTTGGAACATGCCACGTTGATTTGGGATGCCATCCAAAAAGCAAGAACAGAGAAGAGAGACATTGACGTAGTTTGGCTTGATCTGGCGAATGCATATGGATCAGTTCCACACGATATGATCCAGCTGGCTCTTAAAATGTATCACATCCCAGAAAACATCCGAACAATGCTGAGGAAGTATTTCCAAGGATTCTCAATGCGGTTCTCTACCAAAGAATACACCACGGACTGGATAGACCTAGAGGTGGGCATTGCAATGGGCTGTGCAATCTCTCCCATACTGTTCGTGTTGGCAATGGAAGTCATCTTGAAAGCTGCAATGAAGAATTCAGGTCCAGTGAATCTGGGAGATGGATACCAAATGCCTCCTCTGAAAGCTTTCATGGATGACACAACAGTCTTGTCCACGGATGAGGAAGAGACACACCAAATCTTAAAGCAGCTGGATGAGCTGGTGGCCTCTTCAAGAATGAGGTTCAAACCTAAGAAATCCCGAAGTCTCTCACTGCGAAAAGGAAAAGTGGCAGATTCAGTCAAATTCATGGTAGCCAACCAAGCCATCCCCACTGTCACAGAAGAGCCAGTAAAAAGTCTCGGAAGATGGTATGATGACTCCCTGAAAGACACACAAAGGGGATGTGAAACCAAGCAAACAGCAGAAGAAGGCCTGAAGAAAATAGATAACTGTGGACTGCCAGGCAAATACAAAGTCTGGTGTCTACAGTTCATGCTGATACCAAAGCTGCTGTGGCCACTGCTAATCTATGACATTTGCACCAGCACAGTCGAAGCAATGGAAGCCAAAATCAACAAATACACAAGAAAATGGCTCGGTGTCCCACCTGGTCTCACTGATGTTGCATTCTACTGTCGTCAAGCAATGCTGAAGCTACCTCTCAAATCCATAGTGGAGGAATACAAAGTTGGAAAAGCAAGACTGTTGAGCATGCTGGAGGAATCGGAAGACAATATCGTGAGATCAGTTCATCCAAAGCTGAGAACTGGCAGAAAGTGGAAAGTCCAAGAGGCTGTAAACAATGCCAAGAGAAACCTCAGCATCAAAGAAATAATTGGACACACGCAAACCAACAGACAGGGACTGGGAGCAACAAAAATGCAGTGGTGGTCCAAAGCCAAAGGGAAGGAAAAAAGAGACATGATCATACAGGAGTTGAAGGAAGAAGAAGATGTCAAAAGAGTGCAGAAGGCAGTCCAGCAAGGTCAACAGGGGCAATGGACAACATGGGACAGTGCACTCCAAAGAAGTCTCAGCTGGAACGATATGTGGCACATGGCTCCTCTAAGGATAAGCTTCCTCCTCAGATCTGTATATGACCTGCTCCCCTCGAATGCAAACTTAGTGAAATGGGGGAAATCAGACGACCCAGCATGTCCGCTCTGTCAGAAGAAACAAACAGTGGAACATGTCCTAAGCTCTTGCAAAGTAGCGCTAGCCCAAGGAAGGTATACATGGAGGCACAACCAAGTTCTGAAAGTGATCACAGACGTGGTTAGCGAAAAAACCATGACCCCAAACGCACCAATTGCTATGACAAAGTTCTACAAAGCAGGAGGGAAACAGGTCTGGCCCGAAAGTGCTATGACAACCAGCACATTGCCAAAGGGTCTTCTGGATGGAGCAGTCGACTGGGAGTGTACAGCAGACCTCCCAGAGTGGAGAAATTACCCAGATGTCATCAGCAAGACAGGCATGAGACCAGACATCGCTCTCCACTCTGACTCCTCGAAACAAGTGATTCTGATAGAACTCACTGTGCCATACGAAAGCAGAATGGAAGAAGCACATATCTACAAGACCGAAAAATACGCCGGTCTTGCCAGCACCCTGAAGAAAGCAGGTCTGCGGGTCAAAATCTTCGCCATAGAGGTCGGGGCAAGAGGGTTTGTGGGCACCTCCGCTTATGATCTCATGAAACAACTCGCCATTTCTGGGAAGAAGAGGACTAGAGCCCTTAAAGCGATGGCAGAGGCAGCAGAAAGGAGCTCAAGCTGGATCTGGGCAAGGAGGAACCAAAAGTGAACTTCATAAGGATTAAATTCCCTACAGATGATGTGTGCCCCGTTAGCACATTGGTAAAACCGCGTACCGCAGTTCTGAAGCGCAGAATCGCCCAGGTTCGCTCCCCGGCGTGGGAAAAATAAAAAATAAAAATAGACAACAGCAGAAGGGCATCCAGGAGTCATGACCTGGATGTGGCCCGGCCCCCCGAGAGTGTAAGGAATTCAGGGCCGAAACACTTGTCTAAAGGGGGTTACTTCTCTGAAGACCTTCTGTTGTCTAGCTCTCCCTAGAGTTTCTTTCTACCTATTATATTCTATTCTATTCTGTTCTGTTCTGTTCTGTTCTATTCTGTTCTATTCTATTCTGTTCTATTCTGCTCTATTCTGCTCTGCTCTATTCTGTTCTGTTCTGTTCTGTTCTGTTCTGTTCTGTTCTATTCTGATCTGTATCAAATGTGCAAAACATGCAGACCATTTAGTATGGTACCTAAAGTCTGTTCTCTTTGTTGTTTGTGGTGTCATTATTGTGTGCTGGACAACATGTCATAAGATAGAAAAGTCACATGACACCATGACACTAAAACAGACCGACAGAGACAGACAGCCAGTCATCCAGACAGACAGACAGAGAGTGAAAAGAAAGTGTTAATAGAGGGAGAGAAAAAGAAAATTAAATAAATATCAAAAAACATCGGTAAGCCTTGTCCTTTCTCAGCGCAATATTTACTTCGATTTCAGACAAAGGAGAGGAGGCACCAAGGGAAGTAACTCCGAATTATCTGCCTGGGAACACCAATCTCACTGAGTGTGACATTATTAGTAGTAATTGTAGTAGTAGGAGTAGTAGTAGCAGTAGTAGTATCATTGTTATGATTATTATTGCAGTTAGTAGTAGTAGTAGTAGTAATAGTAGTAGTAGTAGTAGCAATAGTAGTAGTAATATTAATATTGTTGTTGTTGTGGTGGTGGTGGTTGTGGTTGTGGTTGTGGTTGTGGTGGTGATGGTGGCTGTTGTTGTTGTGGTTGTGGTTGTGGTTGTTGTCGTTGTCGTTGTCGTTGTTGCTGTTGTGTTGTTGTTGTTAACTATGATAAGAAGTATGATGATGATAATAATGATAATAATATGAGGAAAAACAAAAAGAAGAATTATATTTCTTTTCTTTTTTTTTTATTCTCCTCTTCATCTTTTTTTTTCTTTTCCTTTTCAATGATAATGATTATATGAAGAAGTTAAATTCCTCCTAAATTTTTCACCAGAGACAGGCAGATAGTGAGCTGAAAAGAGTGGAAATGAGGCAGAGAGAGAGAGAGAGAGATACAGAGAGAGGGAGAGAGCGAAAGAGAGAGAGAGAGAGAGAGAGAGAGAGAGAGAGAGAGAGAGAGACGAACAATATGTGGATCTTTGGTCAAAACATCGTCAGTATCGCTACAAATCACTAACTTATTTAGATGCTTAATTCGTTGGCCACTAGTATTGGGAGGTGGCTGTCTTTACACTCTACTCGATTCCGACCCAAAAATGAGTCTCGACGATTCAAGTTGTAAAGCCAAAATTCATTTACTAAAAACAAACAAACAAACAAAAACACGTCCATAAGACCACAGCAGCAGCTTCATGTGCAATTGTCTATGAGACATAACAAGTACAAAATGAATTCTTAATGTACAGGAAATTGTATTGGTACGTACATGAATGTTATACATGTAATACAATATGCCAATGCAGCATGTCCATATCGCATAGATATCAGTTCACATGGCATGATGTAGAAGAAAGTGATGTATTGTAAAACTTTGTTTTTTTAATTTTCAAAAATTAACATAAAACTGTGAAATGATCGTACACCTAAGAAACGATTATCAAACTGTAGAGTGATTGTAGATTATGTAATTACTGTAAAACATAAAAGTATTGTTTCACTGTAAAAATATTATAAAATCCTTAATTTGTTCTTAAACAGTAACATCTTAATTCAGTTTCAGTTTCAGTTTCTCAAGATGACGTCTCCGCGCTCGGAATGAATTCCATATGCACTAACGTCACAGGTGCCACGTGTATGGTGATCATGGCAGAAGCCTTAAGCCTGCACATAAACCCATGAGCTGGCCAGGTCCTGAGGCCTTACCTAGACTAACATCTTAATAAACAAGCTCAGTAGAAAAAATATAACTATGTTTTTCAGTATAGGATTTGAATGTCTTACATGTTCTGACCGACATCAGGGGTGTGTCATCGTCATTTATGATTGAAGCAGACACTAGCAAAATGAAGGATAGGGTGGAAGAGAGAGAGAGAGAAGAGAGAGAGAGAAACAAAGCTAAAGACTGAAAAGTACAGGCTGAGACAGGAGCAAATGAACGGTACAGCTAATGGAGAACTTGCAAGACGATCAAAATAACCAACCATGCACATCAATATATACATACGTACACGTACATGTGTACATGCGTACATACATACATGTATACATACATACATACGTACATACATACATGCATACATGCATACATGCATGCATACATACATACATACATACATACATACATACATACATACACATACATGTACGTGCATGTGCACATACATATGTACATACATACATACATACAAACACACATACATACATGCATACATGCATGCAAACATACACACACACACATACATACATACATATATATATATATACATACATACATACATATACGTACATACATACATATACATGTACGTGCACGTGCACATACATATGTACATACATACATACAAACACACATACATACTTGCATACATGCATGCATACATGCACACACATACATGCATACATACATACATACATACATACATACATACATACATACATACATACATACATACATACATAAACATAAACATAAACATAAACATAACATAAACATAAATATAAAACTGAATAAATAAGTCAACGAACTGATGAATATATAAAAGAATAAATATACGAACAAAGAAAGAAGGAAACAAAGAAAGAAAGAAACACAGGAAAAAGAAAGTTCTAAAGAGTAGCTAATATTGAAAAATAAACAAGCACATCAATAAACAAACAGATAAAGACATAAATGAATAAATAAACAAATGAATAATAAATAAATAGATA
This sequence comes from Monoplex corrugatus, assembly GCA_030674185.1. NCBI lineage: Eukaryota > Metazoa > Mollusca > Gastropoda > Littorinimorpha > Ranellidae > Monoplex > Monoplex corrugatus. The sequence goes on from JAPXFY010000019.1 coordinate 29,081,631, forward strand.
AATAAATAAATAAACACAAGGACAGACGAAACATCATGAAATATTGAAATCAGCTCTGTCTTACCTCTATGATACCTGTTAGTTGTTTTTCCCACGCCAGGGAAAGTGTAACGTAGGTAGTCCTGAACCACACAGCGTCTGTTCAATTTATGAGTCCGTCATTACAAATTCTCTCTCTCTCTCTCTCTCTCTCTCTCTCTCTCTCTCTCTCTCTCTCTCTCTCTCTCTCTCTCTCTCTTTTCAGGCTTCATAAAAGAGACTTGGTGTCGTTGAATGACAGGCAAAAGAGAGGGTTTTGAAATCGGGGGGTGGGTGGGTGGATGGGATTGGAGGAGGAGCAAAATGGGAGGAACAGGGGCAAGACGGAGGATCGAGGCAAGCGAGTGGGTGAGGGGGTGAGGTGGGGGGATGATTCAAGGGGACTGGTTTTCTAAAGGTTTCGTGGCATTAACTAGGTGACCTACATAATAATAATAATAATAATTACAATATTTATATAGCGCAAAATCTTGATAAAATCAATCTAAGCATGGAGGTGTGCAGTCTGTAGAAGCTATCAATACAACATACATAATATCTTCTCTATGGTATATGTGACCATCTACCAAAAATGAGTCATAAATCAGTAAGGGTGTTCTGATGTGGGAGGCGGTTGTTTGTTTGATGGGGGTGGGATGTTGGATTTTGTTATTTTGTTTGTTGTTGTTGTTGTTAGTAGTAGTAGTAGTAGTAGTAACAGTAGTAGGAGTAGCAGTAATAGTGGTAGTAGTAGTGGTGGTGGTGGTAGTAGTAGTAGTGTTTTTTGCACCTGTTCAAATTTTTGTGAAATGAATGTTATGTACTCTCTTTAATGGTAACAAACATTTTAAAATCGAGCAAACATTGCCAGAATTACAGGCTTTTTAATAATGTTACTGGGGTCACTCGTCAGTAAATGCAAGAGAAAATGCCCCGTCATATCATCTCCGCTCAGCACGTAGGCCCAAGTATCAGTTTGAAGAAAACCTACGTGAACATCCCAAACCCACCACCAGTCCAAGTAGATGGAACAGACTGAAGGCAACAAGAAACTCTGGGAAGAACTGGACAGCACAAGCTATTTAGAGGAGAACCTACCTTGAAGCAAAGTGTTTCGGCCCATACATTCTAAGGGGGACGGGCGGCATCTAGGTTTTGATTCCTGAATGTCCTTCTGCTGTCGCCATTTATTTTTTTTCCCGGGGGTTGAGGGTTGTGGGGCCACCCCTTTACTACTCTCTAGCTGCCTTTTTTTTCCAATTCGATTCAAACTCACGCCTCTGGCGTTTCAAAGCAAAGTAACCCTTGTGACATACGTTTTAATTATTACACTATCGGACACTGGCAGCATAAAGAAATAGTGATATAGTAGTAGGCCTCCGTCAGTCGGCGTCGACTATGGACGATGCGCCCTAGTGTCCTGACGAGTCGGGTTGACGCCTCTGGAACAGTGTCGGCTGTGGCCGGTAAGGCCGATGCGGGAAAGGCAGTCTCTGCGATATTGGATGCATGTATGGATGCTGGCCATGGGATTGCCTACACAGGAGCTCGCTTTAAGTATTGCTCTCTTTTCCTTTTTGGTATTCAGCATGTATCTTCTTTAAGCTGTACTTGTTGCTGTAAACAAATGTCATGTTTACAACGGGGCATTTTCTTTTGCATTTACTGACGAGTGACGGCAAGTTTGAAAATGGCTTCTAGCCAATAGCTTTTACCGTTGGAAAATAAAGCATCATTGTCATTGTCATTGTCATTGTCATTGTCATTGTCATTGTCAGCTAAGTTTTAGGGGGATTTTATGAAGTGCACTTTTGTTCCTTCTCGACCAGCTCCAGCCGGAACTTTTTTCAGATGCTTCTGACGTTGCCTGTAAGGTCCTGATCCTCTCCATTCCAGAAATTGAGAGTTTGCTGCACAAGGCCATGGGCAGATGTGCCTACCAGTCTCTTTGCTCAAAGCGAGGACTTTGGCTGGAAAATCGGATCTCCTCAAGCTGCTGGCGAGACTGGCATACTTTTCCAGTCTTGTAGTTATGGGCTTCCTCAGTTCGACTTTCATACGGCACAGTGAGCTCAATCTGAGGGTTTTTTGTGTTTTTTAAAAAATATTTTGTTGTTGTTGTTGTTTTTTGTTGTTGTTACTTTTATTGTTTTGATGAATGGGTGTGGAGAACTATGTTCGGTTTCATGCCACTCTTGCTCATGTTTTCTGGGTGGTTTTTTGTTTGGTTGGTTGGTTGGTTGGTTGGTTGGTTGGTTGGTTGGTTTGGTTGGTTGGTTGGTTAGTTGGTTGCTTGCTTGCTTGCTTGCTTGCTTGCTTGTTTGCTTGCTTGCTTGCTTGGCTGGCTGGCTGGCTGGATGTTTGGTTGGTTGGTTGGTGGTTGGTTGGTTGGCTGGTTGGTTGGTTGGTTGGTTTTGTTGTTGATGATGATTTTTTTCATTCTGTGCACTTCCAATCGTCCGTTCCGTCCAGTATATCCCCTTACCATGCCCCCTCCCCTCAACCCTTTGACTCCCGCACCCTGTCCACCAGCATGCTGAATTGTCAAGCGTGCTAGCAAAGCATGAAGCTGTTGGATAGAGTGAGGGAGTCAAAGGGTTAAGTTTTTGCACACATGCACACTCACACACACGTACACACACACATACATACATGCACACACACACACACACAGACACACGCACACACACATGCACACACACACACACATACACACACACAAACTCACACACATACATGCACACACATATACAGGGGGGTGCAAAAGTAGGTATACAGTTAAGAAAAAAGAAAACACATACAATACTCATTGCATTTATTATACAAACAAATGAATATTGCATATACATGTAATAAGAAGCACAGCCTTAATCCCTCAGATACTCAA
>JAPXFY010000019.1:29089535-29094535 GCA_030674185.1 Monoplex corrugatus
AATTCCTTTCCCTTCCACAAATCCACACTGTTCTTGTGCTATTTCTCTTTTGATTCTATTCCTTGACCTCATCATGATTATTCTTAACAGGATTTTTGTTACATGACTCATCAAACTGATTGTGCTATTGAGTTCGCTTCCTGTCTTCTTTGGAAGTGCAATGAAAATTGATTTTGACATATCTTTGGGGATTTTTCCAGTGTCATAAATTTCATTTAGGAGGACTGTTATTTTTTCTATGCCAAATTCCTCCAGGGCTTCAATCATCTCTGTAGTAATGTTGTCTGGTCCTGGGGCTTTTCCTGGTTTCATCTTTTTCAGTGCTGCTCTAACTTCATCTTTCATTATGGGTGGTCCTTCAAAGTTCTTTTTTATAATATGTTCTTCGTTTCTGTCATCCTCAAAAAGGTCTTTAATGTACTTCCCCATCTGTCCAGTATTTTGTCTTTTTCCATGATAAGCGTGCAATCTTTCGATTTTAAGCAACCAGTTGATGTGCATGTATTTTTCCTGTGGGCAATTTCTTCAATTCGTCTGTACATATCCTGAGGATCCATTTTGTGTCGATCTTCTATCTCTTTGCATTTTGTTTTCAGCCAAGCTTCCTTAGCTTCATTGCACCTATACCTGATTTCTTTGTTTATCTTCCTGTATATCTCCTCGTTTCTCTTTGCCTTCCTCCTTTCCTCCATTAAGCCCAAAATTTCATTAGTCATCCAGCTCTTTTTTGCTTTTCTGTTTGCCTTAAGGATGTCTTCAGAAGCTTCCTTTAGCGAACTTCTCAACTTTGTCCATTGTTCCTCACTGTCACCAACGTCTTCCAGAGCACTGAATTTGTTTTCAACATGTACATTAAATTTTTTACGTATCATTTTATCTGTCTTTAAGAGCCCAAGGTTTAGTTTGATGTTGCTTTTGGTCTGTTTCCTTTTCCTCAATTTCAGTCTAAACCTTCCCACTACAGGACTGTGGTCACTGTTGCAGTCTGCGCCTGGTAGTGTTTTTGCTGACAGTAAAACATTTCTAAATCTTTTGTTGATCAGGATCTAGTCAGTCTGATTTTTTGTATTATCTCCTGGACTCATCCAAGTCCATTTTCTTCTGTTAGGCTGCTCAAACCGGTGTTTCCTACTATGAACTCATTCATCTGTGCCCATTCTACAAGTTTCCCTCCCCTTTCATTTTGTGTACCAAAGGCCATGAGGTCCAACTATATCCTCCACCCTATCCTGTCCCACTTTAGCATTAAAATCTCCCATTATGACTGTAACTTCTTGTGATTTACATTGGACCTTTGGGCATCTCTAAAACTTCGTAGAAGTTGTCGATGTCTCCCAATGTTGGTGCATACACCTGTATGATGTTGATATCAAATGGTTTGCCTCCCAATTTGACCAGCAAAACTCTGTCGGACACTGCCCAGTATCCCTTAACTGCTTTTGGTTTGTCTTTGTCCATTATGATGCCTACTCCTCTTTCATGTGCACTACCACTAGAGTATATCACTGTGTATTCTCCTGATGTTATCATGCCTGCCCCCTTCCATCTCACTTCCCCTAGTCCTAAAATACTGATGTTAAGCTTTCCATCTCCATTTTGATGTTGTCTAATTTACCTTTCTGCAACAGTGTTCTGATGTTCCATGTTGCTATTTTGGTGTTTCTAAGTTTGACTTTGGATTTAATTTTGGTCGCAGTAGCTGGCTGACGGTCTGGTGTCACCTGTGCCGCAGGACAGTCCCTACCGGACGAAGATGCTCCACAGGAGCACCTATTGACGTCGTTAATTTCTTCTTCATCTTTCTTTTGTCCATGGTTTTCCTGGGGAAAACTACGGTGGTGGTTTCCCCTTGCCTTCCATCGGTTTTTTTTTTTAGGGTTAACTCCCTTCCGAGATGTCCACAAGGCAGTGGAGCTATTTACCCATAGCTTGGGGATCTGGTTCGTGGGCACCAGGGCATATCCACACGCCGGTGGGCCTGCATGCCGCACGTCTGGGAGCCAGACCTCCGAGTCCTACGAGATTTAGCCTGAGTCCGTGAGGTGCTCAGTTACCGCCTGTCGCCACGAGGAGGCACAAATAAAATGTCCTGTAAATGTTGCTTGTCTTTTCCTAATCTCCCTTATGAATGATCTTCTTGTGTCTGCCTCCATCAAGACTGTCTCATTTGTTTTCTTTACTGTCCATGGAACTCTCAACTTTCTTCTTAAAAACATTTCGGCTGCCTCAATCTTGTTCTGGCTTTAAGTGTTGGCTGTCCACACCTCAAAACCGTAAACGTTATCGGTTCTATACAACATTCACGAATTCTCTTCCTGATGTCAATTGATAGGCATTTGTTGGTAAGAATGCCTTTCGTCTTCTTGAATGCTGTTTTGGCTTGGCCGATTCTGCTGGCTATTTCTGATGTGCATCTGCCGTCTGGTCAGTGTCTGGTAGCTTATGGAAACATGAAAACACCCAGCATACACACACTCCGAAGACGGAATATGCAGACTGTGCATCAGAAAAAAAAAAAAGAAACAGTGTTTGAGCTGTCCTCTCCCTGTCTGCAGAACGTGTGTTGTTACCTTTACATTCAGATTCATGTTGAAAACTGTCCTTGTGAAAGCTTTCTTCGGCCTCAATTTACTTCTACCTGCCTACTTTATGTACTTGTACAATGCGAAAATCGTGACTGCATGTCAATGACGGAAATGAGGGATAGACCCCGCAAAATGTGTACACACATCATCATGTCACACACACACACATACACACAAAATATGCACAATCACCACACACACGATCACGTCACACACACACACACACACACACACACACACACACACACACACACACACACACACACACACACACACACACACACACACACACACACACACACACACACGCCATCACTACACACACACACAACACACACATAACATACACACAACATACACACAACACAACACACACACACACACACACACACACACACACACACACACACACACACACACACACACACCACAACACACACACAAACACACACACACACCACACCACACACACACACACACACACACACACACTCACCACTCACTCACGCACCAACACATACACACACTCACACACACCGCCGCGCGCGACACAAACCACACAACACAGACTCACACAGACACATACACACACGCACACACTCACACACACACAACACACACAACACACACACACACACACACACACAAACATACCACACACATCACACAAACACACATACACATGCACACACAACACACACACACACATGCACACACACACTCACACACACGCATGCACATACATACACACACACGCATACACATACACACACACATATATACACATACACACACACATAATCACACACACACACACGCGCACCACACACACACACACACACTACACACACACACACACACACACACAACACAACCACACACACACACACACTCAACATACACTCACACAGACACACACACACACGCGCGCTCGCGCACACGCACACATACACACACACAACAGCACACACACACACACACGTCACACACACACACACATACACACAAACACAATAACCACAAACCACACACACCACATCACACACACACACATGCACATACATACACACATACACACGCGCGCGCGCGCGCGTCATACACATACACACACATACTACACATACACACACATATCAAACATACACACACACAAAACCACACACACACACACACACACAACACACACACACACACACCACACACACACACCACACACACACACTCACTCACTCACTTGTGAACAAACCCAACCCAACCCTATGAAGAGAAAGAGAGAGAACGTGTATGCGTGCGTGTGTGTGTGTGTGTGTGTGTGAGTGTGTGTGTGTGCGTGCATGTGTGTGTGTGCGTGTGTGTGTGTGTGTGTTGTGTTGTGTTGTGTTGTGTGTGTCTGTGTGTCTGTGTGTGTGTTTGTGTCTGTGTGTGTGTCTTTGTCTGTGTGTGTGTCTTGTGTCTGTGTGTGTGTCTTGTGTCTGTGTGTGTGTCTTGTGTCTGTGTGTGTGTGTCTGTCTGTCTGTCTGTCTGTCTGTGCGGGTTAGTCTCTGTGTGTATATAAGAGAGAGACAAAGGGACAGACTGAGAGAGGAGAGAAGAGAGAGAGAGAAGAGAGAGAGAGAGAGAGAGAGAATGCACAGGAACCTTTTCACGCACTTCACTAGATCCACATGAGAGGCAAGCCTGGAATCCCTTTTTTTTTCTACATAACAAACAGTAAAAGCTGTACTTACAATCTTGACAGCTCCCTCCCTTCCCCAACGCCCTTCCAACCAGTTTTCAACGACAAGGCCTGACTGGGTGGTGGTGTGGTAGGGCTCCTGCCTACCAGTCTGGCTGCGTAGGTCCGAGCCTAGCTCAAGTACAAATTTGTTTTTTTGTGTGTGTATATTTGCTTTTGTTTGTTTTCTTTTCTTTTCTTTTCTTTGTTTTGTTTCTTGGTTTTGTTTGTTTCCTTTTGTTTTGTTTGTTTTGTTTTGTTTCGTTGTGTTCGCTTTTGTTTTGTTTGCTTTTGTTTATTTTGTTTTCTTTGCTTTTGTTTTGTTTTGTTTTATGTTTTGTTTGCTTTGTATTGTTTTGTTTGTTTTGTTATTTTGTTTATTTGTGTATTTTGTTTATTTTGTTTTGTTTGTTTTGTTTTGTGTTCTGTTTGTTTTGTTTTGTTTGTTTTGTTTTGTTTATTTTGTTTTGTTTTGTTTGCTTTTGTTTTGTTTGCTTTTCTTTGTTTTGTTTTATTTGCTTTTGTTTTTGTTTGTTTTGTTTGTTGTTGTTTTTTTGTTTTTTTCTCTGCTTTGTTTTGTTTTGCTTGTTTTGTTTTGTTTTGTTTGCTTTTGTTTTGTTTGCTTTTCTTTGTTTTGTTTTATTTGTTTTTGTTTTTGTTTGTTTTGTTTGTTGTTGTTTTTTTGTTTTTTTCTCTGCTTT
>JAPXFY010000019.1:29099535-29107035 GCA_030674185.1 Monoplex corrugatus
TGCCTGTCATGGAGGAGTTGGATGCTGAGCCAAGCCTTGAAGAACTAAGCAAGGCGATTCAGGTTTGGCGACGGGAAAAGCCCCTGGTGAAGACGGAATACCTCCACAGGTCATCAAGTGCGGGAAGCCTGCTCTTTTCAACGAGTTGCATGAACTTTTGTGCATGTGCTGGAAGGAAGGCTTCATTCCGAGAGACATGAGAGATGCCAGGATAGTGACTCAATATAAGAACAAGGGCGACCGCAGTGACTGTAATAATTATCGCGGAATCTCACTCCTCAGCATTGTTGGGAAAGCATTCGCCAGAGTCGTCTTAACCCGTCTTCAGAGGCTGGCAGCTCGCATCTACCCTGAATCCCAGTGCGGCTTTAGGGCCGGAAGATCGACCATCGACATGATCTTCTCTGTCCGGCAACTACAGGAAAAGTGCCGCGAGCAGCACATGCCCCTTTGCCTCGCCTCCATTGATCTCACGAAAGCGTTCGACCTGGTCAGTCGGAGTGGTCTTTTCAAGCTTTTGAAGAAAATCGGCTGCCCCCCAAGACTATCAGCTGCCATCGAGTCTTTCTACGAGGATATGCATAGCACTGTGTGCTATAATGGTGCCACATCAGAGCCTTTTAGAATCATCAGCGGAGTGAAACAGGGATGTTTTTGGCCCCAACTCTGTTCGGGATCTTCTCGATGTTGCTGACCTATGCCTTCTGCAGATCTGAAGAAGGGGTATATCTTCATACAAGGACCGATGGAAAGCTCTTCAACATTGCCAGGCTTCGTTCTAAAACTAAGGTGGAAAAGAAGACCATCAGAGAAGCTCTCTTCGCAGATGATGCTGCGCTGGCTTCCCACAGTGAACAAGATCTCCAGAGGCTCGTTGATCGCTTCGCCCACGCTTGCAGAGAGTTTGGTCTCACAATCAGCTTGAAGAAAACTGAATCTTAGGCCAAGGCTGTGAAGAACCACCATCTCTACACATTGGAGACTACGACCTCAATACTGTCCACAAAGTTCAGTACTTGGGGTCCACCATAAGTGACAACCTCTCTCTGGACGCTGAAATCGGCGCCAGAATTGCAAAGGCCTCATCTGTTACGGCTAAAGTGAACAAGCGGGTCTGGTCCAACAGCAGTCTCACTGCGAACACCAAACTGCAGGTGTACAGAGCATATGTGTTGAGCACACTTCTCTACTCAAGTGAAGCCTGGACCACATACGCCAGCCAAGAAAAGAGGCTCAACATTTTCCATCTCCGCTGCTTGCGACGCATCCTCGGCATCCAATGGCAAGACAAGGTGACCAACACAAAGGTCCTCCGTCGTGCGGGCTTACAGACCATCTTTGCCCTTCTAAGCCAACGCCGACTACGCTGGCTTGGCCATGTGCGTCGAATGGAGGATGGACGCATACCTAAAGACGTTCTCTCGGCGAACTGGCAAACCGGAAGCGAACTCCAGGACGCCCACAGCTACGCTTTGTAGACGCATGCAAAAGGGACCTTAGAAGCTCAGGGATTGACCCAGGCTCTTGGGAGACTCTGGCGGAAGACAGAGCAGCGTGGCGGACAGCCGTTCAGCAAGGCGTTGTGAATGCGGAGAGGAGGAGAGCAGAAAGCGCAGATGAGAAAAGGGCTCTTCGCAAGCAACGTTCCAGAAACCAGACAATAGCGACTCAATTTGTATGTGGCAGATGTGACAGAGATTGCCACTCAAGAATCGGCCTGCACAGCCACAGCAGAAAGTGCACGTCATGACCACAACGCCTCCTGGTGCAGACTATCATCTCCTGAGATGTAAAGAGGCCGACGACGATATAGGTATATGTATATATATACATGTGTGTGTGTGTGGTGTGTGTGTGTGTGTGTGTGTGTGTGTGTGTGTGTTGTTCGTTGCTTGATTTACGTCTTTTCACTATAAGTGATTGTGTGTGTGTGTGTGTGTGTGTGTGCGTGCGTGCGTGTATGTGTGTGTGTGTGTGTGTGTATGTGGTGTTGTTGGTGTTGGTTTTTTTCTATGCTTCTTTCTTCTTTTATCTCTCCGCTTCTATCGTTACGGGTGTCACGAGGACAGGTGTTGACACTTGTGTTTTTAATATGAACCACTGTCACTAATGGCAACAGAACGTTTCACTTCACATTAAGTAGCAATTAGTTTAGAAGTTGGTTGGTTGGTTGGTTGGTTGGTTGGTTGGTTGGTTGGTTGGTTGGTTGGTTGGTTGGTTGGTTGGTTGTTGGTTGGTTGGTTGGTTGGTTGGTAGGTTGGTTGGTTGGTTGGTTTGGTTGGTTGGTTGGTTGGTTGGTTGGTTGGATGGTTGGTTGGTTGGTTGGTTGGTTGGTTGGTTGGTTGGTTCATTCGTTCGTTCGTTCGTTCGTTCGTTCGTTCGTTCGTTCGTTTGTTCGTTCATTCGTTTTATTGTTTGTTTGTGTGTTTGTTTGTTTGTTTCATTGTTTCTTTGTTTGTTCGTTTGTTTGTTTACTTGTTTTGTTGTTTGTTTGTGCTTGCTTGCTTGCTTGCTTGCTTGCTTGTTTGCTTGCTTGCTTGCGTGTTTGTGTTATTTTTTGTTTAGTTTTTTTTTTTTTTTTTTTTTAACATCAAAATTGATGTAAACGAGGCAATGAGTTCCGGCCCTTTAGGGGTTTCGCACAAGTTCGATACGCAACGTACCACCTCGCTTCACGCCGTGGGGATCACTCGTTATTTCTTGTAGGCGTGTATTGCATAGAGCGCAGCTTCCTTCTACGCTCTATGGGGTATCGGTTTGTTACCAGTTTGCGACGGGAACCCGTTAAAGACACACACACACACACACACACACACACACACACACACACACACACACACACACACACACACACACACACACACACACACACACACACACACACACACACACACCACTCCGGTCGATGCGGAACAATCTCTTCTTTCTTTAATATACACAGAAACAACAAAACATAAACAAACAAAACAAACACAATACTCATGACTAAAACCTAATGTCAAATCCTTCTTTAGCTTGGTTGGTTGGTTGGTTGGTTTGACAAGCGCCTTTGATCGTCTACAAGAGAGACACCAATCTCCGCGACTTGCTGGTGCATTCGAATCTCAGCAAACCAGTCAGCCAACCTCCAGGAACCTCTCCATGCAACAAACCTAAATGCAAGACTTGTCCTTTCTTGTGCTCAGCCACCACAGTCAAAGGCCCCAAATCTCATATGAGAATTACAAAACATTTCAACTGTCAAACTTATAACATTGTCTACTTGATCAGCTGCTCTAAATGTTCCCAATTGTATATTGGTGAAACTGGACGCACTCTTGACACACGTTTCAAAGAACACTTGGCTGATATCCGCCACCAAAGGGATAAAACTATCCCCAATCATTTCAACCATTCAGACCACTCAATCAATGACATCCGAGTGAAAGGTCTGTGGCTTCTACACAATAACAGCACCATAGACAGGAAAGACAGAGAATCCCACCTCATAAATAAACTTGGAACACGCAAACCACATGGTCTTAACGACAAACCATGAGTAACAAAATTCAGACATGCCGTTTCATGTCTCTTCCTGTTCCCACGCCTACCAGATTCTTGGCACCGGGCACAATCTACTCCCTTATCTCTTGGCTTTTGCCCTGTGCCTTCTTCAGAACAGGGCTATACCGATATAGCATGGCCACTTCTCAAAATTGCAGAACTTATCTCACTTCCCTTTTGACATCACAGTTGCCTCCCTCTCCCCTTTTCTTACTACTGCTCATGATGACATGGGCATTCCATCTCTTACCCACTGGACGAGGCGGCAGGGAAGTTTTTAGTCCCGTTTTTATTATCCATTGTTTGGTGTCTGTGATTTGTCTGTGACCGTGCGTTCGCGCTTGACAAAGGCTAGTTGGCCGAAAATTTGCGCTTGTTTTGTTTTGTCTTGTTGGAGACGCGCTTACATTGATTTTCTTGTTCTTCTGGTTTGTGTTTGCTTGGGCGCGGGCAGTCACTCTTGTTTTGGATCTTCTTTAGCTTGTTCCGAAAACGACAAAATCCTAGTATTTGCCACCGCTGAAGAAGAAAACAAGGCACAACACAAAACAGAAAGTCACTTAGAGTGACAGAGCACGTGACAAATGTACCAACGTCTCTCTCTTACTTACTTTACTTTTTCCTTCCGCTTGTACCGTGGGCGTCGCGGGGAGTTACAGTCGTCTGTCAGCAGCAAGGCGGGTGGCCTGGAGAAGGGACATCTCGTGAGCTCTGAGGGTGTCTGCCACGGAGTCGCTCCATCGTCGTCTTGGTCTTCCTCTGGCTCTCCAGCCAGAGTATCTGGTGTTGTATGCCCGAAGAGCTGGATGGTTTAGGGGCATACGTGTGAGGTGTCCAAACCACTTGATCCTCATATGTTCGATATGTTGTAGGATTGGTGTTGCTCCTACCATGTCTCGTATCACCTCATTTCTGATCTTGTCCCGCCTTGTCTTGTTTACTGCTTTCCTCAGGAATTTCATTTCACAGGTGACCAGTTTTCTCTCGAGGACTTTAGTTAGGTGATGAGTTTCGCCTTAGTGCTGGTGGGAATGCTGGGGTGTTTCAGGAGAGGGGCAAGTTGGTAGCTGACTGCGTTGGCTTTCTGGCATCTGGTTTCAATTTCTCTGTCTAGTTTGCCATTTTCAGTGAAGATGCTGCCCAGGTATTTAAATTCACTGGCTTGCTTCAACTGGGTTCCGTTGATGTTGATATCCAGTTTGTTTGGTCTCTTACTGACAGTCATGACCTCGGTCTTGCTGACGCTCATCTTCATGCCGTATGTCTCGCAGCTTTCATTGAGCTGGTCTGTGTGCTCCTGTAGCTGTATCTTGTCATTGTTCACCATTGCCTGGTCGTCCGCAAACATGATTCATTGAGTGCCTCAGGGTCTGGGTTTGCCTCCTTCGTAATCTGATCCATATAGATCACGAAGAGAAGAGGGGAGAGATTACAGCCCTGCCTTACTCCCGATGTCACTGGGTCAGATGTTCCACTGGCGGTGCGGACTGCACTCCTGCTGTTGGCGTAGATGGCCCGAATGTTTGTCTAGCAGCTGGCCCTTGACGTCGTACTGCTCGAGGACCTTCCATAGCTTGTCTCTGTTGACTCGATCAAAGGCCTTCTCTTGATCAACGAATAGAAGATGGAGATCTCGGTCATATTCGATCGCCCTCTCGCACAGTTGTCGGAGTGCAAAGATTGCATCGGTGCACCCTCTTCCTTTTCTGAAGCCAAATTGGGCATCACTGAGGAGATGTTCTGTTTTCGCTCGAGTGCGCTGCTCCAGGATCTTTGCGTACATTTTCCCTACATGGCTGAGTAGTGATATACCTCTGGTAGGTACTGCAGTCTTTCTTGCTGCCCTTCTTCTTCCATATTGGCACCACTGTTGCATTTTGCCAGTCTTCTGGTACTTTTCTCTCCTCCCAAGCTTTCTGAAAGATGGTGGTGAGCCACTGAATTCCGGTTTCACCGCACACATGGATGGCTTCAGTTGTTATGCTGTCGACTCCAGCTGCCTTGCCTTTAGGACTGGTCTTCACTGCTTTTTTTACTTCACTCTCTAGGATGATAGGTTCTGAGTGGTCTGGGTGGCTGGGGGTGAACCGGGACTGTGTGTCTTGTGCCCGTACTCCTGATGGGTTGAGTAGGTCTTTGAAATAGTTTTCCCATCTCTTCACTATTTTCTCCTCTTCGTGCAATGCTTCCCCGTTCACGGCTGCATTTTCCCAGCCATTCTGACACCCTTTAGTTGGTACCTTTCTCTCAGCCAGCATCGCTTGGAAGTGGTATTTTTAGCCAGGCAGGTTTGACCAAAATCCATCTCTGAAGCGCGTCTTGTGCTACAGCAATACTGACAAAGAAGGAATCTGAGTGCGGTTTTCTGTATGTTTTGTGAATTTGTGTAATGATCGAGAATTTTTTCATCACTTTACATGGATGCATTCAATGCTGTGAATACTCATTGTTCTGAAGAAGTGATCATTACTTTGATGCATCACCTTGTCTTTGAGTTTTAGCAGAAATTACTAATGTGATGATTGACTCGTATCTCCAGGTGGTTGTTGTTTGTTCAGTATAAAGTGAGATTATTTTCGTAGTAGTGGCGTAAGTATAGTGCAAGTTACAATCTTCACACGTTTTTGTCCATTTTGGCATGGTCAGATTCGTGATCTTCAGTGCTTTAACTTTCTCAAATTTCTAAAAATCGCAGTTCGTTCTGTTTTCACTCTTTTCTGGAGGCTTGAATTTGGCTAAAATCGGGTGTTAGCTGTTGCCCGGCCGAAGCACGCCACCGGCTGTGGGTGAACTAGGCCATGTGCATGGGCGCGCTGCACTTGTGTGTGTGTGTGTGTGTGTGTGTGTGTGTGTGTGTGTGTGTGTGTGTGTGTGTGTGGGTGTGTGTGTATGTGTGTGTGTGTGTGTGCGCGCGCGTGTGTGTGTGCATGTGTGTATGTGTGTGTGTGTGTGTATGTGTGTGTGCGTGTGTGTGTGTGTCTGTGTATGTGTGTGCATGTGTGTATGTGTGTGTGTGTGCGTGTGTGTGTGTGCGTGTGTGTGTGTCGTGTGTGCGTGTGTGTGTGTGTGTGTGATGTGTGTGTGCGGTGTTTGTGTGTGTGCGTGTCTTGTGTGTGTGTCGTCTGTGTGTGTGTGTGTTCGCACGGAACGCATTCTACTCTCTCTCTCTCTCTCTCTCTCTCTCTCTCCTCTCTCTCTCTCTTCTCTCTCTCTCTCTCTCTCTCTCTCTCCCCTCCCACTATTGCGTGCATTGTGTGTGTGCGTGTGTGTGTGTGTGTGTGTGTGTGTGTGTGTGTGTGTGTGTGTGTGTGTGTGTGTGTGTGTGTGTGTGTGTGTGTGTGTGTGTGTGTGTGTGTGTGTGTGTGACTGCTGCGTTCTTTCAAGATTTTTAGAGGGACTGAATGTAGAAAATGATTGAGATCAGCACCAAGTACTGGAATCTAGGTCAATCTGTAGGTCTAAACGAGTACTTCCATGCGCGCCTGTGCCTCGCTATGGTTGGCTGAAAGGGGTGTGGAGAGAGGAAGGGAAGGGGAAAGGTGCACGCTATTGATAACCAGCAGGGCAGAACCAAAAAGTGCGCCAACTGAAGGGGAAAGGTGCACGCTATTGATAACCAGCAGGGCAGAACGATCTTAGATGTCTGTGGGGCCAAATAAAGAATCTCGGATTTGTGCGCCGTGCGTTTGCATCGTTGATGATAGTGGTTGGATCGAAAGGTTCATCTCGCACTCTCATCGCTTTCACACTCTTGTAAAACTCTCTTGGGGAAGTTTTGCATGTTTCACAGAGTTTTTCACCATACTGGGTCCATGACTTTTCCTTTGCTGTTCTCACAACTTTCTTGCTGTCTTCTTGCAAGTCTGTACTTGATGTAGTCCTCTTCATCCTTTGACTTGACCCAGATCTTGTATAGTTTCTTCTTTTCTTTGATAGCATCCTTCACTTCTTTGTTCC
>JAPXFY010000019.1:29112035-29127035 GCA_030674185.1 Monoplex corrugatus
GGTACTTGGGGAGGGAGAACCAATGGGAGATAACTTGGGGATGATGAGCCAATGGGAGGGTACTTGGGGAGGGAGAACCAACGGGAGATAACTTGGGGATGATAAGCCAATGGGAGGGTACTTGGGGAGGGAGAACCAACGGGAGATAACTTGGGGATGATAAGCCAATGGGAGGGTACTTGGGGAGGGAGAACCAACGGGAGATAACTTGGGGATGATAAGCCAATGGGAGGGTACTTGGGGAGGGAGAACCAAGGGAGATAACTTGGGGATGATGAGCCAATGGAGGGTACATAGAGGCGGGGGAGGAAAACCAATGGCAGGAAACTTTCGGAGAGCGAACACACTCGCACGCATACACACTCTGTGACGTGTGTTGACAGTAAACAGCGTGCGGGTAACAGCACGGCATGATATTCGTTTAAATGATAACTGATTGCTGTTCACTGTGAAATGTATATATAGACAGTTGAGAATCAGACGGTGACGAGTAAAGACGAAGAAGCATTGCCCTGTCTTCCGAGTTGGCTGTAGAAAGAACGAAAGATGGTGTCAGAATCGTGATTACGAACTCTAACAAAAATCCAGAATATTGAAGACTAAAGTTCAACCATGGAAGATGAACAAGAAGAGAGAAAAGCCAGTCGACGACATTCCAAGATTCCCTTGCCTCCTAAACTTGATGTGAATGGAGGAAACCTGCAGAGCAGCTGGAGGAAATTCAAGAGGCTTTGGGACAGCTATGAAATTGTGACAACACAGACAGAAGAAGACTCAACATACAGAACAGCAGTTTTTCTTTCTTGCATCGGGCTGGATGCTATGGACATCTATGAATGATTGGCATTTGCTAATGAAGCTGAAAGAAATGACATTGACACCGTTCTGCAGAAATTCGAAGAATACTGTGTGGGTTCAACCAATGTGGGTTCAATTCAGATTCAACTGCAGACATCAAGCAGCAGGAGAATCTATCGAACAGTTTGTAGCAGAACTGCGGAGACTGATCAAGACCTGTAACTGTGGTACACTGGAAGACAGACTGTTGAGAGATCAAATCGTACTGGGTGTACATTGACTGCATGTATTGATATGTGCAGAGCGCATGAATCAAGTCAACATCAAACCGTCCAAATGATGAGAAAAACGCAGGACACGCAGGAAGTCCAAGCTTTCAAAGAAAAGAAGACAGCAAAGCAGTATAGCAAAAAACCAGAGTACAGAGAGAAATGCGGATATTGTGGTGGAAAGCACCCAAGAGCAAAAGAGAAATGTCCAGCATTTGGAAGAAAATGCAAAGCTTGTGGAGGAAATAATCACTTTGCTTCATGCTGCAGAACACCCAAGAAAAATCAAAAGAAAACAAGAGTTCGGCACTTCGAAGAAGAGACTGACACTGAAAGCGATAATGAAATCCTCGGGATCGAAGACAAAACCAGAAAAAAGGAGAGAAACATACGAGCAAAAATGCTGATAAATGAGATGCCGGTAACATTTCTTCTTGACACAGGTGCAACAACAAACGTGATGTCTGAGAGCCTGTACAGAGAAGTCACAGGAGATGAAAGAAAGTCTGACCTGCAAGAGACGAAGAAGAAGCTGGTGATGTTCAACGGAACAGAAATGAAGCCTGTGGGCGAGATAGTGCTGCGAGTGAAAAAACCCAAGAACAGAAGGAAATACAGTCAACTTCGCGATCATCAAAACGGTCTGTAAGCCAGTGCTGGGACTGAAAGCTGTACAGCACATGCAATTGTTGACGATCAATGAAGAGAACATTGCAACGATAGCGGCGAATCAGAAAGAGGAGGAAAATGCAAAACCTATGCTCACAAAGTACAACGATGTCTTTGAAGGAGAAGGAAAACTAGAAGGGAAATTACACCTAGAAACAGACCCCAGTATTGCTCCAGTGAAGATGCCTTGCAGAAAGTGGCCGATAGCAGTGCAAGAGAAAGTGAAGGACGAGCTGAAGAGGTTGAAAAAACTGGACGTGGTCACTAAAGTAGACACGCCAACGGAGTGGATAAGCAGTTTGGTCGTAACAATGGGAAAGTCAGACTGTGCATCGACCCTAAGCCACTGAACAAAGCCCTCAGGAGAAACGAGTATCCCATGCCAACCATTGATGACGTACTGCCTCTCCTCAAAGATGCAAAATACTTCACACACCTGGACGCGAAAAAACGGGTTTTGGCACGTTGAACTGGACGAAGACAGCAGCTACCTGACAACATTTGAGACGCCTTTTGGCAAATACCGATGGAAACGAATGCCCTTTGGAATTTCACCAGCCCCAGAAGAATTCCAGAGGAGGATTGACATCGCTCTGGCAGGACTGCCAGGCGTGGTGGCGGTTCATGATGACATCTTTGTTTTTGGCAGAGGACCAACCGACGAAGCAGGAGCACAAGTTCATGATACCAACCTGAACCGTTTGCTACAACGATGCCGAGAGACTGGAATCAAACTCAACAAGGAGAAGGTTGAGATGAAACGAACAGAGATCATATTTGGGACACATCTTCTCAAGAGAAGGCTTGAAAGCCGACCCAAAGAAATTGGACGCTGTCCAACAACTCCCAGTGCCAGAAGACAAAGCAGCTGTGCAGAGACTACTCGGTGTAGTCGGATACCTTCAGAAATTTGCACCAAACCTGTCTGAGGCAGCAGCACCACTCAGAAAACTGGAAAAAAAGACGTCCACTTCAGATGGGATGAAGATGTCCACGGAGAAGCCCTGAAGAAAGTGAAGAAGATACTCTCTGAGCCACCGGTACTTCGCTACTTTGACTCTTCAGGAAAGCGTACAACCACCCTTCAGTGTGATGCTTCACAGTTTGGACTTGGAGCTTGTCTCATGCAGGATGGTCAACCGATTCAGTACGCATCACGAGCCTTGACCGAGACAGAAAAAAGCTATGCTCAAATAGAAAAAGAGATGTTGGCAATACTCTTCGGTCTGGAAAGGTTTGAGAGATACGTCTATGGAAGAGACATCCTGGTGGAGACCGACCACAAACCACTAGAGACCATTCACAAGAAGAGCCTGCTCTCAGCACCTAAGAGGATTCAGAGGATGCTACTCAGAACTCAGAAGTTCAGGTACACGGTAGTGTACAAGCGTGGATCTGAGATGCACCTGGCTGACACCCTCAGCAGAGCAGTCTGTGGAAAAGCGGAACAGCAAGTCATAGAAAACACTCATTGCAAGAACTGGCCATCAGCCAAGAGAGACTGAACAGTCTGCAGCAAGCAATTCAGGAAGATGCAACCATGAAAACCATGAAAGCTGTCCAGAGGAGAAACAACAACTTTCATTACAGTTACAAGAATACTTACCTTTCAGGGAGGAACTGTCAGTCCACAACGGACTTGTCTTCAAAAGCCACAGAGTAATTGTACCTGAAAGCGAAAGAGCAGACATCCTTGAGAAACTTCATGCAAGCCACTCAGGAATTCAGAGCTGCATAAGAAGAGCACGTGAGGTAGTCTACTGGCCCAGGATAAACATGGACATTGAAGATTTTGTCAAAACATGCAGCGCCTGTAACACATACCAACGTGGTCAGCAGAAGGAACCACTTATCAGTACAGAGATCCCTGATCTGCCCTGGCAATACATCGCTTGTGACATCTTTGAACATAATGGCAATGAATACCTGGTCACGGTCGATCACTACTCTCATTTCTTTGAGATTGATCGGTTACAAACAAGAGAATCCAAAGAGGTCATCATCTGTCTGAAGAGACTTGGCAAGACACGGAATACCAGAACGCCTGACAACAGACTGTGGAACTCAATTCACATCAAACCAGTTTGGAAAGTTCAGAAAAACATATGGGTTTGAACACGTAACAAGCTCACCACACTAACCTCAGTCCAATGGAAAAGCAGAGAGCGCGATGAAGGCTGCAAAGATGTGCATGAAGAAAGCAGAACACAACAATCAAGATCCCTTCCTCGCTTTACTTGAGCTGAGAAACATCCCGACAGAGACTGTAAACAGTTCGCCTGCTCAGAGATTGTTCGGCAGAAGAACACGAACACAAGTGCCGACGTCAAAGACATTACTCCTACCTACAGTTGTACCAATCAAGAAAGAACTTGAGAAAAGGAAACTGAAGCAAGCGCACTACTACAACAGAAGCGCAGTAGAGCTGACAGAACTGAGTCCGGGACAGATTGTGAAATTCCAACCTCCAGGATCCAAAAAGTGGATCAGCGATAAAGTAGACCAACAGGTGAACATCCGGTCATACAACATTCGCACAGAGGACGGACGTCAGTACAGAAGGAATCGTCGTCAGCTACGAGACACAACAGAAAGGGAGCTTCAGCAGACAATCAACCCTCAACGACTTGTCCAGAGAAGGATGATTTCTGGAAAACATCAGGAAAGCGACACATCGGGCAAGCAACAGCAAATCTCATATCATCAAAACAGATGCTGGAAGATAACAAGAAAACTGGAACTGGAACAGATGCCAGGACGCCAGCATCGTCTGTCCGTGAGAACTCATCTGATCAGTCACCAGTCATCAAAATGTCTGAGACAACCAGCATCAAGGAGCCAGATGAAGTTATCAAACAAACAAGGACAGGACAACCCGAACCAGTTAGTTCTCCTTACAGAACAAGATCTGGAAGACAAAGCAAAAGGCCAGATTTCCTGAAATATGAATGAAACTGAAGACTCTACCACAATCAGATAAACTGAAAGCATTGCGAAATATGGACATGATGATGATGGATAGTATAATGATCAGAGATAAAATGAGGTGAATGAATGATTGGGCCCTGTGCGTGAGAGAAAGAATGAGTGTTTAAGTTAATGTTGTGATAAAGGTAGGAAACACATTTATTTCGTATGGACTGAAAGATAGGAAAA
Source organism: Monoplex corrugatus (assembly GCA_030674185.1). NCBI lineage: Eukaryota > Metazoa > Mollusca > Gastropoda > Littorinimorpha > Ranellidae > Monoplex > Monoplex corrugatus. Next base: position 29,116,928 of record JAPXFY010000019.1, read on the forward strand.
ATGATTAATTGATTTTGTTTCCTTAAAGAAAGGGAGATGTGACGTGTGTTGACAGTAAACAGCGTGCGGATAACAGCACGGCATGATATTCGTTTAAATGATAACTGATTGCTGTTCACTGTGAAATGTGTATTATATATATATATATATATATATATATATATATATATATATATATATATATATATATATATATATATATATAGACAGTTGAGAATCAGACAGTGACGAGTAAAGACGAAGCATTGCCCTGTCTTCCGAGTTGGCTGTAGAAAGAACGAAAGACACCTCTCTCTCTCTCTCTCTCTCTCTCTCTCTCTCTCTCTCTCTCTCTCTCTCTCTCTCTCTCTCTCTCTCTCTCTCTTCTCTCTCTTCTCTCTATTTCTCTCTCTCTCTCTCACTCACTCACTCTGTCTCGCTCTCTCTGTCTCTCTCTCTTACACACGCGCACATTCACATTTCGCGTGAGCGCCCTGGCACGCACGCGCATGCACACGCGCGCACACACATACACACATGAACACACACACACACACACAGACAAGACACACACACACACACACACACCACAACACACACCACACACACACCACACACACACACACACCACACACACACACACACACACACACACTGTGTATAGGGGGTATGATCTGACGAAGAAAGGAGAGATGATGAAGGCGAGGTTTAAAGATAAGTCAACTTGGAGACACAGGAATGCTAAAACGTCAAAAAGAGACAGTTACTGTCTTTCCTTCAAAACACGCGTCTTTTATTTCAACTATCACAGGCTGGTTGGTTCTCCTGATAGAGCTGTGGATCTGATACAGCCGTGGATCTGATACAGCTGTGGATCTGATACAGCCGTGGATCTGATACAGCCGTGGATCTGATACAGCCGTGGATCTGATACAGCCATGGATCTGATACAGCCGTGGATATGATACAGCCATGGATCTGATAGAGCTGTGGATCTGATACAGCCGTGGATCTGATAGAGCCGTGGATCTGATACAGCCGTGGATCTGATACAGCGGATGGATATGATACAGCCGTGGATATGATACAGCCGTGGATATGATACAGCCTGGATTGATACAGCCTGGATTGATACAGCCATGGATCTGATACAGCGTGGATATGATACAGCCGTGGATCTGATACAGCCGGGGATATGATACAGCCGTGGATCTGATACAGCCGTGGATATGATACAGCCGTGAATATGATAGAGCTGTGGACTCTAGATCAGACATCTCTAGTTCAATCCAGCTCGCAACATTAAAAACTGGCCTGTTCGCTGCCCATCTTAATGTTTCCATCATTCTGGTGGTGTCAGCTTATGTTTCATAGGTCAGTCTCCCTCCCCTCCTCTTCCCATTTTCAAGACTTTACCAGTTCATAGGATTTGTGCAGGCTCAAGGAGTCTGCCAGATAATTGCTGGCAGATTTGGGTGGAGCGCATGTGGTATTGTCCGAGTGTTATAAACTCTTCTTGATCGAATTCCGAACTCCAGAGGCCTAGTTGGTGCAAAGGGAAAACTCACGCCTTCCAGTTTGATTGCACAGGTTCACATCTGTCTCAAGAAAGCAAACTTTGTGTGAAAGGTTTCCAGTCCATCCAGCTGTGAGTAGGTACCTGATCCTGTTCAAGTTTTGGGAAGAGTCTTATGGCGAGAGAGAGGTGTGGTGCCTATTCTGAAAAAAACTGAAACGAAGCTAGCAAAGCGCTGCAATCGCGGTAGATAAACTTGTCACTGTTCAAAATTCAGTATTTCTGTAACAGCACTACTGCAGCAATAACAGTGATAGCACTACTAGCACTAGAACCACCACCACCAGCCACAACAACAACAGTAACAACAATAGTACAACCACTTCCACCAACAACAACAAAAACTGGAAGCAGAACAACAAAAGCAGCTTCACCACTACCACCACCACCACCACCAACAACAACAACAGCAATATCACCATCAACAACATCAACAAGCACAACAGCAATATCATCCCCACACAACAGCAAGTAGAACAACACTAGCAACATCAACAACTGCATTATCCGTTACAACAACAATAACGACAACAATAACAACAACAACAACAAATGCAGCAACAACCACAACAAAAATACTACTGTTACTCGTATTGCTACGATAATAAAAATAATGATGATGACGATGATGAAAAATAATAATGTAGTAGTAGTAGTAGTAGTAGCAGTCGTTGTCGTACTAGTAGTAGTTAGACTAGTAGTAAGAGTAGTAGAATAGAAGCAGAAGACGAAGAATAGAAGAAGAAGAACAGAAGAAGATCATAATTTTACAATCGTAGCAACATTACCAGACAACTGAACGAAAATCTAGTTCTGCTAAGAATGAAAACATTTCATAAGGTATGACGGTTTGTGTCTTTATCCGTTTGCCCAGAACAATTCTATGAACACAAACACGCGAAAGGCAAGCAGAGAGCGACAATAAAAGAATGTAGCGAACAGATAAGCGAAGAGTACATATTATCCCATGCTTCGCTTCTCTCGGTCAGTGCACTGCAGAAGACAGTGGTACAGTTCGGTGTTGTTCATTTCCAGGTCAGTACTGAACCTATGTTGTCAGTCTAAGTGTTGTTCACTCCATGGTGGTACAGTTTATACGTTGTTAGTGAAGTACTGTTCCTTTAATTTCAGTACAGTGTGTACATTGTGCAGAAAAGTAGATGAAAATAAGATCGAGACAGCAGAGATGTTCTATAGGCAGCTTCTAAGAGTCAAATGGATTGGTAAAAGAAGAAATGAAAGAATTTTAAGTGAACTCGCAGTTCAACACCAACTGCTGGCAGAAATCAACAAAACGGAGAATGAAATACATCAGCCATGTAAGCCGCGTAATGTTAACACAACCCTGTTCAGTATTGCAAGAAAAAGTTGAGAACAAAAGAAATCAGGGTCGACCACCCACCTCCTATATGAACAGAATCAACGGTTTGAGGAGCTACGAAGTAGCACAGAAAAGTCAAGACCGGAGTTAATGGCGGGGAGTTGTTCAGGCGTCTGCTGCTGCGGTTACCATCGAACTCGATGTTAACGGTGAGTACATTCATTAAGTGCTGTCCACGGGACATGTGCTCTTAAGATTCGAGCACTCAGTGGGGATGCCAGGGACTCTTTCAGTATAAATGTGATCCCCACCTTCTGGAAATTCTGTGCTTCTGCCTTGTTCTTTCGGTTTCTGTCATTTCTTCCAATCGTTTTCTGTCTTGCTGGTCCATTCACCTGTATGTGTTCGATAAAATCTTACGGACCTTTTCTCAGGATTAATAATTGGGTACATGTATTAATCAATCAGCTTGAAGAAAACTGAGATCTTAGGCCAAGGCTGTGAAGAACCACCATCTCTACACATTGGAGACTACGACCTCAATACTGTCCACAAAGTTCAGTACTTGGGGTCCACCATAAGTGACAACCTCTCTCTGGATGCTGAAATCGGCGCCAGAATTGAGAAGGCCTCATCTGTTATGGCTAAAAACTGAACAAGCGGGTCTGGTCCAACAGCAGTCTCACTGCGAACACCAAAATGCAGGTGTACAGAGCATATGTGTTGAGCACACTACTCTACTCAAGTGAAGCCTGGACCACATAGCCAGCCAAGAAAAGAGGCTCAACATTTTCCATCTCCGCTGCTTGCGACGCATCCTCGGCATCCAATGGCAAGACAAGGTGACCAACACAGAGGTCCTCCGTCGTGCGGGCCTACAGACCATCTTTGCCCTTCTAAGCCAACGCCGACTACGCTGGCTTGGCCATGTGCGTCGAATGGAAGATGGACGCATACCTAAAGACGTTCTCTACGGCGAACTGGCAAATCGGAAGCGAACTCCAGGACGCCCACAGCTACGCTTTGTAGACGCATGCAAAAGGGACCTTAGAAGCTCAGGGATTGACCCAGGCTCTTGGGAGACTCTGGCGGAAGACAGGGCAGCGTGGCGGACAGCCGTTCAGCAAGGCGTTGTGAATGCGGAGAGGAGGAGAGCGCAAAGCGCAGATGAGAAAAGGGCTCTTCGCAAGCAACGTTCCAGAAACCAGACAATAGCGACTCAATTTGTATGTGGCAGATGTGACAGAGATTGCCACTCAAGAATCGGCCTGCACAGCCACAGCAGAAAGTGCACGTCATGACCACAACGCCTCCTGGTGCAGACTATCATCTCCTGAGATGTAAAGAGGCCGACGACGACATGTATTAAATGCATTTTTAACTCCATCGAGATCGACGTCATCATCATTATCATCTAGGGAGGTGAGATATGCGGAAGCAGTTTTAGGTAATTTAGGCCCGTTTTTATATATGCTTTGGTGTCTTTCACCATCATCATCATCAGGTGCCCTGCGCATGGCGTTGGGGACCATGGACTTCCAACCATCTCTATCTCTCGTTGCCCCCAGCATCTCCCCCACCCTCCTCATCCCCAGCCACTCTGCAAGTCCGTCCAGCATTCTCTCCCTGGGTCTACCTGGTGCTCTCTTTCCCTCCAGCTTTCCCGTTGTGACCAGGTGCTCCAAATCCCCCATCCCTCATAAAATGGCCTATAAATGTTGCTTGTCTTTTCCTAATCTTCCTTATGAATGATCTTGGTGTCTTTAGGTATGCTTAAATTTGTATTTAGGTGTGTTTTTTAAATCCCCTGTGCGATAAATTGGACGGAAATGTCAATGCCAGGTGCATATCCTTAGATTATGTGCGCGAATGCATTGATATGTGTACTTAATTTTCTTTTCTTTTTCTTTTTCTTTTTTTCCTGTTGACGTTTTGTATATGTTTTGAAACGGTTATAGCCCTGAGATGGCTCTACGCAGTCGGCTGGGCTTTAAACAACAATAACAATAACAATGTCAGTGTCTGGTGGCTCATGGACGACGGAGTACGCCGACCGTGCGGCAACATACCGTCTCTCAGTGTGAGCAAAATAGCGTGGATACACACACCCAAGAACAATCGGAAGGCTATAAAAAGAAAAAGAACAAAATTTGTATGTGTTTGCTTTTGCAGTTGGTAGTGATGGTAACGGTTTGTTGTTGGTGGTGGTGGTGCTGCTGCTGCTGCTGTTCTTGTTCTTATTGTTGTTACATTATATGATTGTTGTTGGTGATGGTAACGTTTTGTTGTTTGTTGTTGTTGTTGCCGCTGCTGCTGTTATTGTTACTGTTCCTGTTGTTGCTATTGTTACTGTTGTCGTTGTTGTTGTTGTCGTTGTTCTTGTTGATATTGTTATTTTGATGTTGTTGCCACCGTAGTTGTTGCTGTTAATGTCATTGTTGTTGTTGTTTTGCTGTCGTGGGGGGGGGGGGGTGTTGTATTGTTTGTTTTTTCTTTATTTTTGTGTTTTTGATTATTGCTTGTGATGCTGGTGGTGGTGGTGGTGGTGGTGTCTTCGTCGTTGCTGTTGTTATTGTTTTTCTTTTTGTGTTTGTCGTCTCTTCATTGTCGTCGCTGCTGGCGTTGTTGTTGTTGTCGTCGTCGTCGCTTTTTTGCTGCTTTTATTGATGTTATTGTTGTTGCTAGTGATGGTGGTGGTGGTGTGCTTTTATCGTTTTCTTGTTGTTTTTGTTGTTGTCGCTGTTTGTTGTATTTATAATTACTGCTGTTGTTGTTACTGTTGCTGTTGTTGATATTGCTGTCGCTGTCGTTGTTGTGTTGCTTTTCGTTGCTGTACTTGTTATTGCTGTCGCTGTTGCTCTTGTTGTTATAGTTTGCTGTTGTTGATGTTGCTGTTGATGGTACTGTTGTTGTCAGATTCTACCAGCCATAGGAAAAATTGGGTAACGACTAAAACGACGACAATTACAATTACGATAACGATTACAAAGATGACGATGACGACGACGACGATAATAATGATGATGATGTCGATCTCGATGGATTATGTAGCGGTACTGCTGCTGTTTGTGGCGTTATTGTAACAAATGAAAATTGGGATGGTACTGCAGCTCTTCTCTCTCTCTCTCTCTCTCTCTCTCTCTCTCTCTCTCTCTCTCTCTCTCTCTCTCTCTCAATCTATCTAATCTATCTATCTTTCTTTCTATCTTTCTATCTATATATCTATCCATCTCTCTTTCTCTCTATCCCCTCTCTTTCTTTCTATCTCTGTCTCTGTCTCTGTCTCTGTCTCTCTGTCTCTGTCTCTCTCTGTCTCTCTCTCTCTCTCTCTCTCTCTCTCTCTCTCTCTCTCTCTCTCTCTTTCACCCACATCCATATTTTCAACAAGCGTTTTCTGTTTCTGCACTTATTATGTAGGTGTCGTGTTGTCTAAGTGAACAAGCATTCTAGCAACCGGGGTATGTCTATAAGGAATCAGCGTTGTGACACTAGCCACACCACTTCAGCTTACCGTTGGTCGCTCTTTAGCAAAGATAGGGCATACTTTTAACCTGTTATATTTCTATGTTTTTACCGGTCCTCACCTACATAAACGCAGGCGTGCACATGCCCGCGCACACACAAACGCGCACGTGCACGCACAAACACACGCAGACTCTTTCACATACAACTCTCATTCACATACGCGGGCGCGCACGTGCATAACACACAGACACGTGTATCACTCATAGTGAAAAAACGTAAAATCAACGAACGAACACACACACACACACACGCATACACGCGCACACACACACACACACACACACACACCACACATACAAACACATGCACACACATACACACACACACAATCACACACACACACACAACACACACACACACACACACACACATACACACACACACACACACAAACACACACACACACACACACTTTTACCGTTACAAGATTCTTTAACTTAAATTTTTTGGTTTGTTTGTTTTTTCGTTTGTTTGTTTGTTTCTTAAGATGTTTGTTTGCTTGATTGATTGATTGATGATTGATTGATTGGTTGTGTGGCAGTGTTTATGATACGGTGACAGCGACTTAGAGGGATTTTCATCAGGCTGACTATGCGTTTTTTTGCAGACACAGCAAGGGAAATGGTGGGGGTGATATGTGACGTCAGCTGCTCACACTGGCTCTTATGCTGCTGCTTCTGACTTTCATCAGTAAGGACCAGATTAGCTGAAGAGCAGCTCAAAGATACAACAACAAGAACAAGAACAATGGATGAGAAAGAAAATAAAACGTTACTAATTATTACTGCGTCTGCTGCTGCTGTGCTGCTACTACACTACTACATGCTGTTTGCTGCTGCTGCTGCTGACTACTAACTACTACTACTAACTATGCTGCTGCTACTACTACTATACATACCACACACCGCACGCACCATATCACCATATTTAACTACTGCCAGTACTATTTTGCACAACTACTGCTCTGCTGCACTTCTCTACTATTGTTACAAACATATCTAACTACTACAATGTGTATACTACTGCTATTACTACTAATATTGTTCCTTATCTTCTTTTCTCTCCTCCTACTACTACGAGGGAAATTAATTCAGATTGTATTTCATATTTCTTCTCTTTTCTTTCCTTCTCGTTTACTTAAGTAATTTTGTGTTTTTTTTTGTTGCTTGTTTTGTTTATTTGTTTGTTTGTTTTTTGTTTGTTTGTTTTTTTGTATTATCTTTTTTTATTCTTATAATCTCTGTTTCTCATTCCTTCCTTACTTTTTCGGTCTGTTTTTTTGTTTTGTTTTGTTTTGTTTTTATTTTTAAAACCGTTTATTCAAATGAGCACACCAAAATCCAGAGACCTATCCACCTACACACACACACACACACACACACACACACACACACACACACACACACACACACACACAACACACAACACTACACTACTACACGCACGCACACACACACACACCTGCACACACACACACACGCACGCACACACACACATTGCAAACACATTTATAGAGATATAGATGTATTGGTTATCATTGCTATCAATATTCATGTATGTCATGTACTGTTTTGTACAGTATTGTTTCTATGGTATGTTGCAGTTTAAGTGGAATATCTGCTTCAGATGATCAAGGTAAGATAAACCACACAACGCAAAAGCACACATACACGTTTGCATTCACAACATGCACACACACATTCGAACACACACACACACACACACACCCTCTCTTCTCTCTCTCTCTCTCTCTCACACACTCACACACACACACACACACACACACACACACACTCACACTCACACACACACACACACACACACACACACACACACACACAACACAACACAACACACACACACACTCACACACAGAGGCATACATACACACATGTTAACATACAGACCTCATCAACACACACAGACATACACACACACATAGACTCACATACACACATACACACAAACACACACAAACATACCTGTAAACACACAAAGACATACATGCACACAGAGGCACACGCATGCACACATATACATACACACGTACACACGCTTCCAGCAGACATACATGCACACAGAGGCACACGCATGCACACATATACATACACACGTATACACGCTTCCAGCAGACATACACACACACGCGCGCGGTCACGCGCAAACTTGCACACACATGCACACACACACACACACATACACACATACATGCACGCACGCACTCAAACACATGCACACACACACACATATACATGCACATATATTCACACACGTACACACACAAAACACACATATATTTGAACACAATGTAATGATGCTTTGAATCATTGATAGACAGAGACATGGACACAGACAGCAACAGACAGACAGACACAACAGGAGCACAGAATATGAGACCACCTGGTGATGGTCGACACTGCTGACCATCTGATCTGGTCAAGATGTCCTTACCTCAGTTCTTTATACAGACCAGTCGCCGTGCTGTGGTGCTTAGCGCAACGGACTACCGACTGGAAAGTTGTGGGTTCGAATCCCCCCATCAGTCCATTCAAAAATCATTGTGGGAATTTTCGGCTCTAACCTAGAGTTGGGCGTGCTATGGGCTGATTGGGAAGACTGGGACCACGTAGTCGAGTCTCATCCATTTCACGGATGCGTCAATGAGAGTTGTTGCTCAAATCTTATGACCAGCACCGGAGGTGTCTATATCTTAAGGGCAAATTCCTAAACAATGTTCACTTTACAGATAACATTCAAGAACTCTCTTCCTAATGCCTATCAATTAACATCAGGAAGAGAGTTCTTGAATGTTATATAGAACCAATACTGTTGTACGGTTGCGAGGCGTGAACAGTCAACAAGCAAAGCCAGAACAAGATTGTGGCAGCCGAGATGTGGTTTCTAAGATGAATGTTGAGAGTTCCATGGACAGTAAAGAAAACAAACGAGACAGTATTGATGGAGGCAACACAAGTAGATCACTCATAAGGAAGATTAGGAAAAGGCAGGCATTTATAGGCCATTTTATGAGGAAAGGGGAATTAGAGCACCTGGTCACAACGGGAAAGCTGGAGGGAAAGGGAGCACCAGGTAGACCCAGGGAAAAGATACTAGACGGACTTGCAGAGTGGCTGGGGACAAGGAGGGTGGAAGAGATGCTTGAGGCAACCAGTAATAGAGACAGATGAAAGTCCATAATCGCCAACGCCATGCGGCAAGGCACCTGATGATGATGATGATGAGATTTTGTGTATACTAAGATGTAAACCATGGAAAATCCATGATATTATAAGATCTTGATATGAGAGAACAAGAAAAGAAAAACAACAGCACTGTATGGGTATCACACGAGGCAAATCTTTTTATGTAAACGAACATACAGTCACCAACACAAAGATGCGTGCAGACATACATAATTATATGCATGTGCGTACACACGCACGTAAACAATACTTATACAGGGACTCATAATGGCGAACGCACATACCGCTGACGAAGGCTCAGAAACAAGTCGATGAAACGGAAACAAATATTATCTCGGACAACCAATCTTACGAGTGAAATGTGAACAGTAGGTTTAATTGTTGTAACAAAATTGTTGATTGTTTAATTGTTGAAACAAAAATAAGCTAATGCTTAATCAGTACTTTGTTATACTAAAAGGTAAACAGATGCTCACAGTTTAAAAGAGAATAGGTTTTGAAATC
>JAPXFY010000019.1:29132035-29159535 GCA_030674185.1 Monoplex corrugatus
TATGTGTGTGTTGTGTCCTTGGTTACGTTTAAATTTGTATTCAGGTATATTTTTTAAATCCTCTGTGTCATGAATTGGACGGAGTGGTCAGCACCAGGGCATCTCCCTAGATTATGTTCGCGGATGCATTGATATGCATACATTTTTTTTTCTGTTTTTTTCCTGTTGAAGTTTTTATATATATATTATACTGAGAAACGGTTTTAGCCCTGCTATATGGTGCTGCGCAGTCGGCTGGGCTTTATACAAAAATAATACAACATCTGATGTTTCTTCAAGCTGACAGTGACCCTGCAAAATAGAAAATGTGGATATTCTGTAATAATATATGTATGAAAAAAGGAGAGTGTTAAAAAGGCTTAACCTTTTTAGTGGGATTTTCTTTTTGGTTTGGTTGGTTGGTGGGTGGGTGGGTGGGTTGGTTGGTTGGTTGGTCTGGTAGGTTGGTTGGTTGGTGGTTGGTTGGTTGGTTGGTTGGTTGGTTGGTTGGTTGGTTGGTTGGTTGGTTGGTTGGTTGGTTGGTTGGTTGGTTTGGTTTGGTTTGGTTCGGTTTGGGTTGGTTTGGTTTGGTTTGATGCCTTTTTGTTTGGCTGGTTGGTTGGTTGGTTGGTTGGTTGGTTGGTTGGTGGTTGGTTGGTTGGTTGGTTGGTTGGTTGGTTGGTTGGTTGTTTGGTTTGGTTTGGTTTGGTTTGGGTTGGTTTGGTTTGGTTTGATGCCTTTTTGTTTGTTTGTTTGTTTGGTAGGTTTGTTGGTTGGTTGGTTGGTTGGTTAGTTGGTTGGTTGGTTGGTTGTGGTTGGTTGGTTGGTTGGTTGGTTGGTTGGTTGGTGGGTTGGGGGTTGGGTGGTCGGGTCGGATCGGGTCGGGTCGGGTCGGGTCGGGTCGGGTTGGCTGGTTGGTTGGTTGGCTGGTTGGGTTGGTTGGTTGGTTGGTTGGTTTTTTAACCCAACTGCTCCCCACCCCCACACCATTCCTTTTATTTCCTCCGATTTTTTCCCCACTGGCAGACAAAGATGGACTAGCGGAAATGATACCAATCCGCACTATCCCCGCCTTTCTACGGAGTCCACCATTCGACAACAAGGGTGGTAACTCCTCGTGCCTGAGCTTTCAGTTTTGGTTGTCTTCTCCTGACACCAGCCAGCTGAACGTGACGGTTGGGTCAGGGGAGACGACCGGTAGTCAGGTGTGGCGGTCTACAGCCACGGAACTACCAAAGAGATGGAACGACATTGCCGTCAATATAACTGCTGCTACGCCGTTTTGGGTAAGCTGAATTTGACACGACTCTTAACAATTTCCATGGACTGGGTTGAGGTCTTTTTGACAGAACCATGGAGTCAAGATCTGGGGCTGTCCCAACCTAAAAGATAAAAACTGGCCTGTCTGCTGCCTGTTCTTAATGCTTCAACCATTCTGGTGGTGTAAACTTACTGTTTCATAGACTATTCTCGTGGTGTCAAGTTAGAGTTTCATAGACAATTCTGGTGGTGTCAACTTAGTGTTTCATAGACCACTCTGATGGTGTCAACTTAGTGTTTCATAGACCATTCTGGTGGTGTCAACTTAGTGTTTCGTAGACCATTCTGGTGGTGTCAACTTAGTGTTTCATAGACCATTCTGGTGGTGTCTACTTAGTGTTTCATAGACCATTCTGGTGGTGTCAACTTAGTGTTTCGTAGACCATTCTGGTGGTGTCAACTTAGTGTTTCATAGACCATTCTGGTGGTGTCAACTTAGTGTTTCGTAGACCATTCTGGTGGTGTCAACTTAGTGTTTCATAGACAATTCTGGTGGTGTCTACTTAGTGTTTCATAGACCATTCTGGTGGTGTCAACTTAGTGTTTCATAGACCCAATTCTGGTGGTGTCTACTTAGTGTTTCATAGACTATTCTGGTGGTGTCAGCTTAGTGTTTCATAGACCATTCTGGTGGTGTCAACTTAGTGTTTCATAGACAATTCTGGTGGTGTCAACTTAGTGTTTCGTAGACCATTCTGGTGGTGTCAACTTAGTGTTTCATAGACCATTCTGGTGGTGTCAACTTAGTGTTTCATAGACCATTCTGGTGGTGTCAGCTTAGTGTTTCATAGACCATTCTGGTGGTGTCAACTTAGTGTTTCATAGACTGTACTCGTGGTGTCAACTTAGTGTTTCATAGACCATTCTGGTGGTGTCTACTTAGTGTTTCATAGACCAATTCTGGTGGTGTCACCTTAGTGTTTCTAGACCATTCTGGTGGTGTCAACTTAGTGTTTTATAGACAAATTTTGGTGGTGTCAACTTTAGTGTTTCATAGACAATTCTGGTGGTGTCAACTTTTTTCATAGACTATTCTGGTGGTGTCAACTTAGTGTTTCATAGATATACTCGTGGTGTCAACTTAGTGTTTCATAGACCATTCTGGTGGTGTCAACTTAGTGTTTCATAGACCATTCTGGTGGTGTCAACTTAGTGTTTCATAGACCATTCTGGTGGTGTCTAAACCCTGTGTTTCATAGACCATTCTGGGTGAGTGTTCAAAACTTGGTGTCGTTTCATAGACCATTCTGGTGTGTCAACCTAGTGTTTCATAGACCATTCTGTGGTGTATGTGTTCAAATCTTGTAAGTGTTTCATAGACCATTCTGGTGGTGTCAACTTACTGTTTCACAGGTCCCTCTTCCCTCACTTTCATCCCCTGCCCTATTCTACGATCTTGCCAGTGCAAAGTGTTCTGCGCAGGTTCAAGGTGTCTGCCCAGATAATCGCTGACAGATTTGGGTAGAGCGCATGTAGAGTTGTCCCGAGCGTGATGAATCCCTGTGGAACAAACTTCAGAGATACTATGGGATGGCTGGAATCTTGCACTGAGCAGAGTTGCTAGTGAAAAGTTTAAATTTGTTCATCTGTTCATCGAATTCGGACAATTACAATTCGCTCCATCCTATATTTCAGTGATTATCTAGAAAGTTTTTGACCATGCACAAAACCTTATGCCTTGCAAGATCTTAAAATGAGGCAGTGAAGGTGGAAAGGGATCTATGAAACACAAAGTTGACACCGCCAGCATGATTACTGTTTTTGCACTCAGGGAGGTTACCTTTGTGCTCACTTCTGTTTTCTTTTTCGTCCTATTTTCTACACAACCTTGATGGCCACAGAAGCAGGCACATTTTTTTAGAATGCGATGATGATGATGTCGGTGAGGATGATAATTATGATGCTATGGAGTTCCATCTAGGATTGAGACTGCGTGACAGGGTTGTACTCTACGCTTACTATCGTAACATATCCTGGCGTCAACCAGGCCCGAGAGATACAGACTCCTGCGGTGCTGATCAGAAGATTTGAGTAACACCCTCAATGACGCATCCGTGAAGTGGATGAGATTCGACTGTATGTGGTCCCAGTCTTCCCAGTGAGCCCACAGCACGCCCAACGCGAATCTATCCTTGTCTCCGCAAGCACATCTTCCACCCTCTCTGTCTTCAGCTACCCTGCAAGTCGGTCCAGTATTTTTTCCCTGGGTCAACCTGGTGTACTCTTTCCCTCCAGCTTTCCCGTTGTGACCAGGTGCTCTAATTCCCCTTTCCACATAAATTGGCCCACAAATGTTGCTTGTCTTTTCCTAATCTTCCTTATCAATGATCTTCTTGTGTCTGCCTCCATCAAGACTGTCTCGTTTGTTTTCTTTGCTGTCCATGGAACTCTCAACATTCTTCTTAGAAACCACATCTCGGCTGCCTCAATCTTGTTCTGGCTTTGCGTGTTGACTGTCCACCCTCACAACCGTATAACATTATCGGTACTATATAACATTCAAGAACTCTCTTCCTAATGTTAATTGATAGGCACAAGACCTCACTATCGCATGGATAATCTGTTACAATGTACTCACAATGAGGGAGTGTTGTGTGGTCGAGAGAGAGCACTTGTCATAGTTCTACTAATGCAGTTTGAGCCTGACTAGGCAAAAAGCCTTGTGCGATAGGTTTTCAGTTCACCCAGCTGTGAATTGGAACCTGGCACTCTTCATGTTTACATAAAGTTAAGCCTTTGACTCCTACTCCTTATCCACTAACTGCAAAAACTTAAACCCCTTGACTCCCTCACCCTATTCACCTGCAAGAAGCTGGTGGACAGGGTGAGGGAGTCAAAGAGTTAAGTTTTTGCGTTGCTGGCATTGTTGACAATGCAGGATGCTGGTAGACAGCGTGAGGGAGTCGAAGGGTTAAGCAACAATGCACATGCTGTTTGGACCGTGATGCAGAACTAAGGTCTTTACTGTTTTGCAACATAGGGATGTCTAGTTTCCTTGAGATAGTGTCTCTTCCCTTCATCTGTCTTCTTCACAGATCTTATTTCTGTATTCTAGATCATTGACCTGTATTTTCTAAATCTCTCCATAATTTTCCCAAAAAATAAAGGACTATGACTGCCTACAGCTAGATAACTACAATCATACACACAACCAATGAGACTATGACTGCCTTTACAGCAGGATAACTACAATCATACACACCACAAATGAGACTATGTCTGCCTTTACTGCAGGGTAATCTACAGATCATGACCACACCACACAATAACGGACTATGACTGCCTTTACAGCAGATAAACTACAATCATACACACACACAAATGACGGACTATGACTGCCTTTACAGCAGGATAAACTACAATCATACACACACACAAATGACGGACTATGACTGCCTTTACAGCAGGATAAACTACAATCATACCACACACAAATGACGGACTATGACTGCCTTTACAGCAGGATAAACTACAATAATACACACACACAAATGACGGACTATGACTGCCTTTACAGCAGGATAAACTACAATCATACACACACACAAATGACGGACTATGACTGCCTTTACAGCAGGATAAACTACAATCATACACACACAAACCTGCTCCTTCTGCCAGGTAGGTAAAGATGTATGTATTGATATACTTAAATGAGTGGCACAGTTAGAAACCCTGTTCACCTGTCGGCGACATCATTCTTGGTAGTAGCTGCTGATGCATGCCCCGTCAGATGTCTCCATCCACTTCTGTCTACAGTCCTTCTGTAGAACAGGGCTCCCACTTTTCCGCGAATTTGCGGATTTCCGCTAAAACCGAGAGTGAAAATCCGCAACAACAAAAAATTCCGCGAAAAAATATAAAAAAACTATAAATTAAGCTCAGATATGTGTCAAACTGCGCCAGGGATTTTTGCTTTTCCTCGGTGGGAGCCCTGGTAGAATTCATCTTTCGGCAACTTCGTCCATTTGGCTATGTTCTCCACACAGGAAGTCGGTGGTCTTCCTTGTCGTCTCTTCCCTCCATTTTGCCCTGGGCCACAGTCTTCATTACATGGCAGCTCTGATGTCTCATAGCATGTCCAAATTATTTCAATGGAAGCCCTAGCCTGCTTAAAAAGAAAAGAAGAAGAAGAAGCGAGGGTGAGAAGACAGGTCCCAATGTCTCTACCACCTCACTCCCGTACGACCTCAAGGTTATGGGACAATGTTCATCTCTCTATAAACTAAATCATCTATAAACTAAGTCATCTCCCGTTCATTCGTCAGGTCAAAATCGTCGCCTGTAGAAGCAACTGGTTTGCCGACGTCCAGCTGCGAGATATCCAAGTTCTGACGTCACAGTGCTCAGACCTACGTCACAATATGTCTGCTGATGGAGTCACCATTACGGAGAACCGGCCCCGGACTACACGTCACACCGCCACTAGGACCCCCGACCACATCACCACATCTAGCGCAACCACATCTTCGTCTACTAACAACCACATCAACACCCAGTACAACCACTTCCACACAAACTAAAACCAGTGCCAGAGTGACCTCAGGAGTACAATCAACGACACAAGGTAATATCAGTAATAATAATAATAACAAGGAGAAAGATGTGACAGTGACGATGAGAAAGACGACGACCACCCGATGACGACCACTCTGACGACGACAACTACGGTGATTGATGGTGATGATGGTGATGATGATGATGATGATGATGATGATGGCGACGACGACGACGACGAAGATGAGAAAGAGTACAATGACGATGAAGATGGGGAAGAATACAATGACTATGATAACAGAATGAGGACGACGATGACGGTGATGATCATGAGGTTGAGGAGGAGGAGGGTGACGACGATGAGAAAGAATACAATGACGATGAAAATGAGGAAGAATGCCATAACGATAATAACAGAATGATGATGATGGTGATGGTGATGGTAGTGACGGTGGTGGTGGTGGTGGTGGTGGTGGTGGTTTAAATATGTCTACAACTCCTTACTACTATCGCGTCTACTGTCACCACCACTTCTACCACCACCACTACAACTGCCACCATCACCACCACCACCACCACCACCACCACTGCCACCACCACCACTGCCACTATCGCCACCACCACCACCACCACCACCACCATAACTGCCGCTTTTGCCACCGTCGCCGCCAGGTCCGCAGACAAGATCACCACTTCGACACCCATCACTAACACAATGACACTGAAAATGATATGACCACATCAACAACTGAGACAATTGCTGCTGTCCTGATTTCATAGACCAGTCATCGCCATCGTCATTATCACCATAATCCTCACTGCTATCACTACTCCTGCTCTGTCACTGCTGCTGCTACTGCTACTGCTATGTACTACCAACTGCCACTACAACCATCACTTCTATTACTGCTATCACTTTGACTACCATCACTATCATCAAAACCACCACCACTGCTACTACCACTACTATTGCTGCTGCTATTGCTGTTTCTGCTGTTGCTGCTGCTGCAAATGTCACCACATCTCCACTACAGTTACAACCATTACCACTTCTACTTCAGCTACTATTGCTGCTCCTCCTTCTCCTTCTTGCACCGTCAGATAAGTCGTTTATGATATTAGTAGCAGCAATAGCAGTTGTAATAGCCCGTCATAGAGGAATAAGTAGTAGTGGTAGTAGAAGTAGTGGTGGGAGTAAAAGCAAAAATACTAGTAATATTACCTTATCAGTAAAATGGGAGTCTGAAATTTTTCAAGAAAAAGATTTATGATACTCCAACAATTCCATTGAATAAGTAGTAGTGGTAGTAGTAGTAGTAGTAGTAGTAGTAGTAGTAGTAGTAGTAGTAGTAGTAGTAGTAGTAATAGTAGTAGTAGTAGTAGTAGTAAGGGTAAGATCAAAAATAGTAGTACTAGTGCCTTATCAGTAAAATGGGAGTCTGAAATTTTTCAAGAAAGATTTATGACGCTCGAACAATTCCATGTACGCTTCACTCAGTCTGCAGTCATTATCTGGCAGACTGTCTGAGTCTGCGGGGATAAAATCCCTACGTATTTGTAAGGTTTTTAAAAGGGGAGAGTGAGGCGGGGGCCAGAAGAAATAATCACGAAACAATAAATTGACACCACCAGAATGATTGCAGCATTAAGAAGGGCAGTGAACAGGCCAGTTTTTATGTTCCAGGCTGGGACTGAACTCGAGACATAAAATTTTAAATCCACGGCAGAAAATTCTTTACAATAGCAGCAGCAACAATTATACTAGTAACGGTAATAGTAATGTTGTTGTTCCCACTGCTGAAGTAATTGTTAGACGAGTGCTGTGTCTTTAACAGGGACCACTGTCACCAATGGGAACAAAATGCTTAACTGTGCAAATCTGACGTCAGATTAATTAGCAATTGTTTCAGAAGTAAGTGACACGTCTTTTTTCTACATCAAAATTAATATAAACGCGACAAATCAGGGTAAAGAGATAAAAGTTTACAAAAAGAGAAAAAAAAGCTCATTTGACAATTTCAACATAAAATGAGCACTTCCTGGTTTTATCGGGATACAAGACCATTGCACTTAAGGCACCGGCACCGCGAGACGCTAAGTTTCGCCTGTTTAGGGGAGCCTGGCAATGATGGGGAAATTGCCACTGCCGCTGTCAACAACACTGGAACTCGTTACGGAAGATCTTTCGCTTACGTGTTTTGGTAACTGAAAGCCAGTTCTGTGACCAAAAAGGCAAGGATATAGTTTCATTTCGATCTACAACAAGAGATTTTGGGTGTTGGTAATGACTTATAATCCGAATAACAATATTCTTTGCAAAATCCAAAACAAGTGTGACTGCCCGCGTTCAAGCAAACAGGAACCAGAAAAAACACGAAAGAAGAATATGAACGCGTTTTTAATACAACAAAACAAGACAGGCACAAATTTTCAGCCAACTGGCCTTTGTCAAGCGTAAGATTACAAACAAACAAACACTAGATATAAAAAATTTGAGAAAAAGACTGAAACTTCCCTGCTGCTGTCTTCAAGGTGAGAAAAGGAACAAACTGACCAAGATGACATCATAATGTGGGTGTTGGCCGAAAATTTGCGCCTGTCTTGTTTTGTTGTATAATCAAAGGACATAACTCTTGAGAATTATCTCCCATGATGTAAAGAACTTTTCAAATCTAACACAGTTTGCGCTACCCATTCAGCTAGCATAGAAGCAGATACAAAGTACAAAAACAGTAAGCTCAGAACACTCCTCAAAAAAGGAGCGCCCAAGCCTACCTTTATACTCTGCAACTACCCTACACACAACTATGAGAGAGGGGAGAAAGACATACAATATATTGGTCTTATGTTCTAGATTGACATAGTCTTTTATTCTTGAACTGACCAAACACACACACATAGACAAGACAGAACATATACAGGGTTGTTTCCGAGGCATATAGGTAATATCAAAGAAATAACAGGGAAGCAGGGAGAATTTTTATAATATAATCAAAGGACATAACTTGAGAATTATCTCCCATGTTGTATAGAACTTCTCAAATCTAACACAATTTGCGCTACCCATTCAGCTAGCATAGAAGCAGATACAAAGTACAAAAACAGTAAGCTCAGAACACTCCTCAAAAAAAGGAGCGCCCAAGCCTACCTTTATACTCTGCAACTACCCAACACACAACTATGAGAAAGGAGAGAAAGACATACAATATATTAGTCTTTTATTCTTGAACTGACCAAACACACACACATAGACAAGACAGAACATATACAGGGTTGCTTCCGAGAGAAGCATTACGAACACACGCGTGTTCTTGTTGTCGTTTGGTTTGATTTTCATGAAAGTGGGGGGGTTTGTTGTATGAAATACGCGTTCATATTCTTCTTTCGTGTTTTTTTCTGGTTCGAATATACTTTGCGCTGTAAGAGATGAACGTACCACTTTGCTTCACACCGTAGGGATCACTCGGTAGTTTTGTTCGTGCGTTTCGGTTTGTTACCTGTTTGCGACAGGGATCTGATAACGACACAGCAGACGAGATTGAAGATCCTTATATGACGTCATTAAAGTGAAATGACGTAATATGGGCTCGTGACGATGCGACATACGTGAAGTCATTGTGTTTGCAGAAAAAATTCCTGGCGAGCTGTGCTGGAAGGACTGGACCAACCGTGGTTGGATAGAATGTGAGTACGCGAGTGCGTTTGTCTGTGTTCCACTGTTTCAGTGCGCCTATAACTGTCTGCCTGCCTGTCTGTTCATATGTCTGCCTTTGTCTCTCTGTTTGTCAGATAGTCAGAATACCGACGAAGAAATAAATGAAAATGTATCTTACTAATTCTACAGGGGGTGGGAGGGGGGAGACAGGGCTTTTATAGCTAGTCTTAGGTAACAATAGCGTGCATTTATAGAATTATAATCAATCATTTTGAAGAAGGCAGTATACGCAAACACACCCAAATGCACACACTAGCACACTGACACACACAATTACACACACGCATGCACGCACATGCTCACGTATGCACGCAGAGAAGCATTACGAAAACACGCGTGTTCTTGTCGTTTGGTTTGATTTTCATGAGGGGGGGTGGGGTCTTTTTTCTTTCTTTCTTTCTTTCTTCTTTCTTTTTCCTTGAGGGTGTCTTCTGAGTGAAGTGTTGATTAATATTATTTGGGAGGGGTTGTTTTGCTTTTTGTTGCTTTCTTTCGTAGGATGGGGTGGTTGCATGGCATAATTTACTTTTCATTAAGACATATTAACAATATCAGAACACCTCCTAGGACCAGCTCTTCAAAACTAGTTGATCGTCAAAGATTTTGTTACATGCCCACTGCACGGGTGTTTCATTCTTTCCGTCTTTGATTGATTGATTGATTGATTGATTGATTGATTGATTGATTGATTGATTGATTCATTCATTCATTCATTCATTCATTCATTGATTGTAATCTGTCGTGTGTACTTTAAGCGTTGGCATTTTTATGCTGTAATTTGTGAGCTTTAATTTCTGAATACTGGAACTCTGCCCACCTTTCTGTTCTTGTTCTCGTTCTTGTTGTACTTGTTCTTGTTCCTGCTCTTGTTCTTGTTCCTGTCTCTGTTTCTGTTCTTGGTCTTCTTCTTGTATCCGTTTCTATTCTTGTTCTTGTTCCTGTTCCTATTCTTGTTCTTGTTCCCGTTCTTGTTCCTGTTCT
Source organism: Monoplex corrugatus (assembly GCA_030674185.1). Classification (NCBI taxonomy): domain Eukaryota; kingdom Metazoa; phylum Mollusca; class Gastropoda; order Littorinimorpha; family Ranellidae; genus Monoplex; species Monoplex corrugatus. The sequence goes on from JAPXFY010000019.1 coordinate 29,142,528, forward strand.
TGCTCTTGTTCTTATTCCTGTTCTATGTTCCTGTTCTTGTTACTGTTTTGTTCCTGTTCTATGTTCCTGTTCTTGTTACTTTTTGTTCCTGTTCTATGTTCCTGTTCTTGTTACTGTTTTGTTCCTGTTCTATGTTCCTGTTCTTGTTACTGTTTTGTTTCCTGTTCTATGTTCCTTTTTCTTGTTACTTGTTTTGTTCCTGTTCTTGTTCCTGTTCTTGTTACTGTTTTGTTCCTGTTCTTGTTCCTGTTCTTGCTCTTGATCTTGTTCTGTTCTTGCCTCTTTCTTGCCCTGTTCAGTTCCTTTTTTTTTTTGTTCTGTTCTTGTTTCGTCTTGTTTTTGTTCGCGTTCTTGTTCTGTTCTTGCTCTTGTTCTCTTTCTCGTTTTGTTCTTGATTGCGTTTATGTTCTCGTTGCCGTTCTTCTTGTTTCGTAGCAGTCTTCTCTTCGGTTCTCGCCTTTTTCTTGTTCTCGTTCTTGTTCTTGACCAGACGAAAAGACCAAGTGCGGAGATCATGCGTGAGGACGAGGCGGCATTTTGACGAGCAAGACGCTCACTTCGGCTTCCGTCCCTCTCATTGTCTCACTTCGTTTCTGTGCGTGGCCTGAGGACTGCTGACGTGTCATGAAGGAGGAGAAGGCGTTTAAGACTGTGGACTTCCTGGTAACATCACTTCTGTTCCTTGTCCTGTCTGCAAGTGGAGGAACTGGTTTGTGGTTTTGTTCTTACAGGTAAGTGAGTGCGTTTGTGTATTTGTGTGAGTATGTTTGTGCGTGTGTTTGTGCGTGTGTTTGTGTGTGGTCTGTCGTTTGTCTGTGTGTCTGTCTGTCTGTCTGTCTCTCTCTCTCTCTCTCTCTCTATATATATATATATATATATATATATATATATCCCCTTCTCTTTCTGTCTCTCTGTCTCTATCTCTGTCTGTCTCTCTCTCTCTCTCTCTCTCTCTCTCTCTCTCTCTCTCTCTCTCTCTCTTTCTTTAACCCCTTCGTTCGCTCATTCTTCCTAATCTATACTAATATTTGTTCATTTTGTCATGCTGTTTTGTTCATTGTGTGACTTGTCAGTAAAACAGTAGTTAATAAGTTTTATAATGAATGGTGACAGATTAAGTTTAAATACCTGGGAACGATCATTTCATCAGACGGCAGATGCACATCAGAAATAGCCAGCAGAATCGGCCAAGCCAAAACAGCATTCAAGAAGATGACAAGCATTCTTACCAACAAATGCCTATCAATTAACATCAGGAAGAGAGTTCTTGAATGTTATATAGTACCGATAATGTTGTACGGTTGTGAGGCGTGGACAGTCAACAAGCAAAGCCAGAATAAGATTGAGGCAGCCGAGATGTGGTTTCTAAGAAGAATGTTGAGAGTTCCACGGACAGCAAAGAAAACAAACGAGACGGTCTTGATGGAGCCAGACACAGATAGATCATTCATTAGGAAGATTAGGAAAAGACAGGCAACATTTATAGGACATTTTATGAGGAAAGGGGATTTGGAGCACCTGGTCACCACGGGAAAGCTGAAGGGAAAGAGAGCACTAGGTAGACCCAGGGAGAAAATACTGGACGGACTTGCAGAGTGGCTGAAGACAAGGAGGGTGGAAGAGATGCTTGAGGCAACAAGAGATAGAGACAGATGGAAGTCCATAATCGCCAACGTAATGCGGCAGGGCATCTGATGATGATGATGATAATGAATGGTTATTGAAGTTAACGGAATTATGTTGATGGTTGTGTTGACAGATACGGATACAAGGAGTCAAACGAATGTGGAATGACATGCTCTCCCTTGGTGAACTCACACTGCTGCCAGAACCCTGCCCCCTTCATAGTTCCACTCTTTCACCTACATCCATCATTCTCACTACCAACACCAACACCAACACCAACACCAACACCAACACCAACACTACCAACCGCACCATCAGCATCACCACTTCCGACGCCAAGGCCCATGTCTCATCCATGTACACATCACCATTGCCGAACTCCGCCACCTCGATCAGTGAACCTTCAAGACCCTCAGCGTCAACCGTCGCCTCGACGACAGCAGTGACGTCATCAACACAAATGACGTCACCAACGATGACTTCATTACCGACAATGACGTCACCACCGATGACGTCACCACCGGCGATGACGTCATCAAGAACAAAGACGTCCGCAGCATCGACATCTCAAACATGGTCGTCTTCATCGCCGCTATCGTTGTCAACAGTCACATTAACAACCACGTCGCCAACAGCATCAGAGTCAACAAGGAAGGCACAGACTGTTTCTTGGACTCAACACTGTACAACCACTACAGATCGTGAACCGGGACCGCTACATAACACAACGAATGGTGATTTGGGGCCACTGCAAAGTACAGCTACAATAAACAGTGAATCGACTACTACTACTACTACTACTACTACTACTACTACTACTACTACTACCACTACCACTATTACCACTACTACTACTGATGGTGGAGTGAAACCACTACGTACAACAACAGTGGCGAGTAGTGGCGGTATACTGTGGCTTCGAGCCTCGTCAGGTGGCGAAACATCGCCAGAGCCAACGCCAGCCACCATCGTTGGTGTTCTGTTTGCTGTTCTTGTCGTGGTTATCGTAGTCGTTGTTGGCCTTGTCTTCGTGTACAGGCGTGGTTATAATGTCATATGTCTTCGCTACCTCAGGTACGTGTTGGGTCTGGTTAGTGTCGCACTATGGAGTACGGGGGAGAGTGTGTGTATGGGGAGGAAAGGAAGTGGTGTGTGTGTGTGTGTGTGTGTGTGTGTGTGTGTGTGTGTGTGTGTGTGTGTGTGTGTGTGTGTGTGTGTGTGTGTGTGTGTGAATGAATGGATTAGTGTGTGTTTGGTGCCTTGGGGTTGGTGTGTTCGTGTGGGAGAGCTTTTGTGTGGGGCTCTGAAGATCTGCTGACATCACTTAAGAAAAGGAAATTCCGTCGATGTGGCCATGTAACAAGAACCAGTGGATTTGCGAAATCACTCCTCCAGGGAACTGTTGAGAGATAAAAACAGACAAAACACACACACATACAAAAACCGTAAAACTGACAACATTGTGGAATGGACAGAAAAACCATTTGCAGAGACAAGGCTTTGGTACACAACCGACAGAGCTGGCGTAATCCGGTGAACAGTTCCTTGGAGCGGCACCCCATTGACTTCACGGAGCTGAGAGAGAAGAAAAAGAAGAAGAAGAAAGAGAAAAAGAAGACGGAGGAGGAGAAGAAGGAGAAGAAAGCAGAAGAAGAAGAAAAAAAGAAGACGATGATGATGGTGATGGTGGTGGTGGTGGTGGTGATGATGATGATGGTGATGATGATGATGATGATGATGATGGTGAGTTCCTTAGAGCGGCTGCCCATTGACTTCGCGGAGCTAAGGGAGAAGAACAACAACAAAAAGAAGAAGAAGAAAAAGAAGAAGAAGAAAAAGAAGACAGAGGAGGAGAAGAAGAAGAAGAAAAAGAAGAAACAGAAAAAGATATACAAGAAATAGAGAGAAGGAGATGATTATGATGATGATGATGATGATGATGATGATGATGATGATGATGATGTTGTTGAAGAGAGGAAGAAAAAGGAGAAGAAGTGCTATCATCACTGAAATAGGAATATACGTGGACATCAGTGAAGTTGTATGCGTACATTATAATTGTGTAAATAGAAGCATCCTCAAGGTCGTGACATGTGCAGATTTCGTGATGACGAGGAGTCTTTGGACGTCAGTTTCCATAACAACTCTTCTCAAACGGCAGACGATAACCGTGTTGTTATCACTTGTAAGTCTCATCTCTCTCTCTCTCTCTCTCTCTCTCTCTCTCTCTCTCTCTCTCTCTCTCTCTCTCTCTCTCTCTCTCTCTCTCTCTCTCTCTCTCTCTCTCTGAGTGAGTGTTTGCTTGTGTATGTATCTATGTGTGTGTGTATGTGTGTCTGTGTCTGTGCACACGCGTGTGTGTGTGTTGTGTCTGTTGTGTCATTGTGTGTCCATGTGGCTGTATCTGCGTGTCTGTGTATGTGTGTGTGTTTGTTTCTTGTGTGTGTTGTGTGTGTGGTGTATGTGTGTGTGTGTGTGTGTGTGTGTGTGTGTGTGTGTGTGTGTGTGTGTGTGTGAAATATGTTGTGTTTTGGTATGTGAGTATGTTTGTTAGTATGTCAGCGTGAGTACGCGCATAAATGTGTATACGTGTGTGCGTGCATTGTTTATGTGTATGTGTGAAGTGTATTTTTTCTACCATGTGTGTTTGTTAGTATGTTTGTTGCATATGTGGGTATGTATGTGCATACATGCCTGCGTGTATTTGTATGTATGTATGTGTGTACATGTATGTATGTATGCATGTATTATGTAAGCGTGCCGTTTGTGTGCATCCAGATAGATAGATAAATATGTGTGTGTTTAAGTACGTGTGCTTGCGTGCGCGTGTGTGTAAGTGTATGTATATGTGTGTATATGGGTTGCCGCGTGTGTGTGTGTGTGTGTGTGTGTTGTGTGTGTGTGTGCGTGCGTGTGTGTGGTGTGTGTGTGTGTGTGTGTGTGTGTGTGTGTGTGTGTGTGTGTGTGTTACCGATGTGTTGGTCCGTTGCAGGTCATACAGAACAGACATCTGGGCCTACAGCAGCAGACAACGGGACAAGGGACCAGCCCACAGTTGTCAGGTTCAGTTCGAGGCATCCCGACCATGTCAGCTTTTTCAGAGAGGCCTCCTCCGCTGGGGTGCCCACAAGGTCCTCTGAAGCTTAAGTCAAAGTCAAGACATGTAGGTCAAAATCTGAGGCCAAGGTTAACCTGGAATTCTAGATCAATGCGGTTTTGATCCATCAGTACGTAAGACTAACTTTATCAAAAGTAACTAAAGTTTGGCTATCAAAATATTTGTAAGTATAGGAGAGCCCGGAGTGGATGAAGACATACAGGATGGGAGAAGTACTTGCAGCGACAAAGGATAGATTCATATGGAGGGCCATGATCACCAACGCCATTCAGCAGGGCACATGATGATGACTGGTGAATGTACATGGAAACATTGCGTAGATGTCAGAGCAGAGCGAGTGGCTGATACGTAGACCATACTCATAAGAGGGCTAGCTAGGTACTCGTGATAAAATTCGTGTACATGCTGACAATTCGGTATGAACAGAATATGCGTAGTGTTTGTGTAGATTCTGATATGAACTCCTCATCATCATCAGTCTTGTAACCAGTGTGGTCGTCGGAGATGGCAGATAGGGGTGGGGTGGGGAAGAAAATGATAAGACAGGATCCTCCATCTCTGTCTCTGGGGTGCAACATGAAACAGTTCAAGCATGCTGGTGCTAGTTGGTTCTATCTTTAATTTTCGTATTTGCCACCCTGCTTTTCTTCTGTCGATTTCTGTGACAGATCCTTCCATGGTACCGCGTAGAACACCCATGGACAGCGTATCATGGTAGGTGATATAAACAAACCAAGCAAACTGGCACTGTTTCGCTATGGGCGGGAATGTAAGAGTATCTGATCAAACCGCTGGACATTTGCGGGAAGATCGTTTGTGAAGGGTAAATGTGTGGAAGTTAGCTATATAGACTTCTTGGGGCACGTCGAGTGATGAAAAAAGCTGGGCAGAGTGTTTGTTAAACACTTCAGGTATCTGCTGATTGATTTGATTGATTGATTGATTGATTGATTGATTGATTGATTGATTGGGTTGGTTGGATTGTTGATTGATGATTGATTGATTGATTGATTGATTGATTGATTGATTGATTTCGTTCAGTTTATGTTATCACCCACCCCAGGTGATATGGCCGACATGGAAGGTAGGGTGGTTAAGGAAAGGGTAGGGGTAGGTGTGTGCATACATTATTCATTATTGCGACTATGCTCATCACCCGTAAGATTTGACTGAAACCAGCTGTGTAGTAGTTGTAATCGTACTTTTAAAGTTGTAATTCAAATTTGCTATATCAAATATTGTGCTCATGTGCTTGTATATAAGGTGTAATTCAAATATATGTACATAGTTATTCCTCGTGTGCTTTTAAAAGTGTTGTGCCATTTGATTATGATTATGGTTATGATTATGATTATATTATATAACTTACGATTGACATTACAACAGGGTATAATATAACACAATGCATACAGTAAAGTGTACAGCTTAAAATAAGATGTAACAGGTATATATGTCATTGTTGTTTTGTTGTTGTTATTTTCCAGAAATTGACAATGCTTTTCTTTTGTTCGTTCGTTTTGTTGTTTTGTTTCTTTCTACCTCTAATACAACTATCCAAGAAATTAGATGAGTATCAAATTCAGTCACACACAGACCGACCGTGGATGTCACCTATTCTCTTTAACTCATACAGCAAGACAGGTGCACAGTTTCGGCCACCTGGCCTTTGTAAAACATACATAAAGGACAATAAAGAACTAAGTACCAAAACTCTGGGGTAAAAAATAACAACAACAGAACTTTGTTAATATTTCATTGGACTGGAGAAAATGACTTATATGAAAGCATAATGTATTTGTGAATTGTTCGTAGCTGGATGTAGAAAGGACAAATGCGATAATTCAGGGAAGTGAGGTGAATTTTAAAATGTGCGAGTGACCATGCCAAATCATCGTTGTCTTATCCTTGTATCGTAGAGTAACAAACTGTAATGCACTTGTTGAGTGTCTTTTCTTGAGGGAAATGTATAACTGTATGCTTACTTGTACAGAAATACATACATATGATCGAATGGATGCGGAAAATATGAAAGCGAGAAAAGCGTTCTTACCAACAAATGCCTGTCAATTAACATCAGGAAGACAGTTCTTCAGTGTTTCATATCATCATCATCATCATCATCAAGTGCCCTGCCACATGGCGTTGGCGATCATCGCCCTCCATATGCATCTATCCCTCGTTGCCGCAAACACATCTTCCACCCTCTCTGTCCTCAGCCACTCTGCAAGTCCGTCCAATATTTTTTTCCTGGGTCTACCTGGTGTTGTCTTTCCCTCCAGCTTTCCTGTTGTGACCAGGTGCTCTAATTCCCCTTTCCTCATAAAATGGCCTATAAATGTTGCCTGCCTTTTCCTAATCTTCCTTATGAGTGATCTACTTGTGTCTGCCTCCATCAAGACTGTCTCGTTTGTTTTCTTTGCTGTCCGTGGAACTCGCATCATTCTTCTTAGAAACCACATTTTGGCTGCCTCAATCTTGTTCTGGCTTTGCTTGTTGACTGTTCACGCCTCACAACCGTATAACATTATCGGTTATACATAACATTCAAGAACTCTCTTCCTGATGTTAATTGATAGGCATTTGTTGGCTAGAATGCTTTTCATTTTATTGAATGCTCTTTTGGCTTTGCTGATTCCGCTGGCTATTTCTGATGTGCATCTGCCGTCTGGTGAGATGATCGTTCCCATATATTTAAACTTATCAACCTGTCTCAAGGTTGTGCCGTTTGCTGTTATTTTGCATGAGGGGATTTCATGATTTTTACTGATTACCATAACTTCAGTCTTCTTGCTTCTTAGCTCCAGCCCTTTACTTTAGCTTTCTGTTTCTATTATATTAACGAGGTTTTGTAGGTTCATTTCATTTTTTGCAATTAGCACGGTATCATCTGCGTATGGAATGTTGTTTATCATTTTACTCCAACCTTTAATCCAGGGTATTCTTCTAGGTTTCTCATGATGTTTTCACTGTAAAGTGAAAATAGATCTGGTGGCAAAACACAACCATGTCTGACTCCTCTTTTGATATTTTGGAAAGAGCTTATATCGTTTTCTTTTCTCATTGCAGTTGTTTGTTCCCAATACATATTTCTGATTATTCGTAGATCATTTCCATCAATATTAAGTCTTTCTAATTGATCAATGAATTCTTCATGTCTTACCCGATCGAAAGCCTTGGTGTAATCAACAAAGCATATGATAGTTCTTAGGATGTATATGGCATTAATAGTTCCTTCCCTTCGACAAATCCACACTGTTCTGCTATTTATCTTTTGAGTCTATTCCTTGTCCTCATCATTATTCTTAATAGGATTTTTGTTACATGACTCATCAAGCTGATTGTGCGATGGAGTTCGCATTCTATAGCCCCTGTTTTCTTTGGAAGAGCAATGAAAATTGATTTTGACATATCTTTGGGGATTTTTCCAATGTCATAAATTTCATTTAGGAGGACTTTATTTTTTCAATACCAAATTCCTCCAGGGCTTCAGTCATCTCTGTAGTCATAGTGTCTGGTCCTGGGGTTTTTCCCGGTTTCATCTTTTTCAGTGGTGCTCTAACTTCATCTTTTATTATGGGTGGTCCTTCAACGTTCTTTCTTATAATGTGTTCTTCGTTTCTGTCATCTTCAAAAAGGTCTTTAATGTACTTTCCCCATCTATTTAATATTTTGTCTTTTTCCATGATAAGTGTACCATCTTTCGATTTTAAGCAACCAGTTGATGTGCCATGTATTTTTCCTGTGTACAATTTCTTCAGTTCTTCTGTACATACCCTGAGGATCCGTCTTGTGTCGGTTTTCTGTTTCTTTGCAAAGCTTCCTTATTTTCATTGTACCTATTCCTGATTTCTTTGTTTATCTTTCTGTATGTTTCCTCCTTTCTCGTTGCCTTCCTCCGTTCTTCCCTAAGCCTAGAATTTCTTTTGTCATCCAGTTCTTTTTTGCTTTTCTATCTCCTTAGGGATTTCTTCACAAGCTTCATTTATCGAGTTTCTCAACTTTGTACACTGTTCCTCACTGTCACCAACGTCTTCTAGAGCACTGAATTTGTTTTGAACACGTACGTTAAATTTTTTACGTATCGCTTCATCTGTCTTAAAGAGTCCAAGATTTAGGTTAATGTTGCTTTTGGTCTGTTTCCTTTTCCTTAATTTCAGCCTAAATCTTCCCATTACAGGATTGTGGTCACTGTTGCAGTCTGTGCCTGGTAGTGTTTTTACTGTCTTCAAAGAATTTCTATTTCTAAATCTTTTATTGATCAGGATGTAGTCAATCTGATTTTTGGTATTATCTCCTGGACTCACCCATGTCCATTTTCTTCTATTAGGCTGCTCAAACCAGGTGTTTCTACTATGAACTCGTTCAACTGTGCCCATTCTACAAGTTTCCCTCCCCTTTTATTTTGTGTACCAAGGCCACGGGGTCCAACTATATCCTCCACCCTATCCTGTCCCACTTTAGCATTAAAATCTCCCATTATTATTGTAACTTCTTGTGATATACATTGAGCCTTGGCCATCTCTAATACCTGTTAGAAGTTGTCAATTTCGTCCTGAGTACTTGCGGATGTTGGTGCATACACCTGAATGATGTTGATATCAAATGGCTTGCCGTCCAATTTAACCATCAAAACTCTGTCGGACACAGCCCACTATCCCTTAACTGCTTTTGATTTGTCCCTGTCAAGTATGATGCCTACTCCTCTTTTATGTGTGTTTCCACCAGAATATAATTATTATTGTATGCTTTCCTGATGTTATAATGCCTACCCCCTTCCATCTCAATTGCCCTAGTCCTAAAATACTAATGTTAAGCCTTTCCATCACCATTTTGACACTCTAATTTTTCCCCCTGCAGCAATGTCCTGACATTCCATGTTGCGAATTTTTTTTTTTTTTTGAGATTTAACACCGTAGCTTGCTGACGGTCTGGTGTCACCTGCGCGGCATGACGGTCCCAACCGGACGAAGGTGCTCCATAGGAGACCCTATTTACGTCGTTATCCTCATTCTTCTTGTTTTGTCTGGCCATGAATGTTTCTTGGGAAAGTACGATGGTGGTTTCCCGTTGCCTTCCATCGCTTTTTGTACAGTCTCTGCATTAGCCTTTGTTGTTCCCACGACAACCTACAAGGCAGTAGGGGTGATTAGTTATTTAGCCTTATTCTCTCCCGAGATACCCACCAGGCAGTGGTGCTACTTACCCATAGCTGGGGGTCTGGTACGTGGGCACCAGGGCATATCCACACGCTGGTGGGCCTGCGTGCCGCACGTCTGGGGGCCAGACCTCCTCCGAGTCCCTCGAGTTTTAGCCTGAGTCCGTGAGGTGCTCAGTGACCACGTGTCGCCACGAGGAGGCATAACGTAGGGCTTGCTGATGGAGAGGCTATGTACTGACAGAGAGAGACTTACGCCTTCTGCTCTCCTGTTCGCATAGCTGCAAGCAGCAATGTTAGCCAGCGGTGCAGGTTGAAAGTGGAGGTGACAAGCACACGGTCACTAGCCGACACACTAGACCATCACATCTGCCATTTATATGACGGATATTATTGTACGGATGTGAAGCGTGGAAAATCACCTCGCAAAGTCAGAATAAGGTTGAGGCAGATAAAATGAGATTTCTAAGAAGAATGTTACGAGGTCAGCAAAGAAGACAAACGAGACAGTCTTGAAAGAGGCAGACATAAAGTAACATTAATGAAAAAGATTAGGAAAAGACAAGCAACATTTATGGCACATTTGATGAGGCAAGAGAAATCAGAGCACCTGGTCACAACAATAAAGCTGGAGGGAAAAAAAGAGCACAAGGTGGACCCAGGGAAAATACTAGGCAGACTTGCATAGTGGATGAAGACAGACAGGGTGGCAGAAGTACTTGTAGGATAGATTCATCTGGAGGGCCATGATCGCCAACGCCATTGGCAGGGCACTTGATGATGATAATGATGGATGATGATGACGACGATGACGACGACGACGACGGTGGTGGTGGTGGTGGTAGTGATGATGATGATGACGATGACGACGACGACGACGGTGGTGGTTGGTGGTGGTGGTGGTGGTGGTGTAGTGATGATGATGATGTATAGCTGACGTAAGTGGATTGTACCCGGTGTTCAGTGGAGGAACCAGACCGAGTGAAAGTCCCACTGATCCCACTGATAAGGAGACTACCACCACGCCCTTCCAACGACAACTTTCATGAACCACTGACAGCAAAGACCCCAGTCTTGTATTCACCACTGTAAAAAAGACCAAAACAGAGCCTAAAATCATCACTTTTAGAGAACAGTTTATGAACAGCAGTGTCTCAGGAAGTGTTTCAAAAAATCCAAAATTGTCTTCACCTTTTTAACAGTCTATGGTTGTTGTCAGTGTACTGGCACTGAAAGGGTAGATGAAAGCGAAACTGGGATTACCACGATATAAGGGGCCCATTAGCTCAGTTGTTAGAGCGTTATGCTCGTAACTCAGAGGTTGTGGGGTTCAACCCCTCAGTAGGCCACGTTTTACAGATACAAATATTTTCATGTAACCAAGATTGTTGGAATGATAGATACAATACAAGCATAAGACATGAAGGACCATTGACTCTGGAACAATTTTCATGATGCTATGACTATTGATGATTTCATGATAATGAAGATAATGATCATGATGCTATGGAGTTCCATCTAGGATTGAAACAGGGCTGTACTCTACGCTTATTTGCTTGGCATTTTTTTTCCTGCCCCATTTACGTTGCATCAATGGTCACGGAATCGGGAACACTTTTTCACGATGCTATGATGAGGATGACGATGGGGACGATAGCTGCTACAGAGTTCCATCTAAAAGTGAGACTGCGTAAGAGTGTGCATAATATATCATGGCGTCAACTAGGCTGGAGAATTGCAGATGCCTGCCCAGCCGACTGCGTAGAGCCATATCAGGGCTATAACCGTTTCAAAACACACATTACTTCAACAGGACAAAAGGAAAATATACTTAAGCATACATATGAATGCATTCGCGCACATAATCCACGAAGACGCCTCTGGCGTTAACCACTCCATCCAATTCATCGTACATTAAAAAAAAACAAATCGGAATACAAATTTAAACATAACTAAGGACACTGAAATACAAACAAAAACGGGCCTAAAATTTCCCTAGAGTTAAAAATGCGCTTAACTCTTTCCCTGCGGAGCGCACCTATACGTGCGCTGTGTCTTGCTCCGTTGCCTACGGAGCGCACCTATACGTGCGCTGACTGATTGCTCCGTTCCCTACGGCGCGCACCTATACGTGCGCTGTACTTTTGAAAAATTCTTGTAGTCAAACCCTTGCCCTTTAAGTTACAAAACTTATTTCAGACTACAGTGGAATGATCCCACCATAGCATAATGCCGTCATTTATTAATTCAAACCCGGTGTAACGTCCCATCTCGTCCCTCTCTTGCGCAGATCCCCCAGGGGACCTATCGGTGTCCCAGATCGTCCCCCGGGGGACTTACTAATGTCCCAGATCGTCCCCCATGGGACAAATCAGTGTCCTGAATCGTCCCCCGGGGGAATTTCTGGGCAGCCCCCCCCCCCCCTTTGTGCTGTTCTGGTCCCCCCCTGAATTCACCAACATGCCTGTCCCAAAAGGTCCCCCCCCCCCCCTGTAGTACTCTTGTAGGTGCACGTCTGTCTGTCTGTCTGTCTGTCTCTCTGTCTCTATCTCTTTCTCTCTTGCTTTCTCTCTGTCTCTGTCTCTCTCTTTCTCTCTCTCTCTCTGTCTGTCTCTCTTCCTGTCTGTGTCCGTCTCTCTCTCCGTCTCTCTCTCCGTCTCATTCATTCTGTCTCTCTCTCTGTCTCTCTCTCCCACCCCATTCTCTGTCTGTCTGTCTCTCTCTCTCTCTCTCTTTCTTTCCCTCTCTCCCCCTGTTTGTCTGTCTGTCTGTCTCTCTTTCTCTGTCTGTCTGTCTCTCTGTATGTGAGAGAGTGTCTGTGCGTGTGTGTGTGTGTGTGTGTGTGTGTGTGTGTGTGTGTGTGTGTGTGTGTGTGTGTGTGTGGTGTGTGTGGTCGTGCGCGTGTGTGTGCATGTGCTTGCTTTCCCATTTCTTATTACTCACACACACACATACACACACACACACACACACACACACACACACACACACACACACACACACACACACACACACACACACACACACACACACTCATCTAATATCACTCATAGTGAAAAGACGTTAAATCAAAGAACGAACACACACACACACACACACACACACACACATATATATATATATATATAGAATCATTCAGGTAAAAAAGAGAAAACAACAAGTACTCCGATACAAGTCCGAGCTTTCGGCTTTTCAGCCTTCCTCAGGGCACTTTAATGGATAGATCACAACATATATACACACACACACACACACACACACACACACACACACACACACACACACACACACACACACACACACACACACACACACACACACACACACACACACAGTGCGTGACAGATACACAGAGAGAGAGAGAGAGAAACAGAGGGAGAGAGAGACAGAGAAGGGAGTGAGAGAAATCAAATCAAATCACGTTGTTGATAACCTCGTCGACCAGCATGGGCCATCTCAAGGCTGTCACCTCGTAGAGCTTCAACCACGTTTGTTTTTCCGATAAAAAAAATCACATTTTAAAAGTCATTTTGGCCTTGCCAACCAATATGAGTCATCTCAAGGCTCAAATCTCTTTCAAAAATTCCAGGATCGCCCATGACGGGATGTCCCGGAACAAGATCCTTATTGTCTCTGCCGTGTAATGTTCATGCCGTATCTCGTTTAAATCATTGCATGAAATTGAAATATATTTTACTGTGAGAGGCTCATCACATGGAACACACCAAGGGGCCCCTTCACCCTTCAACAAATATGAATGAGTTAAAAAAAGTATGACCAATTCTAAGACGAGTAAGAACTACGTTCTCTTTACAGGTTCCTCCCAATGAAGGAAGGGACTCTAAAAGAGTAGGACGGACTTTAAAAACTTTATTATTCACTTGTTGGCTCCATTCTTCTTGCCATAATGCATAAGTGTAAGAGTGGACTTTACACTTCAGATCAGTAAAGGGTATAACGGAAGTGGACATTCTGTCTGCTGTGGCCTCCTTCGCTACAGCATCTGCGAATACCCACATGACCAGGGACCCAAACCAAAACAATGTTACAGTTTCGATTTTTCAGTACAGTAAATACACTTAAAAAGTCTAGCAGCTCAGGGTGGTTTAAGTTACGACATGATATAGCCTCCAGTGCTGACAGTGAGTCAGAACAAATAATAAATGTCTTTCACTTGGAAGCCAGAATTGTCTCAAGTGTTAGGTTAAGAGCAGTCAGCTCCGCTGGGTACACAGAGCTGTCAGAAGGTATGTGTTTACTGGATTTTTAACACCATCCGACAAAAGGATTGCAGAAGCAGCCACACCATTTCCTGATTTGGAACCATCAGTGAAGACTTTTTCATGTGAGGGATATTGCAGACATAGTTCACTATAAAGGTAGAATGTTTTCCGTAAGATGCAAGGTCGAATCGAACTTCCGGTATATGGTCGGTTGTCTGGAAATTTGGAGTAGTCACAGATCACGCCCCGGTTGATCTCAGCCTTTTCCACATATGGGCGGATACGGATACCAAACGGTGGAATACACATAATACTTTTTTCATATTCTTTCACATATTTTGGATCAAAAACACAATCGTAGGCAGGAGTTTTCATTTCCGAGTATAGTTTGATGTAGTAATTCAGAGAGAGTTTTAGTCGGCGGTTGGCAAGAGAGGCTTCCCCTGCTTCTGCATATAGACTGTACACAGGAGATGTACGAAATGCGCCCAAACACAAACGCAGCCCTTGATGATAAATAGGATCTAATGTTTTAAGGTAGGAGTCCCTTGTCGAACTGTAGATTACACATCCGTAATCCAGTTTGGATCGGACTAGGGCTCTGTAGAGATGCAGGAGAGTTTTCTTATCAGCGACCCAGTCTGTGTGCACCACGACTCGAAGAATGTTCAGAGCCTTCTGACAGGAAGTTTTAAGGTGTTCGATATGGCTGGGGGGGGGGGGGGGGGGGGGGAAGGGGCGTTAGTGTAATGGATAACACGCTGAACTTGAAATTCGGCGAGTCTCACAACTGTGAGTTCGATCCCAGGTCACTGCAGGCTTTGTGTTTGTGGGAAAAACACTTTACCCCTATTTCCTACCCCTTCGGATGAGAGTATAAACCGAGGTCTAGTCTGAGCACGCATGCATCTAAAATCAAGCTTGGACTTTAAAGATCCTGACGCTGATGTCCAGAGCTGACGTCAGTGCCGGCTACAGAAACATGCCCAGCATGCACCTCCCAACGTAATTGGAGTGTCGCTGACTATACTCTCAGAGTATAGTGTGGGGACCCATACAAGCACACACGTACACGTAACCAGTTAAACGAAACTGGAACACTGAGAAGAGAGGAGAGATGTGGCTATGGAAGTTAAGTTTTTGGTCAAAAATGATCCCCAGGAATTTAGCTTCTTTAACTGCAAATTAGACAATGTCAAAATAGAGATGGAAAGGCTTAACATTAGTATTTTAGGACTAGGGGAAGTGAAATGGAAGAGGGCAGACATGATAACATCCGGAGAGTATACAGTGATATACTCTGGTGGAAACTCACATAAAAGAGGAGTAGGCATTGTAATGGACAGGGACAAATCAAAAGCAGTTAAGGGATACTGGGCTGTGTCCGACAGAGTCTTGCTGGTCAAATTGGGAGGTAGACCATTTGATATCAACATCATTCAGGTGTATGCACCAACATCCACAAGTACTCAGGAAGACATCGACAACTTCTAGAAGTATTAGAGATGGCCAAGGCCCAAGAAGTTACCATAATAATGGGAGATTTTAATGTTAAAGTGGGAAAGGATAGGGTGGAGGATATAGTTGGACCTCATGGCCTTGGTACACAAAATGAAAGGGGAGGGAAACTTGTAGAATATGCACAGATGAATGAGTTCATAGTAGGAAACACCTGGTTTGAGCAGCCTAATAGAAGAAAATAGACTTGGATGAGTCCAGGAGATAATACCAAAAATCAGATTGACCACATCCTGATTAATAAAAGATTTAGAAATTCTTTATTGTCAGCAAAAACACTTCCAGGCACAGACTGCAAGAGTGACCACAATCCTGTAGTGGGAAGTTTTAGGTTGAAATTACGGAAAAGGAAACAGACCAAAAGCAGCATCAAACTAGATCTTGGACTCTTAAAGACAGATGAAGTGATACGTCAAAAATTTAATGTACATGTTCAAAACAAATTCAGTGCTCTGGAAGACGTCGGTGACAGTGAGGAACAATGGACAAAGTTGAGAAATTCGATAAATGAAGCTTGTGAAGAAATCCCTGTAGTAGATAGAAAAGCAAAATGGAACTGTATGACAAAAGAAATTTTAGGCTTGATGGAGGAACGGTGGAAGGCAAAGAGAAACGAGGAATTATACAGGAAGATAAACAAGGAGATCAGGAATAGGTGCAATGAAACTAAGGAAGCTTGGCTGAAAAAAAATGCAAAGAAATAGAAGACCAACACAAAACTGGATTTGTATTTATGCTTTGTTGGCTATACCAAGGCTTTCGATCGGGTAAGACATGAAGAGTTGATCAACCAATTAGAAAGACTCAACATTGATGGAAAAAATCTACGAATAATGAGAAATATGTATTGGGGACAAACAGCTGCAATGAGAATAAAAAACGATATAAGCTCTTTCCAAAACTTCAAAAGAGGAGTCAGACAGGGTTGTGTTTTGTAACCAGATCTGTTTTCACTTTTCAACGAAAATATCACGAGAAACCTAGAGGAGAACCCTGGATTAAAGGTTGGAGGGAAAATGATAAACAACATTCGATACGCAGATGACACCGTGCTAATTGCAGAAAGTGAAAGGGACCTACAAAACTTTGTGAATATACTAGAAATAGAAAGGAAAGGTAAGGGGTTGGAACTAAACAGCAGAAAGACTGAAGTCATGGTGATCAGTAAAAAACATGAAATCCCCTCGTGTAAAATTACAGCAAATGGCAAAACCTTGACACAGGTTGATAAGTTTAAATACCTGGGAACGATCATTTCACCAGACGGCAGATGCACATCAGAAATAGCCAGCAGATTCGGCCAGGCCAAAACAACATTGAAGAAGATGGAAAGCATTCTTACCAACAAATGCCTATCAATTAACATCA
>JAPXFY010000019.1:29164535-29177035 GCA_030674185.1 Monoplex corrugatus
TGGATTCTGAACACAGGTCCGTTTCCCCAACAACTGCACCACGCGACAGGTGTTGGCCATCAGCAGAAGTTACGTTTATTTCACAGTTAGAACTGTAGCAACACACTAATTCGTTTTCATTATTCGTTTAATCATAACGTATTCACAGTTTTGTAGGGTCATGCCAACTGAAGTTGACAACTGCTTCCTGTTCATGTTGATGTTGCGAGTAGAGACTACAGGTCAGTTTTTAATGAGACTACAGGCCAATTCTTAATGTTGCACACTACAGGCCAGTTTTTAATGTTGAAGGCTCACACTACAGGCCAGTTTTTAATGTTGAAGGCTCACACTACTGGCCAGTTTTTAATGTAGCAGGCTGACACTACAGGCCAGTTTTTAATGTTGCGGGCTGACACTACGGGCCAGTTTTTAATGTTGCGGGCTGAGATTACAGGTCATAGCTTAATGTTGTGGGCTGTGATTACAGACAGGTCATTGTTTAATGTTGCAGGCTAACACTACAGGCCAGTTTTAAATGTTGTGGGCTGTGATTACAGGTCATCGTTTAATGTTGCAGAATGACACTACAGGCCACTTTTTAATGTTGTAGGCTTTGATTACATGTCATTGTTTAATGTTGCAGGCTAACACTACAGGCCAGTTTTAAATGTTGTGGGCTGTGATTACAGGTCATAGCTTAATGTTGTGGGCTGTGATTACATGTCATTGTTTAATGTTGCAGGCTGACTCTACAGGCCAGTTTTAAATTTTGTGGGCTGTGATTACAGGTCATCAGCTTAATGTTGTGGCTGTGATTACAGGTCATTGTTTAAATGTTGCAGGCTTAACACTACAAGCAGTTTTTATGATTCCTGAGTATTGCGATGTGGGGCATACCCAATGATGTTGATACAATGGCTGCCATAGTTACAGTCATGTTTAATGTTGCAGGTGAACTACAGGCCAGTTGTTAATGTTGTGGGCTGTGATTACATGTCATTGTTTTAATGTTGCAGGCTGACCTACAGGCCAGTTTTAATGTTTGTGCTGAGATTACAGGTCATAGCTTAATGTTGTAGGCTGTGATTACATGTCATTGTTAATGTTGCAGGCTGACACTACAGGCCAGTTTTTAATGTTTCTTGATACATGTACTTGTCATGTTGCAGGCTGACACTACCGCCAGTTGTTCAATGGCTTGCTGTCGATTACAGTCATTGTTCAATGTTGCAGGCTGACACTACAGGCCAGTTGTTAATGTTGTGGGCTGTGATTACATGTCATTGTTCAATGTTGCAGGCTGACACTACAGGCCATGTTTGTTGTTTAATGCTGTATGTGGGCTGTGATTACATGTCATTGTTCAATGTTGCAGGCTGACACTACAGGCCAGTTGTTAATGTGTTGGTCGGGCTTGTGTGATTACATGTCATTGTTCAATGTTGCAGGCTGACACTACAGGCCAGTTGTTAATGTTGCTGGCTGAGATTACAGGTCATCATGTATGGCTTGATTACAGGTCATTGTTATGTTGGGCTGTGATTACAGGTCATTGTTTAATGTTGCAGGCTGACACTACTGGCCAGTTTTAATGTTGCGGCTGAGATTACAGGTCATAGTTAATGTTGGGCTGGATTACAGGTCATTGCTTAATGTTGCAGGCTGACACTACAGCCATTTTAATGTTGTAGGCTGTGATTACAGTCATTGTTTAATGTTGTAGGCTAACACTACAGCCAGTTTTTAATGTTGTGGGCTGTGATTACATGTCATGTTTAATGTTGTAGGCTGTGATTACATGTCATTGTTAATGTTGCAGAATGACACTACAGACCAGTTTTTAATGTTGTAGGCTTTGATTACATGTCATTGTTTAATGTTGTAGGCTGACACTACAGCCAGTTTTTAATGTTGTGGGCTGTGATTACAGTCATTGTTTAATGTTCAGGCTAACTGACAGCATTTTAATGTTGTAGGCTTTGATTACATGTCATTGTTTAATGTTGCAGGCTGACACTACAGGCCAGTTTTTAATGTTGTAGGCTTTGATTACATGTCATTGTTTAATGTTGCAGGCTGACACTACAGACCAGTTTTTAATGTTGGCTTTGATTACATGTCATTGTTTAATGTTGCAGGCTGAACACTACAGGCCAGTTTTTAATGTTGTAGGCTTTGATTACATGTCATTGTTTAATGTTGCAGGCTGAACACTACAGACCAGTTTTTAATGTTGTAGGCTTTGGTAACATGTCATTGTTTAATGTTGTAGGCTAACACTACAGACCAATTTTTAATGTTGTAGGCTTTGATAACATGTCATTGTTTAATGTTGCAGGCTACACTACGGGACCAGTTTTTAATGTTGTAGGCTTTGATTACATGTCATTGTTTAATGTTGCAGGCTAACACTACAGAACCAGTTTTTAATGTTGTAGGCTTTGATTACATGTCATTGTTTAATGTTGCAGGCTGACACTACAGCCAGTTTGTAATGTTGCAGGCTTGACTACAGGCCAGTTCGTAATGTTGCGAGCTGAGACAACAAGCCAGATTTTAATGTTCCAAGAGTGGAGAAGCCCTTTCTGATTATGATCATCTTTTGTTTGAGAACAACCATAAATAACATTTAAAAAATACAAAAAGCCTTTTGTTTAAGAAAAATTGCATGTAGCACTCTTTTGTTGAAGAATAATCACAAATATAATTATCTTTCGTAAAGAATAATCACAAATGACAATTTTTTGTTTAAGAACAATTACAAATAACAATCTTTTGTTAAGAACAATCGTAAATTACGAACTTTTGATAGAACAAATACAAATAACAATTTGTGACAGAACAATCAGCAAGACCAATCTTTTGATAGAACAACCAGAAAAAAAAATCTTTTGATAGAACAGTTACAACTAATCTTTTGATAGAACAATTACAAATAACTATTTTTTGTTAAAAACAATCACAAATAACAATCTTTTGTTAAGAACAATCACAAATAACAATCTTTTGTTCAAAAACAATACAACTCTTTTGATAAAACGATCACAAATGACAATCGTTTCATAGAACAACTCCAAATAACAATCTTTTGTTTAAGGATAATCACAAATAACAATCTGTTGTTTGCACTGAACTTGTGACATAAATTTCGAGTCGACCATCTAAAAGAAAAAAGCCAGCCAGCTAGTACAACAACAAAAATGCAACGAAAACCAATGTGCCCAACTGGCACTGGAATCTTAACCTCTTGTCTTGATCAGCATGTCGCTTTAACTGATTGAGCTTAGGGGACCACTCAGAGATCGAACACACCGACTGTGAAGATCTTTATTCCTTAAGATTCTCAGACTAAAGATCTGGCAAATAAGCTGTATTTCATCAAAGGCCACTTCATTTTTGTTGTTTATAGTGGTTGTGGTGATGGTGATGGTGGTGGTGGTGATGATGATGGTGGTTGTGGTGATGATGGTCATATTCATGGTAGTGGTTGGTGATAGTGGTGATGGTGGTGGTCATTGTGGCGATGGTGGAGGTAGTGGTGATGGTGCCATCGTTGACGTTGCAGCAAAGGTTACTGTCACCAGTTTGCATATGGTCGCAAGACGTTTACCTGAGGACAGAAATATCATCATTATCATCATCATCATTATCATCTTCATCATCGTCGTTGTCTACGTCATCATCGTCGTCGTCGTCATTGTCATCATGATGATAGTAATCATAGAGATCATATTCGTGTCCACAATCACACTCAAACAAAACTATGATAATGATAATAGTAATAATAACAATATAATACTAATGATAATAATAATAGTAAATATAATAATGATAATAATGATGATGATGATATATCATATATATATATATATACATGTACATACATATAGAGAGAAATATATATATGTATGTGCGTGTGTGTGTGTGCGTCTGTGTTTGTGTGTGCGTGTGAGCTCGATTCCAAGAGAGGTATAAAGTAGTGTTGTCTGATCTGCATTGGTGAGGACAAACAAATAGGTAAACAGAAAAAAAAACGACACAGAAGGCATTTTACAGGACAAATTAACTGTAACTGCGTGGTTTGTAACAACACACACAAAACAAAGCTATGAGAGAGAAACTGCTAAAGAAAAGTTTAATGTTGTCAGATGGTGAGAAAAAGAGGTCCTGTGTGTCCTCAGAGTGCATTGCAAGGCTTTAGTAACCCGCAACTAAAGTTCTGAATGTTCCCAAAGCATATGATTATTGCACATTATACGTATGCAGCAACTTAATACAGACAGGCAGGCAAGGCGGGCAGGCAGGCAGTTACATGTACACGGACAGACAAACAGATGAGAGACTGACCATAAGTATGTCATGGGCTGAATGGTGACGTCATTAGGGGTGTTGCTCGTCTGTGTGTTTCATCCTCGCTAGATCATATCGCCTGTTATGACATCACAAATCACATTAGTATCACCATTTCATAGCAGTCATTTGGGTTGGTTTGGTCACTTTTTTAAAATTTATTTACTTTATATATATGTTCCTTTTTTGAAGATAAGATACAGAGATACACAAGTCATTTATTTACATGTAACCAATATTGTTCCAATGATAGGCTGATACAATACTAATATAAAAAAATATAGACTACGTCAAACATAGGCTAGGTAGAGCCTTATCACCTGGCCAGCTCATGGGTTTAATGTGCAGGCTTAAGGCTTGTGCCATGATCGTCATACACAAGGCACCCGTGACGTTAGTGCATATAGAATTCGTTCCGAGCGCGGAGACGTCATCTTCAGAAACTGAAGCTGAAACTGAAACTCTTTGCTTTGCTTTGCTTTGCTTTGCTTTGCATTGCTTTGCTTTCTTTGGTTGTTTGTCGTTTGTTTGCTTGTGTATTTGTGTTTGTCTGGTTGGTTGGTTGTGTTGGTTGGTTGTGGTTGGTTGGTTGGTTGGTTGGTTGGTTGGTTGGTTGGTGGCTGGCTGGCTGCTTGGTTGGCTGGTTGGTTCGTTCGTTGGTTTTTTGGTTCGTTGGTTGGTTGGTTGTATATTGATGTATTCGGCATTGTTGTCGTTTTTAGTGTTGCTTATTTGGGTTTTGTCTGTGCGTTTCCTTATTTTAGTTCTTGTTGTTGGTGGTGTTGTTTTTGTATTTTGTGGGGGGTTCTTTTTGGGGGGTCAGGAGCCGTGTGCTTGTGTGGGTTTGTGCGCGCGAGTGCGTGTGTGTGTGCGCGCACAGACGCGCGTGTTGACGGTGGTATTGGTGGTGGTGGTGGTTTGGTCACTGCTGCAGCTGTAGCCGTTATTGTTGTATTTATTCTATTCATTCTTGCCTTTGTCACAATGGATTTACCAGAGAAATTCGGGCTGATCTGCCTAAAGGAGAGTGCGTCGCTGCAGTGGACTGCCGCCTTATTTTTTCTGTATGCATAATATATTTCTGTTAATCTATGGAAGTGGATTTTGCTACAAACTTTTGCCAAGGCGCAAGTCCTTTGTTGCCTGGGATCTGTTCACTGTGCTAAGCGTGTGCTGCACACGGGACACTTCGGTTTCTCGTCTTTTCCGAAAGCCTAGTGCGTAGACTACTTTTTTAAACTTTTTTTATTCATTTTTTGTTTCACAACAAACATCTAATATACAATGTGGCAACGAAGAATGACAAAAAGAAAAACAAACAAAAAACAAACATTTTTTTTACACAAAATGAAAAGAAAATGTCGACACATGAATTCTGCACAATATACAGAATGTACAGAATGATACCTTTTCACATTGGAAGTTTGAAAATGAACATTAAGATTTAACACATGTCAACATTTCCACTATGAATCAGTTTCAAAAACCACATTCCTTTGATTAACTATAATCAAGCATCGTCGAACAATGTGGAAACAGAAATTATTCAATTTATACAAATAAGACAACTATTGTTCACATGAAAAACAACCTATGGCTTGAGAGTTATTGGAAGGACGGGATCTGTCTGTTCTGCGATTCGAACCCGAGATTCTTGCGTTCATGGCAGGTTACTGTTATTACAGTTACTTGTATTTTTGTTTAAAGCCCAACCTACCGCGTAGAACCATACAGGGCTATAACCCGTTTCAAAACATACTACTTCAACAATGAAAAAAAGAAAAGAAAATTAAGTACACATATCAATGCAGTCGCGCACATAATCTATGGAGATGCCCCTGGCGTTGATAAGTTATCCATAACACAAGGCATTTAAAAAACACACCTGAATACAAATTTAAACACAACTAATGACGCTAAAGCATATATAAAAACTGGCCTATGTTACTTAAAACTGCTTCCGCATATTTAATTTCCCTAAAGCCAAAAATGCACTTAATACATGTACCCAATTATCAATCCTAAGAGACAGTACGTAAGACTTTATTGAACACGTACAGCTGAATGGACCAGCAAGGCAGAAAATGATAGGAATAAATGACAGAAAGCAAAGGAACAAGACAGAAACAAAGAGGAAATTTCTAGCACAGAATTTCCAGAAGATGGGGGATACTATTTATACTGAAAGAGTCCCCCCGGCATCCCCACGGGGAGGGGTTCATGACAAGTATCCACACAAGTGCCAGTGTTGCTGTCGTTGTTGTTGTTGTTGGCTGGTCGTTGGTTGGTTAGTTGGTTCTATGTTTGACTAGAAAGATCCACAGAAAGACCTTACCGTTTCTTGGTATTTCGTCTGTGACAACCCCAACCCGTCAGTCCACCAAGTAGAACAACGGCGACGACGCTGATGACAACGATTCTGATGATGACCTGGGCTTCGCTTTGGCTTTCGTCCTCATTGTCATCTGTTGTGTGTAGAGATACAGAAATGAATGAGTATATAATAGCCACACATCATGATAAATAAGATAGATAGACAGAGAGACAGAATACAGATAGACAGACAGACACAGACATACAGATAGATAGATAGATAGATGGATAGATAGACAGACAGACAGACAGACAGATCATATAGATACATACACACATACATATACATGTATACATAGAAGATGAAAGGATTCGATTTCAATTGTTTCCAGCACCTGATTATATTCGCTTAACTGGACCCTTTAACCTTGATCTTGGAGCCATGATTTCCAAACATATTGCTTCTTGATTCCTCAACGATCCACTGAAAATATCGTGACAGAAAATAATTTGGTAAAGATCTCTTCAAAAACAGCTGTGAAACCCTTGCTTACACATATATATATATATATATATTTGCTACAGAAACGCGGACACACAGACAAATAGGACTGATAAACACGACAGACAGATAGACAGAAGCACACACATACACTTACAAATTCACGTACTCGCATAATCTCTCTCTCTCTCTCTCTCTCTCTCTCTCTCTCTCTCTCTCTCTCTCTCTCTCTCTCTCTCTCTCTCCATCTTTGACTTTCTCTGTCTTTCCGTTTCCATGTTTCTGTCTTTATGTCTCTGTCTGTCAGTTTCTCAAGATGACGTCTCCGCTCTCGGAATGAATTCCATATGCACTTACGTCACATATGCCATGTAATGGAGAAGATCCAGAATGATCACGGCACAAGCGTTAAGTCTGTACATAAATACACGAGCTGGCCAGGTCCTGACGTCCTACCTAGATAGTTCCATAACCCTTGGGTCGTAGGGGAGTGAGGTGGCAGAGACCTCAACTTTTCCCGGGGCCAGCACCACGAGGGCAGCGCCCATCCCTTCTCCCTCGCTTAAATTGATACTCATATTCACATTTTTTTTAACCAAGACTTCAGAAAGGTACGAAGGCTAATTGGTCTTCAAGGGATGGGACCTGGAAAATCAACCTATCTCTACAATGTTTGTTGTTGTTGTTTTTTTACCAAGGCAGCCGAGAAATATCGGTAGGCTAAAACAAACAAACAAAATCTCTCTTTATAAAAAGAAAAAGGAGGGAGTGAGAGACTGAAAAATTGACTGCTTGACAGAAAACCGACTCAAGACAGATGAAGACAGGTAAGCGATTCAGAGAGAGATATTGAGACAAATCACTTGATGTGTGTATAGATGGCAGATCACGTGGTAAATCGTCACTGTCCACAGTCACAGCATGCGGGGGTGGTGACGTCACACAGGGGGTGGATGAGGGTGAATAGAAGACCTCATCTTGATGTGGCGCCACAGTGCAGCGCCACTTCCGGTTGTAGCTGATGAAGTCTATTGCCACCACAGAACTGAGGGACCACTCATTTCGCTCCACGCTGATGCGAATCTGTAATGATGAATCGCAAATGACGACTTGTCATATTGATTCCGAATAACTGTTTTGTAGTAACAGATTCTAATACACAAAATAGTAATGTTAATTTCGATTTACACAACTTTCATGAGGGACTGTGAATTTGAATGTATTAATAATGAATTCTAAGTACGAACCGTAGTGATGGAATCTAAATTACAAACCTGTACTCGAATTACAAAACTGTTGTGATATACATGTACTCTTAATTTCAAGCTTTTAATGATGGATTCAAATTTCGAACACGAAATGAGGACTCTGAATTACAAACCTGCTCTAATGGATTCCTAATCATGAACTGCAACAGTAATTTTATTTTATTACAAATCTGTAATGAAATGTTCTGGATGACAGATCCGAATTAATGGATTCTGAATTTCAAACCCATAACAAAGGAATGAGCCTGACATATTTATCCGTAATATTCATTTTTCTAAATGAAAATCATGCAATAAAATATTGAGTCTGAAATATAGTTTATTCCTTTTCGCACATTGGACACAGCAGCAGGGAAGTTTCAGTCTTTTTCTCAAAATTTCTGTATCTGGTATTTTTTTGTTTGTAATCTTACGCTTGACAAAGGCCAGTTGGCCGAAAATTTGCGCCTGTCTTGTCTTGTTGTATCAAATACGCGTTCGCATTCTTCTTTCGTGTTTTTTTCTGGTTTCTGAATTACATATCTGTAATTTTCTTTTTGGCTGGCAATCCCAGAGTTAATGATTGTTTCCAAACTACCTATGTGTAATGTTCATCCTGAATAGAAATCCTGTGATAAAAGATTAATTCTGAAACATATAACTAGAACGTTCATTTCGAATAGTAATCCTCTACTACAGGATTGATTTTCAAGTACGTATCTTTAGTGATCTTTCTCTGAATGACAGTCCTGTTATAATGGATTCCATGAATCTTGATAATCTTCATACTGATAATTTGTAATGACAGATTCTGAACTACAGTCTTTTAATGAAGAATGTAAATTCTTACATCTGTAATAATGGATTTTAATCATAAAATTATGAAGAAGTTCTAGATTCCATAAAAACAAATGTGGAATTGTTTGGCCGCAGCTGTTCCTACCCAGAGTTAAGCTTACTATGGGTCCGTTGAGAAAACTGGAACCACACACATTCAAGTCTAATCCACATTACGGATACGTCAATGAGGGAGTTGCTTCAATTTTCCCACGAGGTCAGCAGGTGTTTGTATCACTCGGACCTGGTTGACGTTAGGATAAGATTAAAAGTATGCGCAGTGTGCATCTCTATCACGCAGTCTCAGTCCCATATGGGACTGAATAGCAACATTAACTACCATCTCCAATCTCACCATCATAGCAATATAAAAAAAATGTGCCAGATTCTGTGGGCCTTCATGCCCAATTTTCATCGTGACCTCATTTTGGGTGAGCTTGGAAGCATGTGGAGAGCGGAAATAAGCGATGTGGGAGTAGAGACACAGAAGCAGGGCAGAATATGGCACAGCAAAATAACATAATAATAGAATAAATACACAGAAATTGACATACGCAGTCAAAATTGACATACGCAGTCAAACGAGCAAACAATAATTACAAGGCTATGATTCAGTCAGTATAGGTCATATCATTCACATGCGAGTCAAACGAAGAGGCTGGATGTGAAAACTTCTATTATGAATCACGAACTTGTAAATATCACAGCCTCTAAACACAATATGTATAAACACACACACACACACACACACACAACACACACACACACACACACACACACACAACACACACACACACACACACACACACACACAATCACAATCACACAATCACAGAGAGGGGGGGAGAGAGAGGGGGAGGGAGAGAGAGAGAGATACAGAGAGAGAGAGAGAGAGAGGAATGTATTTTTCCTCGCGATCATATGTATTTTTGCGTTTTATGTTGTGATGGCGTGATGTCATAAGGCGACATGACATCTCTAATTCCGACAGGTTCCTTGGCACTAAGGCTTTGACTAAAATAGTGACTTGGAAATGGCAATGTGTCAAGAAATATGCAACGTGGGTTCATCGTCCCTTAAGTTAGGACAGAAAAAAAAAACAAGCACAAAAACAAGCAAACAAACAGTGACCTTATGGACAGACTCAGCAACTACAGGCAATGAGACGAAACGCCATCGATGATGACTTGTCCAAAGACTGAGAGACCACAACAGTGTGCACGTGCTATCCGGTCTGAATGCACTGACCACCAGCCTGTAGTGATGACCCATTTGTAGGAACACCCAGAACGAGAGGCACGTGCTCTGCTCACGTGCATGACCCTCTTGCACCGTGCTGCGTAGTAGGTCTGCTGCGTTGAGAGGTGCTGTGGTGTTGGTTTGTGGCGATTCTGTTGAACACAGCCAGCCACTGTCCACGAATCCTGAGGTCAGGTTGTCACGCAGGTAAGCGCTGTACACCTTTCTTCTCTGTGTCTTTGTGTCGGATGACGTCTGTTTGGGAAGACCATAATGATCTCTTTTTTTTTTTTGTCGTTTTTTTTTCTGTTTTGTTTTGTTTTGTGGTTTTGTTGTTGTTGTCGTTGTTGGATGTTTGTTTGTTTTGTTTTTGTTTTGTTGGGTGTTTTTTCCTTGTTTTTTGTTTGTTTGTGTGTGTGTGTGTGTGTGTGTGTGTGTGTGTGTGCTGTGTGCGTGTGCGTGTGTGTGTGTGTGTGTGTGCGTGCGTGTGTGTGTGTGTGTGGTTCTGTTTTCTTGTCAAGTTAGCACTGAAGTTGTACTGACGTGTGCTTAATTTTCTTTAATGTATTCGTGAAGAGGTATTGTGTTGTAAATCATTGCATCGCGTTACGTTGCGTCGTTTGTATTATAAAGTGACATATTTTATTGTAATGTAATTGTACAAGGTTGTGTTTTGTCGCCAGATCTGTTTTCACTTTACAGCGAAAACATCATGAGAAACCTAGAGGAAGACCCTGGATAAAAGGTTGGAGGAAAAATGATAAACAACATTCGATACGCAGATGACACCGTGCTAATTGCAGAAAATGAAAGGGACCTACAAAACCTTGTGAATATACTAGAAATAGAAAGCAAAGGGGATGGAACTAAACAGCAAGAAAGACTGAATTTGATCAGTAAAAATCATGAAATCCCCTCATGCAAAATAACAGCAAAGGGCACATCCTTGAGACAGGTTGATAAGTTCAAATACCTGGGAACAATCATTTCACCAGACGGCAGATGCACATCAGAAATATCCAGCAGAATCGGCCAAGCCAAAACAGCATTGAAGAAGATGAAAAGCATTCTTACCAACAAATGCCTATCAATTAACATCAGGAAGAGAGTTCTTGAATGTTATATAGAACCAATACTGTTATACGGTTGTGAGGCGTGGACGGTCAACAGGCAAAGCCAGAAAAAGATTGAGGCAGCCGAGATGTTGTTTCTGAGAAGAATGTTGTGAGTTCCACAGACAGCAAAGAAAACAAACGAGACAGTCTTGATGGAGGCAGACACAAGAAGATCATTGATAAGGAAGATTAGGAAAAGACAGGCAACATTTTTTATAGGCCATTTTATGAGGAAAGGGGAACTGGAGCACCTGGTCATAACAGGAAAGCTGGAGGGAAACAGAGCACCAGGTAGACCCAGGGAGAAGATATTGGACGGACTTGCAGAGTAGCTGAAGACAAAGAGGGTGGAAGAGGTGCTTGCGGCAACAAGAGATAGAAACAGATTGAAGGCCATGATTGCCAACGCCATGTGGCAATGCACTTGATGATGATGATGATGATGATGATGATGAATGATGATGATGATGAATGTAATTGTATTGTATTGTTTCTATTCTTTCACCTCATCTGTCCATCCTGTATAGTCTAGTTTCTGGTTGAAACAAAAGGTGCTGTGAGCACTTAGTGAACAATGGTATCGTCATAAACACTGCAATATCGTCATAAACACTGCAATATCATCATAAACACTGCAATATCGTCATAAACACTGCAATATCATCATAAACACTGCCAATAATTTGAATGAAAGATAAAGACGTACTCCCCGAGCTGACAAAGGCTTTTGATACTTTTTCCATAATGAGGTTGTTCATCTTGAAGCTCTGATGGGTTACCAAATGAACCATTCAAAGGCATATTAGACACACTGGATGGCAGACACAGGTGTGCCACAAGACGACTATCGATCATTCTTCTGTTCTCCATCAACTCTCCTCACACATCTTCTGCCTCCCACCACCTTAGCTCGCC
>JAPXFY010000019.1:29182035-29197035 GCA_030674185.1 Monoplex corrugatus
TTCCGAAGCAACATGTTGAAATATCAAGCTTTTGATTTCGTAAATATTGTTGTGCGTGCTATTTTCAAAGAAATATACCGACAGGGCCAAGTATACCGATAAGGCGTTAACAGACGATAAACCGAGTCCCATGTGCAGCACGCAATTAACACATGCTTAAGATCCCATGGCAATAACAAAAATTTATCCCTGGCAAATTTTCTGTACCAGAGTCCGTTTTTATGGATGCACGGAAATATACGTGTATAATCATAATTAATCATAATGATAATCATAATCACAGTCACAATCATAGTCATAGCCACAATCATAACAATGAACATGTATAAACCGCAATATCCTGCGAAGCGATCGAAAATACTTTGCAATATACATATAATTATAAGTCAGCAATGAGTCTATCATGTAAGTATAACATGACATGCAGAAAACAAACACAAAAAACACATGACGCAGCACTGCTGTGACACGCTCTCCTTGAGGACAGCAGCCAGATTTTTTTTATTTGGAAAACCCATTGTGATAACAGCAAGACAGAGGAAAAATAAGATAGAAAGAAAAAGTAAGAAAGTAAGAAAGAAAGAAAGAAGGAAGGAAAGAAGGAAGGAAAGAAAGAAAGAAAGACATACTAAAAATGCAATAACTATATTTCCTATGAACAGCAATAACTTCAAATTCAAAACA
The DNA here is from genome assembly GCA_030674185.1 of Monoplex corrugatus. NCBI lineage: Eukaryota > Metazoa > Mollusca > Gastropoda > Littorinimorpha > Ranellidae > Monoplex > Monoplex corrugatus. The sequence goes on from JAPXFY010000019.1 coordinate 29,182,720, forward strand.
CTCTCTCACTGAAGGAATAATAGGTATAAATAGTATCAGGCCCCGTTGGACCCGTCTTACAGCTGGCCCTTGCTACAGCTACTGTGAAATACATTGCTTAAAACTAAACAAACAATATGCATGTAAAATGCATTGTAAAAACTTAAATAAAAAACATACAAATATACGGTAAAATAGACCTTAAAAGAAGCATTCAAAACAAACAGAAAGGGGGTAGGGTAAGAGAAGAAATACTGATGAAATGCCTGTCTTTATAAGCATCTCATATTACGTTGGTATGGCCATGTGACAAGATACAATGGCCTCGCTAAATCAATCCTCCGGGGAGCTGTCGATGGAGGGAGGCGGAGGGAAAAACAGGAAAAAGAACAATGGGCTGACAGCATTTCACAATGGATACAGAAATCATTTGCAGAGATTCAGGCCTCGGCACACAACCGACATTACTGTAGGAATCTAATATACAATTTTTTTGGTGCGGCACGCCAGTGACTCTTCGCAGACTTAAGGGGAAAAGAGGAGGAAGAGGAAGAAGAAGCAGAAGAAGAAGAAGCAGAAGCATAAGAAGAAGCAGAAGAAGAAGAAGCAGAAGAAGAAGAAGAAGATGCAGAAGAAGAAGAAGCAGAAGAAGAAGCAGAAGAAGAAGCAGAAGAAGAAGAAGAAGAAGCAGAAGAAGAAGCAGAAGAAGAAGCAGAAGAAGCAGAAGAAGAAGAAGAAGAAGATGCAGAAGAAGAAGAAGCAGAAGAAGAAGCAGAAGAAGAAGCAGAAGAAGAAGCAGAAGAAGAAGAAGAAGAAGCAGAAGAAGAAGAAGAAGAAGCAGAAGAAGAAGCAGAAGAACCAGCAGAAGAAGAAAAAGAAACAGAAGAAGCAGAAGAAGAAAAAGAAGAAGAAATGTCAAACACAAATGTATGTACAGAAACAGGCTTGTACACCACTCTAAACTAAATCATGTGTACGTCTCTGACCTGTCAACGAGCAGTGTGTAGGAGGGAGGGAAGGTCGTGGAGTGACCAGTGTAGCTGTGACATCATGATGACCGTTACAGGCTCGCCTCTCATAGTGCACGTTGTCCACAGACATACTGGACGTCCATGGGCTCTCCTGACGGTGTCCTTTGATTATTAGCTGCATACATCATCAACAGATATGGAAGACTTGTCAATGGCCTACAGACTGGAAGCTCCAAGAATTTGTCATGTTACATAAGAGTGGAAATGTCAAAGACTGCAACAATTATAGAACAATTGCACTGATCAGTCATGCCAGTAAAATACTGCTGATAATAATTTTAAACAGGTTAAAGCCAAAAGTAGAGGAAGAGCTATCCGACTGTCAGGCAGGCTATAGGAAAAACAGGGGAACAGTAGATATGCTGTTTGTACTCCAGATATTGATAGAAAAGATTAGAAACACAGACCAAGAGATGTTCATCGTTTTCATTGACTACAGCAAAGCGTTTGATAGCGTGATTCACCAAAGTCTTTTCCACTTCATGATCAAAATGGGTTTTCCAAGACATCTGGTTTCCCTCATAGCTTCATTATATAATGATCAAAAAGCAACAATCAGATGGAATAATCAAAACTGCAAATTTTTTAACATCACTAAAGGGGTAAGGCAAGGTTGCATCCTGTCTCCACATCTCTTCAGCATATACACTGAACATATCATGAGAGAAGCAGACATAGAAGACATGGGAGTAAATATTGGTGGTAGAAACCTGTCAAATTTACGCTACGCAGATGACACAGGATTACTGGCAGACAACATTACAGGTTCTAGGAGGATCCTAAGCAGGGTAGACCAGGTTGGAAAGGCAGCTGGGCTGGACTTAAATTCAAAGAAGACAAAGGTTATGCATGTTGCAGGCAAATATAACACTAGACAGGACCAGATCATGCTAAACCAAGTCCCTCTAGAAAATGTCAAGGACTTTAAATATTTAGGTTCAGTCAAGACACACGATGGAACATGCTCAAAAGACATAAAGATGAGAATTGGAATGGCCAAGAACAGTACGGTTCAATTGAACAATATTTGGAAAGACCACAGCATAACAGCAGACCTTAAGATAAAACTCTTAAAATGTCTTGTCTGGCCAGTGGTGTTATACGGCTGCGAGGCATGGACAATGAAGAAAGAGGATGAAAGACGAGTGGAAGCAGCAGAGCTGTGGTTTTTCCGAAGACTGCTGAGGGTCAAATGGACGGATAGGCGCTCAAATGAAAGCATACTGAATGAGTTGGGTACTACACGCAAGCTCCTAGTACTCATACAACGGAGGAGACTGAAATATGTTGGACACGCAATCCGTAATGAGAGAACAGACTTGATGTCCACTGTCCTCCAAGGTAAAGTGGAAGGAAAGAGAAACAGAGGACGGCCACCTGCATCACTTGCTAGAAACATCACAAACATCAGTGGCAGGAAACTCCAGGAGGTGGTCAGACTTAGCCAAGATCGAGAGTGCTGGAGGCAACTTGTGAGGACATCATGTGCAGCGGCCAACACTGTTCCCGGTGACGCCGACAGGTGACAGGTGACAGGTGACATCATCAACATCATAATTATCGTCCTTGTCGTTATCATCATTATCATCATCATCATTATCATCCATATTGTCATCATTATCGTTACTATATTTCCATCAGTAATATCGTCGCTGTCACCATCATCACCATCAACTTCATCATCATCACTTACCATCATCACTATCATCATCAGAGAGACAGACAGACACAGAGGCAGAGACAGAGAACATGCTCGTGAGCGTGTACGGGCGTGCACGAATGTATACCTTGGAGGGGCTGGAAGTGGACGGAGGGATGGGGACGATAGCACGATGCCAGAGACTGTCACGTGACGTCACGTTCCACAGCACGCGCGCCTCTCCTCCCTGCACGGGCCTCACCATGACCAAGAGCTCATCAGGCTGACGTTTGCTGACGTGGCCAAATCTGACGTCAAAACGAAGACAATGGGGGCCAGTATGGAGGGCACACAGACGGGTGGAGGTAAGGGTTCCGGCCAGAGTGCCGTTGCTCAGAGTCATGTGATAGTCGAGGTAGTTCTGAGTCGTGCGCCTGGCCACTGTATACGACAGTAATCGATCCATCATAATCCAAGTTGACGATGACAGTTTTTAACCCTTTGACTCCCCCGCATCCTATCCATCTACTGCAAAAACGTAACACTTTGATTCCCTCAGCCTGTCCACCAACTACCTGCAGGAAGCTGGTGGATAGGCTGAGGGAATCAAACGGTTAAGTGTCAGGCTCGCTAAGACCTGATCTTACTAAGAGGGATAGACAGAATTTACCTATCGCCCAACACAAAGTAATGGTCAACAAACAACTATTTTTTCATTCACACATATTTAATACTGTCATTCAACAACACAGGAGTTCACAAATAACACATCAACATCATATCTTACACAAAATTAATCACTGCACACCCAAAACACACTGCTTCATCCCCACATTTTCAACAACCACACCCAAACACACCACAGCGCCCGGACTCTACATGTAACAGCAAACGCACAGAGTTATTGTCTGCACGGTCGAACTGTCGATAGCCTTTCGCTATCGGCAGTCTATACCAGAACGCTGTCTAACTCAGCTTGGCAGTGCCAGGCTGGTTAAACCACACACAACTGGTTCTCAGGAACAAGCTTAATACCACACCAAATGCACGACAATGTACTTAACATTGTATATTCCACAGCACTTCAAAGAAGACGAGGGCACAATCAAATTATAACAAACAAAAAAACACAAACCCTTGAAATTTAGTTGAATTGTAAACCGAAATGAACTAGTAGACAGGTATAAGCAACCATCACGTTGCACAAGGCAAGGTGGATGATTCAGCTTAGCCCTGACAAGATCTTATAAACATATGAAGGTAACCATCACATTCCCAGGACAACGCACACACCCGATTGCTCTACGCACAACCCCACACATTCCCCAATTGGTTCACAGTCAGCACACAACGCCCCGGCACTGCAGCACGTAGCCAAACGCGCACGAAGGAAGTTCCCATCCGCACGAATGGCGAATTGCTCACTGGGCTCGATGAGCGACGAAGGGATCTCTATCCTTACGTGCGCCGCAGACAAACTTCAGTCGCCTAGAGTCGTCGGTGCTTCCCACGGAGATCATTTGATGATGGTCGAGCGTAGAATCGGGATCCTGTGTTGTAACAGGTTATAGGGTACAGGTTACAGAGTACATGAATACAGGGTACCGGTTACAGGTTACCAGTCACAGGTACAGGTTACAGGATACCGGTTACAGGGTACCGTTACAGGTACAGGTTACAGGGTACCGGTTACAGGATACAGATTACAGGGTACTGGTCACAGGGTACCAGTTACAGGATACAGGTTACAGAGTACTGGTTACAGGATACAGGTTACAGGGTACCGGTCACAGGATACGGTTACAGGGTACTGGTTACAGGGTACCGGTTACAGGGTACCGGTTACAGGGTACCAGTTACAGGGACGAATCAAGTGGAGAAAATACAAACAATCGGTCGTTGACTACACATCACACCAGAAAAATAATCTCTCTTACATCGCATTTTACCAAGATAACCAAACACACAATTCATCAGACACACAGAGACAAACGGTAATGCAGGCGCGACAGAAAAGACTCATCTCCAGTTACTAACAAAGCCTTCAGGACAAACTCCACATGAAATGCGACCATAGAACGTAACCAAGACCATGGGCCCAATACATTAACGGACCCTTGACGATAGCCACACCCTCATACTGGCACTCAATAACAGAGTTACATGCCCATTTTATCTTTAACTTCCTCTGTCCAACTGTCTGTCAGTCTGTCACATGACACACATAACCTTATCTCCAAACGATAAGCTCCTCTAGGTTTATCCTCAAACAGTAAACAGCACAAATATTATTATCCGCATATTAAATTGGTTTTCCTAACCGTCACGGCTTGGATGCACAACGCCAGGCATATTCTACAACCATGGGCGCACAGGGTCGAAATAATCGCGAATTTACAACTCACGACGCGGAACAAACCCTAACCCAAACCTACGTTACGACGAAACACTTTGGAACTTTGGGAAACCCGGAATTAAACCCATAAACGCGACAACACACCATCCATACAACAACCAACAACATAATTCCCAACACACCATGCCTCCTCACACAAACACACAATTCCACAACCACACACATAAAACTTCAAAATGCACCCCCATTTAACCAAACTCAACTTACACACAAACTCACACACACACACAAATCAACACCAAACAACGAAATACGACCGAATTACGACTCATTAAACCCAATTAAGACACAATTATTCACAATTTAGACCATTAACGAAACGCAGTCAACGCTGCAGCCACTGCACAGAAACAACCCAAACCGCAACTTACCTGCACATAAACTAACTGCACACAAATACAGAACACAAATGGGACTCCTTCCACCCCATCTGAAATTGAAAGACACAATTCACAATTTACACCAAAGTCCCACCTATCTACTCACCTCTCCAAAAGAGTCACAGAACTACACTGGTCTCCACCAGAATTCTTCTGCTCCTCAAAACAACATAGAAGTTGAAACAGCACAGACCAGCACAAACTCGTACAGACGCAACATCACCCTTGCCTAAGTTCACTCAACTGGACTAACAGGGTGAACACAGAAAATATAGAAAAATCTCGAAGTGAACTAGAACAACATCTTAAGTTCAACACATAACCTGTCACAAAGTAACCTGGTTATACACGAAATCTCAGAGAAAAGGGACTAACACCCTTCCAGAAACACAGATATTCTAAAACTGCCTAGAAATTTCCAATTCAGTACAACAAGAACTCACAAAATCCAGACCTGGACTTTGTGTGGCCACACAGTCCACAGAATCTGCATGAAAAGCATGATCCCCAGGCCCAAAAGAAACTCAAAGTGATTCGCCCCTGCAACACAGACCTACAGATATTCACTTTCACACAAATGAGAATAAAGCAGAAAGGGAAACAAGCCCTACTGCAGAAATATTGCCCAAAACAACATTAGTCTCCCTTAGACCACCAACAGAGCACCATGAATCTCCACTGTAATCAAAGCAACCATGCAGGCCATGAAACCAACTTTGGTTCAGAAACGAAAACCCAACCAAGGCCTGGTGAGAACTGAATCAGTATCAGACGACTACAACCTAACATTAAAGAAAGGGTTAAGTTTTTGCTTTGCTAGCATGGTTGACAATGCAGGCTGCTGGTGGGAAGGGTGCGGGAGTGAAAGGATTAATATATTTTCTTATATGGGCATTACAACTGCTCTCTGCCTGTTACTGGAAGCACGCCTATATATCCAGGCTTCTGGAGCGTGATGATCGAGCGTACACAAGGTCACAAACGAACAAATACCGAATACAAAAATTAGGAGAAAAAGGACTAAATCTTCCCTGCTGCTTCGTGCAGAGAAAAGGACGAAGCAGCAGGGAAGTTCTAGTCTGTTTCTCTTTTTTTTCTTTTTTTTTTTTTTTTTTTTTTTGTATTTGGTGTTTGTTCGTTGTGATCTTACGTTTACGCTTGACAAAGGCCAGTTGACCGAAAATTTGTGACTGTCTTGTTTGGTTGTATTAAATACGTTTCTGATTCTATTTTCGTGTTTTTGTGTTTTGTTTTATACATGTATTGTTTTGTTTTGTTCTGTTCTGTTTTGTTTTGTTTGTTTTGTTTGTTTTGTTTGTTTTGTTTTGTTTTTGTCTGATTCCTGTTTGCTTGAACGCGGGCAGTCGGTCTTGTTTTGGATGAAATGAACATACAAAGTTGTGAGACTTACTCGTGATGGTCCATCTCTCAGCTGACCACTGACACAAATTGTTGTAAGAGAAATGGCAAAAACCTGCGAACAGACAAAAGTGAACCATGATAGCAATCAACTGTGTTTCTTACCGATAAAAATAAAATGAATGGTGTGTAGCTCAGTTGGTTGAACGTCAGATTCACATGCTAAAGGTTGTGGGTTCGAATCCCGGGGTGCGCTACAGTGCATTAAAACTGGCCTTCTCACTGTCCCATCGTTGTTCTGGTGGAGTCAGCATAGGATTAGATAGTCCCACTTCCCCGACTTCCCTGGGATAGTTATCCCCGTCGGCCATATCGCCTGAGGTGAGTGCCGACGTAAAATCTGAACCAAATCAAAAAAGAACAACATTGCCAAGTAGAGTAAATCTAGGTAACACTGTTACAGCCCCAAGAAAGGAAAAGTAAGGTTGTCCCCCTTGCAATAGTAAGACCATACTAAAAGACAGAAACAAACAAACAAAAAAGTAAATCTTTTACTCGACCGAATAAAATTTTTAGTCTGAAACACGAAACGAAACAGAAACCTTTAAGGAAGACAAATGTGTTTCCTTGTTGCTGTTGTTGTTGCTGTTGTAGTTTTGTTGTTGTTCTTGTTGTAATTGTCGGTGTTATTGTTGTTATTGTTGTTGATGATGTTGTCGGCCATTATGCTGTGTGTGTATGTGTGTATGAATAAATGAATGTGTGTGTGTGTGTGTGTGTGTGTGTGTGGGTGTGTGTGTGTGTGTGTGGCGTGTGTGACGTGTGTGGCGTGTGTGTGTGGTGTGTGTGTGTGTGTGTGTGTGTGTGTGTGTGTGTGTGTGTGTGGGCGTGTGGTGTGTGGCGTGTGTGGACGTGTGTGGGCGTGTGTGCAGGCGTATGTGTCCATGTATGTATTTACTGTTATTTGTTATTTCTCATTTCTTACTTCTTTATCTCTGTATATATTCGTTCATTTATTTATTCATTTATTCATATTTATTTATTTATTTATTTATTTATCTATTTCAACTAAGTAACATAACTCTCGAGAGTCACGGAGTTATCTCCCATGTAGAATTTCTCAAACCCAACACAGTTTGCGCTACCCATTCAGCTAGCATAGACGCAGCCACAAACATAACGTGGTAAGCTCAGAACATCAGCTCAGAATAAATGAATAAATAAATAAAAGAACGAATACATACAAAGATAAAGAAGTAAGAAATGAGAAATAACAAATAACAGTAAATGTTCTGAGCTTGCCACTTTATGCTTTGTGGCTGCGTCTATGCTAGCTGAATGGTTAGCGCAAACTGTGTTGGGTTTGAAAAATTCTACATGGGAGATAACTCCGTGACTCTCAAGAGTTATGTTACTCAGTTGATATTTAAGATTCTCCCTGCTTCCCTCTTATTTCCTTTGGTATTATTTATCTATTTATTTATTTACTTATTTATTTCCTCCTTTCTTTCCTCGGAAGTGGACGACAGACTGGCATGGTTATGGTAATGGAAACATTGTTTTCATCTTGTTGATAGGCAACAGAGGCTTTGTGCATTGACTGGTGGACTTTCTGTGATGTGAGACAAGTTAATACTGAGTGGCTAGTTGTGTTGTGATTTAGACCTTTAATTATTTATTTACTGTATTTATCTGTTCTTTTTTTGAAGATAGGATACACCATGTTTGTTCCATTGATAGACTGGTAAAAAAAAAGTCAGCTAGGTAAAATATAGGCTAGGTAGGACCTCAGGACCTGGCCAGCCTGATGTTGTCATTGAAGTCCTTTTACGCCACACATCCTCGCACATGGAATACATATAATTTCGGTTCATGTATTTGTGTGTGCGATCGCGAATGTATGCATGTGTGTGTGTGCGTGTGTTTATGTATGTATGTATATTTGTGTGTGTGTGTGTGTGTGTGTGTGTGTGTGTGTGTGGTGTGTTGTGTGTGTGTGTGTGTGTGTGTGTGTGTGTGTGTGTGTGTGTGTGTGTGTGTGTGTGTGTGTGTGTGTGTGTTTGTGTAAATAACATTCTCGTCCTCGTCGCCATCGTCTTCTTATTCTTCTTCTTCTGTTTCCTCTTCTTCTTCTGTTATTTCCGTTTCTTTTTCTTCTGTTTCTTCTATTTCTTCAGTTTCTTCTTCTTCTCTTCTTCTTTCTTCTTCTTTTCTGTTATTGTTATTGTTATTGTTATTGTTATTGTTATTGTTGTTGATATGTTATTATTATCATATCATTATTTTCCTTCTTCTTCTTCTTCTTCTATTTCTTTTTCTTCTTCTTCTTCTTCTTCTTCTTCTTCTCCTCCTCCTTCTCCTCCTCCTCCTTCTTCTCCTTCTTCTCCTTCTTCTTCTTCTTCGCATTCTTCTTCTTTTTCTTCTTCTTCTTCGCATTCTTCTTCTTCTTCTTCGCATTCTTCGCATTCTTCTTCTTTTTCTTCTTCTTCTTTTTCTTCAGCTTCTGTCTGTCCTCTTGTATGATTTTGCGTGTCGCAGAAAAACTCAAGGAATAGGCGTAATGACATTATTTTTGTGTACAGTCATATTGTCGCTATCCTTGCACAAAATAATAATGGCTTACCTGTGTTCTCGTTTCTTAATCTGGCAGAGGAAATAGCAAGGGAAGCAGGCTACCATTGTCTGATACAAACATTTGATATTATGTGTATATGTATTCTAAGTCGCCGGAAAGAGACATGACCATACAATATCATTCCACAGCCATTTGTTGTTAGTTTAGTCAGTGTTGTAATGGAATGAAGGGCCTACAATGTAAGCAGTTTTACCCCCTGATTCTTTCTTTTATTATCTGTTTTTATTGCGTGCTCATTTCAATGAGAGGGTGGAAGATGTGCTTGCGGCAACAAGGGATAGATACATATGGAGGGCAATGATCGCCAACGCCATGCGGCAGGGCACTTGTTGATGATGAGATGATGATGATGATGATGATGATAATGCTCATTTCAATACCATGTATCAAAGTATTCATAAAACTGTCATCATCATAATCACTTCTACCATCATCATCATTATCATCGTCGTCGTCGTCATCATCATCATCATCGTCATCATCATCACAACAATGGTAATTACAATGATAATAATTCTTATGAAGTTCTAGCTTTTGATACATAAACCTTATCAAAGTGCACATTACCACCATTGTCATCATAAGGCATTACTTCTAAGTGTGAGGTCTATCTAAAGAATGAAGATGAGATGACTTATTTTTAACCATAACGATATTTACTATGAACATGTTTGATAACGTTATCAAAGGGTTAAAGATATTGTGTTCCCAGTTGGAAGAGCCATTTTCGAAAAAAAAAGTCTATGAATGCAATAGTTTATTATTTGCAGGAGTTTTCTGGTTCGCGTATTTATTTTCCTTTCGACCATGTCCCAAACTAGTCTGCTATGACTTCACAAAAGCAAACAACATTATGCACATTTCGCTCGCACACAGACGAATAGAGTAGAACACGATTCACTTCATTCTGGGTATTGCACGTGCTATACACAATAAAGTCTAACACAAGATGTTAAGACACTGAAGAGGAAAATATCTTCCGGCCTGTTAAACCTGTTATATTTTACCAAAAACGTTTAAAATATACCCACAAAATTATCGTTGCAAGACTAGCACACACGTACCACAGAAAAATGTATGCTATTATAAGTCGGGTTCGTTTTCAGGGCATACACTGCATTGTTGGAATTTGATAATGCCGATATTGTTTAGCGGGATGACAATGAGTGGCGTGAAAGTAACCACAGGATGTGAAGGCAGAGTCTGAGATCATTTACGTGTATGAGAGGAGGATGAGTGCGGCGAAGATGTTATAAGGTTTCAGACTTTCATATGCCCTGCTGCATGGCGTTGGCAATCATGGCCCTCCACATAAATCTATCCTTTGTCGCTGCAGGTACATCTCCCACCCTCTCTGTCTTCATCCACTCCGCAAATCCGTCCAATATTTTCTCCCTGGGTCTATCTGGTGCTTTTTTTTCCCTCCAATTTTCCTGTTGTGACTATGTGCTCTAATTTCTCTGCCTCATAAAATGTCCTATAAATGTTTCTTATCTTTTCCCGATCTTCTTCATTAACCACACAGGCAGACACAAGAAGAACATCAATGAAAAAGATTAATGATAGTATCAATAACAGTTTCATCAGTATATCGCCAACAGTCAAGTCAGTAAGTTTTTCTCCTCCTCCATTAACACTTTTGCAGGAGGTCAATAGCAACAACAACAACAACACCATAAAAAGACGGTAACTGTCTCACCTTCTTGAAAACAATGCTCTCGGCCTTCGTCCAGCACACTGAAAAACACATGAATAAGCGTTATGAGTTCAAATGAATGACCGAAGATTCAGATGATATAATGGTTAAGGGGGGGGGGGGGGGGGAGAAATAATAAAGATAAAGTTTTTAAATTAATAACACCGGGGAAAAGGGGGTCTCTCTTTCAGTCTTGTTCCCCTCCCCGACTGGTCAATTTCTGTTGTTAGTAGAGGGCTTAGCAGGCAATGTCCTAAGTGAGTTGGATCAGAACAGGCGCTATTGAACTCCGCTGAAGTAACCTAGCAGCAGTGCAGACTCTGCTCTGGCGGGTGGCCTAATGGAAGCTTGACATCGCTGGCTTCTACAGATTTGTTGGCGCTGAGAGTTCAGCTAAATGAACTTGGGGTCGGTGGCACGCTCCGGAATGAGTGGCATTAAATCAATGCCACTAAAGCGGGGCAAAATAGAAGACAGACAGGCAGACAGACAGACAGACACATACATACATACATATATACATACATACATGCATGCATACATACATACATACATACACACACACATGCATACATACATACGTACGTACGTGAGTACGTGCGTATGTAGGTAGGTACGTAGGTAGGTAGATATGTAGATAGACAAACAGACAGACGGGCAGGCAGACAGACAGACAGATACATGCATACATACATACATACATACATACATACATACATACATACATAAACTAATACATATCATACCATACATATATACATACATCTGCATGCATGCATGCATACATACATGGATAGACACATAGATAGATGCACAGATAATACATAGATGAACAAATCAATAAATAATAAATAAATAGATAATAAATAAACAAATAAATAACATTAAACAATTTAAGTATTTTAATAACCATAACTAAAATAACAGGTCATGACGACTAAAACCGGCTGAAGACGAAGAAAAATGAATGGTATAAAGCAAAGTATATGACAAAGTGATAATGAAGTTACTGCTGAAGTAAATTTGCATCATTTCTAGAGATAACATATGATCAGGTGTTGGTTTAACATCTTTTGAAATATACTCGATTCTTCGTCCTAAAATGTGTACATTCTTGTCTTTTGTCATTTACCACTGTTTTCTTGGTACACCGATTATCCAAATGATAATTATCATTAGGACATATATGTTCCAGTTTACAACAACAAAAAATAACGAAGGCGTGTAAAATATAACAACATGCACGATTAACGAAATACATGACAAAAGAATGATGATGAATGGAAACAAATAATTTTGTTTGAGGTTATGTCAGTGGCTGGTTTATGGAAACATGCAAACGCCCAGCATCATGCACGCCCCCCTCCCTCCCCTCCCCCGAAGATAGCGTATGCAGACTGTGCAACAACATAACCGCCTACACAGTCTAGGCAAAGTAAATGTACTTGCAGACATCCGAGAAAAATCGGATCGAAAACTAAATAGATACATAAATAAATGAATGAATAAATAAATATCTAAATAGATAAATAAACAGATAAACGAATAAATAAGTAAGTAAACAAATAAATAAACAAACATATGAATGAATAAGAATAAAACAGAATGCAATGCAACATCTCTGCACTTTTGAATCATGGAGACGAGTTAATTGTACGCTTATGTGCATAAGTAACACTTTCAGAAGTCACATTTACGTTTTGTACTGCTGAAACAGCTCCAAACAAAGCCATATGTGGTTTAAAACCCTTTGACTCCAGCACCCTATCCACCAACTGCAAAGACTTAACCCATTGACTCCCTCACCCTATCCACCAGCTTCCTGCCGGAAGTTGGTGGAGACGGTGAAGGAGTTAAAGAGTTAAGTGTTGTTGTTTTTTCGCCAGCGTGGTTGACAACGAAGGATGCTGGTGGACTGGGTGCGGGAGTCAAAGGGTTAATGAACTGGTGGCTGACTCACCTTTGCTGAGCAACACTTAGAAGCACGAATGTCACGATGACACAATGATCATCCTCTCTCTCTGTCTCTCTCTGTCTCTGTCTCCTTTGTCCTCTTCTTCCTCTTCCTCTTGTTCTTATCACCAGTCCATCATCGTATGCTGTAATCGTTCACGTATGTCTGTATATACATACATACATACATACATACATACATACATACATACATACATACATACATACATACATACATACATACATATTATATATATAATATTTATATTTTACGTACATATACATGTATATATATGTATAGATACATAGATAGATAGATATATAGATAGATACATAGACAGATAGATAGATAGATACATAGATAACATAGATGGATAGATAGATACATAGATGGATACGTAGATGGATACATAATGGATAGATAGATGATAATAGAAGATGAGATAGATAGATAGATAGATAGATAGATAGATAGATAGATAGATAGTGATAGATAGTATGTTATGACTATACTATATGTATATGTAAGATTTTGAAGATGTCAGTATGTATTCATTTCTGTACGTGTATGAATGTGTGTTTCTACGTGTGCGTGTGTGCGCGTGTGCGTGTGTGTGTGTGTATGTGTCTGTGTAGAATCCCATCTTTTTTCTGAGGTGAAATGCAAGAAGAACAATTAAAATCAGCAAATGAGAAATCAAAGAGACAAGTTTTAAGTCAGTTATATCTTAGTAACGTTACCTGGACTGTTCCTTCACTGGACACCAGAGGGAAAACTCAGGAGACGAAGACCCAAGAACACCTGGCGACGAATAATAGGAGACCTTAATGCCTTGAAACACACCTGGGGTACTATATACAGAGGCTGGCTATGAATAGACAGACATGGAAAACATTCGTTGAGGACATCGGTTCATCTTCACAATTAGGATACAGAGGTGCCTCATCCTGTAATCGTATCTTTACGGAGAATTGTCTGTTGTTCTTGTAGGAAACATATCACTTATATATCACTAAGATGAGACGCACAGAGAGAAGTAAACGAAACAAAATCAAATCGAAGAAACAAATAAACCCAAATCAACCAAAAGCACTACACGAATATGGCCCAGCTATAACAAACCAACATTGTCAAACTCACTTTTTCTCAAACCTGCCAGCAACAGCAGAAGGCACAGCAGCTACACACTGCAGCAAACAAAAAATTCAGAGACAGATAGTCTGTGTG
>JAPXFY010000019.1:29199535-29202035 GCA_030674185.1 Monoplex corrugatus
ACACTTTGGTCATATACATTCGTCTTTTCCAGGCTGATAGTGAGGCTGAGAGCACCAGGTAGACCGAGGGAGAAAATATTGGACGGATTTGCAAGGTGGCTGAGGACGGAGAGTGTGGAGAGCCTTGATCGCCAATGCCATGCGGCAGGGCACATGATGATGATGAGTGAGGCTGAAGTCAACACCAACTCTGGGGAACTGGCCCGTTAAAATTCTACAACTGCTCATGAGAATGCGTGATCTGGGCTGCATTTTCAACGAAAAATACCTAATGCGGACCTGCCGAACCTCAGCCCTATCTTTTAAACGTGTGAGGCTTAAGAGATGCGTTTTGAAGATGTTGTTTAAATTTCTTTACCATCACCGCAGGTGTCTATTTCCGTCACACAGTCTCAATCCGAATATCTGTCCCTAGCATCATCACTCATGATCATCATCATTATGTGCCCTGCCACATGGCGTTGGCGATCATGGCCCTCCATATGTATCTATCCCTTGTTGCTGCAAGCACATCTTCCACCCTCTCTGCCCTCAGAGCATCACCACTATCATTCCCCTTTCTCATCGTCAGACAGATTCAAAACATTCTGAACTTTCAAATTGCCCCAGATTTTTCTGGCCTTTCGTGCCTGGCTCTCATGCTGACCTCAAGTGTGGTAAGTTTGGAGGTGTGCTGGAGAGCAGAAATGAGCGGCGTTGGGGTAGTTGTCTTAGGAGCGGAGCAAAAGCTGGACAGTTCGCAAAAAGTAATGCATTCTTATACAGCGTAATCGAATGTAATTCAATACAACGCAGTTCATTCTACATTATGCAATACAGCACAATACAGCCTGATAGAACACAACACAACACAAAACAATGCAATGCAATACGACATAATGCAACACAATATAAAGTAATATAGCACAATAATGATACAGCTCAATACAACACAATACAATGCAATGTTCCCAGTTATCTTCTCCAGGTCAACAAAGCACCAGGGATGATATATAATCAGTTGTCTTTGTCCTAAGTTGTTTCTTTGTTATCTGCCACGTTTGCTTGACAAAGACGAGCTAGCCTGAAATTTGCACCTATCTTTATTGGTTAGTTAATTAAGCATTGTCATTCTTTTATCGTGTGCATCTTGGCTCTGTTTGCTCAAACGTTGGCATTCACTTTGAATTCAGTCCACAAAAAATAGCGCAATGTTATGCAGCGCAATCGAAAGCAAAGCAACACAGTGCTGTTCATTTTGCATTGTACAATACAATACAATACAGTCTGATAGAACACAACACTACACAGTGCAATGCAATGCGACGTAATACAACACAATACAAAATAATGTAACACAATATGATACATCACAACGCAAAACAATGTTCCCAATTATCTTCTCCAGGTGAACAAACCACTAGGAATGTTATCTAATCAGTTGTCGTAAGTTGTTTCTTTGTTGTCTTAAGTTGTTTCTTTGTTGTCTTAAGTTGTTTCTTTGTTTTCTTAGTTTTCTTTGTTTCTTAGTTGTTTTCTTTGTTGTCTTTGTAAGTTGTTTCTTTGTTGTCGTAAGTTGTTTCTTTGTTGTCGTAAGTTGTTTCTTTGTTGTCGTAAGTTGTTTCTTTGTTGTCGTAGTTGTTTCTTTGTTGCTGTCTTGTTTATTTGACAAAGACAGCTAGCCGAAAACTTGCACCTGTCTTGTTTGGTCAATTAAATAAATATTGTTATTCTTTTGTCACGTGTTTCTGGGCTGTGTTTCCTTAACCCATTGACTCCAGCATTATGTCCACCAGAGTTCTGTATTGTCATTCATGCTATCAAAGCAAAAACTTAACACTTTGACTCCAGCATTCTGCTCGCCATTATTTTGCATTGTCATTCATACTGGCAGAGCAAAAACTGAACCTTTTGACTCCAGCATTCTGTCCACCAGTATTCTGCATTGTCATTCATGCTAGCAAAGCAAAAACTGAACCTTTTGACTCCAGCACTCTGTCCACCAGTATTCTGCATTGTCATTCATACTAGCAAAGCAAAAACTGAACCTTTTGACTCCAGCATTCTGTCCACCAGTATTCTGCATTGTCATTCATGCTAGCAAAGCAAAAACTGAACCTTTTGACTCCAGCATTCTGTCCACCAGTATTCTGCATTGTCATTCATGCTAGCAAAGCAAAAACTGAACCTTTTGACTCCAGCATTCTGTCCACCAGTATTCTGCATTGTCATTCATGCTAGCAAAGCAAAAACTGAACCTTTTGACTCCAGCATTCTGTCCACCAGTATTCTGCATTGTCATTCATACTGGCAGAGCAAAAACTGAACCTTTTGACTCCAGCATTCTGTCCACCAGTATTCTGCATTGTCATTCATGCTAGCAAAGCAAAAAACTGAACCTTTTGACTCCAGCATTCTGTCCACCAGTATTCTGCATTGTCATTCATGCTAGCAAAGCAAAAACTGAACCTTTTGACTCCAGCATTCTGTCCACCAGTATTCTGCATTGTCATTCATGCTA
>JAPXFY010000019.1:29209535-29214535 GCA_030674185.1 Monoplex corrugatus
CGCTGCAAATTCCATGTCACCTTTTCTTTCTTCCCCCTCGACACCAATTATGTAGACCGCTATAATGGCATAACTCCCATCTCACTCATTTCGGCTCCCCTACTACACTCCACCAGACATAAGCACCAGTACCAGAAAAATCGGCAAGAGCCCGAGGAGACTATACTGCTGCAGATGACATCCGTGGAGTTCAGTTGTATCTGTTCTGATCCAACGTATGAAGGATACTGCCTAGTCAAACATCTCTTAATAACAGCAATATTTCAGCCGTGGGGCGAGACCTGGTGAGCGACCTTCAGGTAAAGAGACCGCCACCGCAATCCTCAGGCGATATCCCCCACAACAACCAGCACCGAAGACCCTGACGTGAACTTCCCTTAGACATCCCAAACGATGTCGAGGTCTTCAGGACTTCGCTCTCAAACGACTGCCGAAGTTGCGAGAAAACTTGTACCTGTTTGTATAGCACTAACTACTCGAAAAAATGTCACACCTCTCCCATGGTCTTGGCCCAGTTGTAAGGTTATGACTTTCAAGCAAATATAACTCGGGGTGCGGTGGGGTGGGGTAGTCATCATAAAAGGGGAGATCATAGATATATCTTGACTGTCTCATCATTCTTTGCTCCTCTTCGGATAACATCATGAGCACGAATCTACGAGTGCACGTGTGCAAACGCACGCGCGCGCGTGCGCACACACACACACACACACACACACACATAGACATGTATACATACAAACGTACACATACATACATGCATACATACAATATATACATGCATACATGCCGGCATACATACATGCAACCATATACACATACATACATATACATACATACAGACATATGTATGTACTTACATATATACATATTTGAATGTATGTATGTATGTATGCATTATGTATATGTATATAAATGCATACAATCATGCATGTATACAGACATACATACACACATACATACATGCATACATACATACATACATACATACATACATACATACATACATACATACACTACTACATACCACATACATACATTACAACTACATACATACATTATATCACATACATACATACATGCATACATACATACATACGGACAGACAGGCAGAATTATATATTTACACTACTTTTAGACATAAAAGATACAAAGCAGGTCTGCAGCTTTTTTATTATTATTATTTTGTTGATTTGAAACAAACATTGAGATGAGAAACAATACCTGAAAACTGAACATTCTACGAGCAACGCAGATCAAATTCAAATTTAATTTCGTATGTCATTGTGAGTGTATGTATGTTCATAAATCTGTTATTATGTACGATTGATCTTTTTCTTGATCAGTTTCTTCCTTATCATAAACAACAACAACAACAAGAACGATGATGATGATGATGATAATGATGATGATGATGATGATGATGATGATGATGATGATGATGATGATGCGCAAATTTTGATTCAAAAATCAAAACAAGACGCGCACTCTCATCAATCACCAAGGCAATCACCAACAACAACCAAATCTCTAGGGCACAAAGCACACGCAAACCGGGAGGGGGAAGACAGGAGGGAGCACAGCGTGCAACCCCTGACCCAAGCCGTCATCCTCCCTTCGTCACACACACACACACACACACACACACACACACACACACACACACCACACACACACACACACGCCCGAACGCAGGTACATACGCACACACGCACACACACAAACACACACACATCACAACACACATACACACACGCACACACACACGCATACACACGCACGCACGCACACGCACACACACACACACATGCGCACACGCACACGCGCACGCACACGCACACACAAACACAAACACACATATACAGAGGATGCTGAGCTAGGGTACACTCAAGCCTGCTCCACGAACCACCCTCGACTCACATTGTCATCCTGTTTGCCACGCTCTTTATATTTTCCTTCTGGAGTTTTTTTTTATTTTTTTTTTAAACATTGTAACGAAAATCTCAGATGACACCGACATAGTAACTGCCCTCTAAAATAACTTGAAAATGTGACATTGTCCTCAAATGATATGGACTTTATAACTTTATATAACTATCCTCACATGACGTGAACATTGTTACGACCTCCCTAAATTACGTGGACATTTAAGCGGTATCCTTAAATAACATTTAAACTTACACACTATCCTCAAGTAGCATTCAAACTGACACACTATTGTCAAATAGCGTTCATGCCAGAAATCTGTAATCGAATGGTGTCGAAACTATCCTGACTGGACATTCAAACTAAAACACTATCCTCACATAACAGTCCATTTGAACACTATCTTCAAATGACATTCAGTTTGAAATACTATCTTCAAAAGATATTGAGTCTGAAATATTATCTTCAAATGATATTCAATCTGAAATATTATCTCTATATGACATTCACTCTGAAATACTATCTTCAAATGACAAACTGAAACATTAACTTCAAATGGCATTCAGTTTGAAACGCTATCCAGAAATGAAATTCAAACTGAAACATCCCCCTCCAGACTGAAACACTAACAAATAACAGTCAAATTGAAACACTATCTTCAAATGACAGTCAGACTGAAACAGTACCTCCCAGATGAAGTTAAATTGGCACACCGTCGACGCGCTATCGAAAGGGAGAGCAGCCCGAGTTTCACATAATAAAGCCACTATCACAAAAGAAATGAATATGAATATGAAATGAAGTTCTGTAATGGGACTGAGTTGTGGTGAGGATATAAAAATTGCCAATTTTAGGTTATTCCATATAAGATTACCGAGAGGTGTCGCCATAATTAGTCAGTTTCATTTTTCTTTTTAGTATGAATTTCACTGTGAACCTTGTCGTAAACCTTAAAGAAAACCCGAAGAACGAACTTCAACAAAAAAATTCACACACATAGACCTTTAGGGCTATTTTATGGCTGTATCTTGAATGGGTTTTGTACATGTTTGTGACAATGTGTTAGAAACAACCTTGCAGATTAAGAGTCTGATAGCACTAACATACAGCTATACTATTGTCTTATGAGCCACTGGGCCCCGTTAGCTCAGCTGGTTACAGCACCATGTTGATGTCTCGGCGTTCGTGGGTTCGATCCTCAGTCTGCTTCATCTTTTTTATACAATACTAGCAAAAATGAATGCTAGGTAAAACGTAGGCTAGATAGGACCTCAGGACCTGGCCAGCCCATAGATCTATGTACAGGCTTAAGGCTTGTGCCATGATCATAATAAATTTATCGCAAGGCAATTGTGACGTTAGTGCATATGGAATTCATTCCGAGCGCGGAGACGTCATCTTGAGAAACTGAAACTGAAATACTATTGCCTACCAGGAAGAGAGTTCTTGATTGATATATAGAACCGATAATGTTATACGGATGTGAGGCGTGGACAGTCAACAAGCAAAGTCAGAACAAGATTGAGGCAGCCGAGATGTGGTTTCTAAGTAGAATGTTGAGAGTTTCCATGGACAGAAAAGAAAACAAACGAGACAATCCTGATGGATGCAGACACAAGAAAGTCATTCATTAGGAAGATTAGGAAAAGACAGGCAACATTTATAGGCCATCTTATGAGGAAAGGGGATTTAGAGCCTCACAACAGCAAAGGTGGAGGGAAAGAGAGCACCAGGTAGACCCAGGGAGAAAATGTTGGACGGACTTGCAGGGTGGCTGAGGACGGAGAGGGTACCCTAAAAGTTGTGCTTGGAACAGATACACATGGAGGGCCATGATCGCCAACGCCACGCGGCAGAGCACTTGATGATGATGATGATACCAGTGCGATGAGGACAGTGACTTTAACAGTGACGGCGATAACGAGGGTGTTTGTTGCAGTCACACAGCATGAAGAGAGACACCAGGGTAAAACTGGTGATGACAAAAATCAGACCCATGCACGTGTCCAGTGTTCTGTTCACGTACGATGAAGTTTTGCTTCGGCGGTACCGGGAGGTGATGTTGACGGAAATGATCTCTGCTGTTCTCTTTGTCTCGTTCAACCCCGCTGTAAGGGGCAGACTACTACTACTGTTAGTGTGGCGGCGACAGGCGCAAGGGCATAACGCTGGAGTTGTCTTTCTTGGTGTTGAAGTGGGAGTAGGGGTATGGGAAAAGACAGATGACGTGGAAATTGGCGTGGTTACGTCCCTTGGTGTCTTTGCACTGTTCTCAAATGAACTTGGTATCGAAGCCCTTTCCTCAATTAATTCAGATACCATCACCTCATCTTCAAATGCTGTGGATATCCTAATACTGTTCTTATCTGGGGTAGGCGTGGACGCTGTGATACTGTCCTCAAATGACGCAGACATTGTCAAACTGTTTTTAAATGACGTAAGTATGGTCGAACTGTCCTCAAATACCGTAGATATTATCAAACTGTCCTCAAATGACATAGACATTGTCAAAATGTCCTCAAATGACGTAGATATTGTCGAACTGTCCACAAATGACGTAGACATTGTCAAACGATTCTCAATTGACGTAGACATTATCAAATTGTCCTGAAATGGCGTAGACTTTGTCAAACTGTCCTCAAATGACGTAGACATTGTCGAGTTGTCCTCAAATGACGTAGACATTGTCAAACTGCCCTGAAATGATATGAGCGATAATGGTGGTGCTGACTTTACTACCTTAGTGACGGACAGAGATAAATTGTCAGTTGTTGACAAATCTGGAGGCGAGGAGGACAACGTGAAGGACAGACCAGAGACTTGTGATGACACCGAATCTGTCCAGTCTGCTTTTCCTGCTGAGGTCACCGTTGTTGCTTCGGCTGCTGTGCTTTCTGCGAGAGGTGATACTACAATACTGTTTGTTGACCCTGCGGTCGTCTGTGTCTGAGGAATGGGAGACTGAAAACTGTTGATAGAAAGCAAAGAAGAAAACTGAGACACCGATGATGAAGACGTTAAACCCATTTCTGTTGAGACTGTCTCTGTAGGTAGTGACGTCGATGGTGACGTGA
>JAPXFY010000019.1:29219535-29249535 GCA_030674185.1 Monoplex corrugatus
ACACACACACAACACAACACACACACACACACACACACACACAGAACACACACACACACGCACACACATACACACACACACACTCAAACACACACACACACACATACACACACACACACACACGCACGAACACACACACACGCACGAACACACACACACACAAACATATACACACACACGTACAGGCACGAGCGCGCTCGCATACACACCCATGTACGTATACATGTGCGCACTTCCACTACTAGCAACAATAACAAGAACAACAACGATATTGATTCCTATTTTCACCATCAATTATCATCACCACTACCAACTACTCCTACTTCCGTTACTACTACTGTATCAGTTACAACAACAAAAAAAGATAACAGCAACAGCAAAAATTAAAACAATAGAACTAAAGAAATCGATTGGATATACATGTATATGTATCCGTGACTAACAGTCATAGTCACTGTGCACTGAGGAGATGATGATTACATCCCGCGCACACACTATCACTATTATTATCAGCACCAGCCACCTCAACCACTTCAACTACCACTACTATCATCCATCATCACCACTGGAACCACCACAACAACAAGAGTAACAAACAAAAATCACTACCACTACCACCATCAGCACCACAACAACAACAGCAACAAAAACAAACGCCACATCACCACCACCACTACTACTATCACCATCAGCACCACCACCACACCACTACAACCCCCACGACCACCATTACCACCACCATAACTCAAATCTCACTACCATCCCAACCACCACCACAATCACCACTACAACAACAACAGCAGCAGAAAACAAAAACGCCACCACTACTACTATTATTATTAGCACCACCACCACCATAACCACCACTGCACCACCACCACAACAACAACAACAGCAGCAAACAAAAACGCCACCACTACCACTACTACTATTACCATTAACACCACCACCACCATCACCACCACTACACCACCACGACCACCACAACAACAGCAGCAAACAAAAACGCCACCACTACCACTACAACTATCATTAGCACCACCATCATCACCATCACCACTACTACTACTACCACCACCACCACCACAACACCACCACTACAACAACAACAACAATATCAAACAAAAACACCACCACTACAACCACTACTAACACTAGCACCACCACCACTCGCATCACCACTACCACCACCATCACCACTGCTACAACCCCCGTTACCACCACTACCATTACAACCCTCACCACCGTCACCATCATCACCACTGCTACAATCCCCACCACCACCACTACCATTACAACCTCACTACCACCAACCACTGCTGCCACCACCACCACTGCTACAACCCCCGCTACCACCAATACCATTACAACCACCACCACCGCCACTACCACCAACCACCACCACCACAATCATCACTACAACAACAACAGCAGCAAACAAAAACGACACTACTACCACTACTATTGCTAACCATTAGCACCACCACCACCACCATCACCACTGTTACAACCACCACTGCCACCATTACTATTACAACCCTCACCACCACTACCACCACCACCATCACCACCGCTACTATCCCCACTAACACCACTACCATTACAACCCTCACCACCACCATCACCACCACCACCATCACCACTGCTACAACCTCTGCTACCACCACTACCATCACAACCCTCACCATCACATCACCGATACCACCACCACCACCACCGCCATCACCACTGCTACAACCCCCGCTACCACCATTACCATCACAACCCTCACCATCTCATCACCAATATCACCACCACCAGCACAATCACCAGCACAACAATAACAACAAACAAAACAAAAAAACAAGGCTACTAACCTTTGTCATATTCACACAGCACGGTGTGGGGCCGGTTACACCTCTCCGTCCTCCACACCATCTCCCCCACCCTCACCCCCGACACGACCCGGTTGCACAGACACACGGACAGTTGGTTCGGCTCGTCGACACTTCTATCCCAGAAGTGCACTTCCTTGTCCTGGAGAGAACAGTCCCTCTCCCACACGTTGGGGTGCTGTCCCGATCCTGCGCTGTGCAGGCCTATCCATATCTCTGGAATCCTGGCCAGACATCAGGTTATTCGATCAACAGTTGAACAGTGTTATTGTTATCTTTTTGTTTAAAGCCCAGTCGTCTGCGTAGAACCATACCAAGGCTATTGTTGTTGTCATTTTTTGTTTAAAGCCCAGTCGTCTGCGTAGAACCATACCAAGGCTATTGTTGTTGTCATTTTTTGTTTAAAGCCCAGTCGTCTGCGTAGAACCATACCAAGGCTATTGTTTGTTGTCATTTTTTGTTTAAAGCCAAGACGACTACGTAGAGCCATATCAAAGCTATTATTGTTATTGTTATTGTTATTTTGTTTAAAGCCCAGTCGACTACGTAGAGCCATATCAGGGCTATTATTGTTATTGTTATTTTTTGTTTAAAGCCAGTCGACTGCACAGAGCCATATCAGGGCTATTATTGTAATCGTGATTTTTTGTTTAAATCCAGTCGACTGCACAGAGCCATATCAAAGCTTTTATTGTTATTGTTATTTTTGTTTAAAGCCAACCAGGGCTATTATTGTAATCGTGATTTTTTGTTTAAATCCAGCCGACTGCACAGAGCCATATCAAGGCTTTTATTGTTATTGTTATTGTTATTATTATTTTTGTTTAAAGCCCAGCCGACTGCACAGAGCCATATCAAAGCTTTTATTGTTATTGTTTTTTTCTGTTTAAAGCCAACCGACTGCGCAGAGCCATATCAAGGCTATTATTAAATCCAAAACAAGTGTGACTGCCCGCGTTCAAGCTACTCTTCGTTAGTGCGTCATAGTTCTCATTTCCGCTCTGACATCATATTTACTCAAAAACACATTATGATGTTATCTTAGTCAGTTTATTCCTTTTCTCACACTGGACCCAGCAGCAGGGAAGTTTCAGTCCTTTTCTCGTAGTTTTTGTATCTGGTATTTGTTTGTTTGTAATCTTACGCTTGACAAAGGCCAGTTGGCCGAAAATTTGCGCCTGTCTTGTCTTGTTGTGTTAAAAAGGCTATTATTATTATTGTTATTGTTGTTTAAAGCCCAGCCGACTAGAGCCATATCAGGGCTACAACCGTTTCAAAACATATACAATACTTCAACAGCAAAAAAAGGGGAAAGAATATTAAGTACACAAATCAATGCATTCACGCACTTAATCTAAGGACAAGCCGCTGGCTTTGACGACAGTGTCCAGTTTATCATATAGCAGATTTTTTTTTAAAAACATACCTGAATACAGTTGATTGATTGATGGTTTGATTAAACTAAATCGATTGGTTAACCGATCAATCAAGCAACCAAACAAGCGTACGTTTGATGGATGGATTGATGAGACTAATCAACTGGTTAATCGATCAATATGTAAACCAGTCAAACAAGTGATTAATAGATAGTCTGATGACACCTCAATGAATTTATTTAATCAGTCAGTCAGTGAACCAAGCAAATGGTTGATTTATGGAATGATGAAACTAACCATCAATTTAACCAACCATCACCAAATGAGCAAGCGAGCCAAACAAACAAGCAAGCATGCAATGAAATTTGGAGTTTGAAGCTTCTTCAAGAGAAATTCATCGCACTCGGACAATTTCATATGAGCTCCACTCAAATCAATCGATCGATCAGTTGATCAGTAAATCCATCGATCAATCCGTGATTGCAATGTACATGTATAGATTAGCCAGTCAATATGCATACAAAGTAATCAGGAGATCAGTCAATCAATGTAGACAGTCCGTTTAGTATATGCACAAGAAAATATAAATAGATGAACATACAGAGAAATGTTTAAATATTTCAGACCATGACACATAAATCTATATAAATGGTAGATCGGTTGAATTCAATGAATGAATCAACCATTTGGTGAGTAAGCTATCAGTCGGTCGATCGGACGATCAAGCTTCCAATTACTCAGTCCTTGCTTGTGAAAATTCTGAACAATAAGAGAGGAGGGTGAGATAGTGACAGACGGACAGACAGACAATCGCACAGAGACAGGCAAATAAATACGTACAGACTGACATCCCTGTGTTATAACCATTACAACAATCAAAACAGAATGTAAATATGTATGGTACTTTTTTTTTCACCGATGGGTGTTCGATACTATGATCCCCCAGTCAGTAGTCCGTTAATGGTGTTAATTTGAAGCACTGTTTGTTGTTGTTGTTTTGCTGCTGCTGCTGCTGCTGCTGCTGGTTTGTTTTGTTTGTTTGGGTTGGTTTGGTTTGGTTTTGGGTTTGGTTTGGTTTGGTTTGGTTTGGTTGGATTGGTTTGGTTTGGTTTGGTTTGGTTTGGTTTGGTTTGGTTCGGTTCGGTTTGGTTTGGTTTGGTTCGTCTTGACTGTGTGACATTGATCTTGGCGCTGTTATTTCCAAACTTATGCATTCGCGGCTCCTTTAACGACACATTTAACCCGAATTTGGTAAAGATTCATCAAATAAAAGGAAAGGAAAGATGAGAAAATTTTGCACACACACGCGCGCGCGCGCGCGTGCGCAATTAAAAGAGAAAAATAGAGACTGAGATACTGACTCTGCCTTGGGCACGGAGTTTTGAGGAAACCAGTGAATGCAGGCCTGGCCCAGGGCATGCATGGCGAGGTGTGTGTTGGGCGTGGCCAGGTGACCCCCCTTACTCTGGCAAAAGTGGGATGCCTCGTTCCACGTCAGTTGTAGGTTGGGGAATACCTCCCACTCCACCGCCACCGTTCCTACAGTCATCAGTATCATCATCATCATCATTGTCTTAATATTGTCATTACCATCATCACTATCAGCAACATCAGCAGCAACAGTAGCATCTTTGTTACCATCATTACCGTATCATCATCATCACCATTACCATCATTTTTGTCCTAATCATCATTACCATCATTGTCGTCGTCGTCGTCTTTGTTTCCAAAATGATCGTCGTCGTTATTACTATCATCATCGATGCCGTCGTCGCCATCATCATAATCAAGCATCGCCGCTGTCACCAACACCGTCGTGACCATCAGCATCATCATCAAGTCCATCAAAATCATCTTCATTATCATCAACATCAACATCTTCATCATGTTCACGCCATCATCATCACCATCATCGTCATCATCCCCTCACATTCATCATCATCGTCGTCGTCATCCCCATCAATAGCACCACAACCACCACCACCACCACCACCACCACAGCGGCAGCAAGTAAGAGCTGCAGCATCATACCATCAAAAAACAAAAAACACCCTCAAATGTTATTGGTCGTCTTGATGCCAAGACAAAACCTAACACCTAAAACAGTGAACAGAGTTATCAAAGTAACAATTAAAGCCATCCAGCAATGAGTAAATCCACACAAAACTCACCTGGCAGATACACAGTGCGGTTGACCATGGCAAGACCCATACAGATGT
This sequence comes from Monoplex corrugatus, assembly GCA_030674185.1. Classification (NCBI taxonomy): domain Eukaryota; kingdom Metazoa; phylum Mollusca; class Gastropoda; order Littorinimorpha; family Ranellidae; genus Monoplex; species Monoplex corrugatus. The sequence goes on from JAPXFY010000019.1 coordinate 29,225,005, forward strand.
GAAGACAAAACAACACACCGATAGCGGTCATCATCAAGTTAACTGGACTTCGTCCGACTCTACAAGTCTGACTGGACAAAAAAACAATTAATCAATGATTCCCTCAGTCAATATCCATTTATTCAGCGCATGAAAAATACACAATATGTATATATATACATAGTAGATAGATAATAGCTAGCTAGATAGATAGATAGAGACAATGACAGAGATAGATAGATAATATGACAGTAGATAGACAGATAGACAATAGACAACAATAGATAGATAGATAGATAGATAGATAGATAGATAGATAGATAGACAGATGACAGACAGATAGATAATAGATAAAATAATGACAGATAACAACAGATAGACACAGAATAGATAGATAGATAGATAGAACAGATAGATAGAATAAAAGACAGATGAAGACAATATAGATAGATAGAAAGATAGACAGATAGATAGACAGATAACAGATAGACAGATAGATAGATAGATAATAGATAGAAACAGACAGACAGACAGATAGATAGATAGATAGATAGATAGATAGATAGATAGATAGATAGATAGATAGAAGATAGATAGATAATAGATAGACAGATAGATAACAGATAGAGACAGATAAGAAAAAAGCGAGCAAGACTTCAGACGTCCAGTGGGAAGATATGGAATTCGTTCTTCCTTGGGTATCTCCTGCCTGGTGGGTGAACCGTGAAGTTTCCCCCCACCCCCACCCCCTATCTTCCAACGTGTGTTCAAATCTATTACTCCCTAAACTCCTTCGTGCGCATAAGCACGCAGAACATCAAGTATATACGTTAACCCTGTGACTCACGCACCCTGTCCACCAGCATCCAGCATTGCAGACCATGCTAGCAAAGCAAAAACTTAACACTTTGATTCCCTCACCCTATCCACCAAATTCCTCCTGCAGGATAGGGTGAGGGAGTCAAGGGTTAAGTTTGGGGTTTTTTTTGTTTGTTTGTTTTTTTGCATTTGGTGGATAAGGGGCAGGAGTCAAAGGGTTAAGGATCCTTGAGTCATGCAAACATGAAAGCACCTTGCATGCATGCCCACCGCAGACGGAGTAGGCCTACGCACACTGTGCAGCTACATACCGCCCGCACGAAATGGGCAAAACGATGTGCATACATACACAATATCCGAGAAAAAAATCGGAACACTTAAAGAAACACTTAACAAATGAATACATAAATAAATAAATCATAGCCCTCCATATGAATCCATCCCCTGTCGCTGCAAGTACATCTCCCACCCTCTCTGTCCTCAGCCACCCTGCAAGTCCGTCCAATATTTTCTCACCGAGTCTACCTGGTGCTCTTTTCCCCTCCAGCTTTCCCGTTGTGACCAGATGTTCTAATTCCTCTTTCCTCATAATATGTCCTGTAAATGTTGCTTGTCTTTTCCTAATCTTCTTTATTAATGATTTTCTTGAGTCTGCTTCCATCAAGACTGTCTCGTTTGTTTTCTTTGCTATCCATGTAACTCTCAACATTCCTCTTAGAAACCACATATCAGTTGGCGACTGAAATAAATAAATAAATGAATAAATAAAGAAATAAGCAAACAAACAAATAAACAAACCTAAAAATAGCCTTACCTGGATTATGACCGCCCTGCCTTGTTGACTGACCCTAACGATGGTTTCACATTATCTGACTGTACATAGGAGCTCTCACTTACTTCACTAGCAGAAAGGTATCTCTTGATTTTAACCACTGGTAGTCACATGAGTATCGTCGGCACGCATGCAGCAGGGCTGGCCCAACGAGTAACGTTAGACTTCAACTTAGATGCACCGCGCCTGTCAACGGGGGCAAAGTGGTTAGTGTAACAGGCAGCTTAACAGGGAGATCGTGTGTTCAAACCTTATCAAAATGAAAAAAAAAATGAAAAAAAGAGAAAAAAACACGACTTGTCAGCTCTGGCCACCTACCTGCTACGGGCTCGTTCAGAGGTGAACACTGGGACTACACAGTGGAGTCCTCTTGTTTAGCTCATGTATCATCATCATCATCGTGGACCCTGCCACGTGGCGTTGGCGATCATGGCCCGCCAAACGAATCTATCCCCTGTCGCTGCAAGTACGTCTCCCACTCTCTCTGTCCTCAGCCACCCTGCAAGTCTGTCCAATATTTTCTTCCTGGGTCTACCTGGTGTTCTCTTTCCCTCCAGCTTTCCCGTTGTGACCAGGTGCTCAAATTTCTCTTGCCTCAAAAAATGTTCTATAAATGTCGCTTGTCTTTTCCTAATCTTCTTTATTAATGATCTTCTTGTGTCTGCCTCCATCAAGACTGTCTCGTTTGTTTTCTTTACTGTCCATGGAACTCTCAACATTCTTCTTATAAACCACATTTCAGATGGCGGCTGAAATGAATAAATAAATAAATAAATAAATATAACTGAAAAATAACCTTAACAGAATCATGACTGACCTACCTTGTTGACTGGCCCTAACGATGGTTTCACATTATCTGTCTGGACATTCCTACTTCGCTAGCGGTAACGGTATTTATCTTGATTTTAATCACTGGTAGTCACGTGAGTATTGTCGGCACGCGTGCAGCAGGGCTGGCCGACCGAGTAACGTTAGACTTCAACTTAGATGCACTGCACCTGTCAACGGGGCAAAGTGGTTAGTGTAACAGGCAACTCAATAGGGAGATCGTGTATTCAAACCTTATCAAACTTGAAAAAAAGAAAAAGAAAACCGGACTTGTCGGCTCTGACCACCTACTATTGAGAACTGAGCGTGCTATGAGCTCGTTACATAATAAAGCCCTCTACTTTAGCTCATCATCATCATCATCATCATCATGATCACCATCATGTGCCGCATGGCGTTGGCGATCATGGGCCTCCATATGAATCTGTCCCTTGTCGCTGCAAGTACATCTCCCACCCTCTCTGTCCTCGGCCACCCTGCAAGTCCGTCCAATATTTTCTCACTGGGTCTACCTGGTGTTCTTTTTCTCCCCAGCTTTCCTGTTGTGACAAGGTGTTCTAATTCCCCTTTCCTCATAATATGTCCTGTAAATGCTGCTTGTCTTTTCCTAATCTTCTTTATTAATGATCTTCTTGTGTCTGCCTCCTTCAAGACTGTCTCGTTTGTTTTCTTAAACAATAGTCCATGGAATTCTCAACGTTCTTCTTAGAAACCACATTTCCTTTGTCTCAATTTTGTTCTGACTTTGCGTGTTGACTGTCCACGCCTCACAACCATACAACAGTATCGGTTCTATATAACACTCAAGAACTCTCTTAGCGCAGGGGTACAATTTTTACTGGCAGTTAGGAAAGACGGCAAACTTGAGATCCCATTCGGGGCATGTCAGATCTTTCTGAACTGCAAAATGGGCTGTGTCTGGAGCATTATGCCTGGCCACTTTCGTGGCCGTTCAAACAACCCCTATGGTTGAAAGAAAGGCAACGTCGGGATCTACCGAGACTACATTAAGGGGAAAGATGCTGACAGCTATGCAAGGTAGGGCGGGCTGCGCGAAAGAGAACTGAAGACCAGAAAGGGGCGAGAGAGGGGTCTTTGCATTCTCTCTTGGTCCGGAGGCTGGGCTGGACTTGGTTGGTGCGCGTTGTGTGGCTATGTCCCGGGGTTTGTCATCTCCCTACCTTGCCATTTGGTTTGTAAACAAGATAATTGATGACTGGGTCCGAAAGGGTCATGCAACACATGGACAACCCCCTGTGCTTGATGAAATGACTATCGAGTGGCGTCGGAGCTTGGGAGATGATTGTCCGGAGAGTGGCGAGGCATTGGTGCCACGCATCCCATCCGCACCTTCGTGGTATTTCTTGTTAACTTTGCCCTTCAATCTCCCTACACAGGTTTGCACAGGAGTGTGTGGTTTAGTGGCTAACTAAAGCATCTGTCTATGATGCAAAAAAAAGTCCTGATTCGAATCACGGACCCGTATTTGTCCCCCTCTTCTCCGGCCTTTCCCTTTCTATCAGATCTTAAGAGAAGGTCTAGGTGCTGGTCTTCCAGTGAGGCAATAACCAAGGATCTTGTGTTCAGCGCACGTTAAAATTCCCACGGCAATACAGGAGTTGTCTTTGACAACATTCTTTAGCAAAATCCACTGTCTCAGGTGAACTTAAATACACGAAAATTGAAAAAAAAGTAGAGTTGAAAAACAAAGAGGAGGCGCACACTGCGGTAACAGGCTGTCCCTGGCAAAGCATCCTGAAATTTACACGGTAAATTCTATTGTAACTAAACCAAGATGAAAAAAGATACGATAAATCTTGCTTGAGAAAAAAAACTACGCTGCAGCCTCCATTCCACCAGTTATTAATGAGTACCTGATCCTGTCCAGTGTTGGAGAAGGTAAATTAATGAGAAAGAGGAGATGGGCATGGCCTTATCGTGTAGGCCCCGAAAAAAAATTGAGGTCTCTACCACCTCACTCTACTATGTCCTGTAGGTTATGGGATAACCTTAAACCTCTACCACATCAAAATTGCAATAGAGGAATGCTATTCCCACATCTAACTGTCGGAGAAAGGGGGGGGGGGAGTATTTTTTAATGGGTGACAGGGTAATTCTCAACAAAATGGTCAAGCCATTAAACAAAGTTCCTTTATATATATATAATCATAAGAAAAAAATCCTGCTGAGTTCGTACTTATCATTGCCATTGTGACCTTGAAAAAGCATCAGATGAAACGAAACTTGATCTGAAGTGAGGACAATTATAATTTGTTTCAAAGGAGATATTAATATTTTCAGGTTGTTTTCTTTTTCTTTTTTCTTTTTTTTTAATGCTGCTCACAGGCCTCCGTCAAAAAGTAATAATTCAAGGCAATTTATTTTGGTCCGTGTGACCTTGACCTTCACACACACACACACACACACATTCTCTCTCTCTCTCTCTCCTCTCTCTCTCTCTATCTCTCTCTCACACACACGTGTGTGTGTGTGTGTGTGTGTGTGTGTGTGTGTGTGTGTGTGTGTGTGTGTGTGTGTGTGTGTGTGTGTGTGTGTGTGTGGGGTGTGTGAGTGTGAGTGAGTGTGTGTGTGTTCGTTCGTTCTTTGATTTAACGTCTTTTCACTATGAGTGATATTAGACGAGAGAGAGTGTAGTGTGTGTGTGTGTGTGGTGTGTGTGTGTGTGTGTGTGTGTGTGTGTGTGTGTGTGTGTGTGTGTGTGTGTGTGTGTGTGTGTGTGTGTGTGTGTGTGTGTGTGTGTGTGTTGTCGCAAAAGTAAAAACGCAATGTAACTTACGCTCTTTCAGCGAAAACTACCAGGGTTTTACTAAAATGAAAATAACTCTTGTGCGTACAGACTGTTTTTCAATTCACTTCAAATTACCTTCAATAAAGCCCCGGAATACATCTGTAATGAGTATTTAACAATTTATCACCCTATTCACAGAAGTAATAATTAAATGTTGAGTGAGTGATAGCAATACCATTAATACGTGTGTTCATGCTTTTGCATGCGCACATGATCCGCACGAGTTATGTGCATGTGTGCTTCTCTCTGTGTGTATGGTGGGAATGCAAGCATTGATGCATGTGTGTGTGTGTGTGTGTGTGTGTGTGAGTGTGGTGTGTGTGTGTGTGTGTGTGTGTGTGTGTGTGTGTGTGTGTGTGTGTGTGTGTGCATGTATGCGCGTGCGCTCGTGTGTGTGTGTCTTAAGCGTTTTTGAATGTGTTGTGCGGCTCTTTGTGTATATGCGTGTGTAAATGGGTGTGTTTATGTGCCTGTAAGTCGGTGTTTGTGTGTTTGTGTGTGTATGCGCGCGCGTGTGTGTGTGTGTGTGTGTGTGTCTGTGTTTGTATGTGTGTGTGAGTAGTAAAGCAAGGGAGCTGTGTGTTAGCAGATGCTATTGTTCAGGTATCAATCTTACACGTCATTGTAATCTCTCTCTCTCCTTCTCTGTCTCTCTCTCTCTCTCTGTCTTCGCTCGCTGTGTTGTTTTTGTTCTTGACTGTGGTAGTAATGGTACTAGTGTTGTTGTAATTGTTGTTCTCTTACTTCTACTACTACTACTTCTACTACTACTACTGCTGCTTGCTGCTGCTGGCTGCCTACTACAACAACTACTACTAGTAGTAGTACTACCACTACAACTACTACTACTACTACAACTACATTCCTCTACCTGCTCCTAGTCTGTCTCTTCCTCTTCTTCTCTCCTCTGTCTTTTGTCTTCTTCGTTTTTGTTTTTTTTTCTATTTTCTTGTTCCCTCTTCTTTTTCTCTCTCTCTTTTTCCTCTTCCTCTTCCTCCCCCTCCTTCTTTTCTTTCTTCTTCTCTATTTCTTCCTTTCTTTCTTTCTTTTTTTTTTTTCCTTTTTCTTTTTTACGTTTTCTGTCCTTCCTTCATCTTCTAGTGCTTTGTTTTCTAATTCTTCTTCTTGTTCTTCTTTTCTTTTCATTTTTTTTTTTGTTTTTTCTGTTTCTTCTTTTTCTTCTTCTTCTTCTCTCCATTTTCTTCTTCCTCTTCATCTTCTTTCTTTTTCTTCTCCTCCTTTCTCCTTCTTTTTCTTCTTTCTTCTTCTTCACATTCTTTCTTCTTTTTTTCTTTCGTCTACTTATCGTCCTCCTTCTTTTCGATCTTCTCGTTCACGTCTTCTTCTTTCAATCATCATCATCATTATCATCATCTCATCATCATCGTCGTCATCATCGTCATCATCGTCATCATCATCATCATCGTTATCATCGTTGTTGTTGTTGTTATTGTCACCTTTTTTTAAGCAGTAGTGACGTTGGTGGGTTCGATAATGTAACGGCAAACTGTTAATTACGCCGTTTTGCTTTTGTGCGTGTTAGTAGTAACAAAACAAGATTACCTTATCATGGTTACTAAACACGCTCTCCTTTTCTGTTTTCCTGCGGTTCTGGTTTCTGTTTGCTTAACTCTTTGACTCCCGCACCCTATCCACAAACTGCAAAACCTTGAACTGTTGACTGCCTCACTCCATTCACCAACTTCCTGCAAGAAGCTCGAGGATCGAGTGAGAAAATCAAAGGATTAAGTTTTTGTTTTGCTGGCATGGTTGGCAATACAGTAAGCTGGTGGACAGGACGAGGGAGTCAAAGGATTAAACGCCAGCAAGTCACTTTTTATAGGTGTTGTTCTTGTCCCCGTTTTATACTGCTTGGATGATTTTATGCATACACTCATCTTCTTTTAATGTGCCCTTGAGTCCATGTATGTTTTACCTCGATGATGATTTACTGAAATAAACCATATTATCACCATTTTCCCATCCCAGTGAGGTATTGGCTTTGCGGCTGCACATATGCCTTTTTTCTTTTTTTTTTAAATTCAATCTCTTTGAATTTTTATTTCACAAGACAGGCCCAGCCGCGCTAAGGGTTTTTTCTCCGGGACTCCGGTTTTCCCTCCAGCCCCTTGGTTGTTGCTTTAGGATGTTTTTCTTCCTATTCCAAGATCAGACCGGATTCGTTGCTCTAGGCAGGATCCATTTACATCAGCCATATCTCTTGATTAAATATTTTCCCATTCAGTCGAACAAATGCCTATATTTTCTCTTATGCATTATTTAATACTGGTATCCTTTACATTCCAAACACTACTCTTTCGCTAGTGCGTCAAAGTTCTCATTTCCGCTCTGATATCATATTTACTCTAAAACACACTATGATGTCATTTTAATCGGTTTATTCCTTTTCTCACACTAGACCGAGCAGCAGGGAAGTTTCAGTGTTTTTCTCCTAACTTTTTTATCTGGCCTTTGTTTGTTTGTAATCTTACGCTTGACAAAGGCCAGTTGGCCAAAAATTTGCGCCTGTCTTGTCTTTGTATTAAATACGCGTTCTTATTCTTCTTTTGTGATTTTTCTGGTTCCTCGGGTGTTCTTTGATGAAGGGGATGAAATTGTGGCACTAATGGTGGTAGTAGAGGTGGTGGTACTGTTGTTTTCGCCGTCGATGGCATGGCTGACCTTTACAGTGACAAAGCTCTTCCTGTCTCTGATGCCGTCAGAATGAGTGAGTTGTGGTTGCATCTCGTGGCATGTCATTTCTTTGTCAACACTGCGTTATCATGGTGATTGGAACTGTTCTTCGTGATAACGTTTCGCTACCTCTGCCTCACCCCAGCCCCCCCCCTCTCTCTCTCTCTCTCTCTCTCCCCCTCTCTCTCTCTGTCTCTGTCTCTTTCTTTCTGTCTCTCTCTGCTTCTGTCTCTCTGCTTTTGTCTCTGTCTCTCCCTCTGTCTCTCCCTCTCTCTCTCTCTCTTTCTCTCACCCCTACCCCAACTCTATCCCAGTCTCTCTGTCTGTCTGTCTGTCTGTCTCTCTGTCTGTCTGTCTGTTTCTCTCTCTCTCTCTCTCTCTCTATCTATCTATCTATCTATTTATCTATCTATCTCTCGCTCTCTCTTTTTCTCTCTCTCTTTCTCTCTCTCTCTCTCTCTATCTATGTATCTACCTATCTATTTATCTATCAGTCTGCCTGTCTATCTCTCTCTCTCTCTCTCTCTCTCTCTCTCTCTCTCTCTCTCTCTTTCTCTCTCTCTTGGGTGTGTTCGTATATCTTTGTGTTGAATTTGTGTGTTTCTGTGTGTGTGTGTGTGTGTGTGTGTGTGTGTGTGCGTGTGTCTGTCTTTCTGTCTGTCTGTCTGTATATGTGTGTGTGTTTCTGTGTGTGTGTGTCTGTGTGACTATGACTCGTGCGTGCGTGCGTGTTGTGTGTGTGTGTGTGTGTGTGTGTGTGTGTGTGTGTGTGTGTGTGTGTGTGTGTGTGTTCGTTCGTTCCTTGATTTAACGTCTTTGCACTATAAGTGACATTAGACGGTGTGTGTGTGTGTGTGTGTGTGTGTGTGTGTGTGTGTGTGTGTGTGTGTGTGTGTGTGTGTGTGTGTGTGTGTGTGTGTGTGTGTGTGTGTGTGTGTGCTTTCTCTCTCTTTCTCTCTCTCCCTGTTTGGGTGCATAGAACTCATACTGATGCTGGGAGCTGGCTTGGTAGTAGTGGATGCTAATATGCATTTCCAAAAGTCTGATTTATGTATCACTGAATGTTTCACAGACAACTGATTACAGCATCTGAAATTTATCTAAAGATCAACTGAATGGAAAGAAGGTGCTGTCAAATCGTTGTTTTTTTTGTTTGTTTGTTTGTTTGTTTGTTTGTTTGTTTGTTTTTGTTTTGTTTTTTCATTTTGCTTCGTGGATCGATTAACCTTGCGCCGATGCAGACTGAAGACGTCAGTATCCAGACCTGTATGACAGAGGTTCCTTATCTCTTTGCTTCGTTGCCTGCCTTCAAAATCCCATAGAAGCCACTCAGAATCGGTCAGCCATGCTTGCTAAAACGAAGAATGATGGATAGTTTCATCTTTGATCTTGTTCCTGGCAGATCTATCAGATGCTACTGCGAATAAAGAGTCTCATATATCCTAGAATTCATCTTCATAGAAAAATAATTCAAGGTTGTCAAGCCATACTAACAATCTCCTTTTTGTGCTTATTTAAGAGCAGAGCTGGAGTGTCTCTTATATCCTATAATTCATCTTTACAGAAAAAAAAATTACAAGGTTGTCAAGCCATACTAACAATCTCCTTTTTGCGTTAATTCTAGAGCAGAGAGTCTCTTATATCGTAGAATTCATCTTCATAGAAAAAAATTATAAGGTTGTCAAGCATACTGACAATCTTCTTTTTTCGCTAATTTAAGAGCAGACAGCCTCTTATATCCTAGAATTCATCTTCATCGAAAAAATGTCAAAGTTGTCAAGCCATACTAGCAATCTCCTTTTTGCCCTAATTTAAGAACAGAAAGTCTCTTATATCCCAGATTTTGTCTTCGTAGAAAAAATTACAATCTCTGGAGAGTGGCGAGGCATTGGTGCTCTTGGTCCCATCTGTACCCTCGTGGTGTTTCTTGTTAACTTCGCCTTGTGACTTGGCCACTGACTTCAGGGAATCAGGCCTGATGACTGCAGGGAAAGACCTGCTGGCTGCTCGGAAAGACGGCTAACTTGGGATCCCGTTCTAGGCATGTCAGACCCTGCTGAACAGCAAAATGTGGAGCATCATGCCTGGCCACTTTCACGGCCATTCAAACACCTCTGTGGTTGAAGTAAGGTAATGTTTGGAGTTTCCGATTGCTAACTGTCGAGACTATAGTAAAGGGAAAAGAGCTGGCAGCTATACCAGTTGCAGCAGGGCGGGCTGCCCGGAAGAGAGACGAAGACCAGAGTGTGGCGAGAGAGGGTTCTTCTATTCTCTCTTGGTCAGGAGGCTGGACTGGACCTGGTTGGTGCGCGTTGTGTGACTATGTCATTTCCCCACCTTGCCATTCGGTTTGTAAACAAGTAACTGATGACTGGGTCCGAATGGGTCATGCAATACATGGACAGTCCCCCTTTGCTTGATAAAATGACTATCGAGTGGCTAGGGTACTTGGGAGATGACTGCCCGGAGAATGGCGAGGCATTGGTGCTCCGGATCCCATCTGCACCCTAGTGGTGTTTCTTGTTACTTTATGATCTTTCCTGGTCAGTGTCCTTGCTTCAGCACTCTCTGTACAGGACCACCTCTGGAATGCGATTATCTTCCATTCTGACAATGTCCAGCGATGTTGGCATTTGATGACTAGATAACTGACACTTGACAAGCTACATTTCTTTTGAACTTGAAGGTTTGGACACTCGATTTTGCTACGTGATGCAGATCTTCAGCAGACATTTTTGGTGGAACATTCCAGTTGTTTTATGTGCCGTCGATAGGTAGTACATGTCTCGTAGCAGTACAGCAGGGCACTCAAAACAACAATACACTCCAACAAACCTCTCATACTTTTCCGTCTCTGACCAACACTCTTTCCACTTACATTCAGTACTTTGCTTAGAAACATTTGTACAGTCCACACCTAAGGTCTACTCTCTTTGCAATAATCAGATTGTCCGGCATCCTGCTGCACAAAGTATTTGTAGTGAGGTTAAACCATTTGTTTCCATATGTCGATTGGATGTTAGTTTTATTGGTTGGCTGTCTGCTTGTTTGGAGTACTTTGTTTTCGAGGAGGGGGAGGTTACTGAGAGAAGGCAGGAGAGAGAGGGTAATTGTGTTATTTGTTTTTGTCACAATGGTTTTACCGAGTAAACTAGGACTAGCTCACCCAGGCAGACAGTGTCGCCACAGTCCTCTGTGTGTGAGAGAGAAACAGACAGACAGAGACAGAGAGAGGAGAGAGAGACTGAGAGAGAGAGAGAGAGAGAGAGAGAGAGAGAGAGAGAGAGAGAGAAGGTGGGCGGGTAGGCGGGTGTACCTGTCTGTCTCTCAGTCTTTCCAGAACAACCCTTCCTGCCTTTTTACATGCTATTATTCTGCCCGGAACTAGTGTCGGATCACAGACGAAGACAGGGACAGACCGCACGCTGAACACGAGGTCTGTGAATGGCGGCTACGTCTTTCATGTTTCCTTGGATCTCTTAATTAAAGCAACGTGGGCGTCTGACATCAGTCTTTCCGGTATCCTTGTGCGTGCTTTTTCACTGGCACTCTTTTCTTCATCTGATGTTCCATTCTATGGGGATGGAAATGAACGAATGAGTGGGAGAAAAAAACCGCATCATGGCTTAGTGGCCAGCGCAAGACTTTTAAGACCAGAAGGCAGGAGGGTCGATTCCCATCAGTCTCGGTGATTCCTAAATAGAGTTGAGTCAGCTATGGTGGCCATCTTGGGAAGACTGGGACCACAAAATCATATTTTAATCCACTTCATGGTTGCGTCATTGAAAATCAACACTGCAGGTCTCTGAATCTCTCAGGCCTGTCCGATACTGAGATATAAAACACAGTATTATGAGAGGAAGTGTACAATACGGCACTTTCACGCAGGGCATAATCAAACAGTTAATACATATAATGAAATACTGCCACACAGCGACCGTTAGGAACTCCAGTGAACAGTTCAGAAAATGAAATGGTTTGAAATTAAAGCAAATAATAAAATGCTCAGATAAATGCCCCTTCACACCACAGGTCCAAAACTGTGCGTGAACAGTAATAAAATGCCATTCACTGTGAACCACATCACAGGTCCATCGGCAATAACACAATGCCATTTACTATAAAAAATAAAAAAAATTTGAAAAGCCGTACTGTCAGCCCTGTAGGGATGCTGGCAACTCTTTCAGTATAAATAACATCCCCCAACTTCCGGAAATTCTGTGCTATAAATTTCCTCTTTTCTGTCACTCTCTTTGTTTCTGTCTTGCTCCTTTGTGTTCTGTCATTTCTTCCTATCACTTTCTGCCTTGCTGGTTCATTCGCCTGTGAGTGTTCTATAAAGCCTTACATACTTTCTCTTAGGACTTACGATTGGGTAAATGTATTCAGTGCATTTTCGTGTCAACGGAAATGTGATGTCCAGAACAATGCTAGGTGAAATCGCCCATTCATACATTATATACATATGATGTACTGTCCTTAGTTATGTTTATATTTGCATTCAGGTTTATTTTTCTAAATCCCTTGGTGATAAATTGGACCGAGTGGTCAACTTCAGCGGCATATTGTTAGACAGTGTGTGCAAATTCATTGATATGTGTACTTAATTCTTTTCCAGTTTTTCTTTAAACTTCCAGTGAGGTATGGTGTACTTTTTGAAATGGTTGTAGCCATGATGTGGCTCTGTGCAATCGCTGGACTTTAAACAGTAGTAACACTAATAGCACCAACAGTGTCATGAAGATCAAACAATTGTGACCCATTTCACAAAGGGGATACAATTTGCATACGAGCCAACTGTGATACAACCTCAGAAAAAAATGGTAACAGTTGTCTGTGGAATTGATATTTTAGTCGCAACTTGATCGTTGGGCTTTTCTTTGGGTGTACCATACGCTTCACAGCGAAATTCACTATTAAAAACAAATGAAATTAAACAATTATGATGCCTTTCGACGTAGCTTCGTTGAAATTATTTGACTTGAAATTGCCCGTTTTCATATCACCACCACGATTAATCCTTAGTTGTAACATTCCACATATTGTTTTGAAGCTTTGATGCCAATTTCCCAACGATGCACACAATAATTCAAAATAAAACGATCAGATTTCACAAGATAGCATTCATGTTGGTTGCCAAGGTAAGACTTGACAAAGAATGGTCTCAAACGTTCTCCTCCGTTCGTTCGTTCGTTCGTTCGTTCGTTCGTTCGTTCGTTCGTTCGTTCGTTCGTTCGTTCGTTCGTTCGTTCGTTCGTTCGTTCGCTCGCTCGCTCGCTCGCTTGCTCGTTCGTTCGTTCGTTTCTTTCTTTCTTTCTTTCTTGTTTATTTTGGGGTTTTGTTTTCAAAACAATATAAAACATTTCAACTGGCCACAGTGCCTACAGTTTTTGTCCCAGAGACATTCTTTATTAATATCTGGAAAAGAAAATGTCATGCCCCTTCCAAGGTTGGAGTTTGGAGTTTGTTCAAGAGGGATTCATCGTACTAGAACAATTTCATATGTGCTCCAACCAAATCTGCCATCAATTGTCTGGCAGATTCCCTGAGCTGCGGAAAACCCCATGTGCTGGCAAGGTCTTGAACAGAGGAGCGTCAAAGGGGGAGGAGGGGGAAGACTTACAAAAACCCTAAGCTGACACCACCAGAGTGATGGAAACATTAAGATGGGCAGCAGACAGGCCAATGATAAATGTTGCGGGCTGGGATTGAACTCAACATATCAGATCCTGAGTCCACGGCTCTATCAATAGAACCAACTGCCCGCACAGTGATAACATTTTCTCAATAACTTCATATCTCAAAAAAGTCGACTTATTCCCATTTTGTACGAACGGGGCACAGTGATTAGATCACAACACAGACATACATGAAAGGGACAGACGATCGCCATCTTTACACAGCCGGAACTTTACAGTACTTGAAAACATGCCTGACAGAATTCACGTAATGCAAGGCTACTGTTCGAAGACAAAAAATAAGTACGTAAGGAGAACATTAACATCTTGAAGGATCCACATGAACTGTTTTTGGCAACTATTAAATGTCAGTCTTGTTCACTTTGGTCAGGTTATCCACCATGACGCGCTAGCACCATCCATCAGGGCGTTGCAGAAGTCTTGGGACAGTACAAACCATAATTTTCTTTTGTGTGTCTGTAATATATTGTGCACGCGTAGACTGACTAGTCAAACAAGAACCTGATCACCAATGAAATCTGTGTTTGTTTATCTTTCTATTCATGTCTCTGGTTAAATTTAGCAAGATCGTTTAACGCCTCACTTATGTCTAATGTCGCTAAACGATTTCGGCATAAAAACGAGGTCAACAGGAAGTATGGATAAATGGCGGGACATGTTGTTTTATAATCTTCATATATAATTTATGTTGAGGCCTTTGATCGTTGTGCATGCGCCTGCGGCAAAGGCAGCTATGATCTTAAGCGTTTCAACTTTGGTGAGTTTGAACATTATTCAAGAGTGATTTTTCGCTCTCGGACAATTCCATATGCGCTACACCAAAATCTAGCAGTAGTTATCTGGCAGGCTCAGTGAACCTGAGCAGAACCCTATGCACCATCACGATCTTAAAATGGGAAGGGGAACAGGACCTATGGGATGGTGGCACCACAAGAATGATTGGAGCATTAAAACTCCAACTATTCTTGTGACGCCAGTGTTTCATAGGTCCTGTCCCGGTTTTTTTGCTGCTGGGTAGGATTGAACTTAGGGGGTAAGAATTTGAGTCCATGGCTCTATTAACAGCCGGCTAACCTGCAAACAAGCTACTAACCAACCAACCAAACAAACAGAACAAAAACAAATGATAAGTCTCAGCTATACTATTTGGTAGGTGCTTTTAGTCCAAAGAAATAGGGATGGATGTCCCCAAACCACACACAACCCTGTCCAGTGACATGAAGAACCTGCTGTTGTCCATACAACAGTATAAAAGTCTCCAAGACACAACCCTGGCCAGTGACATGAAGAACCTGCTGTTGTCCATACAACAGTATAAAAGTCTCCAGACACAACCCTGGCCAGTGACATGAAGAACCTGCTGTTGTCCATACAACAGTATAAAAGTTCCAGGGTACAAGCCTGGCCAAGTGATATGAGAACCTGCTGTTGTCTACACAGCAGTATAAATGTCTCCAGGACACAAGTCCCGGCCATAGTGATTGGAGAACCTGCTTTGTCTACACAGCAGTATAAATGTCTCCAGGACACAAGCCTGCCACAGTGATATGAAGAACCTGCTTTGTCTACACAGCAGTATAGACTGTCTTCAGGACACAAGTCTGGCCATAGTGATATGGAGAACCTGTGTTGTCCTACAACAGTATAAATGTCTCAGGACACAAGTCCTGGCCAAGTGATATGGAGAACCTGTTGTTGTCCATACAACAGTATAGAGTCTTCAGGACACAAGTCTGGCCATAGTGATATGGAGAACCTGTGTTGTCCATACAACAGTATAGATGTCTTCAGGACACAAGTCTGGCCATAGTGATATGGAGAACCTGCTGTTGTCCATACAACAGTATAGATGTCTTCAGGACACAAGTCTTGTCAATAGTGATATGGGAACTGTTGTTGTCCATACAACAGTATAGATGTCTTCAGGACACAAGTCCTGGCCATAGTGATATGGTGAATCTGTTTTTGTCCATACAGCAGTATAGATGTCTTCAGGACACAAGTCTGGCCATAGTGATATGGAGAACCTGTGTTGTCCATACAGCAGTATAGATGTCTTCAGGACACAAGTCTGGCCATAGTGATATGGAGAACCTGCTGTTGTCCATACAGCAGTTTAGATGTCTTCAGGACACAAGTCTGGCCATAGTGATATGGTGAACCTGCTGTTGTCCATACAGCAATATAGATGTTTCCAGGACACAAGTCTGGCCATAGTGATATGGTGAACCTGGTGTTGTCCATACAGCAATATAGATGTTTCCAGGACACAAGTCTGGCCATAGTGATATGGTGAACCTGGTGTTGTCCATACAGCAATATAGATGTTTCCAGGACACAAGTCTGGCCATAGTGATATGGTGAACCTACTGTTGTCCATACAGCAGTTTAGATGTCTTCAGGACACAAGTCTGGCCATAGTGGCGAGAAGAACCAGTTGTTGCCCATGAAGCAGTATGAATGTCTCCAGGACACAACCCTGGCCAAAGTAATATAGACAACCTGCTGTCACCCATGCAGCAGAAAAGATGTCGGTTCTTTTAGTTAAAAATAAAACAATGGATAAACGGATAGCTGATCCAGGAAACACAAGCTTTGCCATAGTCATGTGGACAACCTCCTGCTGCCCATACAGCAGGCTTCCCCTTTCAATGGCGCCGGTGTCAACCAAGAGTAAGGTGACCGCCAATACAGACTGGAACCGCTATCACAGAAGTCCCCTCCCTCTCCAGGCAATGGAGTTACTAAATGAAATTAGGGCTGCTGTCTCCATAGAGAGCTCGCCACCATAGTACGCCGCCACTATTTTTTTCAGTTTGTGTGTGTTTTAATTACTTATGAAATTTGTGGTTGGTTGGTTGGTTGGTTGGTTGGTTGGTTGGTTAATTGGTTGGTTGGTTTTCCTTGGTTCTTTTGTTTGTTTGTTTGGTTTGGTTTGGTTTTTTGTTCTTGTTGTTTTTGTTTGTTTGTCTGTTTGTTTTTGGTGGTGGTGGGGTGAAAAGGGCTGTTCTGGTTTTGGGTATTTTTACCTACTTCTCTATTGCTGTGGGTTCATTTACGTACACTAAGTGCGTGCTGCATACAGGATCTCGGTTGATTGTCTCGTGCAAAATACCAGCACGTAGAACAAACAAAACCACAACACAAACCTCGTCATTTCAGTGTCGTTTGCTCGCTAGCTTGTCAAAAGCCGAAGAGAAGCGGACCGTGTGACCTAGTGAATAAAGCTCCCACTTTGCACACAACAAATCCGGGTTCGATTCCCCGTTAGACAGGAATTTTGTCAAACCATGTGTGTGTGTGTGCGTGCGTGCGTGCGTGCGTGCGTGCGTGGGTGGGTGGGTGCGTGCGTGCGTGCGTGCGTGTGTGCATGTGTGTGTGTGTGTGTGTGTCTATCTGTGTGTGTGTGTGGGGGGGGGGCTGTTTGTTGATTGTTGTCTTTTGAATCTGTAGAAGTTGTCCTCAACACCCCAGATCAGACTGTCAATTTCTCATGCCTCTACCGCCCTCCCCATAGTAGTACAAACAACTTGACTGACAGCATGTTCCACCCAGAATTTGAATCTCTGCTTGATTTTTACTCTCTCAAAAAAGGCAAACTAATCGTTTTAGGTGATTTTAATTTTCATTTTGACAATAAAAATTCTCCTCACATCAAGCGCCTTTCTCTCTCTCTGGCCAACCACTCACTTTCCCAATCCGTGAACGAGCCGACACACAAGAAAGGGCATATCCTCGATTGGGTTATCGCCCGTGACTCTGACAAGCTGCTAACTTCAACTACAATTACAAACAAACTCTCTTCCGATCACTTTGCTGTTCATGCCATTCTTAATCTTTCAAAACATCAGAGAAATAAACGTTCCGTAATTCGTAGAAATTTTAAATCTATTGACATAAATGTCTTCACCACCGAAGCAGTCAACCTTCTTTCTTCCGTCAATGATTCCACTGACCCTGCCAGTTTATATACATCTGTTCTTCGTCAGCTACTTGATAAACATGCCCCTCCTTTTACCCGTGTTTTGCCAGACCGCCCTTGTGCCCTTTGGAACACACCTGAACTTCGTGACCTTAAACGTGCAGGTCGTAGGGCCGAGCGTAAATGGCGATCTTCAAAACTTGAAATCCACCGTCAAATTTTCCAGTCTTTTCGGAATAGGTTCACCAATCTCCTCGCTGAAACAAAGATCCATTATTTCTCCTCAAAGATTCTTGAAGCTAAATCCACAAAAATTCTTTTTGCCACCGTTTCCGATTTACTTGGAACCGACAAATCAAGTCCTCTGCCGTCAAACATTACTCTCGATGCTCTTCCCTCTGCTTTTTCCAAATTTTTCTCTTCCAAAATTCTTGATCTGCGAACAAAACTTGATTCAACTCCTTTTCAGTCTACGCTCCCAGATCCTCCATTCACGGGCACCTCTCTCTATTCTTTCTGCCCAGTGTCTGAAATACAAGTTTCAACCATCCTCAAGCAAATGTGTTTCAAATCGTGTGAACTTGACCCAATTCCAGCCTCTCTTTTCTCACAGATATACCCCCAACTTCTGCCGTTAATCACATCTATTATCAATTCATCCTTGACCTCTGGAGTTTTTCCATCTGAGTACAAAACTGCTCTTGTTCGACCACTCCTCAAGAAAAGCAACCTCGATCCTAACATCCTTAAAAATTACAGACCCGTTTCAAATCTTCCATTTCTGTCTAAGCTCCTTGAGAAAGTAGTACTACAACAATTGAATGATCATTTATCTCTAAACAATCTTAACTACCCTCATCAATCAGCCTACCGGGTAAATCACAGCACAGAAACAGCTCTTGTTCATATAGTAGATGATCTTCTTCTTGCTTCTGATGCTGGTAAAATCTCTCTGCTTACACTCCTTGATCTGTCTGCCGCTTTTGATACCATCGATCACTCAATACTACTCTATCGCCTTGAGCACACTTTCGGCATTCACGGTACCGCCCTGTCTTGGTTCTCCTCCTATCTGTCTGATCGCTTTCAATCAGTCCTTGTTAACGGGATTAAGTCCGATCCAGTTAAGCTTTCTTGTGGAGTTCCTCAGGGCTCTGTACTCGGGCCTGTCCTGTTTACCCTCTATACTTTTCCTCTTGCCAATATCATTAATCAGCATGAAATGAAACACCATTTTTATGCTGATGATACCCAACTCTACAATAGCACTAGCCCTGAAAACCTTAGTTCTCTTCTGTCGGAAGTCTCCAGCTGTTACACTGACATCCAAAATTGGATGACCCAAAATAAATTACAGTTAAACGGAGATAAAACTGAAGCCATGCTTGTAGGCACCAAAAATAAACTAGATGCTGTTTCAATCAATAACATTCAACTCGGAGACAACACCATCCCTCTTTCGAACTCTGTCAAAAACCTTGGTGTGATTCTTGATAAATCTCTTTGTATGCAGAAATTTACCACCCAGACCTGTCAATCATGCTACCCTCAGATTCGACGTGTTGGCTGCATTCGCCGATTCCTTTCAACCGTCCTGCATCTAAACTAGTAACTTCCCTTGTTCTGTCACGCCTGGACTACTGCAATGCTCTTTTATCTGGCCTACCAGCTTCTCGTCTCATTTGCCTGCAACGCTTACAAAATACAGCTGCCCGCCTCGTCCTTAGAAAGAAAAAAATTGATCATGTTAGTCCCCTCCTTCGGTCTCTGCATTGGCTTCCTGTCGTTGATAGAATCAAATACAAAATAGACACCTTATGCTATAAATCTACTCATCATTCTGCTCCATCCTATCTCTGTGACAAGATCAAAATTCGTACATCAGCTCGCACCTTGCACTCTTCCTCTGATACTCTTACCCTACAAATTCCCAAGGTTAGACTCTTAACCGTTGGTCAGCGCTCTTTTTCTGTCTCAGGACCAGCTGCGTGGAACAATCTTCCCCTATCGCTCCGGACCACATCTACTCTTTCCGCATTTAAGTCAGGTTTGAAAACTCACCTCTTTCCACGTCAATGAATTTCTGAGGCCTTTTTCGCCGTTTTTTACTGCTATTTTTCCATTGTTCATAATTTCAGCATTGTATGGACATTTATGCCTATTTTTGACTTAATTGATTGTTTTACAAATGTTCATCTTTGAGTGCGATCCTGCGTGTGATTGGTGAGTGAGCGCGCTTTGATTTGATTTACCAAGATTTAGCGCGATATAAATATTGTAATTATTATTATTATTATATGTCTGTAAGTTTGTCATGATATGTATATATGTGTTTCCTCTTTGCTGTTGTTGTTGTTGTTCTGTTGTTGTTGTTGTTGTTGTTGTGTGGATATGGGTGTGTGTGTATGAATGCATATACGTGTGTATGCCTGTGTGTGGGCATGTGGGTATATGCATATACTTACTGTTGATTTGTTATTTTCATTTCTTACTTGTTTGTTTATCTACATAGTCCTTTCTTTTTTATTTTTAATGATCTACTTACTTACTTACTTACTTATTTATTTACTTACTTACTTACTCACTTACTTACTTACTTGCTTGATTGCTTGCTTGCTTGCTTGCTTTACTTACCTATCTATTTCCTCTTTTCTTTCCTCCGAAGTGAACGACAGACTATGATTAAGAAAATATTGTCTTCACAGCTGAGGCTTTGTGTACTGACTTGGGGGGGGGGGGGGGGGGGGCTTTCTGTCATGTGAGACGAGTTTATACATAAAACCTAGTTGTTTTGTGATTCAGACCTTTAATTATTTACTTGTTTACTTTATATATGTTCCTTTTTTTGATGATAAGATACACAGATACACGCGTCATTTACATGTAACCAAGATTATTCCAATGATAGGCTGATACAGTACCAGTATAAAATAGACTAGATAAAACATAGGCTAGGTAGGGTCTCAGGAAATGGCCAGCTCATGGGTTTCTGTGCAGATTTAAAGCTGGTACCATGATCACCATACACATGGCACCTGTGACGTTAGTGCATATAGAATTCATTCCGAGCGCGTAGACGTCGTCTTGAGAAACTGAAACTGAAACTTTGCACCCCCAACTTTACCTCGTCCTTCCAGCCATTAGACTTTGAATGGTGGTCTGGGCACTAGTTTTTCGGATGAGACGGCAAATCGAGATTTCGAAGGCTGCGTGCAGTCATCG
The DNA here is from genome assembly GCA_030674185.1 of Monoplex corrugatus. NCBI lineage: Eukaryota > Metazoa > Mollusca > Gastropoda > Littorinimorpha > Ranellidae > Monoplex > Monoplex corrugatus. Next base: position 29,245,809 of record JAPXFY010000019.1, read on the forward strand.
GACATGAAAGATCCCATGCGAACCCAAAGAGCTGTCTTGAGCCATCATTCTATAGTAAAAACAATCCACTGTCATGGGTATACAAAATACACTAGAGGCGCTGTACCATGGCGACCTGCTTTAGCCAAAGAGCATGGCTCGCATTTCAGATGGATATGTCTGTTCTGACTAAACGGTGACTCCAGTCTGTTTTAAATTATCTCTGTTGATGGTTTTGGTGTGTTTGTTTTGTTTGTTTGTTTGTTTGTTTGTTTGTTTGTTTGTTTGTTTGTTTGTTTGTTTGTTTGTTTGTTTGTTTGTTTGTTTAATTGGTTGGTTGGTTGGTTGATTGCTTGCTTGCTTGCTTGCTTGGTTGATTGGTTGCTTGGTTGCTTGGTCGGTCGATCGATCGGTCGGTCGGTCGGTTGTTTGGTTGGTTGGTTGGTTGGTTGGTTGGTTGGTTGGTTGGTTGGTTGGTCGGTCGGTTGGTTGATTGGTTTGTTTGTTTGTTTGTTTGTTTGTTTGTTTGTTTGTTTGTTTGTTTGTTTGTTTGTTCGTTCGTTCGTTTGTTTGTTTGATCTGTCCTTGGCCCTGTTCTTTTCACTTTACACCTCCCCCCTGTCCACCATCATCAACTCCCACTCTATAAAACACCACTTCTATGCTGATGACACCCAACTTCTAGACAGTGACACACCAGACAATATACAGCGCCTCTTGACTCGCACCACTGAGTGTTACTCGGACATTAAGAACTGGATGACGTTCAACAAACTTCAGCTTAATGACGACAAGACAGAAGGCATCCTCATTGGCACCCGTCAGAAACTTTCTCAGCTGCCTCCTCTTTCTCTCCCATTATGTAACACATCAGTCCCAATTTCTGATTCAGCTAAAAACCTTGGTATCTGCATTGACTCTACCCTCTCCATGAACAACTTTGTTTCTCAAACTGCCAGATCTTGCTACTATCACCTTCATCGTATAAGCCTGATCAGGAAGTATCTCTGTCGAAACAACTGCAAAACTCGTTCTCTCCTTCATAATGTCTCGCATTGACTATTGCAATTCACTCCTGTCTGGTCTTCCTGCCTCCACCATTCACATCCTGCAGCGCATTCAAAACAATGCTAAACGCCTTGTACTAAAAAAGAAAAAAGCTGACCACATATCTCCTCTTCTGGCACAACTTCACTGGCTTCCTGTATCAAAGCGCATACAGTACAAACTAGACACCATGTGCTACAAAAGCCTCAATAACGCAGCCCCCGATTACCTGTCAAGCCTACTTGAGATCTATGTTCCCTCACGTACCCTCCGCTCTGCCTCCGATCCTTTGACTTTTCGCTTTCCACGCACTAAGCTCAATACCTATGGTCCACAAGCCTTCTCTGTTTCTGGTCCACTTTCCTGGAACAAACTTCCTCTCTCTGTCCGTCAGCAACCTACTTTTGTCTCCTTCAAGTCCGCTCTCAAAACTCACCTTTTCTCCTCTGCATAAAATCCTGACCTCACTCAATCCCCTCTGCAGCCTGTCTCCACTCGGAGGGGAATCACATTGTAATATATAATTGTATATAATATGCTCTCTATAATTTTCCATTGCTTTTATTCTTTCTCCCCATTTTAGCCGTGTGCGTGTGCGTGTGCGTGTGCGTGTGCGTGTGCGTGTGCGTGTGCGTGTGTACGTGTGTGTGTGTGTGTGTGTGTGTGTGTGTGTGTGTGTGTGTGTGTGTGTGTTGTTGTGTGTGTGTGTGTGTGTGTGTGTGCGTGCGTGCGTGTGAGTCTGTTTTAGCGCTTAGATTTGATTTTATCAAGATTTTGCGCTATACAAATAAAATATTGTATTGTATTGTATTGTATTGTATTGTATTGTATTGTATTGTTATTGTATTGTTTGGGAGAGGGTCTTCTTAGGGTTTTGTTTGGTTTGTTTGTTTCTTTCTTTCTTTAATTTGTTTTATTTATTTGTTTGCTTGTTTGTTTGTTTGTTTATTGTTTGTTTTAGTTTGGTTTTTTTGTTGTTGCTTAGAATGGTTTCCCATTTCCTGACCACACAATTTTTGTTGTCATTGGCCGCCGACGTGGAAAACAACACCTTGAAAAGACCAGACACATAAACAGAGAGATCAGCCATTGATCAATTCGTTCACCATCATGCTGCCGTTTGATCGACGCTTATGGATAGTCTGCACATGTGCAGTGCGTCTCAGAGCTGCAACATCCTCGATCCTAAGACCTTCTGTAACATCTATGAGACAACGTGCGTCTACACGTAGCCACACACACACGGTGCTTGTTTCATAGCCTTGTTATTGTTGCTGTTATTGTTATTGTTCTTTTTGTTTAAAGCCCAGTCGACTGCACAGAGCCATATCAAGGCTATAACCGCTTCAAAACATACAAAACTTCAAAATGGATAAAAAAGAAGAAAAGAAAATTAAGTACAAACATCAATCATTTCCTGCACACATTCTAAGGATACACCCCTGGCGTTGACCACTCCATCCAATCTATCACCAGGGGTTTCACAAAAACAAACCTGAATACAAATTCAGACATAACTAAGGACAACAAAGCATATTAAAACGGGCAGACAATTCCCTCTGCCAATCACATTTCTATAGAGTCGCGGTTACTATGTGTACCCAATTATTCATTCTAAGAGAAAGCATATAAAGCTTTATCGAACATACACAGGTGAATCGTGGCCTTTGCGACATATGTGGTGAATAGACCAGCAAGGCACACAATGATTGGAAGAGATGACAGAAAGCAAAGGAGCAAGGCAGAAACAAAGAGAGCGACAGAAAAGGGACATTTCTGGCACAGAATTTCATGAGGATGGGGAGACTGTTAATACTGAAAAAGTCCCCGACATCCCGCCGATGGTATTCATAGTCTCCATTCTTCATTTTGAATTGTGTCCTGACCTTCCAAACAATCAGCATGCATCAGTCTCAAGAGATCATGGAACTGCGTGCATGGTGGGGTAGGTCTGAGGTACAACTCACGATTTTGCATCGCTCCTTTTCCCTTGCTGCTGTCTGGTGTCTGTCCCGTTAGTATGCCAGGGGCTGTTTCAGTATAAATAGTATCCCCGCCTACTTTTCTGTCACTCTCTTTGCTTCTGCCTTCGTATGTTACTTTCTGACATTTCTTCCTATTATTTTCTGCTTTGCTGGTCCATTCATCTGTATATGTTCGATAAAGTCTTACCTACTTTCTCTTAGGAGTAATAACTGGGTACATGTGTTAAGTGCATTTTTGGCTCTAGGAAATTGAGATATGCGGGAGCAATTTTAGGTAATTTAGGCCCGTTTTTATATATGTTTTAGTGCCCCTAGTTATGTTCGAATTTGTATTCAGGTATGTTTTTTAAATACTCTGTGTGATAAATTGGACAGAGTGGTCAACGCCAGGGGCATCTCAGATTATGCGCGCGAACGCATTGATATATGTACTTAAATTTCTTTTCTTTTTTCTTTTCTGTATTGTGTATATTTTGGAATGGTTATAGCTCTGATATGGTTCTACGCAGTCGGCTGGACATTAAACAAAATAACAATAACAATAACATGGGTCTATTGATTTGCAACGTTGACCTCAATCAGTGGCCAATATTCGCATTGTTTTTATTAATAGTTCTATAAAGAGGGAAAGTATTAAATGCATGTGTATGGGACTTCGTTTAGATAAAAGTGTGCGCCACGGGCTGCGGCAACAATGGCGACGTGTCATACAGTGA
>JAPXFY010000019.1:29254535-29264535 GCA_030674185.1 Monoplex corrugatus
TCGAAAAATCTCACACAATAACATTTTACACTATTAAGGGTTGTAATTCACAGTCTTTCAGTCGTTCAGTCCTTGCGCTAAAATCCTGTAAATGTCACAGTAAGATAAATAAGATAATGGCTATAGAATTGAAGTGTATCTCATCGTGTTTTGCATCATTGTGGTCGAAATGAATGAGGTCTTTCATGTTCAAATTATTGTACTTTTTAAATTGATGCAGGTACTTCTTTTTTCTGTAACAGTTCACTACATGAATAACCGAAGAAATCTTCCAATCATGTTTTCGCTCCCGCGCAAAAACATCTTCATATGCGTACGCGCGCGCGCCCCACACACACACACACACACACACACACACACACACAACACCACCACACACACACACACACACACACACACACAACACACACACACACACACAGATGCACGTGCACAAGCACGTTGTGGGTCGATCTGAATTTTTTGTCTGCTTTCATCTGAACAACAGAAAAATAAGGGGAAAAAAGAAAGGTCTGCACAGAAGAAAGATTGAACAACCAAGACAGCGAGAGAGAGGGGGAGAGTGAGAGACAGAAACAGAGAGAGAGGGAGAGAGAGAGAGAGAGACACACACACACACACACACACACACACATACACACACACACACCACACACACACACACACACACACACACACACACACAACATACAACACATACATAATACATACATACATACACATACAACACCAGACGGAAAGAGAGAGGGAGGGGGGGGAATAGAGAGAGAGAGAGAACTAAAAACAAAAACTCAAAAATTCATTGTAATGGTTACACAGTTTATTTCCATACATACTTATTTAAAATACACAAAGAACGTATCTGGAGACAGATAAAAGGACAGGCAAAAGGAAGACGGAGGAAGAGAAATCCATAGAGACATATACAGAGGTATACATAACAGACAAAGACATACCTACTGAGAAAGAGACAGAGAGAAATACAGAGAGTCTAAACAGAAAGAGACAGAGAGAAATACAGAGAGTCTAAACAGAAAGACACAGAGAGAAATACAGAGAGTCTAAACAGAAAGAGACAGAGAGAAATACAGAGAGTCTAAACAGAAAGAGACAGAGAGAAATACAGAGAGTCTAAACAGAAAGAGACAAGAGAAATACAGTATAGACAGTCTAAACAGAAAGAGACAGAGAGAAATACAGACAGTCTAAACAGAAAGACACAGAGAGAAATACAGAGAGTCTAAACAGAAAGAGACAGAGAGAAATACAGAGAGTCTAAACAGAAAGACGCAGAGAGAAATACAGAGAGTCTAAACAGAAAGAGACAGAGAGAAATACAGAGAGTCTAAACAGAAAGACACAGAGAGAAATACAGAGAGTCTAAACAGAAAGAGACAGAGAGAAATACAGAGAGTCTAAACAGAAAGAACAGAGAGAAATACAGAGAGTCTAAACAGAAAGAGACAGAGAGAAATACTTATAGACAGTCTAAACAGAAAGAGACAGAGAGAAATACAGACAGTCTAAACAGAAAGACACAGAGAGAAATACAGAGAGTCTAAACAGAAAGAGACAGAGAGAAATACAGAGAGTCTAAACAGAAAGACACAGAGAGAAATACAGAGAGTCTAAACAGAAAGAGACAGAGAGAAATACAGACAGTCTAAACAGAAAGAGACAGACACAAACAAAGAAGGCCGACAACGACGTGAATAGGACGATAGGTCAACTCAGAACAAAACATGGATCTGAACCCAGGTGGCCAGCAATGTGAACACAACCACGTGATCCCACGCAGACATTGTGCTCCCTCGGCTTGGGGGTGGAGGACCTGTCAACATCATGAATGTTGATAACAGAACTGAAACGATCATTCCCTCATCGTCATCATCATCATCATCATCATCATCGTCATCAACACCACCAGTCACCACCATGGTCATCATCATCGTCATCGTCGTCATCAACATCACCAGCATCATCATCGCCATCACCATCATCGTCGCCATCGTCATCATTGTCGTCGTCGTCGTCATCATCATCCTTTATCATCGTCATCGTCATCTTCATCATCATCGTCGTCGTCGTTCGTTCGTCGTCGTCGTCGTCGTCGTCGTCGTCGTCGTCATCATCATCATCATCATCACCATCATCATAATCATCATCATCATCATTATCATCAAATCAATCAATCAATCAATAAGGAACCAGAAGAACAAGAAAACCAATGCAGGCGCGTATTCAACAAAACAAGACAAGACAAGCGCCTGCATTGGTTTTCTTGTTCTTCTGGTTCCTGTTTGCTTGGACGCGGGCAGTCGCACTTGTTTTGAATCAATCAATAATCATTATTTTCATCATCATTTACACGTAGAGTGAATGCGTCACCACATTTCAGGTAGTTAATTACTAGGGCTGTCATTTAACTTTCCGTTAGAATTCAGATTATCAAAATAATTATATTATTGGCAGTAGACAGAACCCTCCATCACAGGCATAGACAGTGTAGTCCAGTCTTTATTTGCAGCCAAGCTCTTCCTCTGCCAACAATTTCACTAGCTTTAGGACAAAAACAAACAAATTACATAACTTCCCTGATCTGTGTTTTCGTCCTAACTCTTATGAGTTTGTTTGCTTGTTTGTTTGTCTGTCTGTCTGTCTGTTCGTTTGTTTGTTTGTTTATTGGTTGGTGATTCGTGTGTGTAGTTGTGTGTTTGTGTATGCGTGCGTGCGTGCGTGCGTGCGTGCGTGGTGTGTGTGTGTGTGTGTGTGTGTGTGTGTGTACGTTTGAGAAAGCCCATTTGGTCGAAAATTTGCGCCTATCTTTGTTTCATATATTAGACAAGAGTTCTTATTCTACTTTCAAGTATTTCTTGTTTCCATTTGCTTGAATGCCGGCAGTTCCTTTGAATATTCAAATTGCCAGTACACTGTAACTCACATAGGGATAACATATATTCATGATTCCAAAACAATTTATCTCATGAAAGTGAACTACAATATAACTAGCAAACAGTTCATAGATTTTTATACTGTCCATTTGTGACACATCAGATTGAAACCAATGTTAACCTGCTAAGGCGGAACACTGTAAAGGCTAAGATAGACTGTTAAGGTTACTCTGGGTGATGTTTAGTTTTCGATGGAAAGCACACCTTAGACACCAAAGTTTAGTTTAAATGTGCAAGTTTAGTTTAGATGTGTCATTAAGTTGTTCAAACTGAAGTTTTCATTGGATTTATCCGATCACTTTTTTTTTTCTTCTTTTCTTTTTTTTTTTTTTTTCTTTTTTTTTCCGCTTTCAGATTACCAAATGAACAGACGGTGATAATAACCCTTGAAGAGCCCCACATATTGCATAGCGTGGCTTCTCTGGGTGGTGTGATTTACCTCTGAACAGAATCTGGCTTAAGTAAACTGACGTCAGAATGTTTGAAATTTTCAGAAGCTCTTTTCTCAAAATCACAATCTGGGGGGTATGCATTTCACCCACATTTTGGGCCCTAGGATGTTATATTGTGTACCAAAGTGATCGGAACAGACTTTAAACTTTAGAAATGCATCTAAAAACACCTAAATTCGAGTTAACACTGATTTCGTGCTGATGGGTAAAACTGTTAGTTCAGCAGAAGATACAGAAGATCGGCATACGTTCAAAGTGAACGAAGAACGTGTACTGTATTAGTTCTGTTGATAGTACTTTGTAGAAGATGAGGTTTTTTTGTTTGGTTGGTTGGTTGGTTGGTTTTTTTGTTTTTATTTTTTTAATTTTGTGTGTGTGTGTGTTTTTGTTTGTTTGTTTGTTTGTTTGTTGTTGTTGTTGTTGTTTTTTGGTTCCAATATTTTCATAAAATTCATTATTTAACATGGAATACAGAAAAATGCAAAGCAAACAGGAAAGTGTGATTGCAATCATATTAATAAAAAAATCCCAGTTCATGTACATACAGCTTACATTGCATTCGTACATGATAACATGCATACACACATACACCCATATATATCTATATCTATATATCTCTGTCAATCTATCTATCTATCTATCTATCTATCTATCTATCTATTTATCTGTCAGTCTGTCTGTCTACCTATCTATCTATCTGTCTGTCTGTCTGTCTGTGTGTCTGTCTGTGTGTCTGTCTGTATGTCTATCTATCTATCTACTATTCTACCTATCTAATATATCTTACACATTTATATATATATATATATAGATATATATACACATATATACATATATATATATATACATATATATATAAAATAGATAGATTAGACACCTACATACATACGTATACATAACCACACACACATGAATACATACATACATATGTACACACAATATACATATGTATTTTCGTACACATATGCATGCATGCATAAATATGTACACAATGAAAGCGTATAATCATTTGAATTACACAAAATATCGTGCGTTAAAGTTGATCATCATTAACTTCTACCCTGTAGAACATTACATGAATATGTACACACACATATATCTTTCGTACACATTTGCATGCATACATGAATATGTACATAATGAAAGTGTGTAATCATTTAAATTACACAATATTTTGTGTGTAAAAGTAGCTCATCATCAACTTCTACCTTGTAAATTTCATTACAGGTCAGAACAGCACACACACAGTTTAGTTTTTGGTTTTGTAGCTTCCCGTCCCCACCCCCAAACTTTGTCGACAAAATATTGCTATGCTAAACTTACAACAGTTTTGAGATACAACAAAAATGTAATCTCAACGGACATGGAGCGTGTGGCTTAGTGGTTCATACAGCTGCCTAGAACGTGAAAGACCCGGGTTTGAATCTGGGATCATGGCAGGGACTCCTCCCTCCCATCCCCTCTTCCACTAGCTCTTTATTGGTGATCTAGATGCCAGTCTTTCAGATGAGACGATAAGCCAAGATCCCGTGTGTAAGTATGCATTCAGTGCAGGTTAAAGATCCCACGGCAACTGAGGAACTGCTGCTGACAAACTTATTCAGCAAAATCCATTTGTATAGGTGAACAGAAATGTATGCATACAGGAAAAAAAAAACCACGGATGTTTCTGCACTGTGGATGATACGCTTTATCTGGGGAGAGATGTCCGAATTTGACATGGTAGAGCTGTTGTGGCAAATAAGTAACAAAATAGTGAAAAATAGTGTTGTGACCTTGACATTACTGTGAGAGGTTACAGTGCTGTGCTCCTGACTCTACTGTCAGATAAGTCAAAGTGATATGGCATTGACACTCTACGCTGCGACCTTGACATTGTTCTCAAACAGGAAACTGTATCATTTTCACACTAGGTGTTAGACATGACAGATTTAAGACGCCCTGCTATTGGAAGTGGCAGTAGAGCGACCTTGATACTTACTCTCAGAGGTCAGAGCGGTTTGACCTTCACGTTAATGTTAGTAGTGACAGTTGCATAACTTTCAAACTAGTCTTAGACATGGCGTTATCGTAACCTTGGCCCGACAATTGCACGTGACTGTTTTGTGACGTAGAGTCTGTGATACACATCAAACTTCAAAACACTGTATTACTCAAGGATTGTTAAATTACCTGTTTTGAAGCTAATCCTTGCTACTACTCTACAATGTACACATGGTATATAATCATATTAAAAGCGAATGAACCATAAAAACGTGCCATGCGACAGAATTACGGAAGTGAAATTGTAAAGAAATATTAACTTTTATATGTCAACTAGTCAAGCGGTTCACACAAGCAGTTAAAGGTGTTAGTCAAATGTTATGGGCGTAACACTACTTTGTTACTCATGACAATATAATAATCCTTCCACACTTATGAAGACATCACTTTTTTTTAAGGATTTGCGCTCATCTTTATTTTTTTCGTTCCCCCCCCCCCCTTTTTTTTTTTTTTTGAAGCACCTTAATGGCCACAGAAGCTGACACACTTTTTTTACTATGCGATGATGATGATGTCGATGAGAGTGATAATCATGATGCTATGGAGTTCCATCTAGGATTGAGACTGCGTGACAGGGATGTACTCTACGCTTACTATCATAATATGTCCTGGCATCAACCAAAAAGATTCCTTTTCTCACGTTGAAGACAACAGCAAGGAAGTTTCAGTCTTTTTCTCAAATTTTCTGTAACTAGTGTTTGTTTGTAATCTTACGCTCGACAAAGGCCAGTTGGCCGAAAATTTGCGCCTATCTTGTTTTGTTGTATTAAATACGCGTTCATATTCTTCTTTCATGTTTTTTCTGGTTCCTGTTTCCTTGAACGCGGGCAGTCACACTTGTTTTGGAGCCCACAATAGGGTCAAGCACCTATTGACAGCTGGTTGAACTTAAAGTCCACACACACATATTGTCACAGGATTAATACATGTGTTACTGTCAGATGTGAGAGCACATGCACAATAGAGTTTGGAGTTTGTTCGAGATGGATTCATGGCAGTCAGGCAAATGAATATGCGTTCCACCTAAATCTGCAATTAGTGATCAGATTGAATGCCTGAGCCTGCACATACGAGCGTAACTCTATGTGCCAGCAAAATTTTGAAATGAAGAGGTAGGGGGAGAAGGAACGCAAACTCCAAGCTCCAAACTGAAAAGAGATTCAATGGTTAGTGGTGTCAGAGCTAGAACTACGAAAGTATTTCTAGACATACGTAAACTAGTGAACGTACTCGTCTTCCGGGTTGTTGCCAGTAGCGTTGTGGATTCTGAAATAGTCACTGATTATCATAGGATGAATGACGTCATTGTCAGAGTTCTGTCGTAGAGTAAGTATGGTTTGCTGAATCTCTCCTCTCTCTCTCTCTCTCTCTCTCTCTCTCTCTCTCTCTCTCTCTCTCTCTCTCTCTCTCTCTCTCTCTCTCTCTGTCTCTCTCTCTCTCTCGCTCTGTCTGTCTGTCTATCTGTCTGTCTCTCTCTCTTTCTCTCTTTCTGTCTGTCTGTCTGTCTGTCTGTCTCTCTATCTCTCTCTCTATCTCTCTCTCCATATATATATATATATATATATATATATATATATAATATATATATATATACATATATATGATTATGTATACGTACGTATGTATGTAGATACACACATAAATATATATATGTATACTTGTACATATATGTATACTTATACATACACTATACATACACATATCTATATATACATCCGCACGTATATGTGATAGATATAAAGATAGAAGTATATATATATATTATATATAATATAATATATATATATATATATATGTGTGTATGTATATAGTGTATGTATATATATATATGTATATATGTGCGTATGTATATATAGATATGTGTATGTGTACAGTATATGTATATATGTACATACGAGTATACATATATATATTTATGTATATATCTACATATATATGTACGTATACATAATCACATACATACATCGGTGTTCGTCTTTCGTCATCGACAATGACCACGGCTTCATGAAGTTGCTTTGAGTCAGTGTGTCCGGAGGTGACTGATCAATCCGATCCAGGCACAGAAGTAACGTCCACAGGTTGGACATCTATGGTCAGTTACTGTGGTTGAAGGGTTTGCAGCCCTAGCTTTCCGTGCAGATCGTTTTTCTTGTGCAGATTGGATACGAGACACTTCTGAAGTGGTACATCCGGTTTTGATTCTTCTACGCCAGACTGTATGGTCGAGGGCAAGGTTTTCCCAATTCTCCCAGTCTATGTTGAGGGACTTTAGTGATGCCTTCAAGCTGTCTTTAAACCGTTTTCTCTGGCCTCCAACTGTTCTCTTGCCAGACGCTAGTTCCCCGTAGAGGATTTGCTTCGGAATTCTGGTGTCAGACATCCGGTACACATGGCCAGCCCAGCGAACTTGACTCTTTTGAAGTAAAGTATGGATGGAGGGGAGATTGGCTCTCTCTAGTACTTCTGTATCAGGGATCTTCTCTTGCCATCGGATATTGAGAATCTTTCTGAGGCTTTTGGTGCGAAAATGATTCAATTTCCTTGCGTGTCTACTGTAAACAGTCCAGGTCTCACTGCCGTAGAGGAGAGTGGTGAGGACCACCGCTTTGTACACTTTGAGTTTAGTTGTGGCCGAGATACCTCTTCTGTCCCATACAGTAGGACGCAGCCTCCCAAATGCAGTGCAGGCCTTAGCTATGCGTTTGTTGACTTCGTCGTCGATATGCACACAACGTGATAGGGAACTGCCGAGATATGTGAAGCTGTTGACTGCATGTAGTTTTGTGCCCTTGACCCCGATATTTGGTTCAGTATATGGAACATCTGGAGGAGGCTGATACATGACTTCAGTTTTCTTCGTGCTTATTGTAAGACCGAAGTTGTCGCAAGCAGTTGAAAATTTGTCCATGCATTGTTGCATCTGTTCACCACTGTAAGCATTTAACGCACAATCGTCTGCGAAAACGAGGTCACGAAGAGTACTGTAACTGCATTTAGTGGTCGCCTTGAGGCGTCTTGTGTTGTACAACTTGCCGTCTGTGCGGTAGCGTATATCTATTCCAGGGTCTTCTGGAGAGAATGCATCTGATAACATTGCCGAGAACATCATAGAGAATAGTGTAGGCGCAAGGACGCATCCTTGTTTCACGCCATTGCTGACTGGAAAGTCTCTGGACATTTCTCCGTCATCAAGGATCCGTGCCATCATACCATCGTGGAACTGTCGCACCATATTTACGAAGGCTGGAGGGCAGCCGAACTTCGCCATTATCTTCCACAGCCCCTCGCGACTCACCGTGTCAAACGCCTTTGTCAAGTCGACAAAGGTTGTGTACAGTGCTCGGTGTTGTTCCTGCACCTTTTCTTGCATTTGACGAGCAGCAAAGATCATGTCCACCGTACCTCTCCCAGCCCGAAATCCACATTGACTCTCTGGCAACAGACCTGCTCAAGATGATTAGTGAAGCGGTTCAGCAGCACCCTTGCCTGCAATGGACAGTAGTGATATTCCTCTGTGGTTGTCACATGATTGTTTGTTTCCCTTCCTCTTGTATAGGTGGACTATTGAGGCATCCTTGAAGTCTTGAGGGAGTGATTGACTGTTCCAGAGTGTTACAAACATCTCAGTTAATCTTTGTGTGAGCACTGGACCTCCCGCTTTGTAGATCTCAGCAGGTATGGCGTCAGCGCCAGGGGCCTTGCCACGGGAGAGTTGGCCAATGGCCTTTGTGACCTCTTGTATGTTAGGTGGTACATCAAGTTGGTTGTTCTTTTCTATTTGAGGGAGGCGATCAATGGCTGCTTCATTTATTGAGGAAGGGCGGTTCAAGACACTGTCGAAGTGATCCGCCCACCTTTCAAGAATTTCTGACCGCTCGGTGATCAACATTTCCCCATCCGCAGATAGCAATGGAGAGGTGCCAGATGACGTTGGCCCATAGATAGCCTTCAGGGCGTCATAAAACCTTTTCGAGTCGTGACGGTCTGCATATAGCTGGATTTCATCAGCCTTGTCACTTAGCCACTTGTCTTGCATGTTCCTGAGTTTTGCCTGGACTTGTCGGCGACACTCCATGAATGCAGTTTTCTTTGAATCAGACTTTGGGTCACACTGGTAGGCAAGATGGCGTCTGTGTTTCTCATCCAGAAGGGTTTGGATATGCTGGTCGTTTTCATCAAACCAGTCTTGATGTTTTCGTGTGACAGGTCCTATTTTCTCTAGGGCTGATGTATAGACATGGTCCCTGAAGACTGCCCACTCTTCTTTGACACTAGCATTACCAAAATGAAGGTCAGCCAGCTTGACGTTCAGGTCACTAATGAGGTTCTCTACATACATACATACATACATACAATACATACATACATACATACATACATACATACATGCATATACACTTACATACATACATACATGTATGTATACATACATACAGACAGACAAACAGACAGACAGACAGACATACATATATACATACATACATACATGCATACATGTATACATACATACATATATACATACATACATATACGTACTTTCGTACACATATACAC
>JAPXFY010000019.1:29269535-29294535 GCA_030674185.1 Monoplex corrugatus
AAGCAAAGTGTTCCAAAGGGCGTGTTGGTTCTCAATGATAATAAACAGGGAAAGCAAAGTGTTCCAAAAAGGGCGTGTTGGTTCTCAATGATGATAAACAGGGAAAGCAAAGTGTTTGAGAAGCCATTGTTGAACAGAATGTTATAACTGCATTACACAAGAAGGTTTAAACTATTTTTCGCCACGACTTACCCGAGTATCCTTCTCCGCCATCTGTAACATCAACATATGAAGACGTCTGCAATGGTGTTAGTAATCATGATGATGATGATGATGATGACGACGATGACGATGACGACGACGACGACGATGATGATGATGATGACGACGACGACGATGACTATGATAATAATAATAATAATAATAGATGATGATGATGATGATGATATGATAATAATAATAATATTAATAATAAAAATAATGATAATAATAATAATGAGAAGAATGAGGAGAAGAAAAAGAAGAATGATTACATTAATACTACTGTTACTACTAATCATGATAATAATGTTAATTTCATTTCTTCAGCGCAAATATGTCTACTTCAAAATCAAGCTTGTTACACCATACAGAGAAATGGATCATTCTCAGATTTCACATAGTGACACGAGTAAGGGACAACCACACATACATTGATAAAGTAAGCATCAAGCATAACAACTGACAGTGACACGAAAACCGATAATAGGTATCAAACACGTCATTCAAAAAAGGCAATTCAAGAATACAACTCTCTTTGTCTCTGTCTGTCTGTCTGTCTGTCTGTCTGTCTGTCTGTCCGTCTATCCGTCTGTCTGTCTCTCTCTCTTTCTCTCTTTCTCTCTCTCTCTCTCTCTCTCTCTCTCTCTCTCTGTCTATGTCTGTCTCCCTTTCCCCCCTCTCTCTCTCTCTTTCTTACTCTCTCTCAAATACTCAAACACTCAAAACAAAATATTGCAGAGATCACTAATGCACAACACACACACATACACACATGCACACACACACACACACAGATACACACACACGTACACACACACTATACACGCATACACACACACAAACACACAAACACACACACACACATACGCGCACACATACACACACGCACACATACACACACACATACGCGCGCACACACACACAACGCACGACACACACAACACACCACACACACGCACGCACACCACACACCCACACACACACACACACACACACACACACACACACACAAGGCCATCAGTCACTCACAGGGACACAGACCACACTTGTGCGGACACCAGGTAGTAAACGCTGGACATTTCCCCTCACTGCCAGTACAAAACGTGGCATCACTGGTTCCCGTACAGTTCACTGCAACGAGCCACAGTTCCACACAGTTCAGAACAAAATCATCATTACGGTTCACTGCAGAATCATTACTAGGAACCAGAAATAAAACACAAAAAAAGAATAAGAACGCGTACTTAATACAAGACAAGACAGTCGCAAATTTTCGGCCAACTCGCCTTTGTCAAGCGTAAGATCACAAACAAACACCAGATACAAAAATTAGGAGAAAAAAACTGAAACTTCCCTACTGCTTCTAATTTTTGTATCTGGTATTTGTCTGTTTGTGATCTTACGCTTGACAAAGGCCAGTTGACCGAGAATTTGCGCTTGTCTTGTCATGTAGAGTATTAAATAAAAGTTCTTATTCTGTTTTGTGTTTTTTTCTGGTTCCTCGGGCAGTCACACTTGTTTTGGATAACATCATTACAAGTCAACAAGAAACACCACGAGCCGTGGTGTGGTGGTTAACGCAACGGACTACCGATTGGAAGGTTGTGAGTTCCAATCCCCATCAGTCCCTTTAAAACTATATCATTGTGGGATTTTTCGGCTCTAGCCGGCTCCTACCCAGAGTTGGGCGTGCTATGAGCTTATTGGAAAGACTGGGACCACGCAGTCGAGTCTCATCTACTTTATGGATGCGTCATTGATAGTGTTACTCAAATCTTCTGACCAGCACCGCAGGTGTCTGTATCTCTTGGGCCTGGTTGACGCCAGGATATATGATGATAGTAAGCGTAGAGAACATCCCTGTCACGCTTTCTCAGTCCTAGATGGAACTTCATAGCATCATGATTATCATCCTCATCGATATCATCATGATCGCATTGTAAAAGAGTGCCAGCTTCTGTGGCCATTCACCGTCACCGATCCCTTCGACTGGCCGTCCGTCGGGGCGCCTCCGAAGATTTGACAACAACCTTTCTCCATTCCTCCCTGCTCTCCGCTTTCCTTAGGGTATCCCTCAGTTCCAGGCCCGTCCACTCTCGAATATTATCTTCCCATCTCCTTTTGTCTGCCTCTTTTCCTTCCTCCTGAGACTGTGCCTTGCAGGATTGTCTTGGCAAGGCCGGATGATCGAGTGATGTGTCCATACCATGTTAGTTTGTGTCGTCTTACTAAGGTCAGGAGGTCAGTGTAAGGCCCGATTTCATTTTGAATTCTTCTTTTAACTTCGTCATTCGTGATGTGATCTCTGTATGTGACGCCGAGAAGTTTACGAAAGTATCTCATTTCAACCGCCCTGATTCTTCTTTCCGTATCCGCTGTTAAGGTCCATGATTCGCAAGCGTACAAGAATATTGACATGACCAGGGAACGCATCAGTCTGATCTTTGAGCTGGTGGCGATGTTACTGTTGTTCCATATGGTTCTGAGCTTGGTCATTGCGGCTGTGGTCTGGGCAGAATAGCGTAAACTTCTCGGCGTCACATACAGAGATCGCATCACGAATGAGTATTTCGGACTTAGATTCCTCATCTGACACGACTGATCCTAGGTATTTAAAACTGGGCACACTTTGGAGTTTTTGGTTATTGACCATTACATCAGCCGTAAAGTGATTGTTGCGATTGGTCATTATTTTCTTTTTCTCGGCGCTGATTTCCATGCCATAATCAGAGGAGATCTTTCCAAGACGGTCCACTAGGTTGATTAACTCTTGTTCTTATTCCGCAAAGCCGTCAATGTCATCTGCAAAACGTAGGTTAGTGATGTTTCTACCTCCAATGCTGACTGTTCCTTCATGTTCCTCGAGTGCCTCCGTCATTATTCTTTCTAGGAAGATGTTGAAGAGAGTATGGGAGAGTTGACAGCCTTGGCGTACTCCGACTGTCGTCTGGAACCATTCTCCAATATTGTTGTTGAAGAAGACTGCGCTGTTGGCTTTATTGTAGAGGTTCTCTATGACTCTGATTAAGTTGGCGTTGATGTTGTACAGCTTCAAGACTCTGTCGAATGCCTTCTTAAAATCGACAAACACATGGTAGAGCTCCTGTTGTGTTGGAGGTACTTTTCCATAAGGATTTTGACGTTGAAGATTTGTTCCGTTGTGCTGCGGACCTGGCCTGAAACCGGTTTGCTCTTCGGCGTTGATTTTCACTGCCTGTGGTTTTAGTCTATTTAAGATGACTCGCAGCATGACTTTACTGGGGTGACTTATGAGGCTGATGGTGCGATAATTTTGACATAATTATAGATTGCCTTTCTTGGGGAGGGTGATGATCAAGGACTGAGTCCATGGTCTTGGCCACTCGCCTGTCTGCCAGATCTTGTTGCAAACGATCATGAGCATGTCAATCGCTGGGTCGAACCATCTCTGCTGTGATGTTGTTTACTCCCGCTGATTTTCCGGGCTTTAAGGATGCCACTGCTGCCACTATTTCCTCACATATAATGCTATCTTTTGCGTCGTTTGATGCTGGTGGGACAATTAAGCACACTACTCCTGTACTTCTGTGAGTGTACAGCTCGGAGCAATATTCGGTCCACCTGTTTAATATATCTTTTTCTTCTGTGAGGCATTTCCCTTCTTTGTTCTGGGTGGTGGTCGTTGGTTCTTGTCAGGTCTTTGACAGTTTGATAGGCCTTCTTACTGTTGTTCCTCTGTAGATTACTTTCAATTTCCTCGCACTGATTGTCAATCCATGTCTCCATAGCTGCTTTCATACCTCTCTTCACTTGCAGGTTTACTTCTCTGTATTGTCTTACACCCTCTTTTTCATGTTTCTTCTTCTTAAGCTCTCTTCATTTGTCACATAGATCTAGGATGTTGTCCGTGACCCAAGGCTTCTTTTTCACACGCGCTTTGCCGAGGAGCATTTCTGCTGTTTCTGTCATGGAATTGTTGAAGGCGTCGATTAATGATTCTACTTCTATATCCTCATGGTTCAAGACTAGGAGTGGTGCGAATTTACCTCCGATGCTTGCTTGGAAGGAGTCTTGTATGCTCGGGTCCTTTAGTTTGTCCATATTGAATTTAATTCTGATGTTGCCCCGTTTCCTGCAGTTTTTTTAAACGAAGTACAAATGACATCATCACAAGTTCGTGATCACTCCCAATGTCAGCTCCTGGAAAACTTCTGGTCTTGGCAATGTTGACACTAGACTGAAATCTGCATTTAACCATGATGTAATCTATTAGATTGTGATGATCACCACCTGGGCTGTGCCAGGTCCATCTTCTTGACGCTTTGTGTGGGCCGAAGGTGTTCATCAACCTGAAATCGTTGTATCTGGCGAATTCCAGGAGTCTTAAACCTCTGTCATTTGTGTTGCTGTTGCAGTAAGGCCCGCAAGTTCCATTCCAATCTTTACACGCATCTTCCCCGATCTTTGCATTCCAATCGCCCTGTACTACGACAATATCTTTCTTTGGTGTTTCATCTAAGACTCCCTGTATCTGGTTATAGAAGTCTTCCACTTCCTCATCATCATGGTCTGTTGTTGGTGCATATGCTTGAATGACTGTGATGTTGAATGGTGATGCTTTCAGTGGTGTGGTAATGATTCGACTGGAGATTGGTCGGCATCCCATGACAGCATTTACAGTGGCCATTGAGGTGCTGCAAAAAAATGGGACGACGAAAAAGGTGAGCGCAAAGGTAACCTCCCTGGGACCACACAGTCGATTTTCATCCACTTCACAGATGCGTCATTGATGGTGTTGCTCAAATCTTCTGACCAGCACCGCAGGTGTCTGTATCTCTCGGACCTGGTTGACGCAAGGATATGTTATCATAGTAAGCGTAGAGTATATCCATGTCACGCAGTCTCAGTCCTAGATGGAACTTCATAACATCATGATTATCATCCTCATCGACATCATCATCATCGCATTGTAAAAAAAACTGTGCTAGCTTCTGTGGCCATTAGTGATGGCGTAGAAAATGGGACGAAAAAAAAGTGAGCACAAAGGTAACCCCGCTCACGAACCGAATGGCAAGGTGGCGGGAAGACGACAAACCCTGGGACACAGCCACACAACGAACACCGACCAGGCCCAGCCCAGCCCCGGAGCTTGAAAGATGCATATAGATACAGACAGATACGTAGAAAATAGATAGAAACACTGACATAACATTACCGCGCTCAGAATGAATTCCATATTCCCTAATGCCACTGGTGCCAGCTGATGGAGAAGATCCAAAATGATCATAACACAAGCCTTAAAGCCTGCACCTAAACCCCATGAGCTGACCAGGTCCTGAGGTCTACCTGGCGTATAGGTTTTGTATCTTGTACTAGTGTCGATATCATTCTGTCATTGGAACTGTCTTGGTTACATAGTAATGATGTGTGTACATGTAACTGTGTATCTCATCTTCATAAAAAAAATAACACAAAGTAAATAAATAAATAGAAACTAAACAGTAAAAAGGGTTGAATGAAAACAGAACTAGAACTAGCCACTATGTATAATAATACCTCATTTCACAGAAAGCCCCCAGTCTGAACACGAAGAAAAAGAAACATATACACAGATACAGATACATACAGATATAAGAGTGACTGATACACAGACACTGGTAGAGACAAATAGACAAACAGACAGACGGATGCATAGACACAGATACAGATATATAGATATAGACACAGATTGATAACATACAGACGGACACAGACAGATAGAAGCAAATAGATACACATACACATACAGACATAAACACGGACACAGACAGAGACAAAAACCAGACACACAGATCCAGAGACAGATATAAAGACTAAACACAGACAAACAGACAGACAGATAAGGCAAAGAATATCAGTCTCACGTGCACAGTTCGGTTTTGTGTACAGAGGGGAATTCACTTTACAGGTGCACGTGCAGGTGTCAGGGTTCAAGGTCCCAGAGTTCAGACAGGTCAGGTCACAATCTGCACGCATCACACAGACATTGTTACCCACAACAGTTTTCACCGTCACATAGGAATTTCCTCTTTTCTGTCACTCTGTTTCTTTCTTCCTCCTTTGCTTTCTGTCATTTCTTCCTATCATTTTCTGCCTTTCTGGTCCATTCACCTGTATGTGTTCGATAAAGTCTTACGTATTTTTTTCTTAGGATCGGTAATTGGGTACATGTATTAAATGCATTTTTGGCTCTAGGGAAGCGAGATATGTGGAAGCAATTTTAGATGATTTAGGCCCGTTTCTATATGTTTTGGTGTTCTTAGGTATGCTTAAATTTGTATTCAGGTGTGCTTTTAAATCCCCTGTGCGATAAATTGGACGAAGTGGTCAACGCCGGGGGCATGTCCTTGGATTATGTGCACGAATGCATTGATATGTGTATTTAATTTTCTTTTTTTTTTCCTGTTGAAGTTTTGAAGCGGTTATAGCCCTGATATGGCTCTACGCAGTCAAACAATGATAACAATAATAAAAATCCTTTGCCTCCTTCACCCTAACCACTAATTACAAAGACTTAATCTTCTTACTACTTCGCCATAAGCACAAGCTTTCTATGGGAAGTTGGTGGAAAGAATGAGGGAGTCAGAGGGTTATGGTTTTGCTTCGTTGTCATGTCTGCAGAAAGGTGATGTGTAGGATGTGGGGGTCAAATGGTTATGTTTACGTTTTTACTTTGCTATCAACAAACGAGACAATCTTGAGGGAGGTAGACACAAAAAGGACATTTATGAAGAAGATTAGTAAAAGGTAAGCAACATTTATACGGCATTTATGAAGCAAGAAAAATTGGAGTACCTTGTCACAACAGGAAAGCTGGAGGGAAAAAGAGCACCAGGTAGACCCAGAGAGAAAATACTGGACGGACGTGAGCAGTGGATGAAGACAGAGAGGATGGGAGATATACTTGCAGCGACAAAGGATAGATTCATATGGAGGGCCATGATCGTCAACACCATGATGATGATCATACGTTTTTGCTTTGGTAATATGGCTGTCAATACAGAAACCTGGTGGATAGGATAAGGGAGTCAAAGGGTTAATGCAGAGTAGACATTTTGGTCTATAACAAAATAAACAAGAAGAGCTCTTTGAGACAGGTACTGTAACAAGAAAACGTAGGATAAAGGAGACAATGAAAAGTCCTAGCGACCCACTCAAGGAGCCCTGTAAGTCTTTAGGTTCCCCTTAAGGAAGGTTCACTATGTTCCTAAAGCGAATGACTATGGTTTCGTCCTGGGTAAATATCATCACCCTTGTTGCCTGGGGTAACCAGCTGGATAGAAACATCAACACAGAAAGAGAAAGAGAGAGACAGACAGAGAGACAGAGACAGGCAGACAGAGAGACAGACAGACAGACAGATAGGCAGACAGACAGACACAGACAGACAGACAGACAGAGAGAATGTTGTTTGGAAAAAAGTAAGATCCCCATGACCTGAGTTGTTCACCAAGTGAAAGGAAAGGACGTATATGGAGTAGGGCAAAGAAGGGCCTGCTGCTTATCAAATATGGTTATCAAATTTGATGAAAGAATCTCACGTCGATTTGACAGGTAACGTAGGCATACTGATCCTCATCGTCTGTGTGGGTTTTCAAATGGGATACGAGGCCAATCCTGGAGACGCATTGCGGAATGGGTGAAGACAGAGAGGGTTGGAGATGCACTTGCAGCCACAAAAGATAGATTCGGATGGAGGGCCATGATCGACAGTGGCATGCGGCAGGGCACATGATGATGATGATGATGATGCACTGCGTGGGAAGGAATCTCGTGGTTTTGGTTTCGCTTCAGGTGAATAGCAGCTATCTCTGCACTGCTCAGGTGTGTCTATGCCATGTCTAGCACTGATATCACCTTACTTTGCTGCGAGAATAGTCTTCCCAGGTGGTAGACTTGGTGCCAGTATTAGTATACAACATTCGCCAATCTTAAATGTGATAAAAGTGTTGTTCTTTCAAGCTCAACACATTTGTGACCTACCAGCACGAAACCAATGCCTCCTCTCTCTCTCTCTCTCTCTCTCTCTCTCTCTCTCTCTCTCTCTCTCTCTCTCTCTCTCTCCTCTCTCTCTCTCTCTCTCTCTCTCTCTCTCTCTCTCTCTCTCTCTCTCTCTCTCCTCTCTCTCCCTCAAGGCAGACTGACCACAGAGTTTGTTGGAGTAGACACAATGACCATGACAGGCAGCACACGGTTGTCCTTGTGTGTACGGCTTGTGCATGCCTCCAACCAGGTTGCCTCTGTCATCACACACACACACACACACACACACACACACACACACACACCACACACACACACACACACACACACACACACACACACACACACACACACACACTGAACATAAGTAGTGATGACGACGACGACGACGACGACGACGACGACGAGATGATGATGATGATGATGATGATGATGATGATGATGATGATGAGATGATGATGATGTGATGATGATGATGATGATGATGATATGATGATTGGTGATTGGTGATTGATGATGATGATGATTGATGATGAGATGATGATGATGATGATGATGATGAATGATGATGATGATGATGATGATGATGATGATGATGAGATGATGGACTCTCCCTCCCTGGATGCCCCTCTGTTTTCGCCATTGTTTTAAAACAGAAATTTGTCTTCCACCAGGATTCGAACCTGCGCATCCAGGGTGGGCAAGTGTTTCAAGGCCAAGTCATCTTTGTGACGGATGTCTTAACCACTTAGCTATTGGACACAGGCAACATAAGGGAAATGTAAAGCCTCATGAAGTTTACTATTGCTCTTTCTTGACCAGATCCACCTGGACCTCTTTTAAGCTGCTTCTACCATTGCCTCTAAGGCTCTGGTCCTCTCTTTCCCAGAAATCGAAAGCTTTTTCATGAGGTCAGAGGCTGATGTGTTTATCAACCTGCTTGCCCCAACCTCTATGGTGAGGACTTTGGCTTGAAAGCCAGATGTCCTCAAACTGCTGGCTAGACTGGCCTACTTTTTAGTCTTGTAGATATGGGCTCTCTCCAGTCTACTTTCATACGATACAGTGGATTCGATCAGAATCATTTGTTTCAATGAACGGAAGTGGTGAACTATTGTGGCAGATCTGCTGTGCATTCCCAGTCGTCTACTTCGTTCAGCAGACCCCGCTTCCATGCTGCGGATTTTACATCGTTTTCAGATCAGTTTGCTGCCTTGTACAGTGTAGAGGGTTGTTTGAACATCTAGTGACAAGTATTTCCCCTTACAATGCTGATCGTTTGTGTGATCTGTTGAAGCACTTGACTGTAACTCCATGTGTACCTTAATTTGACTATGGCTATCTTGCATCATGAGCTCAGGACATGTCCCACTGTTTAACCCGGCAGAGCAGGCAAGCAGGGTTATCTGATTTCCCCCATTTTATTAGATGAGTATTTGAGGACATGAGGTCATAATTATACAGATCTGAGGATGAACCTATTCTGAGAGGAGCCATATGCCAGACATGTCGATCCAGCTTAAACTTCCTAGGAGAGATTTTCCCACGTCGTCCGTTGGCCCTGCTGGCTTTGCTGGACTGTCTTCTGGATTCTTTTGGCTTCCTCTTCTTTCTTCTACACTAATACAAGTACACGATAATGTTCTCAAAGGGTTTACGCTAATTACAATAGTACAATAATGTCCGTAGAAAACGTACACTAATACAATTACACTCTGCTACACTAATACAAGAGCACTGTAATGTCCACAGAAGATTTTACACTAATACAACTACGCTACAATATGATGGATGGTCTGTATTAATACATGTACACCATACCTGTAATGCCCATAGCGGATCTAATCTAAAACAAGTACAATGTAACATGTATGGAGGGTCTACACTACAACAAGTACACTACAACACCCATGGAGGGTCTACACTAACACAAGTACACTATAATGCCCATAGCTGGTCTGTAACTATAATACAAGTACACTACAATGCCAATGGAAGTGTATACTGATACAAGTACGCCACAGTGCCATGGAGGCCTATACTAATGCAGATGAAGTACAATAGCTATAAAGATCCAAAATGATGCAAAATTGGAATATCTGTAGTACTGGGAGAGATAGAGAAATATTAGAATTTATACCATCATTACTGATTCTGTTATCAAATCAAGGACAGTGCCATAATATGTCGATACTGACATCAAAAAGTGGATGTCTTATATACCACAGCACTCTGGTCATCTAACAGTTTTTTTTGGTTGGGTCAGTGAAATATTATGCAGACTGTTGAATAACATGTAATACTGCACTTGTTGCGGTGAATTTTGTTTTTAATGTATCTGTGAAATTTCATGGGTCTTTTTTTTGAAGATTGCTGTGCTTTGATGGGCTCGTAGTTTGTTTGTAGTTAGTAGTTTTAATAATTAATAATTACAATATTTATATAGCGCAAAATCTCGATAAAAATCAAATCTAAGCGCTGAACATACACTTACGCACGCGCGCACACACACGCACACACACACTTACACATGGCTATAAATGGGGAAAAAGAATAAAAGCAATGGAAAATTATAGAGAGCATATTATATACAAATATATATTACAATGTGATTCCCCTCCGAGTGGAGACAGGCTACAGAGGGGGGATGAGTGAGGTCAGGATTTTATGCAGAGGAGAAAAGGTGAGTTTTGAGAGCGGACTTGAAGGAGACAAAAGTAGGTTGCTGACGGACAGAGAGAGGAAGTTTGTTTCAGGAAAGTGGACCAGAAACAGAGAAGGCTTGTGGACCATAGGTATTGAGCTTGGTGCGTGGAAAGCGAAAAGTCAAAGGATCGGAGGCAGAGCGGAGGGTACGTGAGGGAACATAGATCTCAAGTAGGCTTGACAGGTAATCGGGGGCTGCGTTATTGAGGCTTTTGTAGCACATGGTGTCTAGTTTGTACTGTATGCGCTTTGATACAGGGAGCCAGTGAAGTTTGGCCAGGAGAGGAGATATGTGGTCAGCTTTTTTCTTTTTGAGTACAAGGCGTGTAGCATTGTTTTGAATGCGCTGTAGGATGTGAATGGTGGAGGCAGGAAGACCAGACAGGAGTGAATTGCAATAGTCAATGCGAGACATTATGAAGGAGAGAACGAGTTTTGCAGTTGTTTCCAAAGAGAGATACTTCCTGATCAAGCTTATACGATGGAGGTGATAGTAGCAGGATCTGGCAGTTTGAGAAACAAAGTTGTTCATGGAGAGGGTAGAGTCAATGCAGACACCAAGGTTTTTAGCTGAATCAGAAATTGGGACTGATGTGTTACATAATGGGAGAGAAAGAGGAGGCAGCTGAGAAAGTTTCTGACGGGTGCCAATGAGGATAGCTTCTGTCTTGTCGTCATTAAGCTGAAGTTTGTTGAACGTCATCCAGTTCTTAATGTCCGAGTAACACTCAGTGGTGCGAGTCAAGAGGCGCTGTATATTGTCTGGTGTGTCACTGTCTAGAAGTTGGGTGTCATCAGCATAGAAGTGGTGTTTTATAGAGTGGGAGTTGATGATGGTGGACAGGGGGGAGGTGTAAAGAGTGAAAAGAACAGGGCCAAGGACAGATCCTTGTGGAACACCACAGGTCAGGCATGCAGGTTGAGAGTAAGTGCCATTAATGAGAACAGTTTGTTTTCTGTTTGACATATATGAAGTGAAAAAGGAGAGAGCAATGTCAGAGATGCCAAAAGTATGATGAAATCTAGAAAGGAGAATACCATGATCAATGGTATCAAAGGCTGCAGACAGATCAAGGAGTGTGAGGAGAGAGACTTTGCCAGTATCAGTTGCAAGGAGGAGATTGTTGAGAATGTGTAGCAGGGCAGTTTCAGTGCTATGGCACTGGCGGTAGGCTGACTGGAAAGGATTGAGAAGATTGTTGGCAGACAGGTGAGAGTTCAGCTGGTTGAGGACAACATTTTCGATGAGTTTTGACAAGAAAGAGAGATTAGAGATAGGCCGGTAATTTTTCAGTTCATTTGGGTCTAAATTGTATTTCTTGAGGAGAGGGTGAACAATAGCAGACTTGAAAGAATCAGGGACAGTTCCAGTTTGAAGAGAAGTGTTGATGATGTCAGTGATGAATGGGAGGAGAGTAGGGAGACAGTCAGGTAGAGAGAACCTGGAAGAGGATCCAGTTCGCAGGTTTTGAACGACATGGATCTGATTGTGTTGAGAATTTCTTCTTGTGAGACTGGGTTAAAAGTAGTAAGAGGTGTGCCAGAGAAGGAAGGGTCAGGTGGGCATGGTTGACAGGGTGTCCTGTCAAGCCTGTCGCGAAGAGTTTGTATTTTGGTGGTGAAATACTTGGAGAATACAGATGGGAGTTCTTCATTTGTGTGTTTTGTTGGGAGAGGTAAATCTTTTCGTGTGCCAAGGAGATGATTCATGGTTGTAAAGAGTTCTCTTGAAGAAGAGGCATTCAGGATTTTGGTTTGGAAATAGCTTGTTTTTGCAGATGCAATGAGGGTGGATACTTCTGTTTTAGAGGCTTGGAAAAGTTGCCTGTGTACAGTGAGTTTGGATTTGCGCCAGCGGCGCTCTGATCTGCGGCGGGCACGTTTTGCACAGGCAATCTCATGAGTGAGCCAGGGGGTAGGGGGGCGGTCAGGTAAAAGACGAGTTGTGGCTGGAGCATGAGTGTCCAGAAGATGGTGGAGAGTAGTATAGAATTCATCAGCAAGGTTGTGTGACTTTTCAGAAAGGAGGCGGGAGGCATCAGATGAAAATGTGGAGAGGTCAATAGATTTGAGATTGCGTCGAGTCACTGTGCGCGTGGTACGGGAAGGAGGAGAAATGTCAAGAGAACAGAGAATTGCAGAGTGGTCAGATGGAAGGGCTGAAGTTAGACGGGTAGAAAGAACTAGGCAGTTGTCAGTAGCTGAATTGTGGTGATCATGAGAAATGATCCAGTCAAGAATGTGACCTTTTTTATGGGTTGGTTCAGAAATATGTTGTGTCATATTGTGATTGGACAGAGAGTTGATGATATGTCTTGTGTCATAACGGTGAGTGTTGTCGTAGTGGACATTGATGTCACCTAGAATGATGAGATTTCCAGGTAAGAGGCAGTAGTAATCAATTAGTTGGTCAAAGTCAGAGAGAAACATGGATGTGGTGAGCTTGTTGGCAGAGCTAGGTAGAGGTCGATAGACACAGGAGAAGGTGATGGGGTGAGGGGTGGATTGGAAGGATACTTCAACGTGCTCAAAAGAAGGATGGGAGAAAGGCAGAGACTGCGAGAAAGATAGGCGGGAATGGAGTGAGTCGTTGTAGAGGATGGCGATACCACCACCTCGGGATAGGCGATGGAAAGAAGCAAGCCTATATCCACTCGGAGTGAGATTCGCATGTATGGGTTCGTGACCAAGGGGGTTAAGCCAAGTTTCGGAGATAAATACAATGTCAATATGCTCGTCTGTGATGAAGTCAGCAATGACATCGGCTTTGCCGTCTTTGCACACTGACTGAGCATTAAACAGACATAATTTCAATTTATCACAGTCACATGGCGATGGCAGAGGTGGAGATGAAGGCGGTACCGACGAGACAGAAGATGAAGGCAGCACCAGCGGGACAGAAGATGAAGGCAGTACTGACGGGACAGAAGATGAAGGCAGCACCAGCGGGACAGAAGATGAAGGCGGCATCGACGAGACAGAAGATGAAGGCGGCACCAGCGGGATAGAAGATGAAGGCGACACCAGCAGGACTGAAGATGAAGGCGACATCGACGAGACAGAAGATGAAGGCGGCATCGACGAGACAGAAGATGAAGGCGGCATCGACGAGACAGAAGATGAAGGCGGCACCAGCGGGAGAGAAAGTGAAGGCGGCACCATCAGGACAGAAGGTGAAGGTGAAGATGACAGAGGAGAAGGCGAGGTCTGCAGCAGCAAGGTCGAGGGCAGGGGTAGTGGAGGGGAGACTGGTTCAGCTGGAGGCAGGTTGTGCCAGAGACGGTGGAGACGTCCAGCACGACAGGATCGCGCAGTGCGGGGCTTACAACACAGCCCCAACTTGCTTATGCGTAGGTAACCGTCTCCACCGAGATAGCACTTGCTGTGTTTAAGAAGTGACAGTCCAATTTTTCTAATGCGGGACGCGTCCATTGTTGCAAGCCAGTCGGAAAAGGAAGATATTTGTGGGTTGGTGTGTGGGTTGGTCAGTTCACGATACACTTGATTCAGAGAGACAAGAAGAAAATTCAGTGCAGTCTATGCATACGGCAAACTTACAAGCAACAGGAGAATTGTTCATGCACAAACGACAGTCGACTAAGGTTTAGGAGCTGTAGTGTTGGGGCCAACACAATAGGCCAAAAATGTAAGCACAGTTTACAGATAAAATGTCAGACCCGTGCGGCTGAACCAAAATGATGAAAAGTAGGTATCTAAAACTCCAAAGTCAGAGTATCTGGTAAAACACTCAAAATTCCTAAAAAGTATCCACATCACCAAACATCGAGATTCAAAAGGAACAAACTGATATAAAATTCAATGCATAAAATCAAATAGAACCTCGATAAAATCACTGTAAAAACACCACACACACTTTTGCTGCCTGCTGGCGCGATATCAAGAAGTTTGTTCAAGAGGGATTCAATGCACTCGGAAAACTCTATATGAGATCCACCCAAATCTGCCAGCAAATTATCTGACAGATTTACGAAGACTGCGCAAAACCCTATGCGCTGGCAACGTCTTGAAATCGGGATTGGGGGGAGAGGTACCTTTGAAACATTAAGCTGACGCTATCAGAATGATGGAAACATTAAGATGGGCAGCAAACAGCCTATTTTTAATGTTGCGGGTTGGGATGAACTCAAGGTATTAGAGATCTTAGGTCCATGGCTCAGCCAACTAGCCTGCGTACTCCCTAGATCTTAGATCTTGGGTCCATGGCTCAGCTAACTAGCCTGCGTACTCCCTAGATCTTAGATCTTGAGTCCGTGGCTCAGCTAACTAGCCTGCGTACTCCCTA
Organism: Monoplex corrugatus; assembly: GCA_030674185.1. NCBI lineage: Eukaryota > Metazoa > Mollusca > Gastropoda > Littorinimorpha > Ranellidae > Monoplex > Monoplex corrugatus. The sequence continues at coordinate 29,284,747 of JAPXFY010000019.1, forward strand.
GATCTTAGATCTTGAGTCCGTGGCTCAGCTAACTAGCCTGCGTACTCCCTAGATCTTAGATCTTGAGTCCGTGGCTCAGCTAACTAGCCTGCGTACTCCCTAGATCTTAGATCTTGAGTCCGTGGCTCAGCTAACTAGCCTGCATACTCCCTAGATCTTAGATCTTGAGTCCGTGGCTCAGCTAACTAGCCTGCGTACTCCCTAGATCTTAGATCTTGAGTCCGTGGCTCAGCTAACTAGCCCGCGTAAGGATGTGACGTCTGGAGTATGGTGTCGTAAATGAGGGAAGAGTGTTCCAAAGCAAGACTGAGAAAGAGGAAGAGAGACATAGAGACAGAGATAGACAGACAGACAGAAACGAACATGAACAGAAGGAAAGAGAGAAAGAGAATCCTCACGCTGCAGCATAGTCGCAGACATGGAAGTTGGTGCCACCACACTTCTTCATTCCGCAGCCAATCCACGTCTTGCTGGCCCACATGATCTGCAGGTCAAAAGGTCAACACGGGTCACAGAGGGTCACGTCAGTTCAAAGTAGTTCATGACACAGATTAGTTCAAAATAGTTCATGACACAGCAGTTGAAGTCACAGCAGGTCAAAAGGTCAACACAGGTCACAGAAGATCAAGTCAGGTCAGTTCAAAACAGTTCATGACACAATAGTTTAAGTCATACCAAGTCAAAAGGTCAACACGGGTCACAGCAGGTCAAGTCAGGTCATTTCAAAACAGTTGACGGCACAGTAGTTCAAGCCATAGCAGGTCAAAAGGTCAACAATGGTCATAGAAGGTCAAGTCAGGTCAGTTCGTAACAGTTCACGACATAATAGTTCAAGTCATAGCAGGTCAAAATGTCAACACAGGTCATAGAATGTCGAGTCAAGTCAGTTCAAAACAGTTCATGACACAATCGTTCAAGTCACAGCAGGTCAAGAGGTCAACACGGGTCACAGCAGGTCAACTCAGGTCAATTCAAAACAGTTCATGACACAATAGTTCAAGTCACAGCAGGTCAAGAGGTCAACACAGGTCACAGCAGGTCAACTCAGGTCAGGTCAAAACAGTTCATGGCACAATAATTCAAGTCACAGCAGGTCAAAAGTTCAAGACATGTCAAAGCAGGTCAAGTCAGTTCAGAACAGTTCAAAACAGTTCATGACACAATAGTTTGAGTCACAGCAAGTCAAAAGGTCAAGATGGGTCACAGCAGGTCAAGCCAGGTTAGTTCAAAATTGTTCATAACACAATACTTCAAGTCACAGCAGGTTGAAAAGGTCAACATGGGTCATAGAAGGTCAAGTCAGGTCAGTTCAAAACAATTCATGACACAATAGTTTAAGTCACAACAGGTCAGGTTCCAGCAAAACGATCCAGGTTCATAACAGTCACTATCAGCGTTTACCAACCAAACACCAACACCAGTACCACTACGACTACCACCACTGTTATTAGCATTACTATTTGTTGTTGTTGTTGTTGTTGTTGTTTTATAATTGGAATGGATTCGATTGACTGGAAGCGATTATTTTCCTCGTAAAAAAACAAAATTTTCGCATGAAATGTGGGTTGTCCTCCCCGGGGAAGGAACGCTGCCATAGTATGTCGCCAGTCTCTCTCCATTTCTTCTCTCTCCTCTCTCTCTCTCTCTCTTCTCTCTCTCTCTCCTCATTTTCTCTCTCCTCCTCTCACTCACTCTCTCTCTTTTTCCTCTGTCTCTGTCTCTGTCTCTGTCTTCTGTCTTCTCTCTCTCTCTCTCTCTCTCTTTCTCTCTCTCTCTCTCTCACTTTTTCTCTCTCACTCACTCATTCACTCACTCTCTCTCTCGTTTTCCCTCTGTCTCTGTCTCTGTCTCTGTCTGTCTGTCTCTCTCTCTCTCTCTCTCTCTCTCTGTCTCTCTCTTCTCTCTCTCTCTCTCTCTCTCTCTCTCTCTTTGTCCTGTGTGACCAAATTGTCTTACCTATGAAATTGATAAACGTGGTTAATTATCTACAGATATTTGTTAGGGACAGCTCTTTGGCTGTCGTGGATCTTCAGCGTGTGCTAAGATTTAACATCATCATCATTGGTTTAAACAGAATTTTATTCAAGAAAAGAAGAATCATAAATACAGCAAAGCATGGGCAGGGCATCAAGCAATGGCTTATGTTAGCCCTCCCCAAGAACAATTGACACACTTCTGGCTCAAATGCGGGCAACTTGTGAAATTTAAACCAACAAGAAACAAGAAAGAAATGAAGAAAAAAGCTGAAAGCACTACGATCATATCCTTAGCACATTACGTGAAAGAAAACAATAACAACAAAAAAGAACCAAAGCAATCTAAGGGAAAAAACTCAGAAAACCCAACAAAGCAGGCAACCCACAATTGATATCACATGTTACTACAAACATAAATAATAGATGAAAAGAGTAAGACTTAGTTCCAACATGGTGGAGGAATGGAGATATATAAGAGTTGCTTACTGGAGGTCCGGCACACCACCGCAGATCACCCAAGTAACAATTTAGAAACGCTTGGAATATTCAATAAAATTATGAAATAACTTAAATATATATTTTCGTTTTCTTGAAGGCTTAATTGTTCACTTCCATTCAGAAGTACTTTTGTTCTTCTTTGTACCTGAGGAAGAGAGTCAATCGTCTGAAGGCGAACGTTTGCATACCGCGGACAAAAGCAGAAAGTGATTCGCTGTTTCATTAGGATGGCCACAAATACATGCTGGGTTATCTAGTAAATGTCTTTTGAACAAGTCGGAGTTAAGGTCACTCATTTCTAATCTTAATTTACAATGAATAGTTTGCTGCATCCTTTTACCGTAGTAAAAGAATGCAGGAACCATTGGGTCTCCATGTAAGAGAAAGTGTTTAAGTTGGCCAATGGAGGGGCTAGCTTGTATGTGTTCTGGAAGTTCAATCCATAATTTAGTTGTAGACGGGAAGAATGAGGTTGCGTGAACCTCAGTTTTGGAACGAGGAGTTAATCTTTCTAAGGGTCTTCGTCTATGATAGGGGTTTTGAGTGGACATAAGTGGTGGAACAAGATCTACTAAGTACTGAGGAGCGTTACCGTTGACTAGCTTATGATAGAATTGTAACTTGTGACATCGTCTTCTCTCTTTTAGAGGGCAGAGTCCTGATTCCTGGTAAAGTTTTTCGTGACTTGTTCCTCGAACAGTCCCTATGATTATCCTGATAGCTTCTAAATTAAGGTCTTCCAGCTCATCAGAAAGTTTTTACTACAACTGTCCCATATCACGTCTGCATAATCAAAATAGGCAGGATAAAAGATTTATACATTGTCTCTAAGGCTTTCCTACTTAATTTATACTTATATGATCTAAGGCAACAGATAAGCAGATGGGCTTTGTTTACAATATTTTTAAAGATGTGATCTGCTTACGAACTTGTCTGTATTCTTGCCAGTGTAAGTTAGATTTCGTGATTTTAGCTCGTTTGTGTAACCTATTTCGTTTTTTATTAAAGCCCGCAGTGGGTTATTTATCCAGGGAACATCTTTTGGTCTTATTGTAATTGTATGAACTGGCATACATTGCTTTGCGATTTCGAAAAAGGTGTCCGTGAACAGCTGTGTACTTTCGTCTAATAGTTTATCAAAGATGATGGCATTCCAGTCAGTTTCTGACAGAATATTACAAAACGTATTTTCATCTAGCTTTTTATAATCATAAATGACACTTTTGTAGTTAGGGTTTGCGTGAAATGGGTGTTTTAAGACCGCAACTGGAACGCAGTGGTCACTACATATTTCAGGTAGTATCTCTACTGATTTGATGACAGAAAGAGATTGAGTAATGATTAAATCTAAGCAAGAGCTTGTATTTGCGGTTGTTCGTGTTGGGCCATTAGTGACTTGGTGAAGTTGATATAAGTTAAGTATATGAAGTCGCCTAAAATGAAATATTTGAGCATGGTTGTGTCGGGTTTTATGGATACTCTCTCTAATCAATTGCCAATATGCAATGGGAGTGCCTGGAGCCATGTAAAAGGAGCCAACCAGAATTTTCTCATTGCCCAGATTCAGCTCTACCCAGACTGCTTCAAGATTATCCACTTGCAAATCGGGTCGAAGTGTGAAAGAAAGATACTGTTTTATATATATGGCACACCACCATACGCTTGATGCGGTAACACGTCATTTCAGCGCCATCATTTTAGCGCCACCAATTTAGCGCCACCATTTCAGCGCGGAACATTTCAACGTCGTACATTTTAGCGCCGTAATTCAACTGGGGAGGAAGGAGTATAGAGTTGCTTACGGAGTCGGCACCACCGCAGATCACCCAAGTACAATTTAGAACGCGGATATCAATGAGAAGGTGGGAAAGAGTAAATATATATTCGTTTCTGAGCAATGTCACTTCCATCAAATACTTTGTCTCTTTGTACTGGGCATCGTCTAAGGCGACTTGATACCGCGGACATGCAGAAAGTGATTGTGTTGTCATGGATGCCACAATCATGCGGACTAGTAAATGTCTTTTGAACAGTCGAGTTCAAGGACCATCTAATCTTAATTTACATAATATTCTGACTTTACCAAAAAATGAGGAACATTTGCCCAGTAAGGATGTGTAAGATTGGCCATGAGGGCTCTTGTATTGTCGAATTCATCCATATTAGTTACGGAAGACTGGTCGTGACCCTCATTTGAACGAGGATTAATCTTTAGGTCTTCGCTATAGGTTTATGGACATAATGGTGACGAGTCTACTAATACTGAGCGTTACTTGACTAGCTTGATAGAATATCGGAACTGTCGTCGTGGTCCTCTCTTTCAGGCAGTTTCATGATGGATGTGGAAAGTTCTGGAGTTGTTCTCGGAACAGTCCATGTATCACGATAGTTAGAATTAATCATCCGCCTTCAGAACAGTATGACTAAACTGTCCATACACTAGCATATGTGAAAATGCGCTTAAACATTAAACATTAGTCTAAGGCATTTCCTACTATTAGTACTTATATGGTTAGGCAACGATAAGGATGGCTTTCATTTTAGCTGTATCGCTAGGACTGACAGTATACATGCCTTAAAATAGATTGTGATTTTCTCGTTGTGTAACCTATCGTTTATAACCGCATGGTTATATCCAGACATCTTTTGGCTATGTATTGTATAACTGGCATACATCTTGCGATTGAAAAGGTGCGTGACAGCTTGTACTTTGTCTATAGTTTTAGGATAGGCATCAGTGTTTTACAAATATTACAGAACTATCATCTAGCTTTATAATCTTAATGAACTTTGTAGTTAGTTGCGTGGAAAGGATGGTTTTAGAGCAACTGGTAAGCAGTTGTCAACATATTGTATAAACTCTGTGATTAGTATGTAAGTGTGTTAGCAGTATGACTTACTCTACCATGCTTTCTTCTCGCTTGTTCTTGGTCCTTAGTCTTGGTGATCTATTATTACTCTTATTATGATCCGTAAATGCAGTTTGCGTGAAGTTGTCGGCGTTTAATGATCTTCGCTAATACAATCGCCAATGCAAATGGTGCCTGACATGAAAAGGGCCAACCTGAATTTTGCATTGGCCATTCGCCTACCAGATGTTCAATGATCCCTTGAATCGTCGAAGGTTGATTTTACTGGTTTATATATATGGTACAATACGCTTGATGAACGTCTTTTCTAGGAGTGTCAATTGTAATTATGTTCCACTATGTTGTGTAGCCAAGTTTATAAACTGTGATTATGTCAAATTGTTCACTTTCTGGAGATATCAGGTCAATCTTATTTCTGATACTTCTAGCATTAATAAGGGCAATACTAAGTTGGCCATTAGTGAGTCCAGGGTTTGGATGAATGTCTCCTGATTGGAGCAGAAGTGAATGCATTGCTGAAGGAGACATGCATGTGGCTAGATTTGATTTAGAAGTGCTAGACTTTTCTGAACCTGAAGGTGTACAGGTTTTATTTGGGAAAGACCTAAGATTTTGTATACTTTTGATATCGTAGGTAAAGTGTATAATTAAGGCCAAAGGCAACGCATATTTCATAGGGAAAAATATGAATATCAAAAGTTGAGGTACTGTTTCTTTATCTATAAAGGACAATCTGCGGTGAAGCGCCAGAGCCTTTCCATGAAAAAGACCGATCCCGGCCCTGTACTGATTCAGTGTAGTATCCATGGTTATGTGATCGTGCAAACAAGCACGAGAAACAGGAACATGGCCAAGACAGGTACAGTTTCACAGAACACTACCATCTCTCCATTCAGAGCGCTTTCTGCCTCGATTTTGGGAAAGTATACTTCTTTGGAAAACATACTAAAGAATAGTGTAACAAAAAGTACCGTCATAAGTAAAAGTTGTGAAAAAAGAAAATGGATGAAACTTGATAGAATACACCAATACATCATCATCATTAGTGGTGGTGGTGGTGATGGTGGTAGTGGTGGTGGTGGTGGTGGTGGTAATAGTAGTAGTGGTAGTAGCGGTAGTATAGTAGTAATGGTAATCATAGTAGTAGAAGTAATAGTATTGTTGTTGTTGTTGTTGTCATCATTTATTATTGTTGTTGTTGTTGTTGCTGTTGTTGTTGTTGCTGTAGTTCTTATTATTATCATCTTCATTAGTAGTAGTGATATCATCATCATTAGTAGTAGTAGTAGAGCAGCAGCAGCAGAGTAGTAGTAGTAGTATCATCATTAGTAGTAGTACCATTATCATCATTATCGTTATTGTTATCATTAATATTATCACTATCATCATTATCATTAATATTATCACTATCATCATTATTATCATGATTATTATTATAGGTGGTGGTGGTGGTGGTGGTTGCTGTTTGCTGTTGTTGTTGTCGTCATCGTCATCGTCGTTGTTGCTGCTGTTGTTAGCACCACTGACAGCGGTGTAGTGTCCGATCTTTTGCCAAATGGCGTTCATGCGGTTGTCGTTGTAGACAAACTGGGACTTCTCGCTGTGCCATAAGTTGATGGCGGCTGTCCAGTCCTTGGCCCCCATGGCGATGTTCTGATCACTGTGATTCGACCTGCATGACAGTATCACACTAGAGGGCATGTTAGATGATGGCGATGATGATGATGATGATGATGATGGTGGTGGTGGTGGTGGTGGTGGTGGCGGTGGTGGTGGTGGTGGTGATGGCGGTGGTGGTGATGATGGTCATGATATGTTTAATAGTTACAACCTGAGAGAATAATATATCAAGAAATGTAAACAACAATAAAAACTGTTTACTTCTTGTCGTACATTTTGTGCATGTCAACTTCCTCTGGTTTGGTTTATTATTGAGTGATTATGATCCCATGGCCTTGGTTAGTATTTCGTTCAGATCAGTTTCTTTATCACATTTACATGTAAGTACCTTTCTGTTTTTGAGTTTTGTCAAAATTTTCCCGTTGGATGACCAGATTGATAGAGTGGCCAAATGATCATTGCTTGTTTTCAAAAGTTTACAATTCGCCATTGTTAAGTCTTCAGAAATAGATCATTCAGGTTGTTTCATTTTTCTCTGGGCCTCGAGCACAGCACTATTTTTTATGCCCGGAAAAAAAATTCACCAAAATTGCGCTGTCTGGAACCACCAGCTTTTCGAAACCAATGTGCAATCTCTGACTGGTCTACAGAAACACCTACTTTCGTTTTGATTATCTCTGAATGGCCTACAGAAACACCTACTTTCGTTTTGATTGATTGATTTGGTTCAGTTTTTACGTCGACACCCACCTCAGGTGATATGGCCGACGGGGATAACCATACCAGGGAAGTGGGGGGAGGGGGACTTATCTAATCCTATACAGACACCACCAGAACAACAATGATGATAAGATGGGACAGTGAGAAGACCAGTTTTAATGTAGCGCACCCCGGGAGTCGAACCCACAACCATTAGCGTGTGAATCCGACGCTCAAACCAACTGAGCTACTGGGGCGTTTTGAATACGTCCACTGCTTTTTATACACAATCAGATATTGCTTCTCGTTTATCGCCCCTAACCTCACTTACTGCCTGTACACCCTGACATTCCATAGTCCACCATGTTGTTCATGGTCGTTTATTGCCCGGTGTAGATCACTTGCCGCTTTTGAAATTTGGGGCAGCTAATCACGTAGGTCCCGGCTGTCTTTCTACAGTTTGGAAAGTTCAGTAGTCAGTTTATCTCTGTCTGTGTCCAAGTCAAATAATTTACTTTGCAACAAGTCCGCCCGTTTGATAAGAGCTTTAGTCATGTGGTTAATTTGGGCTTTCATAATTGCCTCTTTTGTGGGAAGATTCAATAGTTTCTGATTATCTGTCTCTGAAGTAAGTTCGTCAGGCCAGCTTTTACTGTTACTGGCTGGGATAAATCTCGAGATATCTGGTCTTGAGTCCTCGGCTGTACCAAAAGACCCAACCAACCTGCGCTATTAATATGTTTGCAATGAAACCTACACTACACTCTTGATAGAAAAGAACTTCTTTGAAAGGGGAGTAAAAATGTCTCTCTGGCAAAATATCCTGTTAAACAAAATCTACTTTAATAGATGAACAAATACTGCACACAGGAGAGGAACCAATAGTGTGGCGCTGCACTGTGGCGACGCTTTCCCTCGGAGACAGCGCCTCTTGGTTCAAAGGATTTTGACAGAGTATCAATACAACAGAAAGTCAGAAAAATATTTTTTGATAAACTTTTTTTATTCATTTTTTTTACAACAAATGGACATCAAACATACAATGTGATAATGAAAAAATAATGAAAAAAAACTATATACATATGCGACGATATTGTTGACATATGAAAGTTGAAAATAATGGAAGTCCCATGACGCTAAATTTAAAGAGGGTGAGATGGTAGTGTACTGGAACACTCAGTACATGGGAATGGAGAGACTGGCAACCTGGTTCTGTCGAATTGTGTAATATGACTGGTTGCCATGCTATGCCAGGGGATTTGCAAGCATGCAGTGCTAAATAGTATTGCTGAATCGTTTAACTATTTTCATGGCAATTTTCTGTTTATGAAAATATAGAAAATCATAACCAGTCAACTTAGAAATCCTTTTCAACGAATAAGTTTACCGTAAAAAGAAATAGCAGAAAATGAAACAGGCTTGATAAAATCTGTCCTCCAGGGCAAAGCTACCAATAGTAGCAAATTATCGCCATAGATGTACAATATTGCTTACTAGTAACAATCATTAACTTGTCTCAGCGTTACGTATAGAAAGTAGTCCGACAAAACAGTAATCCATGCTGAGGTTATTATAGGCCGGAAATTTGCTATATTACCAATCCCTGTTGCTTCATATTAAAAGATCATGAAGGGGAGGGAGATTTTGCTTTGCTTTGTTTTGTTTCCCTTTGGTTGGGTTGGGTTGGGTTTGGTTGGGCTGGTTTGGGTTCAGTTCGATTCGGTTCGGTTCAGTTCGGTTTGATTCGGTTTGCTTCGGTTCGCTTCGGTTTGGTTTGGTTTTGGGGAGGTTGGTCATTTTTCTCATCTTTGTTGCTTTATCTTCCCCAAATCTGAACAGGGTGGGGTATTCATTCACAGCTGTGTGGACTGGAGATATCAAAGACAGTTTTTTTCTTGAGCCAGATTCCAGCCAACACAATCAAACTTGAAGATGCGAGCTCTCTTACCACTACGACAAACTGACCCGCTGTTAATTTACACGACAAAATGCAATAAATGCACTGAGTATAACAGAGCATAGTGCAGTACAACTACTGATGATGGACTCGGACTCTCACATAGATCCAACGGACGATTAGGCAGACTGGCCTTGAACGCCTGGCGTGGGTCTTCATGTGGGATAGG
>JAPXFY010000019.1:29299535-29304535 GCA_030674185.1 Monoplex corrugatus
AATGAATGACAGAGAATCGCAAGTTTGAATTCGATACGAGCTTGTACAGGAAGCCAGTGGAGGCGTTTTAACAGAGGAGAGACATGATCTCGCTTACGGGATTTAAAAACAAGCCGAGCTGCAGAATTTTGCACTTTCTGTAGTTTATCTATTTGATCTTTTGAACATCCAGAAAGAAGTGAATTGCAATAATCCAGTCTTGAGAGAATGAAAGCAGAAACCAGAGTTTTTGTAGCATCAACAGAAAGAAGATGACGCAAGGAACTGATTTGGCGGAGATTGATGTAAGCAGTGCGACAGGTGTTGTTTACATGAAGTTCAACACTCATGTTGTCAGTGAAGTAGAAACCAAGATTCCTAGCTGAGGAGGAGAAAGGAATTTCAGTCTGATCAATGGTAATGGTAGTAGGTTTGGGAGATGGGGAGGTTTTGAAAGGAGAGGACAAAAAGAGAGCTTCAGTTTTGTCATCATTTAACTTTAATTTATTTTCTAGCATCCAGGTCTTGATATCTGAGATACAGTCTTCTAAGACTGGGATAGCAGAGTAGATATCAGAAGGAGGAGAATCAATTTCAAGTTGGATGTCATCTGCAAAGGATTGATGCTCAATGGAATGTGATTTTATCAAATCGGAGAGTGGCTTTGTGTAAAGAGCAAAGAGCACAGGTCCCAGAACGGAACCTTGTGGAACACCGAAAAGGAGATCAGTGGGTGGGGAGGAATGATTGATGACAAGGACTGATTGTGTCCTGTTCGTGAGATACGACTGAAACCAAGAAAGAGCGGTGCCTGAAATACCATACAGAGAGGAGAGTCTATTAAGAAGAATGTTATGATCAACAGTGTCAAACGCAGCTGACAGGTCTAATAGGGTCAGCACAGAAACATTTCCAGAGTCAAGGACAGAAGAAGATCATTGGTAATTTTGAGTAGAACAGTTTCCGTGCTGTGATGTGGGCGGTAGGCAGACTGTGAAGCACAGAGCAGATTATTTTCATCCAAATAGGTAAGAAGCTGTTTCAGAACAATTTTCTCTAAGATTTTAGAAATGAAAGATAGGTTAGAGATGGGTCTGTAGTTTCTCAGGGAGTCAGGATCCAAAGAAGGCTTTTTAAGAAGGGGTTTCACAACAGCGGTTTTGAGAGGGGATGGTAATGAACCAGATGTTAGAGAAGAGTTGATAATCTCAGTCAGAGTAGGTAGAAGGTCGTCGAGAAACTCAAGAAAAAGTGGTGTTGGCAGGGAATCCAAAGGGCAGGAAGTAGGTCTTGATTTTTGAATGATGGATTTCAGTTCAGATTCAGTGACAGGATGAAACCGGTGGAAAGTGGATTTTACTGCTTGAGTTTTAAACTTTTGTTTCATCTGGGGTAAAACAGCTTGATCTAGGTCAGTGCGGATTGACTGCACTTTCTGAGAGAAATAGTCTCTGAATACAGTAGGCAAATCATGCAGGGGATAGGTATTTGGAAGAGGAGATGTTTTATCTCTACCTAATAGCTTATCACACACCCTAAACAAGGTCTTTTGGGTTTGAGCACCGGCTATCTCATTTAGGTGAAACATGGACTTAGCATTACTGACAATTTTGCCCACTGCCTTCTTTGCAATATTAAAAATCTGTTTGTTGATAGTGATCGGGTTTTTCAGCCATTGTCGTTCGGCCCAGCGCCGATGTTTCTTTGCAGCCTCAAGCTCTTCTTTTACGTCTAAGTACCAAGGCTCGAGTCTGTTTGCGCGCAGTTTTCGTTGGCGCAATGGTGCGTGTTTGTCTAGCAAAGATGACAGCATGCTGTTTAGCATGTCGATTGACGGGCACTGCTGGGGACTGACTAGACTACAGAGGTCAGATCTAAAATCAGCGTGATTTATCGCACGTAGGTTACGGGATTTTGTAAGCACTGATCAATGGTAATGAGCGCTGCATTGTAGAAGTAGATTTAAATGAATCAGCATAACACCCATTGAATGTTAAAGTAACTAGAAGAAGTCAGAGAATCGATCAGAAAATTGAGGATAAGTAAAGCCAGTGGAATAGATGGTGTTACAGCTGAGATTTTAAAAAATGGTAACACAGATATCCATAATTTTCTTTTGAAGCTGTTTAACACTATATTCGACCGAAGAATGTATCCTCAAGATTGGTCAAAAGCTATTATCATACCAATATTTAAGAAAGCAGATCCTGATAAAATAGACAATTTCAGGGGTGTGTCGTTATTAAGTATTGTATCAAAATGTTACACATCAATACTGAATACTAGGTTGTATACTTGGTTAGAAAGCAATAATTTGATATCAGAAAGTCAGGCAGGTTTTAGGAAAAAATATTCTACAGTGGATCAAATTTTCAGCCTGTACGCTATGGTTCAGAAAGCTATGTGCAAGAAAGGCACTAAACTATATGTTGCTTTTCCAGACTTTAAGAAAGCCTTTGATTCGGTTCAGCATGACAAACTCAAAGTGTATTCAAAATCAAGGAGTGAAAGGGAAATTTTTGGCTTCGCTAAAAGCAATGTATGAATCACTATGCTCATGTATTCGGGCAAACTGGGAATCATCTGAAAATTTCGATAACCCCATAGGCGTGAGACAAGGGTGTGTCTTAAGCCCTACTTTATTTTCGGTATTAATAAATCAATTAGCCAATTGTATGGATGATAAGGGGCGACATGGCATTCAGATGATGCCAGGTTTAATGGAAATATTCATTCTTCTTTTTGCAGATGATGTAGCTCTTCTGTCAACAACACCAAATGGTTTGCAAAACCAGTTAAGAATCTTGCAGACACACTGTGCTAGTATGAATCTGCAAGTTAATCTTGAAAAAAACAAGGTTATGGTTTTCAAAAGAGGGGGGTTCTTAGGACGACACTGATTAGCACCAAGGCCGGCACAGAACATTTGGTGACAAAAGGTAAAAAAAGCAACTTTGCTATTAAACAGGACTTTTCAAAAATATAAAGACATGACTAATAGAAACTTTCTTCAAGTTGTTTGATGCAAAAATTCAACCTATTTTGTTGTATTCTTCCGAGATATGGGGACTTAACAGACTCGAGCATATAGAGAAAGTACATCTGGTATCGTGCAAAAGACTGTTAGGTGTTCCAGTCAGGACACCTAAGAAGATGGTATATGGGAATTTGGGAAGATATCCTCTTTATGTCAACTCCTCAATTACCTGTCTTAGATATTGGTTTAAATTACTTGAAATGAACCTAGATAGGTTACCTTATAAGGCTTACCAAATGTTAGTGGAACCTGACAGGGCTGGGAAAGAATGCTGGGCTTCAAAAATAAGGGAAATTTTGTGTGAAACTGGATTTAATATTGTGTGGCTGCAACAAGGTGTTGGTGATGTAAAAGCCTATTTGCGTGTATTTAAACAGAGACTTGTAGACTTATATATTCAAGAATGGTCTGGGTCACTCAGAGACAGAGATAGGTATGAAAGCTACAGATCATTTAAGAGTATCTTTGAAAAAGAGCAGTACATTGACTCTATAGATGTATACTGTTTCAGAGTTGCCCTTTCACAAATAAGGTTTAACGTTTTACCGCTTAACAATAATATAAAGAGATACAGTGAATCTGATCATGAAAAGGTATGTCCATTTTGCAGGACAGAATCTGAAAACGAAGAACACTTATTATTTAGATGTTCCATTTACATTGACCTCGGGGCAAAATTTTTAAAGGATTTAGTCAGCATGCCTATGTGCATACTGCTCCAATCAACAAATAGCCACCGAAATCACAGCATGTCCAGATACGTCTTCCACGCTATGAATACGAGAGAAGAATTGTTAAAAGGAGAAGAAAACTAAATAGCTATGTCAGATACTAGCACTAGAATTTCAGTCAATACTTTATTACAATTGTAAAGATAAGCAAATGTTTATTTGAATATGAAAGGGGGTGCGCATATAGACACACATGTGCGCATGTGGCTCTATATACACGTTGACGTTGGTGTACATATATGCATACATATATATATGTGTGTGTATGTGTGTGTGTGTGTATGTATGTGCGTGCGTGCGTGCGTGCGTGTGTGTGTGTGTGTGTGTATGCATAACTTTCAATCCAGTCTATGGCCTGAACTATTGCTGACTGCCGAAGATTGAGTTCAGAGTTATCTCTGAACTAAAAGATACATTAAGTGCTAAGCATTGAATAATCATGTGGTATTGTCTCAATGTCAGTTGTTTTGGAAAATAAGTGACTGATTTGCGATTAGTGCATTATGAATGTCTGTTTTTGCCAATTAACTGACTGTTTTCGGGACGAATTGCTCTTACGTAATATGTTTGTTGGTTTATTTCAGTATACATTGATTCATTTGATTGGTTTAGATACACTGATGAATGAATTGATAAATTGAACTCATGACAACAGAAGATTATTTAATTTGTTAATTGATGGGTGGCTCACCGACTGATCGATTTAGAGAATGATGGATTTAGCTATTGATCGATCAGTGATTGAACTATTGAATGTATGAATGACTGATTAGCGTCATTTGACATAATAATTGCAGAATTGATATGTCGGACTCAGTTTAATTCAAGGTTATCTGGTTGATTAAGTCACTGGTTAAATGGTTGATCGATTGAGTGAGTGATTACGTTACTGAATTGATATCGATTGTACAGCTGGATGACACATCTGACCTAGTCAATTGAAGGTTGATTATTAGATCGATCAATCGGTAAATTAGTTGATTGGTTGATTAATTGATTGGTTGGTGGGTTGATCTATCGATTGATTGATTGTTTATGTTAAGTGGCTGTATGATCACTGAAGGATACAAGAAACGACAGATCTGTGCAGTACTTGAATGATTTGTTTGTTTGATAGCCAATTATTGTAAAATTGACACTTGGATGAATGTTATAGTTGCTGTTAATGACAAATATTTTTAGCTGGCCAGTTACGGAATATGAACTAGAATACAAATGAAATTACTACTGTAAATGCAAAGATGAATGTATCC
>JAPXFY010000019.1:29307035-29314535 GCA_030674185.1 Monoplex corrugatus
GATCTGATACCTTGGGGCACAGGTAATCTGCACACACACACACACACACACACACACCACACACACACACACACATACACACACAAAACACACACACACACACACACATACACATACACATACACACACATATACACACATACACATACATACACATACATACACACACTTACACAAACTCTCACAGAGAGAGAGAGAGAGAGAGAGAGAGAAAGAGAGGCATACACACACACAGAGGCAAACACACATACACACTTGCAAACATACATATACACATACACATACACACTCTCTCACTCACACACACATACAATTACTCATACACATACACATAAACACAGGCACAAACACACTCACATACACACACTCACATACACACACATACACTCATACACACAGGCATACACACACATACACACACACACTCACACACACAGAGGCATACAAACACATACACACACAGAGGCATACACACACATTTACACACATACACTCACACATACACACAAACTCACACACGCACACACACGGAGGCATAAACACACATACACACACTCACACACACACATACGCACACATACATACACACACACTCACACACAGGCATACACACATATACACACTCACATACACACACACATTCACTCACACACACAGGCATACACGCACACACATACACACACTCACATACACACACACACACACAGACACACACACACACGCACGCACACACACATTTATTCATACACATACACATAAACACACACACATACATGTACACACTCACACACATACATATACACACTCACGCAAACACACATACACACATTAATACAAACACACGTGCGTGCGTACACAAGTGCGAATAAAGTCTTTGATGTTATCTATGTTCTCTAACAAAAAATTCATATGGTGTTTTAAAGCATGTTTCAATACATCAAACTTTCCAAATAAATACAGCCGAAGAAAACATGTATGTCATTATAGCAGAAACAATGTAATCAAGTCTTTATCGTTTATTTCTTGAAATCCATCGTTAGATAACACGCACAAAGTAATCAAGTCTTTGTCGTTAATTTCTTGAAAGCTATCGTTCTTTAACACACACAACGTGAAGAAGCCCACCTTGTAGAAATTCCGCGCTAGAATTTTCCTCTTTTCTGTCACTCTCTTTGTTTCTACCTTGTTTCTTTGCTTTCTCTCATTCCGTCCTATCAATTTCTGGTCATTCACTTGTATGTGTTCGATAAAGTCTTACGTACTTTCTCTTAGGACTGAGTACATGTATTAAGTGGGGGTTTTTTTTTCAGCTCTAGGGAAATGAAATATGCGGAAGCAATTCTAGGTAATTTGTGCCCGTTTTTAAATATGTTTTAAGTGTCCTTAAAAGTGTTTAAATTTGTATTTAGGTTTGTTTTTTAATCCCCTGTATGATAAGTTGGACGGAATGGACAACACCAGGGGCATTTTCCTTAGATTTCCTTAGATGCATTGATAAGTGTACTTAATGTTCTGTTCTTTTCTTTTTTTTTCCTTGTTGAAAGAGTATGTTTTGAAATGGATTATAGCCCTGATATGGCTCTATGCAATCGGCTCGGCTTTAGGCAAATATACCAGTAATAAATAACAGTTGTCTTCCATGAGCTTGGTGTCTTTGCCTAAGCTCTCCTCACAGTAGCATGTCCAATGAAGCTGGCATTTGATGAATAGTTACTCAATGCTTGGTAAACCACACTTCTTCAGAACTTGAGGGTTGGACACTCAATCTTGCCACGTGATGTTGCAGATCTTCTGCAGACGTTTTAGGTGGAACCATTCCAGCTGTTGAATATGTCATCTGTAGGTAGTCTTGGTGTCACAGCAGTAGAGCAGGGTGCTCAGAACTACTGTTATGTTCAATAGGTTGTACTCGAACAGCAGTGAACAAACACGAACATGTAAACTACTATGCAACTCGACAACCAGCATGAGCAATGTAAAACACTATGGAAGTTAAGAAACAAAGAACAATAATGTTGTCCAGACATCAAGGTAGAAAGAAACTCTAGGGAGAGCTAGACAACAGAAGGTCTTCAGAGAAGTAACCCCCTTTAGACAAGTGTTTCGGCCCTGAATTCCTTACACTCTCGGGGGGCCGGCCACATCCAGGTCATGACTCCTGGATGCCCTTCTGCTGTGTCTTTTTTTTTTTTTTTTTTTTTTTTTTCCCACGCCGGGGATCGAACCTGGGCGATTCTGCGCTTCAGAACTGCGGTACGCGGTTTTACCAATGTGCTAACGGGGCACACATCATCTGTAGGGAATTTAATCCTTATGAAGTTCACTTTTTTGGTTCCTCCTTGCCCAGATCCAGCTTGAGCTCCTCTCTGCTGCCTCTGCCATCGCTTTAAGGGCTCTAGTCCTCTTCTTCCCAGAAATGGCGAGTTGTTTCATGAGATCATAAGCGGAGGTGCCCACAAACCCTCTTGCCCCGACCTCTATGGCGAAGATTTTGACCCGCAGACCTGCTTTCTTCAGGGTGCTGGCAAGACCGGCGTATTTTTCGGTCTTGTAGATATGTGCTTCTTCCATTCTGCTTTCGTATGGCACAGTGAGTTCTATCAGAATGTTGTCCAGACATCAATAACATATATAGGCAATGTTAACAATATTGACTTTAATAAACAAACGCGTGTGTAGTTGTACAGAAATCAACAACAATATAACGAATATATATCAGTATGGAAATCAATCAACAACAAGACCTTGCGAGCGCATAGGGTTTTGTGCCGGCTCAGGAAATCTGTCAGATAATTGTACTGGCGGACTTGGGTGAAGCGCTTACGGAACTGTCCGAGCGCGGTGAATACCTCTTGAAATGACTCCAATAACTCTGATCAACAATAAAAATGTGAAGTTGTACAGAAATCAATACGATCATCGAAGCATTTTAAACTAGTGTAGAAATCAGCACAACACAAACATGAACGACCACATGATTCTTCTAACGCTCACCGAACGTTTTGCTCTAGACAGATGTTCTTCTTTATTTTCGGAATCAGTCCTCGCTGCTCCAGCCAACGTCAGCATTACTATAAGAAACAGAAAATTGTTCATCATTCTTTGGTTAGTCATTTGTATATAGCATCCACGCACGCAGGCATGCAATGCATACATATACACACACATAAACACATACACATATATATATATATATATATATATATATATTGTATCTTCTCTCTCTCTCTCTCTCTCTCTCTCTCTCTCTCTCTCTCTCCTCTCTCTCTCTCTCTTTCTCCTCTTCTCTTCTCTTCTGTCTCTCTATCTCTCTGTCTCTGTCTCTCTCTCTGTTTGCCTCTCTCTCTCTTCTCTTTCTCTCTCTTTTCTCTCTTCCTCTCTCTCTCTCTCTCTCTCTCTCTCTCTCTCACACACACACACACACACACACACACATATTTGATCAAAAACAGGTTCACAAAATGATAAACTTTTGGGGTGGGTGAGTGGGAGTGGAGTGTGGATTGGGTGGAACGACAACAGTCACGTTATGTAATTATTTTTATTTCTATGGCAAATATACGGTGAGTGGGGAGGGAGGGGCGAATGGGCGGGTACGCCCATTTACGAAAACGCCTTCCCACCTGTACATTATTCACTGTTTTTCAAACATAAAAGTCTCGCCTTCTGTCCATCTGTCAATAAGTGCGTGCTTAACCTTGATTGTAGCTGGGACAGTAGGGCAGCAAGGGAGAGTAGATGGGCACCGCCCCCGAGAAAAGTTGAGGTAACTACCTCCTCACTCCCCTCTCACGACCTCGGGATCATGAGACAATTTTTACTTTTGTTTCTCTCTCTCTCTCTCTTGGCTGTCTCAACATCAGCGCTGCCTCTGTGGTGTCCCTCTCGTTCTCTCTCTCTCTCTCTCTCTCTCTCTCTCTCTCTCTCTCTCTCTCTCTCTCTCTCTCTCTCTCTCTGTATGTCTCTCTCTCTTTCTCTCTGCTCTCTCTCTCTCTGTCTCTCTCTCTTTCTCTCTCTCTGTATGTCTCTGTCTCTGTCTCTTTGTCTCTCCTTTCTCTCTCTCTCTCTGTCTCTCTATTTCTCTCTTTCTCTCCCTTTCTCCCTCTCCCACTCTCTCTCTCTTTCTCTCTTTTTCTCTCTCTTTCTTTATCTCTCTCTCTCTCTCATTCACTCCCCTTCTCCCTCTTTCTTTTTTTCTCTCTCTCTTTCTCACTCTCTTTCTGTCTCTGTCTGTGTGTGTGTGTCTCTCTCTGTCTCTGTCTCTCTCTCTCTCTCTCCTCTCTCTCTCTCTCTCCTCTCTTTCTCCCCCTCTCTTTCTCTCTCTCTTTCTCCCCCTCTCTCACATTCTGCTCATTCCGGCTCCACAACACACCACCAGACCTTAGTTCATTCAGTCACAATCTCAT
This sequence comes from Monoplex corrugatus, assembly GCA_030674185.1. NCBI lineage: Eukaryota > Metazoa > Mollusca > Gastropoda > Littorinimorpha > Ranellidae > Monoplex > Monoplex corrugatus. The sequence goes on from JAPXFY010000019.1 coordinate 29,311,442, forward strand.
TGTTAAGAAGCACACATGAGCTACAGATGTCAACAACGCTGTGAGGCCACCCACAACAGGAGACCCTCTACTTCCGTGGCGTCACTTCGGTTCAGTTCAACAGTGCCTGCTCTGAACCAGCTTACTAAAGGTATTGCCTCTTAAGCTCTATATTCATCATCATCATCATGTGCCCTGCAGCACAGCTTTGCCTATTATTGCCCTCCAAACGAATCTATCCCTTGTCACTGCAAGTACATCTTCCACCCTCACTGTCCTCAGCCACCCTGCAAGTCCGTCCGAAATTTTCTCCTTGGGTCTACCTGGTGCTCTTTTTCCCAGCAGCTTTCCTGTTGTGACTAGGTACTCTAATTTCTCTTGTTTCATAAAATGTCCAGTAAATGTTGCTTTCTTGTCTTTTTCTAATCTTCTTCATTAACGTTCTTCTTACGTCTACCGCCTTCAAGACTTACGACAGTAATCGTTCAGTTGAAGCGTTAGAGTGAGTGAGAGACCCCCACGGTATGTAGACCCTGACCACGGCCTAATAACGACAGTCCCCATGTATCACTCACACTATTGTTATTCTTGCTTAAAACCCAGCCGACTGCGCAGAGCCATATGAGTGCTATAACCATCTCACAGAATATAAAAAAAAATTGGAAAAGAAAATTAAGTATACGCATCAATGCATTCACGCAATAGTCCCTGGCGTTGACCACTCCGTCAAATTTATCACCAGAAGATTTAAAAAACATACCTTAATACTAATTTAAACATAACTGATGACATTTAAAGGTACACATAAAAACGAGCCTAAATTACCTAAAATTGCTTCTGTGCATCACATTTCCTTAGAGCCAAGAAATCACTTAATACACATATCCGATTATCAATCCTAAGAGAAAGTATGGCAGACTTTATCGAACACATACAAATGAAAGGACCAGCAAGGCAGAAAATGATAGGAAGAAATGACAGAAAGCAAAGGAACAAAGCAGAAACAAGGAGAGTGACAGAAAAGAGGAAATTTCTAGCACAGAATTTCCATATGGTGGGGGGGGGGGGGATACTTTTTATACTGAAAGAGCTTCCGGCATCCCCAAGGGAGGTCACTGACAATAAAAGCATAGAAGAGAAAGAGGAAACCGAAGCTGAGGTCACTGTAAAATTAGAGCATGAAGGGCCAGAGAATCGGGGATGATTTTCACCATAATAAATAATGATGTCGTGATGATGGGGATGATGATCATCATACTATGGAGTTTGGAGTTTGATCAAGAGGGATTCATCGCACTCAGACAATACCACAAGCACTCCATCCAAATCTGCCGGCAATTGTCTGACCGATTCTCTGAGTCTGCGCAAAACCCTAGGCGATGGTAAGGTCTTGATGCATGGAGTTCCATTTAGATTGAGACTGCGTGATACGGCTGTGCCTTACGCTGTCCGTACTATGTCCTGGTGTTAACCAGGCCCGAGAGATACAAACATCTGCAGTGTTGATCGGGAAATCTGAGCAACTCTCTTAGTGACATATCTGTAGAGTGGATGAGTGGCTGAGACTCCCAGTTTCCCAATGAACCCAAAGCAAGCACAATAACGGGCTGGAGCCAGACAGGGCAGAAAAGTCTTACCTTGATTTTTTTTTTTGTTTGTTTGTTTGTTGTTTGTTTGTTTGTTTGTTTTTTGTTTTGTTTGTTTGTTTGTTTGTTTGTTTGTTTTTGTTTGTTTGCTTGTTTTTGTTTGTTTGTTTGCTTGTTTTTGTTTGTTTGTTTGTTTGTTTATCTGCTTGCTTGCTTGCTTGCTTGCTTGCTTGCTTGCTTTCCTGTCTGTTGGTTGGTTGGTTGGTTGTTGGTTGGTTGGTTGGTTGGTTGGTTGGTTGGTTGGTTGGTTGGTTGGTTTTGACCGATGGAGGTTCGAAATCACGACTTCCCAGTATAAAGTTTGTTGAAGTACCATTTCGCCATGGTGACTGGCAATTTTTCATTTTCTTTACACACCCGGCACCGCCCGTCATTATCCACCTTAGTAACATAGAGTTTATGTCCATTGACATGGGTTGTTCTTCTCAGACTGAGAGTATGAACGTGCAGCAACATACATAACGCTGGGGCGTGTCATTTGAGTCTGAAATACTGGTTCTTGTCCGACTTTGTGAAGAAATATGAGAGGTGTAGCCCAGATGGGAGTGCCAGCAACCTTGAAATGCCACTAGTGTTATCGTGTCTGTATTGTTTCTTTTATTTTAGTCATGTCCTTTCTTTAAATCAAACAGACCGTTTCTATACTTATTTAATCATTTAGTTTCTTTTATGCAATCATATCGTTTCTTTAAACCAAACATATCGGTGGGTTACATTCTGATTTTAAATTACTAAACCGCTTGAATTTCTGCTCATGTATACGATATAAAGTGGTGTTGCTCCCATCGTCTCTCTTATCATGATGCTTCTGATCATATCACGTCAGACGGATCACAAAATTTCTCGAAAACCAAAAGAAGAGAAAACATGAAATCGATAGAAACAATCTTTCCACGATCAAAACTCTTTTTTCCCCATTTCTGAAACCCCATACCCACAATCCATCGCATTCTTTTCGCCACACGGAAAGGCGCGACTTTCGTTTTCTCTGTATTATTAGAATGTATGTTTCTTGACAAACATAACATACGTTTTGGTATACCTTAGAGACAGGCTCAGATGAAACGTGATGAAGGTCTTTTGTCAGTAAGCTCCTTCCAATTTCTCTCTCTCTCTCTCTCCTCCTCTCTCTCCTCTCTCTCTCTCTCTCTCTCTCTCTCTCTCTCTCTCTCTCACTCTCATCCTACTCTGACTCCGTTCGATTCTTCTTTTCCACCTGAATATGGAACCAATATTGCTTTAACTCCGTTCGATTCTTTTCTTTGGTTCTATCATCGACTCGTGAATTTAATTGAACAATTGCTTAAGTTCATCTCTCTCTCTCTCTCTCTCTCTCTCTCTCTCTCTCTCCTCTCTCTCTCATCTCCTCTCTCTCTTTCCATAAGAGATTTTTTACCTCCATTGGGGCTTTAGCCACAATCAAAGACAATTGTGTACACGACATCTGAGCTACTCCCCCCCCCCCCCCC
>JAPXFY010000019.1:29322035-29639535 GCA_030674185.1 Monoplex corrugatus
TGGTTGGTAATACTATTGAGGTAGGCCTTCAGAGTATCTTTATATCGCTTAAGTGGTCTTCCCTAATCATCGTGTCCTTGTCCCAGTTCTCTCTATACATTGTTGAGAATATCATCATCATCATCATCATGTGTTCTGCCGCATGGCGATCATGGCCCTCCATAAGTATCCATCCCTTGTTGCCGCAAGCACATTTTCCACCCTCTCTGTCGTCAGCCACCCTGCGAGTCCGTCCAATGTTTTTTCCCTGGGTCTACCTGGCGCTCTTTTCCTCCAGCTTTCCTGTTGTGACCAGGTGCTCTAATTCCCCTTTCCTCATAAAATGGCTGATAAATGTTGCCTGTCTTTTCCTAATCTTCTTTATCAATAATCCTCTTGGTCTGCCTCCATCAAGACTGTCTCGTTTGTATTTCTTTGCTGTCCGTGGAACTCTCAACATGCTTCTTAGAGACCACATCTCGGCTGCCTCAATCTTGTTCTGGCTTTCCTTGTTGACTGTCCAAGCCTCAGAACATTATCGGTTTATATAACATTCAAGAACTCCCTTCATGATGTTAATTGATAGGCATTTGTTGGTAAGAATGCTTTTCATCTTCTTGAGAATATATCATAAATAATTATAGGATTTACACAGCTTGAGTGTCTTTCCACAGACATACACACAGACAGACAGACAGAGCATCAGGTAAGTGGCAGTCCCTGCATAACTCTGTCTGTATCAGTTCCATGTGGAATGTGTGGTCTCTAGTGGCGGTTAACCCTTTGGCTCCCACACCCTGATCACCAACTGTAAAAAAATTGACCCTTTGACTCCCTCACCCTGTCCACCAGCTTCCTGTAGGAAGCTGGTGAATAGGGTGAGGGAACCAAAGGATTAAGGTCTTGCTTTGTTAGCATGGTTGGCAATGCAGGATGCTGGTGGACAGGGTGCGGGAGTCAAAGGGTTAAATTAACGTGCCTGCATAGTCTGCAAGAAACCCAGGTTAGGTCACGGATCGAGCACGGAATCCTTCCTTTCTCCTTGCCACTAAACTTAATCTTAAGTAGTCGTCTTGGTACTAATCTTTCAAATGATTTTTTTTTTAATCCCGATTTCCGAGTGCAGCATTCCCTCAGCGCAAGTTAAATATCCCATGACAACAAAGGATTTGTCCCCTGCAAAATTCTGAAGAAACAAACGGTGCAGATCAAAAGGACTGGAGGGGGATGGGGGTGGCAGAGAAATAGGTCGCGCTGCACTGAGTGTCTCTGTCTCTCTGTCTCTGTCTCTCTCTCTGTCTCTCTGTTTCTGTCTCTCTCTCTGTGTCTCTCTCTGTATCTTTGTCTCTGTCTGTCTGTCTCTCTCTCTCTCTCTCTCTCTCTTCTCTCTCTCTCTCTCTCTCTCCTCTCACTGTCTCTGTCTCTTTGTCTCTGTCTGTCTCTCTTTGTGTCTGTTTCTCTCTGTCTGTCTCTGTCTCTGACTGTCTCTGTCTGTCTGTCTCTCACTCTGTGTCTCAAATGAATTTTTTTTTTAATCCCAATTTCCGAGTGCAGCATTCCCTCAGCGCAAGTTAAAGATCCAATGGCAACAAAGGATTTGTCCCCGGCAAAATTCTGAAGAAACACACGCGTGCAGATCAAAAGGACGGGGGTGGGGTGGGGCAGAGAAATAGGTCACTCTGCACTGCAGTGTCTCTGTCTATCTGTCTCTGTCTCTGTCTCTCTCTGTCTCTCTCTCTCTCTGTCTCTCTCTCTCTCTCTCTCTCTCTCTCTCTCTTTGTCCCTGTCTGTCTCTCTGTCTGTCTCTCTCTGTCTCTCTCTGTGTCTGTTTCTCTCTGTCTATCTCTGTCTCCCTGTCTTTCTCTCTGTCTCTCTGCCTCTCTCTCTCTCTCTCTCTGTCTCAAATGAATTTTTTTTTTTAAAAACTCCCAATTTCCGAGTGCAGCATTCCCTCAGCGCAAGTTAAAGATCCCATGGCAACAAAGGATTTGTCCCCGGCAAAATTCTGAAGAAACACGCGCGTGCAGATAAAAAGGACGTGGGGTGGGGGCAGAGGGGGGGGGGGGAGCAAATAATTCGGTCGCGCTGCTCTGCGGTGACGTGCTCTCCCCGGCGGACAGAACAGCTTGAATTTTACGAGTTATATTCATTTTCACCAACAACAACAATTTATAAACACGTCCACATCATTATATATACAAAATAAAGAAGCAAACACAACAAAAATATACAAAGCAGCAACTTAAAAAACAACATGAGAAAGAAGAGGGAAAAAAAACAGACAATAAGAAAACCAAAATGTTTTCACATTCTCTTGTTTCTTGGTGGGTCGGTTGGTCGGTTGGTATGTGAGTGGTTGGTTGGTTGGATGGTTGGTTGGTTGGTTGGTTGGTTGCTTTCTTGCTTGCTTGCTTGCTTGCTTGCTTGCTTGCTTGCTTGCTGTTGGTTGCTTGCTTGCTTGTTGCTTGCTTGCTTGGTTGGTTGCTTGCTTGCTTGCTTGCTTGCTTGCTTGGTTGCTTGGTTGGTTGTTGGTTGGTTGGTTGGTAGGTTGGTTGGTTGGTTGGTTGGTTGCTTGGTTGGTTGGTTGGTTGGTTGGTTTGGTTGCTTGGTTGGTTGGTTGCTTGGTTGGTTGCTTGGTTGGTTGGTTGGCTAATTAGTTGGTGGTTGGTTGGTTGGTTGGTTGGTTGGTTGGTTGTTGGTTGGTTGGTTGTTCGTTTGTTTTTGGTTGGTTGGTTGTTGTTGGTTGGTTGGTTGTTGTTGGTTGGTTGCTTGCTTGATTGGTCGCTTGCTTGCTTGCTTGCTTGCTTTATGTTGTTATTTATTAAGGTAACTGAAAACAACAAAGGAACAAATGCAAAAACGAGACAGACGTAGAAAAAATAAAAGGAACAAGAACAAACTAGAAGACACTGATTTACTATCAATATTAGTGAGAGAGATTTGATTTTTATCAAGATTTTGCGCTATATAAATATTGTAATTATTATTATTATTATTATTATGTAGTAATACTAATTGTTGTAGAAGCAGCATTAGCATGAATGGTATCATAATTTTGTGAATGTCTTTATGTAATGTGTGAAGAGGTCTTAAAATCATAGTTCTCTTTTGTCATTCATACTGAATGTTTGTGCAATCAAGCGACCAAAGCATCCTACTTAATGACCGTGAGAGTGTATAATCTATGTCTACGTGTATCTGCTTGCTCAGGTATGTACCTATGAATGTATTACAAGATGTATATTACAAGATGTATATGTAACAGAGTGCCTTGCTCTGTTACGATCTTTCCCATTTACCTACAACGCTCAAAGGCAACACCGTGTAGCGTGCTTGCCTAGATCAAAAACGCCTTGCATTCTCTTGGCCTAATTATACTGGTATTTCACAGCCTCTGCCTATCCATAGCTATGCATTAATCATTCCAAAGATCTAACCAGTACATGACGTATATACATTGTAGATAACACACTGCTAAACAATTAGCAGATCTACAATGTGTACATGTACTCTAAAGCAGGCCTACGACAAGATTTTGTCGTCATCTCCAGTCAGTATTATGTTGTAGTTTTACAGAACGTAGAGGGGGCCGTCACTAATTTATGCTGCCTTTACTGTAGCATTATAGAACAATCGCCGTGTAATTGCCGGCGGGAACACTAAGACAATGACCGCAGGGCGCGTCTGTCTCAACCGCCCTTGGTATTTGTGGCTCGATAGCGAGCACATACCCACTCGCGAAACTGCCGGACAATGACCAGCGTTTCACTTGTGTGTACTGACGCGCTGCGTTAAAACTACACACTAAGTGTTGATTTATTTATTAGGTGAGAACAACCAATCAGACCTTGCCATCTGAAAGATTTGAGATTTGAAAATATGACCATCATGCTCTGTTCCCAGAGTACAAATTAACAAGGCGCATCATAGCGTGTGCTTTTCCACCTCCACTCTGTCTCACCAGAGGTGCCCTTTCCTGCCACCACTCTTGATCTCACAGCAGGTGATCAACTTCACGGCGTTACTGTAGTAAGTTCTGGATTTTTATCACTTTATTATTCATTGTCATTTGCAGTAAGCTTAGGGACTTTAATGTCTCTTATTTCTTTAGATTCTAGCTCGAGTCTATTGAGTACCGCGTTAGATTTGCAGAATTCACACAGCGGGAAAGTACGTTTTGATCTAAACGATGTGCTATCTCACAAGATCTGTAGCACTTAGCGTGGCGGCCACCATTGTAAAGATGGGACTGAGGTTTAAATGTAATAACCACTATATAGATTTAGCCCCTATTTTCATGTGGCTATTGCTGGACTATTGACAACCATATTCTGCCAAAAGCCAAGATACAAGGCATTGTTGTGCAGAGGAAGAGTATTTTATACTTGACAAGTTTGTCTTCACATACTGACATGATGACTGATGAAACACGTGCTCAGCTAATTGATCTGTTTAGTGTATCCCTTAGCTGATCAGAACCATTGATAATCATGTATAGAACGTTGTTTTGATGACATGGTTTAATAGTAATATGCTATACTATTTTGTTATCATTATCTCTAGCACTTGATCTAGAATTATACTTAATCACATAGAGCTAATGGGTAATAGATTACTCAAGTGTGTTGTTCTCTCAACATTGTTGACTGCTATTTGATTAGGTGCTGTTTGTGATGACATAGTTCTCATTGTCAAATAGGCCTACTATGTCATACACCACTGAATATTAACTGTCTGAAAGCTACCAGGAATGCAATTGTCGTATCCCTTGTCTGCTCAGCACCACCACTAATCATTATTGAATGTTGCTTTGATGACATAGCTTAATTAGTAATATGCTATGCTATTTTGTCATCACTATCTCTAGCACTAGATATAGAATTACACATAACTACATGGAGCAAATATTTAATGGATGACTCAAGTGTGTTGACTGCTATTCAATAAGGTAGACCTACTGTTTGTGACGACAGCTCCCATAGTCAAATACTATGTTTGTCGTCACCACTGAATATTAACTGTCCAATAGCTGCCCACTCAGATGTTATGTTACAACTTACTCAGCCCATGGCAGCCAAACAGCTTAATATGACTGTGCATGATTTTGCCAGTACATTATTGGAGGTCTAGCCTATGCTAATGCTATTGAACAAGCAGTATGGTAGTTACCCTCAACTTATCAAAGGGTTACTCAGAGTTTTGTTATCAATTATTTGTTCCGTGATTACAAGTGCTAGTGCTTTAGAGTGTAAATATCGACACCACATATTTTGGTATAATGTAGTAGTTCTTTACACAACATTTTGTTATCAATTATTTGTTGCATGTTTACAAATGCTAGTGCTTTTGTTTGTAAATGTAGACATCTTCTGTTAGAATGTAATAGTTCACTCTTGTACATTGACATTGTTATTTCACAAAATGTGTACTTTGTCATTGTATTTATGAAACCTATTTTGTGTCTTACAGGCACTGTCTTCTTTGGCGTCTTCTTTGACCGTCTTCTTTTCTCAATAATAAAGAGTCAAGTAGCAAAATGAGGACTTGTCTTTTGATTGAGAGACTTCCCTTTCTGCTCTGGATTCAAACGACCACCACAGCAAATATCATCATCACCCTTAACCAACTCGCTCCATCTCACCTGGCGCTGCTACCAAGCAACCACAATCATCAAATCAAACATATAATCATCACCAAACCCCTTAACCCACTCGCACCATCTCACCTGGCGCTGCGATCTGCGATTCATCACCCTCACTTACCCCCCCTTAACCACGCGAGTCCATCACATATATATGTATGTATGTTTGTACATGGTATGTGTGCATTGATGTACATATGAATGCAATCAATGAATGCACTGTATTATTGTGTTGCGTCGTACTGTATTGTATTGTATAGGATTGTATTGTGTAGGATTGTATTCTTGTATCGCATTGCACTAAACTTAGGATTTAACAATAAATGATAAATCATGCATTCCTTAGAAGACAAGAATAATTTTGTTAATCTCTTTGTGCACGTGTGTTTATGTGTCCGTGTGCATGTGTGTGTGTGTGTGTGCGAATGTGACTGTATGCCGTTGCCAGCACACCGGCATCAACAAACAGAATGACTCAGATAACCTCCTCCATCCCCCACCCACCTCTACCCCACCCCACCCCCATCCCTCACGCCCATGCATTGATTCACAAGATAGATTGTCAACATTTTGTCAACGTCGTCTTTTTAATAACACCCACGGCCATAGTTTAATCGTCATGTCAGCATACCCCCTACCTCAGTTGTTCTCCCGGCGATTTTAATGACAAAGATTACAGTGTCGTGATGTCCTATTCATGAGTTCGGGTCTTTAGCCGGCCCCTCTCAGCGCTTATGTGTATGTGTGTGTGCATGCGTGCGCGTGTGTGTGTGCGTGCGTGCGTTGTGGGGTTACATGTGTGTATGTTTAACTTTGGTATGAATGGAAAGCAGTCACAATTAAAACAATGCCAGTATAGTAGCTCTTACTCTTTCTCTGTCTGTCTCTCTCTCTCTCCCTCCCTCCTTCCCCTCTCTCTCTCTCTCTCTATATATATATATATATATATATACATAATTAATATCTCGAGCTCCCTCCTTCCTTCTCTCTCTCTCTCTTTCTTTCTTTCTCTCTCTTGCTTGCTCTCTGTCTCTCTCACACAATCACGAATGTAACGTAATTAGTTTTGTTAGAAAGTTCTTATCGCATTAGTAAAGGGACATCACGCGAGTCCCGTCTAAGGGACACCACCCATACTCTCTCTCTCTCTCTCTCTCTCTCTCTCTCTCTCTCTCTCTCTCTCTCTATCTAGCTAGCTAGCTATAATTTATCTCTTCCTGCTTGGGTGCAAAGAACTCATAGTGAGGTAGGGAGCTGGCTTGGTGGTAGTGGATGCTACTATGCATTTCCAAAACTGATTTTATGTATCATTGAATATTTCGCAGACTACTGATTACAGCGTCTGAAAATTGATCTTAAGATCAACTGAATGGAAATAAGATGCTATCAGATTGATTTTTTTTTTTCATTTTGCTTCGTGGATCGATTAATCTTGCGCGGTGGAGACTAAAGACTCTCTCTCTCCTCTCGCTCTCTCTCTTATTGACTTGACTCTCTCTCTCCCTCTTACTGATTCGACTATCTCTCTCTTATTGACTTGACTCTCTCTCTCCCTCTTACTGATTCGACTATCTCTCTCGTATTGACTTGACTCTCTCTCTCCCTCTTACTGATTCGACTATCTCTCTCGTATTGACTTGACTCTCTCTCTCCCTCTTACTGATTCGACTATCTCTCTCTTATTGACTTGAAATCAATTTTCAGTTTTCCGGCGTGATGTGATTTGCTGTGTTCCTTATCAAACCGATAATCTGCTGCCTACAGTAGTTACAACGCCAAGATATTTGTCAAGTTTAAGGCAGTCTCACCTGTCGGCGTCTCCGGGTTCAGTGTTGGCCGCTGCACTCTTTGACACCGCCATTCTCCTCCAGATGGCTCTGCCTTGATTTTTGTGGACAACTTCTTGAATATTTAGGCCACTGATATTGATTATGTTCTCGATGTTTGAGATTGGAGGACTGCTTTTCTTCCATTTTGCCTATTTTCCTTGAAAAATGGTTGCCATGAGGTCTGTGTTCCTGCAAGGTGACACATGGCTGGTCTTTTCTTGTTGATGTCTACTAGTAAGTTTTTGGTGGTATCATGTCCTTCCAGGACACGTTCATTAGTTCTTCTATCTGTACATTTAACACGTAGTAGTCTCCGATAGAACCACATCTCTGCTCCTCAGTTCTTTTCCAATCAGCTTTTCTGAGAGTCAAGACTTCTCAGCCATAAATCGTGATTGGCCAGATCAAACATTTTAAAAGTTAGGTCGTAGCAACATCCCTTTTCTGGACACATCAGTCAGCATCAAAGATGGACATCTTATCACAGATCTTCACAGGAAACCAAGTGACGCTAACATGTACCTTCCCTTCAGATCCAGTCATCCCCGCCACTGTGTCAGAGCAATACCTCATGGACAGTGCCTGAGAATCAGACGGATCTGCTCAGAAGATGCAACATTCAAGAAGAGATGCACTGAACTGAAGGATCGCCTGAGAGCACGTGGCTACCCCAACAACATGATACAGACTGCCATTGACAGGGTATCCTCCATCCCCCGAGAATCCACCCTCAAGTACGCCACCAAGCCCAAAGAGAATGCCAACAGAGTTCCATTCATCGTGACCCATAACCCCAGCCACCCTCCACTGGCTATGTGGCTGACAGAAGGCATAGCCACGCTCCACACCAGCCGCAGAATGAAGAAAGCGAGCCTGCTCCACCCATGGTAGGAGAACGAGCCAGCAAAAGCCTCAGAAATATACTCATGCCCTCCTGTCCCCCATTTGCCAAGATTCAGGGGAATACAGAAGCGGGCTGCAAAAAGTGCACTGCAAGGAGATGCGTCTTGTGCCTCAAACACCTCAGAGAGACTACAATGTTCAAAAGTGTCCGATCAGAACAGAATTTCACCATCAGGGACTCTATGACATGCAAAAGCAGAAACCTCATCTACCTCATTGACTGTGCCAAATGCAAAGATGTGCAATATGTAGGAGAGACGGGACAGACTCTACAACACAGATTCTATGGACACAGATCGAACATCAAAAACTCAGACGAACAGAAGAGCACAAGAACAACAAAACCTGACTACAACAAGAAAGGGATGGAGGAAAGAAGGGAAACGCTGGTGGCTCGTCACTTCCAGACCCCTGGACACTCCATTGAACACCTGAGAGTCACAGCCATAGAACATATCCAAACAGGAGGAAAGAAAGAGAAAGGTTTTGGAGACACAAACTGCGCACCAACTACCCTCAAGGATTGAATGTGTGGGACTGACTCCAACCCTTCTCATGGTCCAATCTGCATGAGCTGCGACTGTACAGTGCCCAAAGGAAATCCCGCTCGACGCGATGAGGGAAGGAAGGACAATTTTACCTGTTAGCACACCCTTCACTTTAGTGGTGAGTGTGGGTGCGCGTGTGTGTATGTGTGTGTGTAGGTGCGTGTGTGAGAGTATGTGCGTGTTTGTGGGTATGTGAATGTGTGTGTGTGTTTGGGGGTATGTGAATGAATGTGTGTATGAGTGTGCGGAGGTGTGTGCGACTCTGTGTGTGTGTGTGTGGGTGTATGGCACACAGCATGACATCATAAAAATGACGCACAATCAAAATGACGCACAATATTTGTACATAACTTCGTAATAGCTATGCTTTGTTAGTCGACATTCTGAGTTTCTTGAGAAAGACTTTAAAGTCGAAAATTTGACTCCTCCACAAGGTGTTCGGGTATTGTGTACAGTAAGAATTTTAAAAGTTTAAGGCAGTACAAAGAAAACAAACGAGACAGTCTTGATGGAGGCAGAACAAGAAGATCATTAATAAGGAAGATTAGGAAAAGACAAGTAACATTTATAGGACATTTTATGAGGAAAATGGAATTAGAGCACCTGGTCACAACAGGAAAGCTATAGGGAAAGAGAACACCAGGTAGACCCAGGGAGAAAATATTGGACGGACTTGCAGGGTGCTGAGGACAGAGAGGGTGGAAGATGCACTTGCAGCGACAAGGGATAGATCCATATGGAGGGCCATGATCGTCAACGCCATGCGGCAGGGCACATGATGCTGCTGCTGCTGATGAAGGCAGTACATGCTGACAAAAAAAAATGCTGGAGTGTAAAGTTACCCCGATCTCAGAAAACGTGTGCTGAGGCAGCCAGTCAAAGCGATGTGCAGTAGTTGAACGGTTAGGTTACTTATGAACACTCTTCAAGAAGTGATGTCTCGAGTTCAATCCCAACCCGCAACAGAAATCCTGGCATATTGGCTGCTCTCCTCTGATTGTTCTGGTGGCGTCGATGTGTCACAAGTTCCGTGTCCCCCCTCCCCCCCCCCCCCCCCCACCTCCTTTCCATTTCAAAACCTTGCCAGCCCATAGCGTTCTTGCGTAAACTCAACAAGAAAAGTAAAAAGACAGGCGTAAATGTTCAGTCAACTGGCCTTTGTCATGCCTACACAAAGTACAACAAAAGAAACAAAAACACAAAGTACAACAAAGAAACAAAAAACACAAAGTACAACAAAGAAACAAAAAACACACAAAAAACACAAAGTACAACAAGGGAACAAAAACCTACAAAATACAACAATGGAACAAAAAACACAAAGTAAACAAAGAAAAAAGCACAACGTACAACAAAGAAACAAAAAACAAAGTACAACAAAGAAAATACAACAAAGGAACATATTCACTAGGTTTAGAACAAAAACAACACATGAAATATAACTTCCTGATAGAATGGTCTCTTTCGTTGAAAAAGAAAAAAAAGAGTATTTTGCACAGCAAATTGTCAAAGTAAATGAACGGACAAATGGATGAATAATTGAGGATAACACTTAGGCCTATTCTTTGTAAAAATTACTCTTGTGCTTATGCATCAACATTTTTGACAAGTAGCTAAACATGTGCTTTGAAAAATCAAGAAATTTTCTTTGATAAATTAGTGATGATAGTGAAAATATCACATTTTATGCATAAGATATTGGGGGGAAAAAAAACACGTGACGAATCAGCTGATGATAATAACAACAATATTGTATTTCATGAGTCAGTTGAATATAATATGGGGAAAATTATATTTCATTTGAAAATAGGCAGGACATTAGTTTTATTAGTCATCTAAAATTAGCTTAAAATATCGTATTCAGCTTAGATAATCTTTTATTCACTTGGTGTGAAAGAAAACGATAGTACAATGAAAAGAAATGAGCGACTGGTTTGCTCAAAAACTGAGCTACTGGAATGCTGAAAAATAATGTAGAATAACAATATTCCATGAATGATTTGAATATGCTTCTTTTAGTCATTTCATGCGTCAGCTGAAAATGTATACATGTAATGTAATTGAATTTATATTGTTTCATGACTCAGTTGAAAAGATTTCAAAAACAGATTTTTTTTTAAATCTGCGAATTTCCTATGACAGCTAAAATAATACTTAAAATATTAGTTTTTATGGCTCAGTTTGAAATATTTGAAGAGAAAGGTAGCAGATTGTATGAGACATTTCAAAAAAGTATCCAAAACATCAGCAGCTGTTAAAGTTTACTTACTGTGAAAACTGCTGTCCTTATGTTTGGATGACAGCAAAAATTTGTCACCAGCTGTCACCTTCCATACTGTCAAACTCCCCCACCCGCCCACCCCCTCTCCTTCCCCCCCCCCCCTCTCTCTCTCTCTCTCTCTCTCTCTCTCGTCCATTGTAGTTCCTTTCATGACAGGACCAGATAGAAATAGGCTTAATGTGTGCTTATCTCTCACCCTCAAAAGAAAAAGATGTTTTTAGTTCTCTCTCTCTCTCTCTCTCTCTCTCTCTCTCTCTCTCTCTCTCTCTCTCTCTCTCTCTCTCTACCTTTCTGTCTCTCTCTCTCTGTCTGTCTGTCTCTCTCTCTCTCTCTCTCTCTCTGTGCCTTACACACAAATGTCTTTTCACCCTCTCTCTCTATTAAATGCACACGCGCGCGCGCACACATACACATACACCACACACACACACACACACACACACATACACACACACACACACACACAGAGTACTTACCAACACATACCCAGTAGCACTGGAAGAGCTTGAAAACAGACGACACCATACTTGAAGTTAGATTCAAGATGAGAAACAGATATCAACACAAAGTCACCGACCGATGAAAAAACAACAAACTCAATAGCTCACATGAACTGAACGTCAAATTTTACAGCTGTTAAAGAATTATTGTTTGAAATATGCCTTAATAAAAAAAAAAAGCGATGCGAGAGCTTCTTCCAAAAAATTAAACTATCTAAAATCTTCAACGTTGTGTCCATAAAACTGTATACGCTAAATTCTGAACAGTTGCAAAACATCCCGTAACTTTTGCGACGGGAAGTTCAGCGAGCGTCCCCTGGACGTAAAAATCGTCTGACGGAATACGATTTTTATACTGCTGCTAAAAATGCTGAATAAAATGTTTCGATCGCCTGGTCAGGCAAGGAGTAAGGTCGCTACGTGCAACAGTCGGCGTGCCCGCTCATATAAACAGAGGATTAGGTGTGACGGTGCCCCGTTCGTTGCTTGATTTAACGTTTTTTCACTATAAGTGATATTAGACGTCCCGTCGCTTAACTTCAGCGGGCATCAAAACGCCAAGCCTCGCCTCGCCTACACCATAGACTTTGGAGGAAAGGGACTTGAGCATTGGCTCACCCCATAATCGAGGTGCCATCACGTGTGCGCTGAATGATCAAGGAAATTTAAATTGAAGAATCGAACAGACAAAATGGAGAGAGGGTGAAAAGAAATGTGGCAGAATTTATTACTGTAGTGGTTGTTTATTATTTTTTTAATTGCTTTGTTGTTTTTCTTTATTACTGTTTTTATTGTTGTTGTTCTTCTTCTTCTTCTTCTTGTGTTGTTGTTTTTCCTTATTTTTGTTGTTGTTGTCTTCTTCTTCTTCTTCTCCTTGTGTTGTTGTTTTCCCTTATTTTTGTTGTTCTTGTGTGTTGTTGTTTGTCTTTGTTGTTGTTCATGTTGTTGTTGTTTTGTGTCATTGCTTTTCTTTATTGTTGTTGTTGTTATTGTTATTGTGTGTTGTTGTTTTCAGAGCTTGCAGAAGTTGAGGTGATGAATATGAAAATCATATTAATGAGCAGATAGGAAGTGTGTGTCATGTCCCAGATGGGTATCTGTGATGATCTTTGATGTAGTTGTATGAGAGCTGGTGCTGTCATAAGGGGGTATGATGTATTTTTCATCCGTTTCCATGACTGGGTGAGTCTTTGTTTGTTAATTGTTGTTGTTCTCTCTCCAGCTGGAGATAGACATTTCACTGTAATGTAACCTAGGTTGTTTGACCTCATGGCAACCATCTTTCAAGGAAAATCAGTAGCAGAAAGGAAGAAAAGCAGACGTCCAGTCTCAAACATGGAGAACATAACCATCATCAGTGGCCTAAATATTCAAGAAATTGTCCTCAAAAGTCAAGACAGAACGACCTGGAGGGAGATGGTGGTGTCCAGGTGTGCGCGGCCAACACCGAACCCGGTGACACTGACAGGTGAGACAGGTGAGGTGAGGTTGTTTAAATGAGAGATTAATACAAACAGACACATAGAACCCATATGTTTTAGTTCTTTTCTGCCACTGGACGAAGCAGCAGGGAATTTCTAGTCTTTTCTCCTTAATTTTTGCATTTGGTGTTTGTTCGTTTGTGATCTTACGTTTACGCTTGACAAAGGCCAGTTGGCCTAAAATTTGTGCCTGTCTTGTCTGGTTGTATTAACTAAGAAAGAAAGAAAGAAAGAACTGAAAAATAAGCAGTAGCAGCGACAGAAGGAGCCAGTCCCTTTCTTCCATGTCTACGCCACTCAACTGTTTAAATTAATCACAATGCAGACTTTCACTCCGTGCCACAAATGCTATCACCACGCAGGCCATCCGTTACCTCACAGGCAGAAAGTAGATATGTTCAGCATTGATTCCAACATTGCACAGCATCAAGAGAGGGGACACAGCTTGATGACATCTTTATTAATAAATTTTACAGGGATAAGAAATGGAAAAATAGTTTAAAAAAAAATTGCAGAGCATTCAACTCGTTTGTCAGTGTTGCATCGGACCACCGCATCGTTTCTGCTTGACTTCGATTGAGCCTTCGAGCAAATAAAAAGAAATCTTGCAATACTGCCCCATATGACTGGTCAAATCTAAACGACGACCCTGAAATTTGTAACATCTTCATTACAAGAGTGAGAAATAGATTTGCTGCCCTACAAGATACAGTCTCAGCAAAGACTGCTAACATGACATACAACCACTTTGAAATGGCTTGTAAAGAAACAGCTGCAGACACTATCCCACTGAAACCCAAAGTGAAAAAACAAACTCCATGGGTGAATGAGGAAATCTGTCAAAAGCGCAAGCAGCTAAAAGAAGCTGCACAACTAAAAGACTCACAGCCATCCCCTGAGAACATCCTCTACTCAATATGCTCGTGCTGCTCTCATAGAGGCCTATGAAGCAGGGCAAACGAAATACCTACAAAGTAAGATCGACCAGATCACAAATGCTGTCAGCAACAAAAAGTCTGCTATTGCCTGGAAGACTGTGAACGAAATAAGTGGTAGAAAAAGCTGTAACAGAGCTAAGCTAAAAGCATCTAGCCAAGAAGAGCGAGTAAAACTGTGGCAACAACACTTCCAGGACTACTCGGGAAACCTCCAGACATCTCTGAAGAAGAAATAACTCCAGTCTTCACGGAGGAGCTGAATATCAAAAAGGGCCGTTTACGTTGGACGAACTACTGATAGCAGTGAAAGGCATTCAGTGTGGAAAAGCATGCGGACTCGATGAGATACGAGCAGAAGTATGGAAAATAGAGGAATTTCACCAGATACTGCTGGAATGCTGCAACAACGTTTATAACCAAGACCCAATAAACAAATGGACTAAAGGATGCCTGCTTCCTTTCCCCAAGAAGGGTGACCTCGGAATCACAAAGAACTACCGTGGAATCACATTAACTGCAATTTCTGCAAAGATCTACAACTTAATGCTCCTAAATAGGATAAGGCCGGAGATAGATCCAGTTCTAAGGAAAAACCAAAACGGTTTTCGCCAAAACAGATCGACGTCAGGACAAATACCATCAGACGTATATTGGAAGGCATAAAAACCAAAAACCTCCCAGCTGTTCTCCTATTTGTCGACTTTTCCAAAGCTTTTGATTCGATCCACCGAGGAAAGATGAAGGAGATTCTAACTGCGTATGGACTACCAAGGAAACAGTAGACGCCATCATGATGCTGTTAGAATACCTGCTGCATGGTTCGCTCCCCCGATAGAGACACAGACTTCTTCGACATCACTGCTGGAGTCCTTCAAGGAGATACGCTTGCCCCCTACATTTTCATCATCTGTCTCGATTATGTGCTGAGGAAAGCAGTGGATAAGAACAAAAAACTCGGCTTTACCCTCACAGAACAGAACAGCAGACGCTACCCTGCGGTAAAGATAACAGATGCGCATTACGTTGATGACCTGGCTGTTCTCGCGGACTTCCTAAAGGATGCAACATCTCTCCTGCACAATGTCGAAAAAACAGCAATGGAGATCGGACTCCACCTCAATACGAACAAAACAGAGTTCATCTGTCTGAACCAAAACGCATCAGAAGTCTAAATGGAGATATGATCAAACAAGTTCAAGACTTTAAATACCTTGGCAGCTACATTGACTCCAAAGAACAAGATGTCAACACCAGACTCGGAAATGCCTGGGGCGCGCTAAATCAACTGGACAAAATCTGGAAATCCAATCTACCAGACAACCTGAAAAGGAACTTCTTCCGAGCAGCAGTAGAGTCCGTTCTTCCAGATGGCTCAATCTCTTGGACCCTAACAACGACATTGGAGAGGAAGATTGATGGAGCATACACACGAATGCTACGTGCAGCCCTGAACAAATCTTGGAGAGAACAACCAACTAACAAAGAGTTATATGGCAAGATCCCACCAATCAGTAAATCAATACGTCAACAAAGACTGCGCTTTCGGGACATTGCTGGCGTAGCAAAGAAGAACTGGAGGGGGATGTTCTACTATGGAGACCCAGTCACGGCAAACAAAGACCAGGACGTCCAAAGAAGACCTTCATTAACTAACTGATTGATGATACGGGCTGCCAGTATGATGAACTACCTACTGCAATGTCTGACAGAGAAGGATGGAAGAAACGTGTCATGGATAGCCGAGCAAGCTCGACATGATGATGATGATGATGACAGGGATAGCGATAGGAGATAAACAATCAGAGACAGATTACTTATTTGCACGATATACGATATTAGTATCAGCAAAGGTGTAGCATTCCTGGTTAAGAGCCGAGCGATTAGGAAAGACTACTGTCGGCAGTTTTGTGTGTGTGTGTGTGTGTGTGTGTGTGTGTGTGTGTGTGTGTGTGTGTGTGTGTGTGTGTGTGTGGGTGTGTGTGTGTGTGTGTGTGTGTGTGTGGGGTGTGTGTGTGTGTGTGTGTGTGTGTGTGTGTGTGTGTGTGTGTGTGTGTGTGTGTGTGTGTGTGTGTGTGTGTGTGTGGTGTGTGTGTGTGTGTGTGTGTGTGTGTGTGTGTGTGTGTGTGTGTGTGTGGTGTGTGTGTGTGTGTGTGTGTGGTGTGTGTGTGTGTGTGTGTGTGTGTGTGTGTGTGTGTGTGTGTGTGTGTGTGTGTGTGTGTGTGTGTGTGTGTGTGTGTGTGTGTGTGTGTGTGTGTGTGTGTGTGTGTGTGTGTGTGTGTGTGTGTGTGTGTGTGTGTGTGTGTGTGTGTGTGTGTGTGTGTGTGTGTGTGTGTGTGTGTGTGTGTGTGTGTGTGTGTGTGTGTGTGTGTGTGTGTGTGTGTGGTGTGCATGCTTGCCTGTATCTGTCTCTCTGTGAAAAGGAACGTTATACGTCTTGTTCTGTGGGGGATGCTAAGGAAGTGTACTCCATTCAACAGAATTTACAGAGCAAACCAGTCGCGTATTGTAGTGGTTAGAACAATGGACTACCAACTGAAAGGTTGTGGGTTCGAATCCCCATCAATCGCTTCAGAAATCAATGTGGGATTTTTCAGCTCCAACCGGCTCCTACCAGAGTAGATATAGAGCGTGATACGAGCTCACAGAGAAGACTAGGACCACACAGTCAAGTTTCATTCACTTCACGGACACGTCACTGAGAGTGTTGCTCAAATTTTCTGACAAACACCGCAGATGTCTGTATTTCTCACGCCTGGATGATGCCAGGATATATTATGATAATAAACGAAGAGTACAGTCCTGTCACGCAGTCTCAATCTTCGATGGAACTTTACAGCATCAAGGTTATCATCCTCATCGTCGTCATCATCATCGAATTGTAAAAACTGCGCCAGCTTCTGTGGCCATTAAGATGGGACAATAAAAAACATGAACACAAAGGAAACCTCTGTGTAAGTGCGATGATCCTAAAAAAAACACAGAGAAAAGAGAGAAGAGAGACAAACAGGCAGACAGACAGACAGACAGACAGACAGAGACAGAGAGAAGAGAGAGGGGCGGGTGAGAAAGAGGAGAGAGAAAGAGAGAGAGGAAGGAGGGAGATAGGATGGAGGGAAAGAGAGAGAGAGAGAGAGAGAAAGAGAGAGAGGAGAGAGAGAGAAAGAGGAGGGAGGGAGATAGGAGGGAAAGAAAGACAGACAGAGACAGAGAGAGAGAAGAGACAGACAGACAGACCAACAGACAGACTGACAGAGAGAGAGAGTGAGAGAGAAAGAGAGAGAGAGAGACAGTACAGAGCAAATTGAAGATCTGTCACCACACCCGTTTAGTTTTATTACATGAGGCCAGCATCCGTCAGTGAACAGAGGCGTCTCCTTGAATCATGATCTCCGACAATCTGGGCAGATACCGATATGCGGCGCCATTAAACACAAGCAATGAAAAACAGTGGGCAACATTTTATACTCTATGCGTGCTTGCATGGGAAACCGGTGGAGACATTTCAGATTTTGTTTGATACGATCCCGTTCATGCATATGCAAAAACGAATATGATATGAGATGTTATTTGTTCACTCGTTATTTCTTTTAACGTCTATACCCATATGTGCTTTTAGACAAATGTATTTGTTCTCGGCATATTGTGAGCATCTTTACAGGACACCTGCAAGGTCTGCTAAGACATGCAGATATGCATGTATAATTAAAAAAAAAATATTTTGGAACTGGTTTGGCGTGATCATGTTTACGACTATGGAATATGACACAGATTGTAGTTTTCAGTACGTTGTAAACAATCCAACCTAACGCCTGGAGAAGCTGTTTCCTTAAGACTATGCCTAACACTTAAGATGAATCTTTCATTTCTCATTTAGAAGTGGGCTCTTCAAAATGAGAACACCAGTTTAATGGAGCACGTCCTCGGATCGAACTCACAACCATTGGTGCTCAGTTAAACCTTTGACTCCCGCACCCTATCCATCAACTACAAAATCTTAACCCTTTGATTCCCTCACCCTATCCACCAGCTTCCTGACTCCCTCATCCTATCCACCAGCTTCCTACAGGATGCTGGTGGATAGGATGAGGGGAGTCAAAAGGTTAAGTTTTCGCTTTGCTAGCATGGTTGACAATGCAGTATGCTGGTGGATAGGGTGAGGGGAGTCAAAGGGTTAAGTTTTCGCTTTGCTAGCATGGTTGAAAATGCAGGATGCACGTGGACAGGGCGCAGGAGTCGAAGAGTTGAACCCGACGTCCGATCAACTGAGCTATTGAGCCCCCTCACACTGACTGCTGGCTATATACCATCACTTTTAATAGTGAACAGCAGGAAGCTGGTGGATAGGGTGAGGGAATCAAAGGGTTAAGTTTTTGCAGTTGGTGCATAGGGTGCGGGAGTCAAAGGGTTAAACCACAATGCGATACATAACCCGACACGCCCATCGTCAACACGACAATGACTTGACTTGACCCCCGGGCTAAGAGTCAAGCTCACTGAGTCTGAGTCTGAACAGTCTATTATGTCCTTAACCCTTTGACTCTGGCACACCCTATCCGCCCACTGCCAAAACTTAACCCTTTAGACTCCATCGCCCCATAGGGTGAGGGAGTCAAAGGATTGAGTTTTTGCTGTGCTAGCATGGTTGACAATGCAGGACGCTGGCGGACAGGGTGCGGGAGTCAAAGGGTTAATTATCAAGAGTTATCTGCCAGCTTGGTGTCTCTGCCTTGTTTTCCTGTTGTGATATACCATTGTGGCTCGTAACCATCGCTATGTGAGTGGTGATGATGTGTCACGGAAGCTACCAACACTAACCGGTTATAAGCCACAAACTAATACAATGATAATAATGAGCACTTGTACAGCTCCTTATCTCGCAAGAGCCCTAAACAAAAGCATAAATGACACAGGTGGACATACGAACTGCAAATGCATGTCAAACCCTACCGTTGTGACGAAAGAGGCGAACCACGTAACATACGGACACGGCCCTGCTGTTTACAATTATGTTCGTCTCACTTTTTGAACACCAATACCTTGTCAAAAGTAGTGTTAAATACGATGGTTGAGCCATTCTAATACTCTCTTTTTATACAAGAAAGTATTATAACAGAAAATCCTGGTTTTGTGCGTCAGTTCCAAAGGTCACTGTGACTCTGAAGGAGCATCAGATGAAATAAACATTGGCGTGAAGCAAGGGCAATGATGAATTACTAACAACAGTAAAAACAGAATGAAAATAATGTCAGAGATTCCTGAAAAAGTGCCATTCCTAAACAAAAATGCTGATTTTAGATAGTTTTTTGTTGTTGTTGTTGTTGTTGTTTTTTTTTTTGGTCCCGTGTGATCTTGACCTTGGATCCATGACTTTCAAACGTATACATTTACGTTTCCTCAGTGATTAACATCTTTGGCCTAAATTTGGTAAAGGTCCATTCAGAAACAGCTGAGACAATCTGGCTAACACAATATTGTAAAAGACGAACACAAACACAGACTGACACACTTTTTTTCTTTTTGTTTGTTGTTGTTGTTTTGTTTTTAGTATTTCGATTTTTCTTTGGACACCTGCAGGTACTTTGTTTTTGTCCGTACTGTACTGTGTTGTGCACAGGCTGCATATTCCATTATCAGTGGACATGAATGCTGGGTGTTTTCATGTACATGACTTACAGGATCTTTAACGTGCATACGTGATGTTTTGCAAGCGTATACACACAAACAGGGTTTAGGAACTAACGGGTCTGCATACATATTGAGCTGTGTATACATTGGTGTTGTTATTGTTGTTTAAGTCCGGCCGACTGAGTAGAGCCATATCAGGACTATAAGCAGTTCAAAACATACAGAATTCTTCAACAGGAAAAAAAGGAAAACAAAATTATGTACACACATCAATACATTTGCGCACATATTCTAAGGAGATGCCCCTGGCGTTGACCACCCCGTCCAATTTATCACTCAGGAGATTTAAAAAACACCTAGTCAATTCAATTCAATATCACATATTCAAACATAACTAAGGACACTAAAACACATAAAAAAGGCCTAAATTACAAAAAAATTCTTCCGAATATCTCATATCCCTAGAGCCAAAAATGCACGTAACACATGTAGCCAATTATCAATCCTAAGAGAATGTACGTAAGACTTTATCGAACACAGACAGTGAATGGCAAGGCAGAAAATGATAGGAAGAAATGACAGAAAGCAAAGGAACAAGGCAGAAACAAAGAGAGTGACAGAAAAGAGGAAATTTCTAGCACAGAATTTCCAGAAGGTGGGGATACTATTTATACTGAAAGAGCCCCCCGGCATCCCCACGGTGGATGTATATACATGTATACATGTTTTGGTGATGGCAGTTTACAGAGAGCAGCTAAGGGCTTGACATTTAGAACTATAAAACTACATTTGTTGTGAGTCTTGCGACATCATAATGGACTCTCCTGTCAGTCCGATGGAAGACCAGATATACTTATCTTCGACGTCTATTATGAGTCTTCATGCTGAACAGAAATCTTATCCTGAAGGTGCATGTTCTTTTGCAAGCACTGCATAGAAATGAGAACCAGGGTTCTGGTTCCAGTGGTCCCCACTCTGTTAATAGAGTTGTTCTGTGCTGTTCAAATGTATCTGTGCCCTGTTTGTACCGTTGTCACCACCTTACTTTGTTGCAGGCAATGTTTTCAAATGTTGGCAGCATTGATGCCGTAGCTGATGTGATTGGCCTTCAGAGAATTCTTGGATCACTTTAGGGATCTTCTCAGGTCAAGGCTGCAGCTCTCCTTACAAGAGAAGGAATCGATACCAGTCGTGGTGGTGTAGTGATCAACGCAATGGACTACCGACTGGAAGGTTGTGAGTTCGAATTCCTATCAGTCCCTTCATAACTATGTTATAGTGGGATTTTTTTACTCTAACCGGCCCCTACCCAGAGATGTGTCATTGAGGGTGTTGCTCAAATCTTCTGACCAGCACCGCAGGTGTCTGTATCTCTCGGACCTGGTTGACACCAGGATATATTATGATAGTAAGCGTAGAGTACAGCCCTGTCACGCAGTCTTAATCCTAGATGGAACTTCATTGCATCATCATGATCATGATTATCATCCTCATCGACATCATCACCATGGCATGTAAAAAAAAAACTGCAAGCTTCCGTGGCTATTAAAAAGTTGGCATAGAAAATAGGACGAAAAAAATTGTGACTACAAAGGTAACTTCCATGAGTGCGATGATCCTAAAACATTTTTTTTTTTCAAGAAAAGACAGGATTGTCTTTCATACGTCTTGTCCAATGAAACTGACATTTAACGAGAAAAACACTCAATGCTTGGCATGCCACACTTTTTCAGAATTTTGAGAATTGGACACTTATCTAGCCATGTATTGTTGCAAAACCTGTATACCAGACTAACACATAGAATTTGTAATATATGGAGAGGGGTAGTGACTATTTTTAATGTTCCATGGCAGTGTGATGTAGCACATATGGAATCCTCTACATATCACTTTCTTGATCAAAGCGAACCTGTGTTGATGTGATTCATTCTCCGTCCCACCTTCCCTTTTGTAGTATGTCTTTTTTGTTTTGTTTTTGTTTTTGTTTCCTTCTTTGTTTTGTTTTTTGTTTGTATAGAGAGATTAATTCAAACTGCCTCATGGCATCTATGTGTGCATGTGTGCATGTCTCTATGTGTGTGTGTGTTGTGTGTGTGTGTGTGTGTGTGTGTGTGTGTGTGTGTGTGTGTGTGTGTGTGTGTGTGTGCACCCAAGTGCATGAATGCAGTATTTATATTTACATATTTTTCTGGGTAAAAGGGTGCCTCAAGATCAACATTAAAATACTCCGTTTCACAGCTGTTCATGGACGAAATTAGTCTAATCATTTGGACCTGTAAGTCTGATCAAACATGACGATCTGACTACACAAATTCATAAAGCACAGCCTGTTTTTGTTTTTTTTACACGGCAACTGCTCCAGTTTCATACGTAGATCATATTCACTTTTTGACTGATGTTTGATGGAAACAAAACTATAGGAAAATCTGTACCACCAGTCGGCTGGTGCATTCCACCTTCTCCTAACAGAGCGAGTGACAACTTCACCCCCTCTCATCAGCCCCAATCCTGACATACAAATACATGCCCCTGTCCCAAGCTGACAGAGCATGGTCAAAGGCAGGTATAAACAAAACAGCTTGCCAGTTCAGCACTTGCTCTGCTCTGCTTTTTTTCAACCAGATGATTACAAAGCTTTGTACCGATTTTGCTCTATTATTATTAACTGACACTCCCTCAGTCTATCCACCAGTCCTGCATTGTCAGCCAAGACAAGAAAAACAAAAACCATAACTTTTTCACTCCCTCACTCTGTCCACCAGCTACCAGCAGGAAGCTAGGGGATATGGTGACAGTGTGAAAGGGTTACAATTTTTCTTGCAGTTTGGTGGATAGAATGCAGGAATGAAAGGGTTAAATGTATTGTAATTAATAGTGCAAATGTGTTCTCAGACTGAAATGTACCATAGTCATCGGAAAAAAATAATGACTGACTGGGCCTCAATAAAAAGTAATTTCAATTTAATCTAAACACTCTAAGTTAGTGACAGCAAAACTCTCTCTCTCCGCGAGGCAAGTTAAAAGAAGAATGAACACTATAGAACAATCAATTCAATTCAATATCACTTTATTGTGCCTTGTGAGAGATTCAGATATGGCAGACTTCTTCTAGCAACAGGGAAGAACAAATATACACATGCTGGTGGGCTCTGATGACAGACAAGGACACAAGATTTCATGTCTCAAGTTCCATCCCACCCTGCAACATAACAGTTGCCTTGTTCACAGTGCAACCTGATGCTTCAATCATTCTGGTGATTTTATAGGTAATAATATAATAATAATTACAATATTTATATAGCGCAAAATCTTGATAAAATCAAATCTAAGCGCTGAAGCAGACACACACGCAAGCACGCACGCAACGCACGCACGCACACACACACACACACACACACCACACACACACACACACACACACACACACACACACACACACACCAACGCATGGCTATAAATGGGGAGAAAGAATAAAAGCAATAAAAGCAAGAATAAAACCAATGGAAAATTATAGAGAGCATAGCATATACAATTATATATTATAACCATGTGATTCCCTCCGAGCGGAGACAGGCTGCAGAGAGGGGGGGGGGGGGGGGGTTGAGTGAGGTTAGGATTTTATGCAGAGGAGAAAAGGTGAGTTTTGAGAGCGGACTTGAAGGAGACAAAAGTAGGTTGCTGACGGACTGAGAGAGGAAGTTTGTTCCAGGAGAGTGGACCAGAAACAGAGAAGGCTCGTGGACCATAGGTATTGAGCTTAGTGCATGGAAAGCGAAAAGTCAGAGGATCGGAGGCAGAGCGGAGGGTACGTGAGGGAAGATAGATCTCAAGTAGGCTTGACAGGTAATCGGGGGCTGCGTTATTGAGGCTTTTGTAGCACATGGTGTCTAGTTTGTACTGTATGCGCTTTGATACAGGGAGCCAGTGAAGTTGTGCCAGGAGAGGAGATATGTGGTCAGCTTTTTTCTTTTTGAGTACAAGGCGTACAGCATTGTTTTGAATGCGCTGTAGGATGTGAATGGTGGAGGCAGGAAGACCAGACAGGAGTGAATTGCAATAGTCAATGCGAGACATTATGAAGGAGAGAACGAGTTTTGCAGTTGTTTCGACAGAGAGATACTTCCTGATCAGCCTTATACGATGGAGATGATAGTAGCAGGATCTGGCAGTTTGAGAAACAAAGTTGTTCATGGAGAGGGTAGAGTCAATGCAGACACCAAGGTTTTTAGCTGAATCAGAAATTGGGACTGATGTGTTACATAATGGGAGAGAAAGAGGAGGCAGCTGAGAAAGTTTCTGACGGGTGCCAATGAGGATAGCTTCTGTTTTGTCGTCATTAAGCTGAAGTCTATTGTGTGTCATCCAGTTCTTAATGTCCGAGTAACACTCAGTGGTGCGAGTCAACAGGCGCTGTATATTATCAGGTGAGTCACTGTCTTGAAGTTGGGTGTCATCAGCATAGAAGTGGTGTTTTATAGAATGGGAGTTGATGATGGTGGACAGGGGGGAGGTGTAAAGAGTGAAAAGAACAGGGCCAAGGACAGATCCTTGTGG
This sequence comes from Monoplex corrugatus, assembly GCA_030674185.1. Lineage (NCBI taxonomy): Eukaryota > Metazoa > Mollusca > Gastropoda > Littorinimorpha > Ranellidae > Monoplex > Monoplex corrugatus. The sequence goes on from JAPXFY010000019.1 coordinate 29,346,315, forward strand.
AACACCACAGGTCAGGTATGCAGGTTGAGAGTAAGTGCCATTGATGAGAACGGTTTGTTTTCTGTTGGATAGGTATGAAGTGAACCAAGACAGAGCAATGTCAGAGATGCCAAAAGTATGATGAAGTCTAGAAAGGAGAATACCATGATCAATGGTATCAAAGGCTGCAGACAGATCAAGGAGTGTGAGGAGAGAGACTTTGCCAGTATCAGTTGCAAGGAGGAGATTGTTGAGAATGTGTAGTAGGGCAGTTTCAGTGCTATGGCACTGGCGGTAGGCTGACTGGAAAGGATTGAGGAGATTGTTGGCAGACAGGTGAGAGTTCAGCTGGTTGAGGACGACTTTTTCAAGGAGTTTTGACAAGAAAGAGAGATTAGAGATAGGCCGGTAATTTTTCAGTTCATTTGGATCTAAATTGTGTTTCTTGAGGAGAGGGTGAACAATAGCAGACTTGAAAGAATCAGGGACAGTTCCAGTTTGAAGAGAAGTGTTGATGATGTCAGTGATGAATGGGAGGAGAGTAGGGAGACAGTCGGCGTAGAGAGAACCTGGAAGAGGATCCAGTTCGCAGGTTTTGAACGACATGGATCTGATTGTGTTGAGAATTTCTTCTTGTGAGACTGGGTTAAAAGTAGTAAGAGGTGTGCCAGAGAAGGAAGGGTCAGGTGGGCATGGTTGACAGGGTGTCCTGTCAAGCCTGTCACGAAGAGTTTGTATTTTGGTGGTGAAATAGTTGGAGAATACAGATGGGAGTTCTTCATTTGTATGTTTTGTTGGGAGAGGTAAATCTTTTCGTGTGCCAAGGAGATGATTCATGGTTGTAAAGAGTTCTTTTGAAGAAGAGGCATTCAGGATTTTGGTTTGGAAATAGCTTGTTTTTGCTGATGCAATGAGGGTGGATACTTTTGTTTTAGAGGCTTGGAAAAGTTGCCTGTGTACAGTGAGTTTGGATTTGCGCCAGCGGCGCTCTGCTCTGCGGCGGGCACGTTTTGCACAGGCGATCTCATGAGTGAGCCAGGGGGTAGGGGGGCGGTCAGGTAAAGGACGGGTTGTGGCTGGAGCATGAGTGTCCAGAAGATGGTGGAGAGTAGTATAGAATTCATCGGCAAGGTTATGTGACTTTTCAGAAAGGAGACGGGAGGCATCAGATGAAAATGTGGAGAGGTCGATAGATTTGAGATTGCGTCGAGTCACTGTGCGCATGGTACGGGAAGGAGGAGAAATGTCGAGAGAACAAGAATTGCAGAGTGGTCAGATGGAAGGGCTGAAGTTAGATGGGTAGAAAGAACTAAGCAGTTGTCAGTAGCGGAATTGTGGTGATCACGAGAAATGATCCAGTCAAGAATGTGACCTTTTTGATGGGTTGGTTCAGAAATGTGTTGAGTCATATTGTGATTGGACAGAGAGTTGATGATATGTCTTGTGTCATAACGGTGAGTGTTGTCATAGTGGACATTGATGTCACCTAGAATGATGAGATTTCCAGGTAAGAGACAGTAGTAATCAAGAAGTTGATCAAAGTCAGAGAGAAACATGGATGTGGTGAGCTTGTTGGCAGAGCTAGGTGGAGGTCGATAGACACAGGAGAAGGTGATGGGGTGAGGGGTGGATTGGAAGGATACTTCAACGTGCTCGAAAGAAGGATGGGAGAAAGGCAGAGACTGCGAGAAAGACAGGCGGGAATGGAGTGAGTCGTTGTAGAGGATGGCGATACCACCACCTCGGGATGAGCGATGGAAAGAAGCAAGCCTGTAACCACTCGGAGTGAGATTCACATGTATAGGTTCATGACCAAGGGGGTTAAGCCATGTTTCGGTGATAAAAGCAATGTCAACATGTTCATCTGCGATAAAGTCAGCAATGACATCAGCTTTGCCATCAGTGCATGTTGACTGAGCGTTAAAAAGGCATATTTTCAGTTTATCACAATGCGGCGGCCGAGGTGGAGACGAAGGCAGCACCGACGGGACAGAAGACGAAGGAGACACCAGCGGGGCAGAAGACGAAGGCAGCAACGACGGGACAGAAGACGAAGGAGGCACCAGCGGGACAGAAGACAAAGGCAGCACCAGCGGGACAGAAGACGAGGGCAGCGCCGGCGGGACAGATGACGAAAGCGGCACCGGCGGGACAGAAGGTGAAGGCGGCACCGGCGGGACAGAAGACGAAGGCGAAGACGGCAGAGGAGGAGACGAAGTTTGCAGCAGCAAGGTCGAGTGCAGGGGCAGTGGAGGAGACGAAGAAGCAGAAGAGTGGTGTCGGACTGGCACAGCAGGAGGCAGATTGTGCCAAAGTCGGTGGAGACGTCCACCACGACAGGATCGCGCAGTGCGGGGCTTAGGACACAGCCCCAGTGTTCGTATGCGCTGGTAGACGCCTCCACCGAGGTAGCACTTGCTGTGTTTAAAAAGTGTCAGTCCAATTTGTTTTATAAAAGAAGGGTCCATAATTGCGGCCAGTCAGGAGAGCAAGATACTTGCAGAGAACACAAAGGTTTGGGAAAGCTGTAGCGTTGGGCGAACACAGTAGGCTAAAATGTAAACACAGTTCACAGATAAAATGTCCGACTTGAGCGGCTGAATTAAAATGATGAAAAGAGGTGTAAAAACTTTGAAATCAGATTATCTGGTAAAATATTCAAAATTTAAAAAAAATATTTACATCACCGTGTGTCGGGATTTAAAAGCAACAAACTGATACAAAATTCAATGCATAAAATCAAATAGAACCACGATAAAATCACTGTAAAACACCACACACACTTTTGCTGCCTGCTGGCGCGACATCTACTCACACACTCATTTGGGAGGGAGGGTTTGTTTGTTTGTTTGTTTGTTTGTTTGTTTGTGTTTGCATATTCTTGAGCAGATATATAATTCCTGTTTGTTTACTTGCTTGCTTGCTTGCTTGCTTGCTTGCATGTTTGCTTGTTTGTTTGTTTGTTTCTTTCTTTCTTTCTTAGTCTGTTTGTTTGCATATATTCTTGAGAAGTTATATAATCTGTGTTTGCTTGTTTGTTTGTTTCTTTCTTTCTTTGTCTGTTTGTTTCTTTCTTTGTCTGCTTGTTTGTGTATATTCTTGATCGGTTATATAATCCACTACCCACTTGCTAGACCATCTGTAGTTTCACCAGAGCCTCATTCGCCAGCCTTTTATCTGTTTCCACCTTCCACAACAGTAAGGGTCATTCACTGCCCCATTTCAAGAGCTTTCCACAACAATAAGTGTCATTCATTGCCCCATTTCAAGACCTTTCCACAACAATAAGTGTTATTCACTGCCCCATTTCAAGACCTTTTTACAACAATAAGTGTTATTCACTGCCTCATTTCAAGACCTTTCCACAACAGTGTCATTCACTGGCCTATTTCAAGACCTTTTTACAACAATAAGTGTTATTCACTACCTCATTTCAAGGCCTGTTTACAACAATAAGTGTCATTCACTGCCTCATTTCAAGGCCTGTTTACAACAATAAGTGTTATTCACTGCCTCATTTCAAGGCCTGTTTACAACAATAAGTGTTATTCACTGCCCCATTTCAAGACCTTTCTACAACAATAAGCCCGTCTCATCTTCCGCTCTTCAAAATTTAACCATGTTACGCAATTGCTCTGTTCTCTCCACTGGCTCCCTGTTCAGCAAAGAATATCCTACAAGATTGCCTGCCTCTGCTTCAAATCTATTGAGTCTTCCTGTCCTGAGTATCTCACCCATCTGTTACATCTCTACACGCCATCTCGAGCTTTGCGGTCCTCATCTGATACCCGTCTCTATAGTATCCCCATAGTCCGCACTAAAAGGTTTGGGCAGCGTTCTTTTTCCTATCAAGCTCCAACCATCTGGAATCAGTTACCTCGCTCTCTTAGATACTCACCCTCTCTGTCCACATTCAAACGCTCCCTCAAAACTCACCTGTTTCCCAAAACTGGTAATCTCTGCCCCCTTCCCCCCATGTAATGTAATGGTGACATTATAGTGTCTTAGTGTCAATGTGTCATTGTATTTGCATGTCATGCTGTGTGTGTGTTTGTGTGTGTGTGTGTGTGTTTTGTGTGTGTGTGGGTGCTTCTGTGGGCGTGTGTGTGTGTGCTTGTGATTCTGGTTATATGTTTTGCCATTGTAAACGCCTAGGGCATTAATTTGATTAGGCGTACTAAATGTTCATAATAATAATAATAATAATAAGTGTTATTCACTGCCTCATTTCAAGGCCTTTTTACAACAATAAGTGTTATTCACTGCCCCATTTCAAGGCCTTTTTACAACAATAAGTGTTATTCACTGCCTCATTTCAAGGCCTTTTTACAACAATAAGTGTTATTCACTGCCTCATTTCAAGGCCTTTTTACAACAATAAGTGTTATTCACTGCCTCATTTCAAGGCCTTTTTACAACAATAAGTGTTATTCACTGCCCCATTTCAAGGCCTGTTTACAACAATAAGTGTTATTCACTGCCCCATTTCAAGGCCTTTTTACAACAATAAGTGTTATTCACTGCCCCATTTCAAGGCCTTTTTACAACAATAAGTGTTATTCACTGCCCCATTTCAAGGCCTTTTTACAACAATAAGTGTTATTCACTGCCCCATTTCAAGGCCTGTTTACAACAATAAGTGTTATTCACTGTCCCATTTCAAGGCCTTTTTACAACAATAAGTGTTATTCACTGCCCCATTTCAAGGCCTTTCCAGCACACAAGGGTCTGCACAGGCTCAAGCTCTAAAACTGTACCAGATAACTACAGGCAGATGTAGGTGGAGCACATATGAAATTGTCCAAATGCAATGAATCTCTCTCGAACAAAACTTCAAACTCCTAACTTCTGACAACAACTTCTCCTAAAAGATTTAACTAATACAGGTGTGAACATACTCATACTCATAAAACATTACAATTATCAGCGACATAGGAAACTGCCTCTAACACATTTAGTCAATATCATCACATACACTCAAATCAGATAGCATCCACTGATCTGAAGACAGCACAGAATCATGTACTGGGGTGGATTCCTGGTACAACTGATTGTGCACTCCTGGGCAAGCCTGGGCAGGGATATAGGGACAACCAACTCTTGCCCACAAAGCAGATATCTTTTCTCCACACCAAGGGAAAGGCAAGAGCCAGCAGAACACTTTAACTAGCCACATGTGAAAATGTACAAATGATCATTTGAAAATAACTGCAAAACGATGCTTCTGGGTGAGGCAAGTCAGAAGAATGAATTTTCAGGGAAGTTTTTTTTTCTAGAAATCATTGGCTAAATGCTCTCTCTCTCTCTCTCTCTCTCTCTCTCTCTCTCTCTCTCTCTCTCTCTCTCTCTCTCTCTCTCTCTCTCTCTCTCTCTCTCTCATGCATAAAAACGCATGGTTTCTCCATTGAAAGGACAATGAAATCATCAGAAGTTCTGTCTCTATCTCATCTACACTCAACACGCACACAACATATGAAATATGCTTTCTTTTTGTCTCACACAAGTAGATATATATATATATACACACAGAAGTATATACATACTATATTTGTCTGCACAGTGAACACTTGCTGCAGGAACACAGTAAGTAACAGTGCAAAATGGCAGCAGTTTCCTGAACTGCACTGTAGAAGAACACTTTGCGCTTTCTGTCACATGTAAGGCATTTGCCAAATTTTCAGGCAATGACTGTGAACAGCTGCTGGCTGACCAGAACCAAACTATGCCAATATGGCTCAACTGCCATGGTGGTGTGTTTGTTTGACTTGGTGATCCGAACACCTAGAATTAGCCATCATTCACTGTCTGAAACCATGACACTGTCTGACATACTGACCTCACCATTGTGAGTGCCTGAAGTGTGCACCTTGTCCTTATGGCCACTGTGAGATACCGCTGCCTTCCCCTGAATATGTACACCCAGTTTTTTACCGCTGCTGCTGCCTGGTATATGTGACAAGTCAAAGTCAGAATCATCAGAATCAAACACCAAGTCTTCGAAAGCTTTCTTTGCATCCTCCTCCTCCTTCCTCTTCTTGGTCTGTGCTCTAGCATCTTCGTCATCATCCGTATCATCGTCACTGATCACTGCTTTACGTTTCTTCCCAACAGAAGTCTTCTTGCCTGAGCTGGATGGGGTGCTGCTACTAGCATGACTCTTTTTGCTCATCGAACTTTTGCCCTCTGACCCGTCACCTTGACCTTTGTCTGTCGTACCTCCTGCGAAGGAGGAGAAATGTGAGCGTTCCTTGTTGATGATGACCACCTTCACTTTGCCCCCACCATCCCCTCCCGCTGTGGGAGTCTGGCCCTGTGGGGCTGAGCCATTGACAGCTGTGGATGTGGAGGTGCAGGTGGCTGAGGAGGATTTGGATTCAAACTCCATGCTGACTTGTAAGGAACCCTTCTGCAATGCTTTGGCCCTGGCACCTGACACAGAATCATACAGCAGTAAATAACATGACCCAAAATCTGCACAATATGATAAAGTCATGCAGCATTATGTTAATGTGACATGATCAACACAAAGCAGTACTATTTACAATACAGGTATTTTATACAGGTTTTTTTTTTTTAAGTTTTCAAATTTGTCTCGAGTGTGTGCATGACACTATTTTGCCCACACTGCGCAGATTGTATTTTGCTGTACAATCTGAATATTTCATATTCATTGGGCATCATGCTGGGTATTTTCATGTTTCCACAAGCCACAAAACATTGACATGATGCACAGGACCTTTAACATACATATTTGATGTTCTGCATGCATATGTACACAAAGGGGATTCAGGCACTAACAATTCTGTACACATGCTGACCTGGAAGATTGGAAGAATCTCCCTCCTCTACCAACCATACAAGATCCAGGGAAATACCCAGGGATGATTGAACCCCCGACCTTCCAACTGGATGTCTTACCCACTTGACAATCTGGTCCATCACAATACAATTTAATATCATACGAAGTCACAGTACACAATCACAAAACACCACATAATACAAAACACAGCGATGTACCATGGAAACTGATATTGCATGTACCACATACAGTAGAAAATAAAACACAAAGCAGCAATTTTGTGTATGTGTGTGTTATAAAACTGCATTAAATCAGGTTGAGTTAACCCACTGACTCCCACACCATGTTCACCAGCATTCTGCAATGTCAATCAAGCTAACAAGGCAAAAACTTAACCATATGATTTTCTCACCCTATCCACTAGCTTCCTGCATTCATGATCCATCAATCCATTCATCAATCAAATAATCGTAACCATACCTGTCACCAGATAGCAAATGGTGGAATAGGCAGTGAAGTGAAAATCCTCACGGATGTAACCCTCAAGCAACATATGCGCCAGTATCCGCTCCGCCTTGTCCCGCGAGATTCCCGGCACTTTGACCTCTTTGACCCTCAGGGTGAGAGCCCCCTTGCTGTACCAGGCGTCCAGCACTTTAGGGGCGGTCACTCTCTGGTTGGTGGATGACGCGTTGGTCAGAATCTTCACCACATCCTGACACAGGCGTGTGACGTCCCGCTTGGCGCTGGACTCTGAGCCAGACAATGAGACTGGACATGCATACGGAACTGACACTTCAAGTGTGTGTGAGAATGATTTGATCTAACATCATGGACTGTGCATGAAATAGCAACAACAGACTAATGTAACATCAAAGTATTGTATGAAACAATGACTACAAAAGAATGGGTAAAACAAAGTGAAACAAAGCAGACAGATAAATGAAACATAAAGGACTGAGTAAATTACACTGCGACTACTTCAAGGAATGTGTGAAAAATATAAATGGCCTGTTCTGATGAAATCACTGCAAAGTTGCACAGGCCCTGAAATGTGATATGGGGTCAACTGATGAAAACTGGGATTTTTGCAGTTTTAAATGCATAACTGTCACTCTCACTCTCATACAAGTTTACAACCATACATAAAAGCACATTCACACACAGACACACACACACAGAGACACACACACACAGACACACACACACACACACACACACACTCTCTCTCTCTCTCTCACACACACACACACACACGCACACGCACATATATATGCACACATACAAACTTACTTGAGGTTTTGGGATCACAATGGTCACACATGCCAGAACAATGTGTTGAATCCCACACTTCCCCAAAATGACGTGCAATGCGTGACCGCCGACACCTGAAACAGTAATACCAAGTTCCAGAACAAGCATGACTACTGACAATAAATCAATGCCAATTCACTACAACAGAACAACAGTAGAGGTAAAAATAGGCACCAAGGGTCAATCTGGCAGATTTTCAGTTTTCCTTATACACTAAACTTTCATGAAAGCTACAGGAAGCTGGTGAATAGGGTGTGGGAGTCAAAGGGTTAAGTTTTTGCTTTTCCAGCATGGTCAACAATACAGGATGCCGATGGACAGGGTGCAGCAGTCAAAGGGTTAAGCTTAGAAGCATCATTATAATGTTCAAAATCTACACCAAACTTTCATGTAAGTGTATAGATTGAGCGTAGAAGTGTCATAACAATGTTCAAATTCAAGCTGTTATTTGATCTGTACGATCACATTTTAGTCATGTTTTTGGTAAGATTGCACACTTTGTCTAAATAAACATACAGTGTAACCTTTGAAGAGTTATACATGTTGCAAATCAATGGAAAGGTCTTTGTTTAGGATTGCCCTTGCTACTTCAGTCATCTCAAAATAGCAATAGCCTTACTACTGAACGGAACTGGGGTTGCTACACAAAAAACAGGACATGTTAGTATGTATAATTTTGAAAGACTTTTTCTCAAAACCACTGTCCAATGTGTATTTCTTTACAAATGGCTTCAGTTTCCACATTTTTTTGCCCTGTGATACTGAAGTATGTATCAAAATGATCCAAAAAGATTGTAAATGTAATGTTGCATGTTTCTCAAATATCCTTAAGTGGAGTCAGGATTGATTTTGAGCTGGTAGGTCACACACCGTAACTTGTGATCACTGATCTGTTACTATTACTGTTGCTTCTGAATAAAGCCCAGCCGACTGTGTAGAGCAATATCAAGGCTATAATAATTTCAATAGAAAAAGTGCTTCAACAGGAGAAAAAAAAGGGGGGGAAAAGAAAATCAAGTATACATATCAATGCATTCGTGTACATAATCTAAGGAAAACCCCTGGTGTTGACCAGTCCATTTAATTTATCTCACAGGGGATTTAAAACACATACCTGAACACAAATTCAAACATAACTAAGAACACTAAAGCATATATAAAAGCAGGCCTAAATTACCTATTACTGTTTTCTCAGATCACATTTCCCTACAGCCAAAAATGCACTTAAAACATGTACCCAATCATCAATCCTAAAAGAAAGTGCGTAAGACTTTTTTGAAGGCATACAGGTGAATGGACCAGCAAAGGCAGAAAATGATAGGAAGAAATGACAGAAAGCAAAAGAAAAGGCAAAAACAAAGAGAGTGACAGAAAAGAGGAAATTCCTAGCACAGAATTTCCAGAAGATGGGGATACTATTTATACTGAAAGAGCCTCACTGATCACAAGAGTAGTAGTGGCCTAGTGGTTAAAGCACCAAGGTAGGATGTGAGGTGAGTCTAAGAGTAAAGTCTTTCTTTCAAATCAGGTAATAAACTGAGGTCCTAGCTTACACTCAGTGCAGGTTAAAGTACCAACAGCACCAGAGAAGCTGGCAAAACTGTAGAAAAAGTCATTTTCACTAGTAAACAAAAATACATCCAAACTGAAAAAAAAGAAATATAGACAAAGGTGGCACTACACAGCAGCAACATGCTCACTCTGTGGAAATTTATTTTCATGCAGTAATTCAAAAAGATCCAGAACATACTTTCACTTATGATCGCCAAAATCTGAAAATTTTTCAAGATGTGCTTTTTATCCAAGCTAGGCAGCACTTAACACTTTGGCATCATCAGCTGGCTGTTTGACCTACTTCCCTGCAGACATGCCAGCTGCCACTGACTACTTTCCTTGGAAACGTACATTTTTAGGCCACTTTGAATTAATTTTCACAGGTGGCCCAAATGACTAACATCAACATGTAGGGTATGGTTAGAAAGGTAATTTAATCCTCTTTTATGATATCTACAATATCTACAGTATAAGGTTTGTTCAGACATGCTTTGAGGTTATTTGTGCAATGAAATATCATGGTTGAGGAGCATTTCAGACAAGCATTTCATCCATTCAGCAGATGTAAACAAAACAGAAAAAAGAGACACCAATTCTCCATGACTTGTATCATCTGATCAGAAGCTCAGAAAAGTACACACACACACAAAAATTCAGCAATCCTGAGTGAACAGCGGCATCGCGCATTTGCAGGGCGCTCCATTTTGCCTTTGTTTCAGTGAAGCACGCGGTTCGGGTGACGTTGTTCTCGCACCCGAAAAATTCTTCAAATAGACTTTTTACTCAGGAAATCACTCTCACAGTATTTAGAAATGGTTACTTGATACTATAATAGAGTTTTTTTCCTTTAGACTGTAATTGGCTTCACATAGGAATTTTCTAAAGCAAGACGCTAGAATCCTAGTGTTACGTTGTCAGCAGCGAGCTTGCTGAACGCTATACCTCTAGCGTTCCGGCGCCTGCGGTTCTCCGCGAGAAAGCTAGCGGGCTAGCATTACGATGTGAAAAAGTTAAGCATCCATTCAAACTCCTGACATTTGTGAAACTGCTGATGGTAAATTTTTAGTCCCCACTCATCCCACTCGCGTTTGTTTGACAAATCAGTAAGAAATTCCACAATATCAACTGATCAAATTAATGTAAACTTCTACAGTTCATTTCTTCCTTTGTTATTCCCTCTCTCTCTCTAACACATGATCAATGAGCGTATATGATACACAGAAGATGATCTGAGGGCTACCTGCCATGATGGTGTATCTCAAAAGGAGTAAAAAAGGTAGAATGCGCAATTCTGGTCACAAACACTTGACACTGATAATCAAATGGTCACTTTGCACAAGAAAATTTAAACATATTGTGATCTGGTGTCCATGTCATTAGATAATCTCATTTTTATGCAATATTTTGATCATGTTCCATTGTTCCATATACCAGTCTGTCCCATATGTTCTCTGTGAAAGGGTTTTTGTACCTAACACAGTAAAATATTCATAATCATATCTCCTCTCTCTCTTTCTCTAACACACACACACACACACACACACACAAACATGCACACACACACACACACACACACACACACACACACACACACACACACACACACATACTAATGAACACACAGACATACAAAACACACACACACACACACACACACACACCACATACACAACACACACACAAATCCAAACACACACACACACACACACACACACACACACACATACCTTACCTTGCCACATCAATGCAGTAGGCTACGATGCCATAGAGGTTCTCCAGTCCTGTACGTTCCGTGAAGACCATGGTGCTCTGTCTCGCCACATCCGCAAAACGATAATACAGTATGCAGTAGGACTTTTGACCATCACGACCTGCACGCAACATACACAACACATGACGATACAGACAGGCATGACAATTCAGTGGGTAAGATGTTTGGCTACCAACTGGTAGATCTGCGTTCAATCCTCCCTGGTGGGTGAGAGTGCAGACTTTTCAATCTCCTTGGCAACAAGTGTGCAGACCTGCTAATGCTTAGCCACCCTTCATGTGTATATACATGCCAAATTATAAAATAATAATCATAATGATTTCACTTTCATACTACAAATGGTCATTGCAAAAGCATGCTTGTTGCACTTATGGTCACAGGAAATTATTAAACTTTAAACAACAACTACTGTTAAAATAAGAAATGAAAACAAGTAACAAAGAAGAGCAAATTATTACAAATGAAAATATAAAGAACCACTAGTAACAAAGAATGAAACTGACCAAAATAACATAAATGATTACAATTGCACAAACACACACAAACACCACACATGTGCACATGCACATGCATGTATATATATATATATATATATATATATATATATATATATATATATATATATACATCCACACACTAGCACACACATTATGATGAGCTAGAGTGTACTTAGTCTGTTAGGTGTGCATCCCTTAACTATCAAATGTGACGCTCACATCAAAGAATGAGTCATCTTGCACCTGGCCCAGGTTTTGAGTTAGAACCAAAACAAGTGGGAGGGGTGTCAGCTACTGACTTTTGGTTTTTGCTTAAGATATATTCTAAGATGGTGATGGTGAGTGAGTCCGCCTAGCAGGCAGGGTTTCACTTGCTCCCATGTTTTTCGTCTGTTTTGTGAGACTGAGAGAGTGTATTGTGCCTGAGACTGTTTCTGGTGGCTTGTGATGGATCGGGCGTTGTTTCTGTGGCTCTACGGAGCTCCTCCACCTCTCAGACTGTTGATTGTGGCATGGCTTCTGCTGGTAAGACTTTCCATTTTGTTCGAATGCAAGTCGCCATTACTACCAGCGCGTCAGCATCCGCATTCCGTGGGGCACGTGGGGCACGCTGCACTGTCCCTGGCTCCTGCCGCGCTGTGTGAAAATTTGACCTTTGACCCCCGCTTGTCAAGAAGGCAGACCCCTCTTCGTTGTGTTTACACTCGCGATCAGTTGATCGCTGCCAAGACCACAGGCGCTCGCCTCGATCCCAATTTGATTACTCGTCTGAAAACTCTATCACTGGGCGTTAATCTACCTCGCAAGCGCTCCCGGCGTGGGGGCAGAAGAAAATGTCGCAAGATCGGGGTTGTCTGCGGCACTCCACTCGTCAGAGATCTCCTGGCCTGTCCATCTGCTGGTACTGGTCTGGTGCCACCCTCCATCCTGTCTGACGTCACTCTACCTTCATCGTCCCAAGGCTGTAACCTCTCCAATCTGATCACTGTCCCGATTCAAGATTTTAGACACTCTCCCAAATCAGCTGTGTCTGTGTTTATTCAATGCGCACTCTGTGGGACCGTCAAAGAGACGTTCCGAGATCTGCGACTTCGTCCGTGATCACGATATTGACGTCATGCTGTTGACTGAGACCTGGCTTCGTCAGTCCGGTGACGAAGCGAAGTGCCGCGACCTGACACCCCCAGGCTACAAGCTGCTGTCTTTCCCACGACCCCCAAACGCCAAGGTCAAGTGTGGGGGTGGCACCGCCATCCTCCTCAAAGTTTCTCTCACTGAAAACTGTATAACAACAACGAATTTTCCTTTCTCTCATGACACATTTGAACTGGTTCAATTTATTTTGATGATCCAACAGCAACGTGTGGCATTCTTTCTGCTCTACAGAGTTCCTCCCAACAAGAAAAACAAACTTTCAACATCTCAATTCTTTGATGAATTACCTGATTTTCTTGATTTTTGTGTTGATTGTCAAGGCAGTATTGTTCTAGCTGGTGATTTTAATATCCATGTAAATGATACTTCTGATTTTAATGCCAGAAAATTTCTTGATCAGCTTGACATATACGGTCTTAAACAGACTGTTAGTGGACCCACGCAGAGCTGTGGAAATACTCTCGACCTTGTCATATGTAGAGATGACGATAACCTTGTTTTGTCAACTCGTGTCCATCATGATCTTTCTTCTGACCATTTTTCAATTTTGTCTTATCTAGCAGCTGAAAAGCCTAAACGTAAAGCAAAGCTTGTGTCCACTCGCTCTATTAGTCAAATTGACCAAGACAAGTTCGCTGATGATCTTTCTCAGTCTGTGACCACCGTTATGTCAGTGTCCGATTTGAACAGTTCCCTTGCCGCTGTTTTTGACAAGCATGCGCCTGTACGTCAACGAAAAGTCCGGGACGGAAAGCCTACCCCGTGGTACGGCGCTGTCGCTGATCAGCTTCGTCAGCTGAAGAGAGAGCGTAGGCGTGCCGAGCGCTGTTGGCAGTCATCACGGTTAACAGTACACAAACAAATCTATGACGCAGCAAAGCAAACGGTTGCAGATTGCGTACACGACGCGAAAACAGCTTTTTATTCTTCGCTAGTGTCCAGTTCTATCACTTGTAAACAACTCTTTCACAATATGTCCTCGCTTCTTGGAAAAATCAAACCTGTGTCTCTTCCCACTGTGTCCGATGTCAAACTGCTCCCACACATTTTTGCCGATTTTTTCCATAAGAAAATTCTCAAGATCCGTGACAGTTTTCCACCATTTCAAAGTACTGGTTCAAACACTGTGTCGTTTTCTGGCTCACCACTTGTAAATTTCATTCCAGTTTCTGAAGACCTTGTCCGGAAGACCATTCTTAAGACTCCCCCTAAATCATGTGAACTTGATCCCATTCCAACCAAACTTCTCTTTCAACATGTGGATCTTCTCTTGCCGACCATTACAAACATCATGAATCAGTCTATTACCACTGGAATTGTTCCCCGTGAATTTAAGACTGCCATTGTTAAGCCCTTGCTGAAAAAATCTAACCTCAACAAAAATGACCTGAAAAATTACAGACCGATTTCCAATCTTCCATTTCTTTCTAAACTGCTTGAACGTCTGATTCTAGACCAGCTTTTCTCCCATCTCTCATCCCATAACCTCCTTAGTCCTCACCAATCCGCTTACAGGCCAGGGCACAGCACAGAAACTGTTCTGCTTCGTATTCTCAATGATCTTTTGACCTCCCTGGATCAAAACAAAATTTCTATTCTTCTCCTTTTGGATCTTTCAGCTGCTTTCGATACTATTGACCATGAAATTTTGCTTTCCCGTTTGGAAAACAACTTTGGAATTCAAAAATCTGCTTTACACTGGTTTCGATCTTATCTTTCAGAAAGAAAGCAAACCGTACTTGTCGACGGAAACAAATCTTCTGAGCTGCCTTTGGATTTTGGCGTGCCTCAAGGCTCTGTTCTGGGTCCTGTGCTTTTCATATTGTATACTTCTCCTCTGACCCACCTTATTGACTCATATTCCATCCGTCATGAAATGTATGCGGACGATACCCAGCTCAATCATACTGATTCTCCTTCTAACTACGATCATCTAGTTCAGTCTCTTCAGAACTGCGTTTCTGAAGTAAAATCCTGGATGTATGAAAATCGACTTAAGTTGAATGATGACAAGACTGAAGCCCTTCGTGTTTCTCCATTGCCTGCAGATCTTTCTTCTCTGCCTTCCACTATTACTGTCGGTAATACCGCTATTGCTTTTTCTGATTGCGTTCGTGACCTCGGTTTTGTCTTTGACCATAATCTCTCCATGCACCAGCACATCATCAAAACATGTCAGGCTGCATACATCGAACTTAGACGCATTAATTCTATTAGACACTACCTTACATTAGACGCAACCAAGACGTTAGTTACTGCATGCATTCTGTCTAGGTTAGATTATTGCAATTCACTCCTTGCGGGTTGCCCTCAGAAACATCTCAAACATTTGCAACAAGTTCAGAACTCTGCAGCTAAACTCATCTTCAAGGCACGTAGGTCACAGCACTGCACACCCCTGTTTCAGACACTGCACTGGCTCCCGGTTGAACAAAGAATAAAATACAAGATTTGCTGCCTTTGTTATCACATCATTTCTGGAACTGCTCCTGACTATCTCTCTGAACTCTTGACTGTCTACGTACCTTCTCGATCACTCCGCTCTTCTGTGGATGACAAGAAGTTTCGTGTGCCAAAATATAACAGAGAAACTCACGGTGGTAGAGCCTTTGCAGTTTTTGCTGTTCAGACATGGAACTTGTTGCCTCAGTCCGTCCGCCACTCTAAAACTCTACCATCTTTCAAAACAAGTTTAAAAACTTACTTCTTTAAACAGTGTTTTTCCTGATTTTGGCTAGTGGGTTGATCCTGCTTGACATTCTGGATGAAATTGTGCACAATGGGGTGTATGCCAGTGTGTGTGTGTGTGTGTGTGTGTGTGTGTGTGTGTGTGTGTGTGTGTGTGTGTGTGTGTGTGTGTGTGTGTGTGTGTGTGTGTGTGTGTGTGTGTGTGTGTGATGTGTGGCTGTGTGTGTGTGGGTGTTGTGTGTGTGTGTTTGAAAATGGGGGGAGAGGGGTGGGCGGGGAGGGGGTGAGAGGGAGAGAGATTATTTGGTGTGTCTGTGTGGTTGTTGATTTCCTGTGGATAGTTTTTGATGAGTTTGTTTGTATTGTAGCCTGTTATTTGGTTTATATATGTATGGTTTACTGATGTAAAGCGCTTTGAGGTTTCGGAAAGCGCTCTATAAATGCACTATTATTATTATTATTATTAAGATCATTAATTCACAGGAAAGACCAGAGAGCAACGCATGGTGTGGGATTCATCCTACACCCAGACATAGCAAAGAATCTCATGAGTACAGAATACATATCAGAAAGATTGATTAAAATCGGTGTAAGAAAGTCCAACAAAATCGTCTACTATATCCAAGCATATGCACCGTGTCACGATTCGTACTCAGAAGAGGAGAAAGACTCATTCTATCAAGAGCTCTCCGACCTCATCAACAGCACCCCTGACAAAGAGGACCTGTATGTCATGGGGGATTTCAACGGCAGAGTTGGTGAGAGAAGAAACCCGTGGACAAAACATCTTGGACCCCACAGTGACCACAGAACACCTTGCAATTACAACGGGAACCACGTGCTGGAACTATGTGCAGAGCATGATCTGATCATCACCAACACCTTTTTCCAACATCGAGCCTCCCAAATTTACACCTGGTACAAATGGAACGACCTCAGCATCTCGTCTCAAATCGACTTCATACTTGCAAGATCTAGAACACGTTACGCCATCAAAGACTCAAAAGCCATCCCCAATGCCAACCTTGACACTGACCACAGGCCTGTCATTCTGGCCTCCAGTACTCAGAAGGAAAAAATAACAACTGCTAGGAAGAACCAGCCTGAAAAGATCAACCTCCTCAAACTGGAAGAGAAAGAAGTGCAAGAACAGATTGAAAGTGCTATCAAGGTGAAACTTGACCCCATTGATACAACCCCCCTCATCATGGAACAAGCCTGGGACACCTTCAAGCCAGCTCTCTTGAACACCTTAAGGGAAGTTTGCGGGACAAAGAAATGTAGAGGTAAAAACAGGAAAGCTACAGCCTGGTGGAACCAAGAGGTGAAGGAAGCCATCAAGAAAAAGAAGCAGCTATATAAAGCTTGGGTCAAGACCAAGATAGAAGAGGACTACGTCAAGTACAGAATCGCAAGAAGACATAGTAAACGTGTTGTGAAAGCCTCCAAAGAAAAATCTTGGGCGACCTATGGAGAGAAGTTAAGTGAAATTTGCAAGAACTCCCAAGAGAATTTTTCAAAAGTGTGAAGACGATGAGAGTAAGAGATGAGCCATTCAACCCAACAACAGTAGTGAATGATGCAAATGGAGAGGCACTACACAAAGAAGAGGAAATTCTGAAAAGATGGGAAGACTATTTTAAAGACCTTTTAAACCCATCTGGAGTCCAGGCTTCCAGCTCCCAGTTCTCACCACGCTATAAAGACCAGTTAGAGCCCCAAATCCTTGAAGCAGAAACACGAAAAGCAATTAAGACCAGCCCAAAGGGCAAAGCAGCAGGCAATGATGGCATAACAACTGAAGCCATCCTTGCATGCGGAGAAACGGGAGTTAAGTGGCTCACCATCATCTTCCAGAAAGCATGGGAAGAGAGGAAAGTACCAATGGACTGGCAAAATGCAATAGTGGTGCCAATTTGGAAGAAGAAGGGCAGCAAGAAAGACTGCAGCACATACAGAGGCATTTCACTTCTCAGCCATGTAGGGAAAATGTATGCAAAGATTCTGGAACAGCGCACAAGAGCCAAAGCAGAACACCTACTGAGCAATGCCCAGTTTGGCTTTCGGAAAGGAAGAGGGTGCACAGATGCCATTTTCGCACTCCGACAGCTGTGTGAAAGAGCCATCGAATACAACCAAGACCTGCATACAGTATTCGTTGATCAAGAAAAAGCTTTTGACCGAGTCAACAGAGACAAGCTCTGGAAGATCCTGGAGCAGTACGACGTGAAGGGGCAGTTGCTTGATAACATCAGAGCAATCTATGCCAACAGTAGGAGCGCAGTCCGAACAGCCAGTGGAACATCGGACTGGTTCCCGGTTACATCAGGGGTCAGGCAAGGCTGCGTACTCTCTCCCCTTCTCTTCGTGATCTACATGGACCAGATTACAAAGGAAGCCAATCCAGATCTGGAGGCCCTGAACGAACTATTATTTGCTGACGACCAGTCCTTGATGAATCAGAACAAAGCAGCTCTTCAAGAACACACAGACCAACTCAACACAAGCTGCGAGAAGTATGATATGAAGATCAGTATCAACAAAACAGAAGTTATGTCTGTCAGCAGAAATCCAGGAAAGCTGGACATCAACATCAACGGCACCCAGCTGAAACAGACCAAAGAATTTAAATACCTTGGCAGCCTCTTCACTGAAGATGGAAAATTGGACAGAGAGATAGAAACAAGATGCCAGAAAGCAAACGCAGTCAGTTACCAACTCGCCCCCCTTCTGAAATATCCCAGCATCCCAGTGAGCACCAAGGCAAAACTCATCAACGCCATCTTCGTTCCAACACTCACATACCAGTGTCAGACATGGGCCCTAACAAAAGCCTTAGAGAGAAAATTGGTCACATGTGAAATGCGCTGCCTGAGAAAAGCTGTCAACAAGACCAGACGCGACAAGATCAAGAATGAGGTGATCAGAAACATGGTCGGACTAACACCAATTCTCCACCATGTCGAACAACAAAGGATCAGGTGGTTTGGTCACCTCACCAGAATGCCGCCCGACCAACCGGCCCTACGGGCATACACCACCAGATACACTGGCTGGAAAGCCAGAGGTAGACCACGGAGACGATGGAGCGACTCCGTGGCTGACACCCTGCGAGCCCATGACCTGTCACTCTATCAAGCCTCCCGCCTTGCTGCAGACAGACGTCTGTGTCTCCCCGCGACGCCGAAGGGCACCAGCGGCAGATGAAAGAAAGAAGAAGAAGAAGAATTCACACTATGACGAAGTGATAATGCAATATTTTACACCTTTCAACTAAATAAAAAGGGTCTTAATACACTATCCCATCAATTTTGATTGTAAAACAAGACTGAAATCCACTTATCAATATCCTGTTCTCCCCATCAGTACAAATGAACCTGCTGTGTTGCAAATCATTGGAAAGGATGCCATCCCAGCTTTTTAAAAACTATCGCCCTTGATTAGTTAATAAAAACAGAGAATAAATGAACACACAGTAAATAATGGTAGCTTTGTTAAAAAAAAACTCACTTAGGGGGAACTCCACATTTCTGATTGGCCAGGACAGTCACATGACATGAAAGCGTCACACCAACATTGGCATCTTCCAACACTCATGCAAAAGTGTTCACTAAGGCACTTCACTCTGCTCGCATCGGAATATTTCAGATCAAAAGGATTCGGAAGACACTGGTACATTGATAATTGACTTATTTGAAATTCAGAATGCTCTGTTGTTAATGCAATCATTGATTAACATGAGGAAAGTGATGACAAAATGGCTGAAAATCTATCATCTGTCAGATGCCAGTGTTTCCCTGATCAGTAATCTGTGTATAATGGTACATCTGTGTGAGTTTTTGCTTTTGTGCTTGTTTGTAATGTTTGTTATTTGTGCTTGCTTACAGTGCATTTGGGCACATATGTACATATGTATGTGTACGTGTGTGAGTGTGTATGTATGTGTGCGTGTGTGTCTGTGTGTGTGTGTCCATATGAGTCTGTGTGCCAGTGTGCATAAACATATGGTGGTCATTGGTTTAATGTCTACTCACTAGAGTGATTTTAGACATAAAAATTAAATAAATAAATTGTTAAAAGGGAGGTTGCAGTAGAAAGGGGAGGGGTGGGGAGAAAACGTTAAAGGAATACCTGTATATAGTGAGTCTTGAGAAAAATGGGGTAAGAAACAACTGCTTCAATGTGGGGAAGGAAAAGCTAGACAAATGCACAGAGAAGGAAGAGGAGGAGAAGAGTGAAGGAGGAGGAGGAAAGAAGCCACACAAGTAGACTGGAGGAAGGGAAAATAGAAGAAACAGAAGTGACAAGCTTACTAGTCAATGTAATGTAATAAAGTTGTTAGCACACTGATTGAGAGGTAGTGGTTTTGAATCCCCATCAGTCAAAAGAAATTATTGTGGGATTTTTTTGGCCCCATCTGGCTCCTAATCAGAACTGAGTGTGCTATGGGTTCATTGGGAAGGGTGGAACCTCAAAGTCGAATCTCATCCACTTTACAGATAATGTTGATAATTGATAATGTTGCTCAAAATTCCTGGGCAACACTGTTGGTGTCAGTATCTCTCAGGGCCTGACTGACACCAGATTATATCATGAAAGCAGCAGGCTGTGAATCTTAATCATCACTTTTTCCCCCTTCATTTCGTCCCAATTCAAACTGGTGTTAGATTTGGTTTAATTTGTCTTCTCAATCTTGACCAGTTCTCTGTCCACCATTTTACCTGTGACAATAGCTGGAAAAAATAGTTCCATGCAACCAAACAATGTTAGAATGACCGTTCACTGCAAAGCAGTATTTGAGACTGTAGACAACTAATGACACTATGCAAGTAGCCAATGAGACTACAAAAATAGCCAGTGGGGCTGCACTATAGCCAAAAAGACTTATCAAAAAGTTGAGTTTGAGCAACTGGAAGTCAAATTCATAGCCACAATGGGGTCACTAGGTCAGTTCAAAACTACACCTGCCTGCACAGAACTACTTCCACCGGCCAGTCAGTATGTGTAAAAGAAATAATATTAAATCATCTACCTTACCAGAAAGTTCAGAAAGTCATGAAACATACGATCACAAACCAAAGTCACTAAACACAACAAGACAACTGCCTAAAAGCCAGTTAGTGAAGCGCAAATAAAGCGGGAAAGAAGGAAAGATTAAGTGCCACATGTCCACATCAGATGAAAGCTCTTTCATAAAAGACAAACTCTTGCATTCTCTTGCTTGATCCAGATTCCTGACAATTCTAGGAAGCAAAAATAAGCATAGACTATAGCCCTGCTATGCCATCTCAATCCAAAATGGAACGCTATACTGTCACTACTATGATCCCCATTGTCATCATCACACAGCACTGTGAAAATTTCCTCCATATCTGTGGCATTTTATGCACTGCTCTCACTGTGACATCTGTTTTGGTGGGTTTGGAGGTAAGTTACAGAGCCAAAATGAGTGACCACAGGGTGATGGTACAAGGGAGTTGGTGAAGATGTGGCTAAGAATAAAAACAAAAACAATCAACTGACCAGCTCTACCACTCTCTTGATAGAGGTTCTCCATGGACTTGCTCAGAGAGTGATGCAGCACAAAACGAACGTCTGGCTTGTCGATCCCCATACCAAATGCCACAGTGGCTGCCACTACCTGCACACATCACACACAAATGTCATGGACATGACACCTGCCATCATTATAAAGGAAGCAGCGGTTACCACCATGTGTGCTCATCACACACAAATTCCTTTTACATATTTTGTGTAGTGGCTACCACCAAGTGTGCACACTACACACAAACTCCTTTTACACATTTTGTGTAGTGGCTACCACTATGTGTGTGGCTACCACTATGTGTGCACATCACACACAAACTCCTTTTACATATTTTGTGTAGTGGCTACCACTATGTGTGCACATCACATACAAACTCTTTTACATATTTTGTGTACTGGCAACCACCAAGTGTGCACATCGCACACAAACTCCTTTTACATATTTTGTGTAGTGACTACACGGCGTTGCACAGCCCACTGTTTAGTTGAACTCACTCACAGAGCCACCGCAAAAGACAAAACAGCTGCTCAGTGCCCAGGGAACCATACAAAGCGACAGTCTGCTCTGTCAGTGCCAGCATTAAGCTGCAAGCCACTGGCCGTGGTAAATTCTAGTGTCTGTGGTTCTACATCATTTATGTCTGACTCATCACAGCTGTAAGATTTTTGATAAAACCAACAGAAAGTACTCTGCCTGAAGTTTACAACGAGTACAAACACACCAGAGAAAGGAGAAAGTAATCTGCACTTAACTCTTTCATTCCCGGCTTCCTTGACTTATTACTTCCCCTTGTTCCTGACTTACTGAACTCTTCTATTCCCTTCATTCCCGGCTTTAGCAGAAAGAGAGAAACTAAAAATCAGGGTACTTATTTAGACCGTACACACTGACAGCACTCATTGCTGTACACCCAGAATGTTATATACCATTGTGTACAAAAATGATGTGAGAAATTGTCTGTGACTAAGTTGACACTTTATGTGACATATGTGGCATGCAGGTGTTAAACAAGTAATTTTCAGTAAAATTTTAGAGCAATATTAATATCAAATGCATGCATGGCTTTGTTTTGCGTGTAGGGTGTCCTCTGCATGCTTGTACTCACATAGTAACATCCTTCCATTCAAGCTGAGGCACTGTTGTTGTAATATCCATGTCACAATTGTCACAGCTATCGTTTATCACAAATATATACAATCCAGGTGTATCAACAGCCTTATATCTCTTTTGTCTTTTCTTGTCGCAAACAGTCACACAGTAAGCACACAATGTTTTGCACAGCTATATACACACACACGCACATGACACCTTCACTGTTTGTCCTGGATATGTACATATGGAATCAGTGTCTGTCATTGTGTCATTTGTCACACATAGGTGACACGTGTGTGGTACACCTTGAAACAGTCACGCTGGTTGCTGTACAGATACACCCAACACTTCTCAGTAAACTGAACAAGTTTTAGCAGAATCGTGTCCAAATAATATAACTGAAAATACTCCAGTGCTATCATAGATGTATCAAGTACACGCACAGGCCCAGGTCTGCTCTCATACTTGGTTCTTGTCTTACCGACAGGTGGCACATAATTTCCGCTTGTCCACTCAAAGCTTGGCTGAGTGTAAAACTGACAGGTTTTCATCATCTAATTCATCTCCACTCTCATCATTTTCTTCCCGATTTACTACTGCCAATAACTCGGCTCTCTCCTCTTCGGTCAATTGTAGTAAATCAAAATCTTCATCCGTAAGGGCAGTGCAGAAATCGTCGTCAGAAAATTGATCAGAGTCGGAATTCTGGCCAGCTTCCATTTTCGCAGTACACGTTTACAATGACAAGTGCCACGCAGACAGCAGCACACTGACCAAAGACAGAAACTGACCCCTTTCCCACAGTTAGCGGGAGTCTGGCATTCATTTAATTCATAACCAGTGCCCAGCGAGTGATCCGGTCAAGGACAGATGACGTACATTGATGACGCGACTCGCGCGAACTTCAAAGTGGTCACAGCACATCCCGGTTTTCCGGGCTGCAGGAAGGAAAGGAGCTACTTTCCTGGGACCGGTTTTCCATGCTGCAGGAATGAAGGGTACTGACTACGCAAACCGGAAAACCGGTTTCCGGGAATGAAAGAGTTAAGAGGTGTTTACATTCATGCCATGTTACAGACTTTTCAACAGGTTCATGCTCGGACAACGAATAAAGCTTCAATTTTCATTCATGCTGTGTGATGCGTGCAACTATTATGACCATTCATACTTAGCATTTTCATAAGTTCAGTCTAGCCACTACTGGTATCACTCACCACAATCCGGGTCCGCGCAACATGTGCGCCACAGGCGACGGGTAATTAGTCTTCTTCACTTGTCAGGAAATGCTTCCCTGAGGCAGCGGTGTTTGTACTCCAGTGTACACACATATACACACACATGTGCGCAAGCGCGCACACACGTCTTTCTTTATACACTGCACTGTCAGTTATGTTGCTGGCTGTATGTTTTATAGGTGTATGAAAATAATCAACAACGCAATGAAATTGGTGTGTTATAACAAATATACGTCTACTTACATTTAGTTATCTATATTTTGCAGTCTGTGCCTGGTAGTGTTTTTGCTGTCTGAACTCAAGTCACGTCATTTCTTTTTCTTCCTTGGTGGAGTTGTCTGCATCAGTGGAGACGCTAGTGTCAGTTGTTCTTTCATCAATACATTCAGTCTGTCACTGTCATTCTTTGTTCCCCAGGCCCTCCTTTTTAGCATGTTGACTGTGGCATGAACCCCCTCCCCACCCTGCTCACTGTGTAAGCCTAGACCAAACTCCCATCGCTGTACCCAGTGAACACAGTGGGACTCTAAAATATGTTGTTTGGGAATAATCCTAATGGTTGGGAATTCTTTCCGAAAAAAATCCATGTACTGTCTTATTGCATGTTGAATAGCAAAGATTTCTGTTTGCTGTATTGGGCGAGCGTGTGACAAGAGACTATGTACTATGGAAAAGAGGCAATTGAGTGTGCTAAACTTGTCACTCACTATGTCAGCACACGTGTGAATGTCAGTGTTGTTAGTCACCTCAAACGTCTTTCTCACCACACCTTCACAGATGTTGTTGTACACCTCTTCTTTCAAATATTTGTTACAGTGGTTGCCTACAAAAGAACGTCCATGATAAAGCCTGTATTGAAATGTTGTGTTTTTTTAAAATAACATCTAGATTGGCTGCCATCGGCCCACAGAGAAAAGGCAAACTCCCGATGTCCTCTTTGAGCTGTTCAATTTCTCTCTCTAAATGATGAACTGCATGATATATGTTGTCTTGTTCTTCCAATGTTTCGTGTGACGTGTGCCCATACAATTCTCGGAAAATGGCTTGTGTCCCCTGTCTTTCAAGCTGACATTTTTTTTATTTTTTGTTGCACTGCCTTGTGTTTTCCTACGTGTTTGAGAAAAAATGGACTGCTGTCTTGTCTGTCAGTGTGTTGTCGTTAGCTAGTGATATTGCTATCTGTTCATCTTGACTATGTCATTCTTTTTCAAGCAGATCATGATGTTTTTTCACAATACCAAGGAGTAGGTGTAGGTAAGAAGGGGCAACATGACTCATCTGGATATCCCAAATGGGAGCGGTCACAACATTGTTGTATGCTTTGGCCTTTGTTTTTGGTCTGCCTGCTCTCTTGTATCTGTCGTGGTTGTTTTTGATGTTACTGAGGGTTCTTTCTGGAATAGTGGGCTGTTGTGCTGGGGTTTTCTGCATGTGATATTTAGAAACCTTACACCATAAACATGGATGCATGCTTTGTGCTCCTGAAATTCCAAAACTTTTAAGAAGGAACTCGTAATCTCCAAAGAGAAAAAGGCGTATTCTCATTGTGTTCCATTTCATGTTCTGTAAAGCAGTGATTTGGTCTTTTAGTGGGTGCAAAACTCTCCTCAGGTTTTCAACGGTATCTGCGCACTCCACCAAGCAAATCAAAAATGAATTTTCTTTTGAGTTAGGGTTTTCCACGTTGGCAACTTGAAGTACAAGTTTAAAACTGTCACCACCGTGGTCACCTCCTATCTTTATCCATATTTCATCTTCAGGTATGTTGTTGTGTCTGGTAAGCTTATGTTTTGACTGGTACTGATCGAGGAGGTTTGATACGAACTATTTCAGATCTTGAATCATGGCAACTGCTGTGTTTCTTTTGGTTGTTGTGGCTGTTGTTTTGTTGAAAAAATAGAGGGCTTTCTGATCAACTATAACTTTTCCACAAATCAACTCTTTTTGAAATTCTCACTCTGCTCTTTCACTCCCAAGTCTGATGCCAGCTTTTTTCATGAATTTCCTGTTCTCCCTGTGTTTTGCCCAACTGAGCAGTAGTTTAGCTCTCATTTTTGTACTTTCTTTTGGTGTAATTTGTACAGATCCACATTTAGCAGAAGCTAGAATTTTCTCTCTTGTAATTCTTGATATCAGTTTTAGTTCTGACCCATGCTGTCGTACAGAATCATCAGTTGATGTGCCAGACAACTGTTCCCTCAGTTTTTGCAGCTCCTTGGCTCTTTTCTTCCTCAGTGGGGAATTAGCAAAACCTGACGATTTTCTGGGTTTCACTATCTTTTTCAGGATTATTGGCTGGCCTCCTGTTTTGCAAAGGACAGTTTCCTTATCTTCTGAGAGCTCCATTTTCTTCCGAGTAAACCCTGTGTAGTATGCCTCCTCTTCCTTTGTGAATGGGGCTTCTAGTTCTTCAAGACATCTGATGAATGGAGTTTTATGAAAAATAGGGGATGTTCCTGCATCTACCATTGTCATCTTGCTTGCTTCTTTGACAGGAGTATCAAGCTGTTCTGTAAATGTTGTCTGAGGTGTTTCAGATGATATTTCTGTTTCTGCTCTTTTTTTCACGGGTGTAGAAGTTGATGGTGGGTGAAAATAGACGTGAAGTTTGTCACTGTCTGTTCCTGTTCTTTTCGTAGCACTACGGTCAGGTTTCAGTGGCCGCCCTCCTTTACTCTGGTTTCTGAATGTACAACAAACTGAACATTCGGATTCAGCTAATGAGGGATCAAAGTGTGTCCAGATTAAATTGCTCTTTTCTACGGCAGACTTGATATTGTTTAGTGTTATCTCAGATGGAGAGGATGCTTGTTTCACAGCATGCAATCTTTTGTAGCAGTTTGAACAAAACGTAGCTGAGTGAAGAATGCCGTCTGTTTCACTGGAAACAATTATCCCGAAATATGTCATGAAATCTGGGGCGTAGTTTTTGCAAAATTTTGCGGGTTTTGTCTCGCGATCTTTCTTTGATCTGTCACCACAGATTCTGCATAGTGCGTTCAGTCTCTCAAAGTGAATTCTTTCAGAATGTTTATCTGCATCCATAATGTGCAACGTTTTTTTTTCACAGGCACAGTCAAGTGGTGTATAGCCTACATCACACAGTAAAACACCAACCAGCCTAAGCCTTGTATGTTGTTTTTTTCTCTACACAATAAGAAGCAAACACAACTAAACTAAACACACACAAAATGGGGCCAGAAAACAAAACGATGATGAAAATAAGATAAAGAACAATCACAGAAAACAGATGAAAAATCCAAAAGCAAGAACAAAGAAAAAAGCAAGACCATTTCATTTACTCTCACAGACTGCGTGTGAGCAGGGTCAAGTGTGACCTGTAGGCCTACTCACATTCTTTCGCTTATCTATCTCAATGCCCAGAGTGCCAGATAGCTGCTGCCAGCAGCACACAGTCAGTGCCAGTAAATTAAGTGGTCGTTTTTGTTTTATTTTTACAACACAGTAGGAACTGGGACCTCAACTTGTGTACTACGGATGTAATCAGCAAAGATAGCTGGATTAAAGAAGCGCCATTTGAGATCTGATAAAATCCGCATGAAAATAAAATCAGGCGGGAAACACAGTCACTGACAACACATTTTACATAGGGGAAAGAGAAGGAAAGGGCTGCAGCTCTGGCAGCCCCTGAGAGGAGGGGCGGGAGGGACGGAGTTTCTGGCAGAAACTAAACAGGCAAAATCTGCCCATTTTCGCTTGCCGTGGCTACCACCATATGTGCCCATCACACACAAACTCCTTTTACATATTTTGTGTAGTGGCTACCACCATGTGTGCACATCACACACAAACTCCTTTTACATATTTTTGTATAGTGGCTACCACCATGTGTGCACATCACACACAAACTCCTTTTACATATTTTGTGTAGTGGCTACCACCATGTGTGCACATCACACACAAACTCCTTTTACATATTTTGTGTAGTGGCTAACACCATGTGTGCACATCACACACAAACTCATTTGACATGTTTTGTGTAGTGGCTACCACCATGTGTGCACATCACACACAAACTCCTTTTACATATTTTTGTATAGTGGCTACCACCATGTGTGCACATCACACACAAACTCCTTTTACATATTTTGTGTAGTGGCTACCACCATGTGTGCACATCACACACAAACTCCTTTTACATATTTTGTGTAGTGGCTACCACCATGTGTGCACATCACACACAAACTCATTTGACATGTTTTGTGTAGTGACCAGCAGCATGTGTGCACATCACACACAAACTCATTTGACATATTTTGTGCACATAGACAAATTCATTACTTTGCTATGGCATATGTTTCAAACGAAAAAGTTATCCCTACACAGTTGATAATTTTCACTAACTGCCACTAACACTATGGTGACTGCATTCGGTTTTGAGAAGATTTTTTTTATGATTTCCAGGCACTGACAGCTGTTGTCAGGAGCTTGTCATGGCCAACTATTTTCTTCAGATAAAATGAAACTAAAAACGTAACATTAACCCTTTGACCCCTGCACGCTGTCCACCAACTGCAAAAACTTGACCTTTTGACTCCCTCACCCTATCCACCAGCTTCCTGCAGAAAGTTGGTGGATAGGATGAGGGAGTCAAAAAGATTAAGTTTTTACTTTGTTAGCATGGTTGACAATGCAGGATGCTGATGGACAGGGTGCGGGAATCAAAGGCTTTACCTTTTAACTCCCACACCCTATTTACCAACTGCAAAAACTTAACTATTTGATTCCCTCACCCTATCCAATAGCCTGCAGAAAGCTGGTGAACAGGGTGAGGGAATCAAAGGGTTATATTTTCACTTTGCTAGCATGGTTGATAATGCAGAATACTGGTGCACAGGGTGCAGGAGTCAAAGGGTTAAAGTGTAATCCAATCAAACTAACAACAATGAATTACAGTAATCTTCTATCTTCTCATGGGCTCTAAAATGGCTTCACACACAATTTATTAGGATCAGGACATCAACTGACACATTATTGGCTTCACACAATTTATTAGAATCATGACATCAACTGACACATTATATCGGCTAACATTCATATGTCCCTGACATCATCATGTCACTGACATCATGACCTTGAGTGGCATCTATTATGTATTGACACTTTGTACAAGCCTGTGTAGATTCATGTGACCATGTGTTTTCACCTGTATCTGATTTGATGACCACTGATAATGTACTTGACTGCGATCTTTGGCAGGCATGTTGGCATGGTAACACAGAGACTTGATCCCGTATTTCTGTAATCCCCGTGCCACTTCCTCTGACTCTTTTTGCGAGAAACAGTAGATGATCCCTGAAACATAAAACATTTCCTGTGTAAATCATCTGTTTCAGCCAGCAGGAAAACACTATAGAATCTCTGTCATATAAGAATTAGGCAATTCCTGTAGATCTTTTATATCTATGTATTATTTTTTCTATTTCTTTCTTTTTTCTTCTTCTTCTTCCATGTTTGGGCTTCAACTCACACATGCCCTCAATAAATGAGTTTTCATGTGTGCTGGCATCAACGAACTGCAAGAAAAGAAACAGATATTTGTCCTTGATGACCCTGCATAGAACAGATATTCACCCCGAGACAGATCATTCAGAAATGTGGAGAATACTTAACTCAGCTTGCTATTAGCTCCATAGACGTCACCACAGCACTCAAAAGAATCCACAGACCAGAGAGATCCTGAAGTCATATGGCATTTCAGAGAAAGTTGTATCAGTCGTAGAGTAAATCTATATAATAATGTATACAGCTGTGGTTTTTTGTTTATTTGTTTGTCTTTTTACCCTGCCATTATGTCAGACATAATCCATTTTTGGAGGAGTGTATGCTGGGTGTTTTCATGTTTCCATAAGCCACTGAACACTGTGTGGCTTACAGGATTTTCGATGTACTTATTCAGTGTACTCATTCAATGCTCTACTTACTTACTTATTTACTTACTATATATTTATTTACTTAATTACATACCTATCTATGATTAAGAAAATATTGTCTTCACCTAGTTGATAGCTGAGCATTTCTGCATTGACTGGGGGGAGGTCTGTCAGTGAATAGTTTACACAGAATAGCTAGTTATTTTGTGATTCAGACCTTTACTTATTCATTTATTTATTTTACATATATGTTCCTATTTTGAAGGTAAGATGCACAGATACACATGTCATTTACATGTAACCAAGATTATTCCTGTGATAGACTGATATAATATCAGTACAAAATATAGACTAGGTAAAACATAGGCTAGGTAGGGCCTAAGGACCTGGCCAGCTCATAGGTTTATGTGCAGGCTTAAGGCTTGTGCCATGATCACCAAACACATGGCACATGTGACATTAGTGCATATGGAATTTGTTCCAAGCGCGAAGATGCCATCTTGAGAAACTGAAACTGAAACTGAATCTGCATGTATGTACACACAAAAAAGAGTGCTCAAGCACTGGCAGGTCTGCACTTCTGTTGATTTGAAAGATCAGGAAAAATGTCCATTCTTTGCAAGCCAGATGGTACTCAAGCAGGTTCAAAGCCATATCTTACAATTAGATAACTGCTCAACTATCATGCCCATTATCCCTGTAATATGAAAACTGATATGTGATCCCTTCACTGACAGAAAGTAAATGATCCTCATAACAAAGTAACAGAAAATTATTGTCATGATATACCAAAAGTAAGAAGAAACATGACCAACTTCAAATCAATCTTTAAAACTGTAGAGGATGGAGAGACACAGTACTGAGAAGATTAAGATGCAAGAGGGATGACAAACAAAGACAGAAGAAAAATGGCAAGAGGAAAAAGGTTGAAAGAAACATGAGAAATCAGACACTGGAACAATACAGCAAAACAACCACATACTGTAAAGTTCAGGCTATAAGCCGCGACTTTTCCCCCCCAGCTTTAACCCCTGCGGCTTAAAAAATGATGCGGCTTATTTGCGGATTTTCCCAATCCCAGGAGCTTCACGTTCTCGTCTATTCTTAGCTTCTCTTTAACTCACCAAAATCGTGTTAACTGTTCCTGAATTTTTCGGTGAGCTCCATGTTAAAGTGTTAACTGTTCACGTTAAAGTGTTGACTGTTAACTGTTCACATTTTTAGAGCAAATCCGCACACACTGAAGCATTCAGATTGGTATTCAGATCTACTCTGCTCAAGCGTACACCCTCATCATGCCGAAAAAGGAACATAATGCCTACGAAGCAGCCTTCAAGTTGAAGGTGATCTACCTGGCCATTGAAAAAGTGCAGCTTATAAACCGGTGCAGCTTATGTGTGAATATAGTTAAGATTTTTTTTATAATTTAGTGGGTGCACCTTATACATCGGTGCGCCCAATAGCCTGAACATTACGGTAATTATTTGTTAATTTTTTTCATGATTTTGTTTATACCACAAAGATACTGCTCAGAAAATGTGACCTGTTCTCACGAATGGGGTCACAACTTAATTTTGGGGGGTATAGAGATATTTATATCACCGGAAAGCAGAAAAAATGCTCTTTCCAATGATGTATAATTCAACTGTCTAACTGGAAAATCGAGCGAGTTACAGTAATTTAAAGGGAGTGGGTGATGTGACGGCCATTTTGAGAAAAGCAGAGTTAAAGAAGGACAACAAAATTCTCTGCTTTTTCCTTAGCAACCAGTATTCTGTCTTCATCAAACTTAGTGAAGTGATAGATAAAGTGGTTCTGCACTACATACTAGCTATTTCGCGAGCTGATTCCAACGGTATGCGATATGCTGAGGCCCTGTACGGTTTCATGGCCTAAATTAAAGCTCAAACACACGCATTTTCACGGAAAAAATCTGCACATTCTCGATGGGTTGTTACTTTAAAATGTTATTTTAACACTCTTTCAGCCCAAATTTCACTTTAATCTTTGCCATAATTAATAGATTAATGGTCAGATAGGAACAAAAATCTCAAATCACCCAGATCGACCCTCACCACCTTTTCAGGCCCGTATCTCAGTTCACACGTTGTGACTTGTGACCCCGTTCGCAAGAACCAGTCACAAATGTCCAAACGATAATAATAGTAATAATAATAATGATTACAGTATTTATACGCCACCAAATCTTGACAATTCAAATCAAAGCACACACACGCACCAGGCATATGCATACAATCAACAAAGACCACCTTACAATATCAAATACACAGACTGAGGGAAAGAAGTTGTAGAATTCATTGCTGGGAAAAGAGGTGCGTTTTTAAATTAGATTTAACAGCAGAAAGGGTAGGTTTTAGGCAAAGGCTGAGCGGAAGTCTATTCCAGGCTGACAATGTGCTATCACATATCAAAATACTTATTTCAACTCAAAATAATTTGCTTGAATGGACCACAAGAGAATGATTTTTTTTTTAACAACAGTTTTCCCCACAGAAAATACACTTACCATCCCTGAATTTTACTAATCAGAGGAGGTCCCTAGCCTCATGTGTTAAGCATATATTACATTCTACAGATCTGATGACAGTCGACAGATATAAGCACAGGACCTTACACAGACAACAAACATAACTACAGACTCCAAGTTAATAAGAAACACCACAGTGATGCAGGTAAGACCTGGAGCACCAATGCCTCACCACTCTCCGGAAAATCACCTCCCAAGCTCCTGGTTGCCACTCGATAGTCATTTGTTGTGTGACCCATTTAGACCCAGTCATCAGTTACCCTGTTTACAAACTGAATGGCAAGGTGGGGAGATGACAAATCCTGAGATACAGCCACACACCGTATAGGTCCAGCCCAACCTCTGAACCAAGAGAGAATGGAAGACCCCTCTCTCGCACCACTATGGTCTTCATCTCTCTTTTGGGCAGCCCGCCCTGCCATTAGCTCACACAGCTGCCAGCTCCTTTCCCCTTACTACAGTCTCAACAGTAAGCAGTCGATATCTCCCAATACTGCACAGGACCTTACACAAACTATAAACAGACAGACTCCAAATTTTATTACTGAATACCTAAGAACTGACTACAGCACAAACATAACTACAGATTCAGATAATACTGACCTCACTACAGAACACAAACTGGACTATTCATTACAGACCTGACTGCTGAGGAAACTGTCTTGTGATGAGGTTCCCCATGTCAGTGATCACTTTATCCTGAGACGAGGGCTTGGGCCGAACCTGCCACAGAAACAACTGAGTGTGTGTTCATGTGCTCATTTCAAGTTATCTGAAACTGCTTTGTGATTCTTCATCATTTTTAAACTGACATTAATCTCTTTTTTGACCCCCTTCACACTGACTAAAGGAAAGGTTATAGTATAACTTCACCTAACCTCTCTCCCTCACCGGGATCGGCAGTAGGAGCCAAGCTCGACATCACAAGTCTTCTCCAGGTCACATGATTGAGAATCTATGGGCGACCTCCTGGATCTCAAGACCACAGGCTTCAGTGATGTTGTTGAAATAGGAGGTGTGTAGTCGTCCCTTTCTTCTCCTTGCCTCAACTTTCCCCTGCCGGACTGCTGATATCAAATATGTTTGGTGTTTCTGATCGCATAGCCTATAGGTTATATATTTCAGTTTTCTTTTGTGATCTCTGTGTACCCCTGGCTTTATATAAAATTTATAAAAAATTAAATTATATGTATATCTTGACCATATTTGATCTCTTCAAAGTCACACACACACACACACACACACACACACACACACACACACACACACACACACACACACACACACACACACACACATATACATACACACACACACACAAAACACACACACACACACACACATACATACACATACACACACACACAAACACACACACACACACACACACACACACAGACACACACACACACACACACACACACACACACACAAACACACACACACACACACAACATCACAGCTACCTGATAGTAGAGGTTGGGTCTGTTGAAAGAAGACCTCAGCAGCAAACAGTCCGGAACATTCAGTATGGTCTTCACATCCTCCAGAACCTTGAGGGTTGCTGTGGCCGTCAGACCCAGCAATGGCACTGTGGGAAACTGACGCTTCATGATTCCCAGGAACTTGTAGTCTGAAAGTGTTTTACAGTGTTAGTGAAAAAAACTGTGTTTTTGTCTTGTCATAAATCACTTTGAATGATAAATATGAACACTTGTTTCAGTACCCTGTCATTAACTATGGTAATAAATAATAATATTATCAAGTTGTCAAGTATCATCATGAGATTTAAATGTCAGGTAATAAACCATGGTTTTAGGTGTGGCATGCACTTAACATACACATAAAATACAGAGGCAATGGAAATAATTTATTTGTCTCATGCGGCACGCACTCAACACAAACTTATGAAAAATAGAGGGGCAATGAAAATGATTTATTTTCTGTCTCTGACAAAATTCAGAGGAAAATCTACTTTGACAGGAAAACAAAAATACATCTGTTCTGAAAATCTTACTTAAATGTGTTTATGACAGTCAAGACAATGGCCTCCATATTACGAACTGGTTGTAAAAAGTCATAATGAGAGATATCATCATAATAATAACATGTGTCTATGGCTGAGCCCTAACAATCCATTCAGCGATCACACTAGTTGCATTAGATGATATGAATACACAACAGAAGCTTGGCTGACATATGCAGCTCCTGCCTTCCAATCTAATCTGCACAAGGACCAGAAAAAACATGAAAAAAGAATAACGCGTATCTAATACAACAAGACAAGACAGGGGCAAATTTTCGGCCAACTGGCCTTTGTCAAGCGTAAGATCACAAACAAACAAACACCAGATACAAAGATTAGGAGAAAAAGACTGAAACTTCCCTGCTGCTCCATCCTTTTCTTAAATGGGACGGAGCAGCAGGGAAGTTTCAGTCTTTTTCTCCTAATTTTTGTATCTAGTGTTTGTCTGTTTGTGATCTTACGCTTGAGAAAGGCCAGTTGGCCAAAAATTTGCGCCTATCTTGTCTTGTTGTAATAAATACATGTTCTTATTCTTTTTTGTGTTTTTTCTGGTTCCTGTTTGCTTGAACGCGGGCAGTCACACTTGTTTTGGATTTTGTATTAATCTGTACAAGTTCAGAGTCTGGCTTGAGAGAAACTCAGTATGTAGGCATCCACTCTACCCAGCTGTAGTTGGGTACCTGACCGTTCAGGGTTGTGGAAGTAAAGCTGAACTGAGAATAGTGAGGTCTCTAACCTCTCATTACTCTAAATTCTTCAAGTTATAGGACCACCTTTACCTTTTCACCTCCCTCTTTTTTTCACTTCCCTACAGCTTCAAGGTTTGAACTATTCTACATTTTCCTTTTTTAACTAACACACCCACAATCATCAAAACCCTCGCACCTGGTCGAAAGTCATGTCCCCACTGAGAACAGCAGTGAACCTCATCGATCACCAGGCGAGCAAACCGTCCCACTTCATACATCTTTTCCAGCCGGTTCATGAATCGCTTGGATTTGGCCAGCTTTTCTGGAGTGACATAGATCAATCGTAGTGTTGCACTGTGATCTGTCATGGCATCATGAACACGCTTCACTGTGGCTTTGTTAGAGTCTGCGTTTAACATGACTGCTTCCACACCAAACTGTTCCAGGGACATAACCTGATCCTCCATGAGTGAGACCAGAGGGGAGACAATCAGTGTGATACCTGCCATACAGATAATGTAAAGATGTTAAAAAATATGTCAATTATGTCTCAATTATAAAAAATTGTAAATTATGCCTTGATTGAATAACTGAATAATGCCAAGATATTATAAGTCATTTTGAAAGCACAAAGCTTAATTTTAAAAACTTCTTTATTTGTTAACACAATATTTGAATATCAGATCTGTGAAGGAAATTTAAGTCTACATGCTTTATCCCTTGGTGTTTGATATTGCAGACTAATACTATACTCTGCCATCCCTTTTTTTATTTTTCCATCTTCTGCACTGCTATTGTGTCACTGTCCTTTATTTTGGTTCTTCAAAATACACTGAAACTAAGGTCACTATCATGAAGGGCCACTGAATCTGGGACAATTTTTTACAAAGCTATGATGACAAGAATGCAGATAATAACAATGTTGCTAAGGAACAGCTGCACAGTGCACTTACAATGTGTTATTATCCTGGCATCAACCGAGCCTAAGAGATGCAATGCTGGTCTGGAAATCTGTACAATACCCTCCCTCAATGATGCATCCATGAAATGGATAAGACTTGATTGCATTATGCCAATCTTCCCAACAAGCCCATAACATGCAAAGCTCTGAGTAGAAGCCGATCAAGTTAAAAGTCCCATAACAATTTTGGGGGGCATCCCAGTCAGTAGTCCAATGCATTAACCACTTCACTTCACTGACATAAACTCTCCCATGCTTTGACAGTTTAATAAATGTCTCCAGAGCAAACTGAAACATCACTTGTCCAGCAATCTACTAATTTTGGTAAGAAAACTTTCACTCATATGTTCTTTGATTTGTCTGCCATGTCACTTTTATAGATAAACAACACTGTATATTAAATAAGATTACTGGATGCGACCCATATATTAACAAGATTACCGGATGGGACCCAGAGCAACAATGCCTAACCATTAACCAAATAATCTTTGCTACTTCTTCTTGATTTCATCTGCTGCTGCAGAGACATGTACCTCCTGAGTAGAACAAACAGCTGATAACGAAAGTAGATTGCCATGTCACAGAGGCCCGGTTGATGTAGAAGTAGAGCTCTTGCATTCCAGTCTGTCTGCACAGATCCATGCAGGCTTGAAAGAACATTATGCATGCAATCTCAAGTTCACCCAGCAATGCATGGGTACCCGACTCTGTTCCAGGTTGGGCAGAGTAAAGTAGCAAGAAAGAGGATATGGGAACCACCCGCATAATACTGGCCCCAAGAAAAGTTGAGTTCTCCACCATCTTACTTCCCTATGACCTCAGTTCACAAGAAACATCCAAGGATGGGACCCTGAGCTATAATGCCTCACCACTGACCAGACAATCACCTCCCAGATCCCAATAAAACACAGCAACCATCTCGAAAAGCAAAGATGGCTGTCCATAAGCTGCATGACCCATTCAGAACCAGTCATAAATTCCCTTGTTTACAAATCGAATGGCAAGGTACGGAGATGACAAACCCCAGGACACAGCCTTACAAAGCATACCAGCCAGATCCAGCCCAACTACCAGACCAAGAGAGAAACAGGGGGTGTTCATGTAATCACAAAAGAAGTCAGACATGATGCTCTAGACACAGCCTATTTTGCCTTTAAATTAGGTCTTACATGCCCCCAAAGGCACCTTTAGCATGCTGTCTTTCAGAGGTGTCATCAAGACTTTCCTTAAGTCAGCAGCCAAGCCTTACTGCACTACATAAGATTATGGGACAACTTCTACCTTTACCTAAGACAGTTCAAACAAGGTTACAAAAAAAATTATATTCAATTGGAGAAAGACTGTATAAACCTTTAGAGAGCAGAGCAGGTAACTGAAAACAGAGACTCTTGCCGCCGCCTGTGGGCATGATGAGCAGACAGTCCCGCCCAGACATGGTGGCATTCATCGTCTGCAGTTGCATGGGACGTAACTCCTTCATTTTGAATACTGACTGCAACGTGTCTTGCAGCTGGGAAGACCAGGAGAAATCTGCCCAATAAAGTTCAGTGACAAATGGAACATCAATATTGTTCACTGTCTTATGTCAATTTACTAATGGCTTGACAATAATATCAAGCATGTAGGAATGAGCCTAAGGTGCATGGGTTCACAAAAATGACCAGAGATAACAAATGTGTGAGAATATAGACACATGGTGACATATGTATCCCATTCTGCCATACTTTATAAAATGAAGTACTTGTCAAGTTGTCAGTATTGCAACTTCATCCAGGGTCTTCTTCCTCTGGACAAGTGTTGTCATATGGCAGGCTCTGTCTTTGGGTTGGATGAATGCTGATCACATGATGTGAAAACCTGTTTGTGGATGGCAGAAAGTTCAAATCCAATGTCTCTGTATAGGATGTCAGACTCTCTATGATTTCTAATTTTCATGCTAGAACTGCAATTTTCAGAGGCCAGAATGTATGTTTTTCCACAATAATGCATGTCATGTTTCTTTGCAATGTTCTCCTACAACAGTTAATGGAGTTCTCATGTTTTAATGATCAGCAAATGCATGGGAGAAACTGCCAGAACACAAGACACTAGTGTCAAACTCAAAGAACACACACACACACACATACACACACACACACACACACACACACACACACACACACACACACACACACACACACACAACACAAACACACAAACACAACAATACACATACACACACAAGCATGATAACAGTTTTCTGATCTTGCCATTAACCTGTCTAACCCTGTATCTGTTTAATATGCATGGGTGTCAATAAATGGTCATACAAATCTGCTTGGAATCAAACCTCACTTCATGAAGTGTATTTCCAAGTTCATATATATATATATATATACATATATGTAACAGAGTGCCTTGCTCTGTTACGATCTTTTCCCATTTACCTACAACGCTCAAAGGCAACACCGTGTAGCATGCTTGCCTAGATCAAAAACGCCTTGCATTCTCTTGGCCTAATTATACTGGTATTTCACAGCCTCTGCCTATCCATAGCTATGCATTAATCATTCCAAAGATCTAACCAGTACATGACGCATATACATTGTAGATAACACACTGCTAAACAATTAGCAGATCTACAATGTGTACATGTACTCTAAAGCGGGCCTACAACAAGATTTTGTCGTCATCTCCAGTCAGTATTACATTGTATTTTACAGAACGTAGAGAGGGCCGTCACTAATTTATGCTGCCTTTAGTTTAGAATTGTAAAACAATCGCCGTGTAATTGCCAGTGGGAACATTCAGACAATGACCGCAGGGGGTGTTGCAATAGCCACTCGCAAAACTGTCGGACAATGACCTGCGTCTCACTTGTGTGTACTGACGCGCTGCGTTAAAACTACACACTAAGTGTTGATTTATTAATTAGGTGAGAACAAATAAAATCAGACCTTGGCATCTGGTTGATTGATTAATTAGGTGAGAACAACCAATCAGACCTTGCCATCTGAAAGGTTTGATATTTGAAAATATGACCATCATGCTCTGTTCCCAGAGTACAAATTAACAAGGCGCATCATAGCGTGTGCTTTTCCACCGCCACTCTCAGTCTCACCAGAGGTGCCCTTTCCTGCCACCACTCTTGGTCTCACAGCAGGTGTTAAAACTTCACGGCGTTACTGAAGTAAGTTCTGGATTCTTATCACTTTATTATTCATTGTCATTTGCAGTAAGCTTAGACTTTAGTGCCTCTTATTTCTTTAGATTCTAGCTCGAGTCTATTGAGTACCGTGCTAGATTTGCAGAATTCGCACAGCGAGAAAGTATGTTTTGATCTAAACGATGTGCTATCTCACAAGATCTGTAGCACTTAGCGTGCGCACATGTAAGATGGGACTGAGGTTTAAATGTAATAACCACTATAGATTTAGCCCCTATTTTCATGTGGCTATTGTAGGACTATTGACAACCATATTCTGCCAAAAGCCAAGATACAAGGCATTGTTGTGCAGAGGAAGAGTATTTTATACTTGACAAGGTTGTATTCACATACTGACATGATGACTGATGAAACACGTGCTCAGCTAATTGATCTGTTTAGTGTATCCCTTAGCTGATCAGCACCACTGATAATCATGTATAGAGTGTTGTTTTGATGACATGGTTTAATAGTAATATGCTATACTATTTTGTTATCATTGTCTCTAGCACTTGATCTAAGCTACACACAAAAAGTTAAGGATCACTATGAGAAAACAGGTGCGTAATAAACTCAGTTCGCTACTGTTATTTATTTCTCAGTCCAGCCAAATTGTTATGAATTCTTGTTCAGCTGTAAGTGGGCAATGTTGTGTTAGTGCGAAAATTGCATGGGATTCTCTACTACTGAGCTTGGCCGCAAACGGAAAAGCGGAAACTTGCGAAAAAGGACCTTGTTTTGGACCGTTCTGCCTGAACACATTGCACAAGCCAGATGGAAAAACCATTATGCACGTGCAAGCACTGCTGTTTATGTGTGAGATGCTGTCTCTTGCTTGGCTTTATAAGAAGACATTCCACCAGTAGAAGGCCTGATCTGACAATGCCTCCACGACGAAAATTGAGCGAGTTTGAGAGGGGA
Organism: Monoplex corrugatus; assembly: GCA_030674185.1. NCBI lineage: Eukaryota > Metazoa > Mollusca > Gastropoda > Littorinimorpha > Ranellidae > Monoplex > Monoplex corrugatus. The sequence continues at coordinate 29,386,170 of JAPXFY010000019.1, forward strand.
CGAGCTGTTGTATGGTTCCAAGATGGTGTTCCCAAGCGAGAAGTGGCCAGGCGACTTCAGGTGTCCATCTCGGTCATTGTCAGACTGATTCAACGCTTCACAGCCACTGGGAGGGTCCATGAAAGACGCAGATCTGGTCGACCGAAGAAGACAAACCCACGTGAAGATCGTCTCATTGAACGACAAGCCCTGCAGACAAGAACAGCCTCTTCCAGCATCATTCGAAGGCAGTTGAGGGTGGCTACTAACATCAACATCAGCCAGCAGACCATACGGAACCGCCCTCATGGGTTTAACCTCCGTTCTCGTCGCCCAGCTGTATGGCCACGCTTAACTCCAGCCCATAGGGCAGCACGCCGCGCCTTCTGCAGACGTCACGTGAGGTGGACACGTCAGCAATGGTCCCAGGTCCTGTTCAGTGATGAATCACGCTTCACCATGAACCACAACGACGGCCGACTGAGGGTCTGGAGGCGCCCAGGACAACGCTTTATTGACACCACTGTCCAAGAAAAGGTGGCCTTTGGTGGAGGTTCTGTAATGGTCTGGGGGGGCCTTCAGCCTTCACCACAGAACACCCTTGTATCATGTACAGGGTAACCTGACTGGCCTCCGATACCGGGATGAGATCCTTCGACCGCTGGCTGTGCCTACACTGCAGCAGATGGGACCGACGGCTGTCTACCAGGATGACAACGCTCGCCCCCACAGGGCAAGGGTGGTCAACGACTTCCTGCAGCAGTCTGGAGTCAACAGAATGGAGTGGCCAGCATGCAGTCCCGATCTCAACCCAATTGAGAACCTCTGGGATGAGCTGGATCGCAAAGTGAGGAGCAACCATCCCCCTCCAAGGGATGCCCAACACCTCTACCAGATGCTGCAGGCTGAGTGGCAGGCGCTTCCACAGAGGATCTTCACCAACCTGGTCAACTCGATGAGGACTCGCTGCGTCGAGTGCCAGAACAGCCATGGCGGTTACACGCATTACTGAACTTTTGGGAGCATCAGAATGCCCTGTCTTGTGATTTCAATGACTTTGGGAAATCAAATTTCGATACGTACCCACTTTGATCAAATGTACACACCAAACGATTGCTCAAAATTGAAGGCAATTGTGTATCGTTATCACTAAAGAATGGAATTAAATGTTTGCCAAACTTCAACGCATTGGATTTCTTATTTTGAAAGTTATGAATTTTTGTGCAAGTGATCCTTAACTTTTTGTGCGTAGTGTAGAATTATACTTAATCACATAGAGATAATGGGTAATAGATTACTCAAGTGTGTTGTTCTCTCAACACTGCTGACTGCTATTTGATTAGGTGCTGTTTGTGATGACATAGTTCTCATTGTCAAATAGACCTACTATGTCATCACCACTGAATATTAACTGTCTGAATGCTACCAAGATGCAATGCATTATTGTGCACTATTTTATACTTGATAATGTTGTATGTGTGTACATAATGGTAGTTGATGAAACATGTGCTCAGCGAATTGATCCAATTGTTGTATCCCTTGTCTGCTCAGCACAACTGATAATCATTATAGAGTGTTGCTTTGATGACATAGCTTAATTAGTAATATGCTATGCTATTTTGTCATCACTATCTCTAGCACTAGATATAGAATTACACATAACTACATGGAGCAAATATTTAATGGATGACTCAAGTGTGTTGACTGCTATTCGATAAGGTAGACCCAATGTTTGTGACGACAGTTCACATAGTCAAATACTATGTCTGTCGTCACTACTGAATATTAACTGTCCAATAGCTGCCCACTCAGATGTCATGTTACAACTAACTCAGCCCATGGCGGCCCGAACAGCTTAATATGACTGTGCATTATTTTGCCAGTACATTATTGAAAGTCTACTCTATGCTAAGGCTATCGAACAAGCAGTATGGTAGTTTACCCTCAACTTATCAAAGGGCTACTCAATGTTTTGTCACCAATTATTTGTTCCATGTTTACACGTGCTAGTGCTTTAGAGTGTAAATATCGACACCACATATTTTGGTAGTTCTTTACACAACATTTTGTTATCAATTATTTGTTGCATGTTTACAAATGCTAGTGCTTTTGTTTGTAAATGTAGACATCTTCTGTTAGAATGTAGTAGTTCACTCTTGTACATTGACATTGTTATTTCACAAAATGTGTACTTTGTCATTGTATTTATGAAACCTATTTTGTGTCTTACAGGCACTGTCTTCTTTGGCGTCTTCTTTGATGTCTTCTTCTTACATGTCTTCTTTCGGTCTTCGTTGACTGACTTCTCAATAATAAAGAGTCAAGTAGCAAAACGAGGACTTGTCTTTTGATTGAGAGACTTCCCTTTCTGCTCTGGATACAAACGACCACCACAGCAAATATCACCATCACCAAACCCCTTAACCCACTCTCACCATCACATATATATATATATATATATATATATATATATATATATATATATATATATATATATATTACAAACTACACCTAAAAGGAACTAACTCCATTATAATTCCAATAGCATGGGTTTTAATTTTTTGTTTTTGTTGTTTGTTTGTTTGTTTGTTTGTTTGTTTGTTTGTTTGTTTGTTTGTTTGTTTGTTTGTTTTCCAATACGATCAAACATTTGAGGATGATTCAAGAATAAGCTCTCAATGAAATCTTACTGGACTGTGAGTTGTTTCATCCAGAAAAAAACAACAACTTCATTCAAGATTTGTCGCAAAATGTTTCAGACTTGTCGCAAAATGTTCCAGATAAACAATATGAACAAAAGCACTATGGAAATAGCCATTTGACTCTCTCCTCTTTTGACCGTCTTTGGGGCTTAGCCTGTTAGGGGTTGGGAGACAGAATATTCTTATGATTTCTTTTAAGAAAATTTCTAAAGCTAGTCCTCATATACACTGAGTGTGGTAATACTTTACTTGAACAAACAAACAGAATAAATCTGTTAAATAAATAAAACAAAAAAGAATTAGGAAAAGCACTGTATTACATGAACATATATAGGCAGTGTACTGTGTAGAATAATCATATTTGAACTGGTGTGTGAAATTTGACATCTCTTGGTTAAATACCTTTGAAAACAAAAATGAGCTCAAATAAATAGTTCTGAATCTATAAATCTGAAGATAGATATCACAGCACCCCTTGTCATTCATGTGGAACAGCCAACACCTGCAAGGCTAGGAGGCTTGCTCAGACCTGAAGCCTGGCACCTCAAAACCTTATCAGCACATACATGGACTTATGCACAGCCATAGGGCTTATGCTTTATACCATAATCATTTTGAACTTTATTCATCACAATGCATCCGTGGTGTGAGAGGATATATGGAATTTATTCTGAGCACAGTGACACTGTCTTGAGAAACCAAAACTTAGGACTGGTAGAGTTGAAAGGTTCAAAAGCAAGTGAAACTTCTTTCTCACCTGGTGGATACTACAACAGATTTTAACCCTTTTGACTCCCACACCCTATCCATCAACTGCAAAAATCAACCCCCTGACTCCCTCACCCTATCCACCAGCTTAGGGTCAGGGAGTCAAAGGGTTAAGTTTTTGCTTTGCTAGTATGGTTGACAATGCATGATGCAGCTGCAGAAGTCACGGGGTTAAGCCTCCTCAAAAAAGGGTTGATAAGTTAGCAAAGACAGCAGCCTAGAAACATCAAAGAACAGTCTCAGCATTAACCACAGACAAAAAGGAATGACTATTGCCTTTTGTCCAGAGAGAAGTAAGGGGTTCCAATGAGACTCTGTATCATCCACAAGAAAACCAGACAGCTGAATATATACCGCAGTAATGTTGTCCCTATCCAGAAGACTGACAGGGGACATGGCTGACTATTACTGCTCTAACACTTTCATTCTTGCACCCTATCTGCCAGCTGCAAAAACTTAACCCTTTAAATCCCTCACCCTATTCACCAGCTTTCTGGTTAAGTTTCTGCTTTGCTGTCATGACTGATAATGCAGGATGCTGGTGGACAGGGTGAGTGAGTCAAAGGGTTAATCACCAAATTCCATGGCAGCCATGAGGAACTAGAAAAATGTCCACATTCATTGTTGATGTGGCCTGAACTGATGGCAAATAAAACCAAAACAAAGACGACGACTTTCACTGGATGAGGCAGCTAAACACTTGTGGTGATATCAACCAGAAAGCCTTAAGTTAAAGATGATTTTTTTTCTTTTTTTTTTTTTTTTTGGGGGGGGGGGGAGGGGGGTCTTTCAGTTCCTACCTGTTTTGTCCCACCGTGTGTCTGCCTCTTGTCGTTTGGCTGTGACCTGACTCTGCAACACAGCTTCCAGCTCCGACTGACGATCCAGCAGACGTGACTGTCGTGTTAACAGCTCTTCTAATTGCTCTTCCACCTCCTTCAGTTCACGCTTCACTGACTTCAGCTCTTTCTGATAGTCTGCAAGATTTTTTTCTTTTCAGTAATAACACATTTCCAGCAACAACAACAACAACAAATTCAAATTATAAAATATAAAACTTGCATGAATTCTTGTGTACAGATGCATCATCAAAGTACAAGATATATCCAGATAACATTTGCATGTAACTGATAGACAAATAGATAGACAGACAGACAGACAGATAGATAGATAGATCTAGATAGACAGACAGACAGATAGGTAGTTAGATAGAGAGATAGATTGATAGATAGCAGATACAAAGAGAGAGAGTTTGGTATTTGTTCAAGCCGTAAATCTTGTGATACAATGATCATCATCATCATCATCATCAGGTGCCCTGCCGCATGGCGTTGGCGACCATGGACTTCCAACCATCTCTATCTCTCATTGCCCCCAGCATCCCCCCCACCCTCTTCATCCCCAGCCACTCTGCAAGTCCGTCCAGCATTCTCTCCCTGGGTCTACCTGGTGCTCTCTTTCCCTCCAGCTTTCCTGTTGTGACCAGGTGCTCCAAATCCCCCTTCCTCATAAAATGGCCTATAAATGTTGCCTGTCTTTTCCTAATCTTCCTTATGAGTGATCTACTTGTGTCTGCCTCCATCAAGACTGTCTCGTTTGTTTTCTTTGCTGTCCATGGAACTCTCAACATTCTTCTGAGAAACCACATCTCGGCTGCCTCGATCCTGCTCTTGCTTTGCTTGCTGACTGTCCACGCCTCGCATCCGTACAACAGTATTGGTTCTATATAACATTCAAGGACTCTCTTTCTGATGTTAATTGATAGGCATTTGTTGGTAAGAATGCTTGTCATCTTCTTGAATGCTGTTTTGGCTTTCCCTCCACGACCTGCCTTCTTCATTGGGTGCATGAAGATTAGGAGAAAATCTGACAAGCAGGTTGTTAACTATCGCACCAGGCAAAAAGAAAAATTCAAAATCAAGAAACGGTTCAGGAAAAGGATCAGCAGTGAAACTGGGCTGTTGGAATGTCCAAACAATGATGCCTGGGCTCTCTCAAGATCTGCAAGACATCAGCGATGCCAGAAAGACCGCCATCATGAACAGCGAGCTAAAGAGGCTCAATGTGGACATTGCCACTCTGCAGGAAACACGGCTGGCTGACTCAGGAACACTAAAGGAAAGGGACTACACCTTCTTCTGGCAAGGAAAGAGTTCTGATGCCCCAAGAGAGTACGGAGTAGGCTTTGCAGTAAGGAACAGCCTGCTGAACATGATTGAACCAGGCAGCGGCAGTTCAGAGCGACTCTTGACTCTCCGCCTCAACACCACCGAAGGCTATGTCACTCTCATCAGCGTTTATGCCCCAACTCTGTCTGCCTCTCCAGACGCCAAGGATGAGTTCTACGAAAATCTTGCATCAACCATAAGGAACATCCCCAGGACAGAACAACTTGTTCTCCTGGGCAACTTCAACGCCAGAGTGGGTGCAGACAATGACTCATGGCCCTCCTGCCTCGGTTCCTTTGGAGTGGGGAAAATGAATGAGAATGGACAGCAACTGCTTGAGTTTTGCGCCTGCCATGAACTGTGCATCGCCAACTCCTTCTTCAAGACGAAGCCTCAACACAAAGTCTCCTGGAGGCATCCGTGCTCAAAACATTGGCACCAACTGGATTTGATCCTAGTAAGACGTGTCGCTATCAAAAACGTTCTCCACACTCGCTCTTATCACAGCGCAGACTGTGACACAGACCACTCTCTGGTATGTTGCAAGATCAGGCTGCAACCAAAAAAGTTCCACTGCTCAAAGAAACAAGGGAACCCTCGCATTGACATCAGCAAGATGTCTCAGCCAGATCTTGTAGAACAGTCCGCACTCACCGAGTATAAGCGGTCACCCAGTGAGAAGAACCTGCAAATCCTCAGGGCTGCCAGGAGTAAGGTTCAGCTTAACACCAGGTGCTGCGCAAACGAGAGCTCAGCGAAGAGATACAGAGTGCTGCTGAAAGAGGCAACATCCGAGGAATGTATGATGGCATCAAGAAGGCACTGGGACCAACACAGAGCAAGACTGCCCCCCTCAAATCCTCCACTGGGGAAGTAATCAGCGATCCTAGCCACCAGATGGAAAGATGGGCGGAACACTACTCCAACCTCTTCTCCACACAGACCATGGTGTCCCCCTCAGCCTTCGATGCCATCAAGTGCATGCCGGTAATGGAAGAACTTGATGCAGAGCCAACTGTGGACGAAGTCAGCAAGGCCATTGATAGCCTGGCATCAGGCAAGGCACCTGGCAACGACGGAATTCCCCCAGACCTCATCAAGCACTGCAAGACTTCTCTTCTGCACCCTTTGCACGCAGTCCTCTGTCAGTGTTGGAATGAGGGAGCTGTACCGCAGGACATGAGGGACGCCAAGATCGTCACCCTGTACAAACACAAGGGCGAAAGGAGCGACTGCAACAACTACAGAGGTATCTCACTCCTCGGCATTGTTGGCAAAGTCTATGCTCGGGTCCTCCTAATCCGACTGCAGAAACTGGCTGAACGCGTCTACCCGGAATCACAGTGTGGTTTTCGAGCAGAGAGATCCACGGTAGACATGGTCTTTTCCCTTCACCAAATTCAGGAGAAGTGCAGAGAGCAGCGGATGCCCCTGTATGTGGCATTCATTGACCTCACAAAGGCCTTTCACCTAGTCAGCAGAGATGGCCTTTTCAGGGCTCTCCGAAAATCGGCTGCCCCCCCAAACTGCACAGCTTAATTGAGTCCTTCCACTCCAACATGAAAAGGACAGTGCAGTTCAACGGAAACCTCTCCAAGCCCTTCGACGTACGCAGCGGTGTGAAACAAGGCTGCGTCCTGGCCCCAACCCTCTTTGGAATCTTCTTCGCTCTCCTCCTGAGGCATGCGTTCAGCACAACGCAAGAAGGGATCCACTTGCAGATCAGATCAGATGGCAGGCTCTTCAACCTCGCCCACCTTAGAGCAAGGACAAAGGTCCATGAAGCCCTCATCAGAGACATGCTATTTGCCGAAGATGCCGCAGTTGTGACCCATACTCAGCGGGACTTGCAGTCACTAATGGACAGCTTCTCCCAGGCCTGCAAAGACTTTGGTCTGACCATCAGTCTTAAGAAGACAAACGTCCTGGGCCAAGGCACGCCATCTCCACCAGCCATCACCATTGATGACTACGAGCTTGAAGCCATCCATCAATTCACATATCTTGGGTCCACCATCACCGATAGCCTCTCCCTTGACACAGAGATCGACAAGAGGATCGGGATGGCAGCCACAACACTAGCCCGCCTCACACAAAGGGTGTGGACAAATCCCAAGCTGACCACGAAGACAAAGATGGCTGTATACAACGCCTGTGTCCTCAGCACCTTGCTGTATGGCAGCGAGGCGTGGACCACGCATGCTCATCAGGAGAAAAGGCTCAATACCTTCCACCTGAGAAGCCTACGGCACATACTCGGCATTTCCTGGCAAGACAAGGTGACCAACACCGAAGTCCTGACCCGCGCTGGCCTCCCAACCATGCATACCATGGCCGCATGGAAGATGGCCGCATCCCAAAAGACATCCTTTATGGTGAGCTTGCCACAGGGCAGAGAAACATAGGCCGCCCACAGCTGAGATACAAAGACGTTTGCAAACGTGACATGATGAAGGCGCTGGAGATCAACACTGAGTCCTGGGAAGACCTCGCAGACGACCGCAACAACTGGAGAACCACTCTCAAGAAACAGCTGCGGATTGGTGAGGGCAAACTGTCAGCTTCTGCAGCAGAAAAGCAAGTTCGCAGAAAAGGGATGACAGCCAACTGACCAGCATCAGCATACACATGCGACCACTGCGACAGAGACTGCCTCTCTCGCATTGGTCTCTACAGTCACAGGCGACGCTGCTTGGACCAAGCAGACAGCCCATCTAGGCATTAGAATGGATGTACTTTGTCCATGGTCAGCCGTGACCGAGGGAGGCCTACAAAACTAATTCCGACACTGTACCGGCAGAGTCAGAGAGTGTTACTTAGACTCATGTAAACAAAATAACATTCATGCACAACACGCATCCTCAATCCTGTAAACTAAGGTAAATAACTCATTTAATTAACCCTACCACAGTTTATTATTGTAGGGGTATATAGTGATTATGTATTATCATACAGACACTTCAATCGATGATTCGTCACTCTTTCGATCAGGAGGTTGAGTCTCCAAAATCGTATGAAAGTAGCCAACAAGAAAGACCACTATCATACTCATTTCATCAGCATGGGGGGGGGGGGGCTGTTCATGCAACCCATTTGGACTCAGTCATCAGTTACCCTGTTTACAAGCCTAATGGCAAGGTGGGAAGATGACACACACAGGACAGGGACTTAGATGATAAGACTGTAAGACACAGTGACAGTCACTGTGACAGTGACAATGACAACGTGACAACGCGCCTCGAGTCAATCAGGTCCAGCCCAGCCTCCGGACCAAGACGGAATAGAAAATCCCTCTCTCGCCCCACTCTGGTCTTCATCTCTCTTTCGGGAAGCCCGAAACACCTGATAGCTCTTACCTTCCATGTTCTCTCGTGACAATGTATCCAAGAAAATAACAATTGAAGTTACAATCACAAACGAACGTATTGCGACGTCTAAGGAAAGATCACTTACACCGTGAAATTATCTCCCGGAAACCCTAATACTATTAGTATATATATATAATTTTATTCACATGATAAGAGTTTTCGAAAGTGGTCTAGTGGTTAGGATTTCGTGCTGTCACCGCGAGAGCCAGTGTTCAGTTGCCCGATTGGGAATAATTTTTTTTTTCCGTTTAGAAAAAATTAATACTTTCTTCTGCTTTAGGCCTAACAATCTAGCGCTAGGTGAGGTCTTTTTAGAGGGTCTAATTATTTTATTTAAAAACGGCTCTTAACAAAAGTGGTGACCATGTGTTTGCTATTTTCTTGAAAAGAAAAAAAATGGAGCGGCTGAACAAGTGAGAAAAAACTATCATCATCATCATCATCATCATCAGGTGCCCTGCCGCATGGCGTTGGCGATCATGGACTTCAATCTATCTCTATCTCTTGTTGCCCCAAGCATCTCCTCCACCCTCCTCGTCTTCAGCCATTCCGCAAATCCGTCTAGCATTTTCTCCCTGGGTCTACCTGGTGCTCTCTTTCCCTCCAGCTTTCCCATTGTGATCAGGTGCTCCAAATCCCCCTTCCTCATAAAATGGCCTATAAATGTTGCCTGTCTTTTCCTAATCTTCCTTATGAGTGATCTACTTGTGTCTGCCTCCATCAAGACTGTCTCGTTTGTTTTCTTTGCTGTCCATGGAACTCTCAACATTCTTCTTAGAAACCACATCTCGGCTGCCTCAATCTTGTTCTGGGTCAGCTTGTTGACTGTCCACGCCTCACATCTGTGTAACAGTATTGGTTCTATATAACATTCAAGAACTCTCTTCCTGATGTTAATTGATAGGCATTTGTTGGTAAGAATGCTTGTCATCTTCTTGAATGCTGTTTTGGCTTGGCCGATTCTGCCAGCTATTTCTGATGTGCATCTGCCATCTGATGAAATGACCGTTCTCAGGTATTTGAACTTATTAACCTGTGTCAAGATTGTGCCATTTGCTGTTATTTTGCAGGAGGGAATTTCATGTTTTTTACTGATTACCATGACTTCAGTCTTCCTGCTGTTTAGTTCCAACCCTATTTCTAGTATATTCACAAGGTTTTGTAGGTCCCTTTCATTTTCTGCAATCAGCACGGTGTCATCTGCGTATCGAATGTTGTTTATCATTTTCCCTCCAACCTTTAATCCAGGGTCTTCTTCTAGATTTCTCACGATGTTTTCGCTGTAAAGTGAAAACAGATCTGGTGACAAAACACAACCCTATCTGACTCCTCTTTTGATGTTTTGGAAAGAGCTTATATATATTGTTTTCTATTCTCATTGCAGCTGTTTGTTCCCAGTATATATTTATTCGTAGATCTTTTCCATCAACATTGAGTCTCTCCAGTTGGTTGATCAATTCTTCATGTCTTACCCGATCGAAAGCCTTGGTATAGTCAACAAAGCATAAATACAAATCCTTATTCATCTCAATTGACCTCTCTATGATAGTTCTTAGGATGTATATGGCATTAGTAGTTCCTTTCCCTTCCACAAATCCACACTGCTCTTCTGCTATTTCTCTTTTGATTCTATTCCTTGTCCTCATCGTGATTATTCTTAACAGGATTTTTGTTACATAACTCATCAAACTGATTGTGCGATGGAGTTCGCATTCTATAGCTCCTGTCTTCTTTGGAAGCGCAATGAAAATTGATTTTGACGTATCTTTGGGGATTTTTCCAGTGTCGTAAATTTCATTTAGGAGGACTGTTATTTTTTCTATGCCAAATTCCTCCAGGGATTCAATCATCTCTGTAGTAATGTTGTCTGGTCCTGGGGCTTTTCCTGGTTTCATCTTTTTCAGTGCTGCTCTAACTTCATCTTTCATTATGGGTGGTCCTTCGAAGTTCTTTTTTATAGTGTGTTCTTCGTTTCTGTCATCCACGAAAAGGTCTTTAATGTACTCTCCCCATCTGCCCAATATTTTGTCTTTTTCCATGATAAGCGTGCCATCTTTCGATTTTAAGCAACCAATTGATGTGCATGTATTTTTCCTGTGGACACTTTCTTCAATTCGTCTGTGCATACCCTGAGGATCCATTTTGTGTCGGTCTTCTATTTCTTTGCATTTTGTGTTCAGCCAAGCTTCCTTAGCTTCGTTGCACCTATTCCTGATTTCTTTGTTTATCTTCCTGTATATCTCCTCGTTTCTCTTTGCCCTCCTCCTTTCCTCCATCAAGCCCAAAATTTCATTAGTCATCCAGCTTTTTTTTGCTTTTCTATCTGCCTTAAGGATTTCTTCACAAGCTTCATTTATCGAATTTCTCAACTTTGTCCATTGTTCCTCACTATCACCAACGTCTTCCAGAGCACTGAATTTGTTTTGAACATGTACATTAAATTTTTTACCTATTACTTCATCTGTCTTTAAGAGTCCAAGGTTTAGTTTGATGTTGCTTTTAGTCTGTTTCCTTTTCCTTTAATTTCAGCCTAAACCTTCCCACTACAGGATCGTGGTCACTGTTGCAGTCTGCGCCTGGTAGTGTTTTTGCTGACAGTAAAGAATTTCTAAATCTTTTGTTGATCAGGATGTGGTCAATCTGATTTTTGGTATTATCTCCCATTTTCTTCTATTAGGCTGTTCAAACCTACTATGAACTCATTCATCTGTGCCCATTCTACAAGTTTCCCTCCCCTTTCATTTTGTATACCAAGGCCATGAGGTCCAACTATATCCTCCACCCTATCCTGTCCCACTTAGCATTAAAATCTCCCATTATGACTGTAACTTCTTGTGATATACATTGGACCTTGGCCATCTCTAATACTTCATAGAAGTTGTCGATGTCTTCCTGAGTACTTGCGGATGTTGGTGCATACACCTGGATGATGTTGATATCAAATGGTTTGCCTCCCAATTTGACCAGCAAAACTCTGTCAGACACAGCCCAGTATCCCTTAACTGCTTTTGATTTGTCTTTGTCCATTATGATGCCTACTCCTCTTTCATGTGAATTACCACCAGAGTATATCACTGTGTATTCTCCTGATGTTATCATGCCTGCCCCCTTCCATCTCACTTCCCCTAGTCATAAAATACTAATGTTAAGCCTTTCCATCTCCATTTTGATGTCTAATTTTCCCTTGTGCAACAGTGTTCTGATGTTCCATGTTGCTATTTTAGTGTTTCTAAGTTTGACTTTGGTTTTGGTTTTGGTCGCAGTAGCTGGCTGACGGTCTGGTGTCACCTGCGCCACATGACAGTCCCTACCGGACGAAGGTGCTCCATAGGAGCATCTATTCACGTCGTTAACTTCAAACTATATGTCACTTGTATTGGAAAGTTTGATTTATTTATCCTTGATGAGTAAGGCTTTAATGAGGTGCTGGACCTAAGCATTTGTAATTGATTAACTGATTGCCTAAACTGGTTTGAGCAAATAGTAATTGAGATTCTTGAAATTTCATCTTCCGAAAGTGTTTAATTTATAACTTAAAAGCAAAACTAACCAAAACTTCAGGGTGATAATTACAATAAACACAACACTAATTTATTATTATTAAGCTCATTTCTTATGTGTGATTAATCAAATTTACTACACTGATGAAGAATCATTCTTAAAATGAAAAAAACTGCGTTTCATTTTTTTGTTGTGTCTTGAAATTCGTAGATAATAGCCATGATGGACACGGTGGGTGTGAGAATCTTTACAAATGTCAGTGAATGATAAGGGCTACTTATTTAGGATGATCAGTAAAAATAGATACCGAACTTGTATCATTGCATGTCACCTATATATCAAAACATTATTGATGAAGCAAGGAAACTTGAGCCAGCAAAACTGTTTCATCTCTAGGTTGTTTTCATTTTAAATTTTTTTGTATGTACGTTTATTATTTTCATACCATTTATTGTCTGTTGTACAAAGGTTAGCTAGATATGAAAGAAACTGAATATGGTTTAGTATTCATATTTTTTCTTTTTAAAAATGGTGTTGGAAAGGGTATCCATGAATCATGACCCGGATACAGTGTCAGGAGCTAAGGGCCAAAACACATGCTTAACAGGGGTTTCACCTCAGAGGACTTTCTGCTGTCGGGTCTTCACAGAGTTTCTTTTAACTACACATCTTTTAAGCTATCTTCTAAGCATTGTCTTTTCTTTCAGACCATGTTTTATCATTCATATGTTTCACCTCAGCATTTTGTTTTCTTTCAGAATTCACGATTGCATTATAACCTCAAGAGTAACACACACACACACACACACACACACACACACACACACACACACACACACACACACACACACACACACACACACACACACACACACACACACACACACACACACACACACACACACAAAACATTGTTATTGCGTTGATGACACGAAAGTTAAGAGACACATAATAACATCGCTCGTATTCCTAAGTTTTGTTGTGTTTTCCTTCAAAGTTCAGTTGGTGGAACGTTTCCAGTACTTTCGTATCCACTGAACTTGCAAATGTGAGCTACTTGCTGGTAAGACATCATTTCAGTCTGACCACAGTGTAAGTTTTCTAATCTGCAAATGAGGATCTGAATGGACGGGGACATTGTTTTAGTCTCAATATTAAAATCCTATTGATTGAACAATTAAATCAAATGTCCTTAGGTCCAGTATGTTGATAGTGATGTTGAGGATCAACATCATGCTTTCTAAATTACTCTTTTCACCCACTTGAGCAGATTTTCCGAAACGAACGGCTTTAAATCACTCTGCTGTTATCAAGGGCTGCTGAATGTTAATGACTATCATAGTACGGGCCTAGCAGGCAGCAGTAGTCCGAATCTGCACCTTTGGATTTCAGACAGCAGCCTGGTTCCAACAGACAGCATTAGTGTTGTTCCACAACATCAATCTTTAGCTCAACCTTGACCAAGACTACAGCAGCAGCTGGCTTCCAGGGAAAACTGAAGAAAGATCCGTCTGTCAGCGTCGACTACGGATGATGCGCCCTAGTGCAGTGTCAAGTCGAGTTAAAAAATCCTGGGATCCTTTATGCCTATAATGTACATATTTAACATCAAGTTCTGCGTTCGTATACATATGATGGGATTCAAGCATTATGCCATTGAGACTATGCCCGCATGATACTACTCGTATGTATGTAGGCTTACATGGTGTAAATTTGGAGTTATTTGAAGTTTATTCAAGAGGAATTCATCACACTCGATCAGACAAAACTCTATGCACCAGCAAAATTATGGAAGCGGTTAACAGGACCTGTGGAACGACGCTGACACAGCCAGAATGATTGAATTAAGCATTAAGATGGACATCGAACAGGAGTAGGAGTTTCTATATTGGGGACTGGAATTGAACTCAAGACATCAGATTTTGAGTCCACAGCTTTATTAAAAGCGACAGCCAGACTGCTCTGAAAATGGTTAACGTGATAATCTTATTTTTGGTACAAATTCGTCTATAAACGACCGAAAGATCATTGCAGACACATGTAAAAATGTTTTGCGCAGTTGTGACCTTAACCACTGTTCGACAATTCATGAAACTTACAGGAATACATTTTCCTTTAAAACTACACATTTATGGAAAATTTACCTAACGCTTTGACTCCTCACCCTGTCCACCAGCATACTGCATTGCCAACCATGCTAGCAAAGAAAAAATTGACCCTTTGACTCCCTCGCCCTGTCCACCAGCTTCAAAGGGTTAAGTTTTTGCAGTTGGTGAATAAGGCGCTGGAGTCAAAGGGTTAAAACTCATTTCCAGCGCACCAAGACTTGTAGATTTAAAAAGAGAGGCATTTCAGTCAGGTGGAAAGAGGATATGTGATATATGTGTGTGAGAGAGAGAGAGGGAAAACGAGAGAGATACGATACGACACGATACGATATATTTATTCAACAAAGGCCACGGCCCCTCAGTTGAAGGGGTTGATGTGAGCATACATCTCAACAAAAAAATATATACACAAAAATCAACTGTGTAATTATAGCAATATACATGTACATAGATATCTCCAATTATCAGTTACAAACAGTACTACGAAATTTAAACGCTTTGTATAAAAAGAAAGCAAACTGTTTCATTGTTGTTTCATTTTTTGATGCAATTAGTAAACAAAGTCTGAACTGAGAAGGGTTTCTATAGTATTTTTCTGGAATAAAGCGAGACCGCAGATTATTTAAAACAGGACAACAAAGAACAAAATGTACTTCGTTTTCTTCTGCAGTTTTACATAGGGGACAAAGAAGATCAGTATCACTGTGTCTTCTATATCGATGATAATGATTGAAAAGATCTGAGATGCCAAGTCTAAGAACTGTCATGCCATGTTTCAATTGTTTATTCATATTCATCACTAAATAAGTAGGGACACTGTGCATCAAACTAAATTGTTTATAAAAATCAAATCTTGTACTGTCCTGGATATGACTTGTCCATTCCTGCCACCTGCAGTCAATAAGCCTTTCTCGAAGTGTTCGGATAAAACAAAATACATCTCCCACACCTTGATTTAACCAGACATAACCAAACCCTAACTCATGTAACTTAATTCTTACTTTAGACACCCAGTTTACCTTTCCCCTGGCATCTAACGCATACAACATATTATAAGCCTTCCTTGGCAACCTAGAATTGTTCATCTGTGTTACTTTCAACCAATACTTAATACTCCTTATGACAGAATTCAAATATATTGGAAACCTATTAGTTTCACCATAAACCAGGTCATTTGGCGTTTTCATTGTAACTCCTAAAAACTTTTTCAATGCAAAAAGATGGACATTTTCACAGAAGACAGCGGCATTGTATAAACCCCAAATTTCTGCCCCATATAGTATAATTGGTTGCACTTGGGAATCAAAAAGCTTGATAAATAATTCAAGTGAATTATTTTCTAGGGCTGATAGTTTTTGCATTATACAAAGTAGAGCACGCTTTCCTCGGCTGGCAAAATCTTTACAGGCTACATTGAAACTCAGTTTAGTTGAAAAATAGATCCCAAGATATTTATATACATTTACTACAGGCATTATTACCCCAGCATACAACCATCTTTCCTGTATACTTAAATACGCTCCCTTTCTAAACACAACAATATTGCTTTTTGTCATATTAATCTTCAATTTAAGTTTAGTAGCAGCAGAATACAACGAATTCAACTGCGTTTGTAACCCTATAACCGTCTCAGATAGCAAAACGACATCATCAGCCAAAAGAAGAATGAACAGTTCTAAAATATCATTTGTAAATTGTGCACCATGCCTTCCATTTCTCACGACTTCTAATGTTAATTCATTAATAAAAAGTGAAAAAAGGACAGGACTACATACATCACCTTGTTTCACATCAGAAGTACAATGAATATAGTCAGACATATTGCTTCCACATCTAACTCTGGCTTTCACACACGCATACATGCTCATAATACATTTCAGCAATTTTCCATGTACACCAGCTTTGAATAAAATAGACCACATAATACTTCTATTAATAGAATCAAAGGCTTTTTCAAAATCTATGAAAGCAACATATAATTTGCGATTTAAAGAGAACTGTTTTTGAACAAATGCCATCAAAGTATATATGTGATCAATAGTTGAGTAATTACGCTTGAAGCCTGCTTGGTATTCTCCGGTAATATTATTCATTTCAGCCCATTCTTGTAATCTTTGATTGATAATGGTACTATATATTTTGCTGCTTGCGTCACTTAGTGAAATTCCTCTATAATTATTAGGGTCATTTGAATTACCTTTTTTGTAGAGAGGTAAGACTATAGATTCTGTCCAATTTTCTGGATAAACGCCTCTTTTAAATAAAGAGTTGAAGAA
Source organism: Monoplex corrugatus (assembly GCA_030674185.1). Taxonomy (NCBI): domain Eukaryota; kingdom Metazoa; phylum Mollusca; class Gastropoda; order Littorinimorpha; family Ranellidae; genus Monoplex; species Monoplex corrugatus. Next base: position 29,403,040 of record JAPXFY010000019.1, read on the forward strand.
TGTAACAAAGAAGTTCAGAATCAAGTCATTTCTACATGCATTTTTTAACAATTCTCCTATTATACCATCTGGTCCTGCAGCTTTACGATATTTTATTCTTCTAATTGCTAGCAATACTTCTTCTTTTGATATAGGGCGGTTTAAATAATCTTCGTCCTCCTCATCTTCTCCCTCTAATACTAACTGTGGTTCATTATTATTATCAATATCTTTATCTAAAAGTGTTTTGAAATGTTCAAACCAAGCATTGACATCAATACTGTTAACAAGTTGTTTCTTCTTTAATGAAAGTTTATGAACTTTTTCCCAAAACTGTTTTTGACTTTTTACTGAATCAGTTAACTCTGTAAATAACGCATTATTATATTGTTTTCTTTTTGTCTTTAACAAGTATTTGTATTCTCGTCTAGCCCTACAATACAGGTCACGATCTCCATTATCCAAAGTTCGAGTAAATTTATTAAGTAATCTACGTACATTCCTTTTACTCTGATGACACTCATTGTCAAACCAATCTTTTGCTTTCCTTTCATTCACTTTTATCTCTTTTTTCATACATTCACCAGCATCCTTGATACACATATTAAATACATCTAAAGCATGATTGATATCAACCTCTATCATATTAATTGCTCTATTTATCCTATCTTGAAACTCCTGTGAATTAATGTTGTTAATATAAATATCAGCATTATGATCACACCACATAAACTTTTCCAATCTAAAGGTTCGGTCTTGTTGATTTTTGTCATGTGCATCTTCCTCAAAACGAAAGCAAAATTCCACAGGCATATGATCAGAGTCTATTCTATTAGTTACTTTTAGCTCACAGCAATCATGCAATAAAGCATATAAATCACAAGAAATAAAAAATAGTCATTGACACTGCATCCATTGTCAGATATGAAGGTGTAGCAACCTTGCTGGTCGCCATGACACATTCCATTTAGTATAGACAAATCAAAGGCAGTACACATATTCAACAATAATTTTCCATAGCTATTGGTGTCTAAGTCTTTAGAACATCGGTTTACACTGATTGGATGGCTGGCATGTTGGAAATTTAACATATTTTCAATATCCTGACAATCGTGAGAAATATTAGAGGTCCGACTATTCAGATCGCCACACAGTAATATATAGACATCTCCACACATTAATAAGCAATCTGTCAAGTAATTTTCTAACAAAGTAATTCCATTTTCAACATCAAACTTCACATAAAATGGTGAACCCTCAGGGTGTACGTAAGAAAAAACATATAATATATCTTTATCCAAGCCAGTCAATCTTTTATTTAACAGAAACGCACCAAAATTAATGGACTTAACTTCAACTTGCTTAATAAACGTCATATATACATTCTTAACAAGGCAAACAACACCACCAGATCGTCTCCCCTTTGTGGTAAATTTCACAGCAGGTAAACAAAAACTTGTGTAGTTAAAGAAAAGAGAAGGATCAAATGTCTCAATGAAAGTTTCAACTAAACATATAAAGTCAAAAGAACGAACGTACGAAAGAAAATCATCATCAATCAACTTTGAAATCAAACCATTCACATTCCAGTGAAGAAAAGATAAATTAATATTGACTTTTTTACTGGAAGGAAATTTATGATACAACTTGTCATTTCTCATGCGCCTGAAAACGAGAGAGAGAGAGAGAGACAGACAGACAGACAGACAAAGACAGAGAGAGAGACAGAGACAGAGACAGAGACAGAGACAGAGACAGAGACAGACAGACAGATAGCGAGAGAGACTATAGGTTTATTTCCCCCTACACTATATCTCGCTTGAGTGACGGTTTGGTAGCAAGAAACTCTGGTGAGAAGCTGGACTGCAGAAGGTCCTCAGAGGGTAAGCTCTCTTCAAGCAAGTGTTTCGGTAAAAGGAACTGGCTGCATCCAGATGATGACCCCTGGATGCCCCTCTGGTGTTGTCATTGTTGTTGTTGTTGTTGTTAGAAATTAGTCCTCTACCTGCATTTGAGCCTGCGTATCCAAAGCGGTTAGGTGTCTCAAGGCCAAGTCAGCCATGTGACGGATGTCTTTACAGGAACCGCTTAGCTAAGCCTTATGAAATTTTCTTTTGTTCCTCCTTGACCAGAATCATCTGGAATTCTTTTCAGCTGCTTCTGCCATTGCCTTTAGAGCTGTAGTGTTCTCTGCCTTCCCAGAAATCGAGAGCTATTTCATGAGGTCATAGGCAGACGAACCCACCAATCGCCTTGCTCCAACTTCTATGATGAGGACTTTGGCTTGGAAGCCCGATTTCCTCAAGTTGTTGGCTAGACTGGCATACTGTACAGTCTTGCAGAAATTGGCTTCCTCCATTCTATTTACATACGCCCACAATGAGTTTGATTAGAATCATTTGTTTGATGACCGTGGGAATGGAGTATTGTATTTGGCCTCATGCTGCACTTGCTGATGACTTCTGGATTTTTTTCCATTCTGTAATATCTGCTGTACAGTCCCAGTCACCCACTCCATCCAGAAGACCTCACTTCCATGTTCCCGATGTCACAGCTTTTTCAGGCCATGGTTCGCTGCCTCAAATCATTTTAGAGCGTCGCAGAAGGTTCTGCTGGCGTGATTTTTTTCCACGGTCAGTATTGATCACTCGAGGTGCAGTATCTTTGAGTACTTTGTTGTGCGTCCATGTGTACCTTCCTAAAGTTAGAGCTGCTTTGCATGAGCTCAAATGTTCCACTATTTGTTTGCCAGAGCAAGCACGCAACGTCATCTGATTTCTCCCATTTTACAGATTTGCATTCAAGGGCAGGAAGTCATATGCAGAGCTGAGAATGAAGCTGATTATAAGAGGGATCATGCTGCTTTGGAGTGCACTTTCCCACGTCAATTGTCCATTGCCTCCGTTAGCCTTGTCGGACTGCCTTACGGATTCTTTTGTCTTCTTCAGTTTCCTGTGTTACCATGTCTCTCTTTGCTTTTCCCTTGGTTTTTGATGATCGTTCTATTTTTTTTATTGATCCAGTCCCTCCCTATTGGTTTGTGTGTGACCTTGAGGTTTTTCTTTGCTGCACGCGTCCGCTGCCTCCTGAACTGTCCATTTTCTCATAATCTTAGCTGGGCTGGGTTGATCTCACGAACTTATCTCCGGCATCATAAGGTATGTTTACAACCGTGACCTTTCCGACCTTGTACTCCTTGACAATGGAGTTTATGGTAGTTCAAGTGCAGCTTTGCCTGGCGACAATAGAACGACACCAAGCCATTTCTTTGTGTATTGTTGATTTTGGCCTCCACTGATTCCACTACAGTAGTGCTGGTATTGTAGGCCTTTTTCAAAAGAGGCCTAATGAGTTTTGGGATCAGCAATGAACTGCAGGCACCAATTTTGTACTGGGGTACTACAACTGTACAAATCTTTCAGGTGAGACGAACCCGAGGGCAATATGTGATCTGCTCATGTTAAAGAATCCATGGTACCTGAGAAGTTGTCCCTTCCATAGAAGATCAGATCTCAAAAACGTAACAAAATTGCAGGCCTAAAGAAAAAAGGTGACGCAGTACTAAGGCGATACAGTCTTCATTTGTGGGAAGTGCGACCAGATTTCATGCAGGAAAATTGGCTCGTGTCACGAAAATGAATCCAAAATTGGTTGCGACAGTTGTCATGTACGACTACAGACTTTGATGGTAAAATGAGGTCATGCTGTATTGGATTCACGAAGTTTTGACGTCACCGTTTTCAGTCTTGACCTAACCTGACCCGACGGTGAGAGTTACAGTTCCTGCACCAGCGCATTGTGGGTGTGACACAATTTGTTGTTCGCAAAATGGGACTTTCCAGGGATGCAGGGCCATTGAAAGGCCGGTTAAAAATTGCCCTAATATCGTTCGTTAATGTGGATATACCGGATACCAAATGAAACGGAAGAAGGTGTCGATGTTTATGAACCATAGAGAGTAGAGACAATCGAATCTTGCTTGCTGTGTAATAAGAGTGTCAGTGCCGCATGCTTGCAGACTTTCACTGGCAGCGCGCTGGCTTTGGTTTGGAGCCTTGATCAATAGAGCAATTTATTTGGAAAGAAGAAACAAAATATTGCCAAAATGATGTGCGATGTGATGCCAACGATTTCAGAGGATGGCTCCAATGATAGGGAGTCACAGGGTTCTGGTGATGAGTCCAATTTTGAACAATTGATGGTTAATATGCTGGACGAGCGAGACAAATTGATGGAGACACTCCGGGAGACTCAGGAAGCATTGGCATCAACACAGGTCAAGCTTCAAGAAGTGGAAAAAGACCGAAACAGTCTTCAAAAACAGATGTCAGCAACCACACCTCAGGTTTGTTGGGTTATGATACAATTTACTGTCTGTCATGGAGACTTTGGCACTGTCATTCCGGTCATTTTATCGAAACCGATAGGTAAGGACGCCATTTTGTATTCATAATGATTTCCAGCGGTATGTGGCATGATTTCCGCGCACGGGTTGAAGCAACAGATTAAACTAGCGTTTAACTGGATTGCTTTGGTAAATGGCACCTGTAGATTTTTGTGTTTTGAGGGCAGAACGTGCCTGTCTGTGTAGTGTGTCGTCTGCTAACCGGGATGATGTCATGGACCTCGTTTTCAGATTCAAGTGTCACTTGTTCATTGAATCAGCCGACCAAAGTCACCAGCGTGTGTAGGTCTGCACATATCTGCCCTGTTCTTGAAATTCATTAAAATCTGTTTTTAGAATGTTTCAAACAAGTGGGCTAAATTTGTATGGTTATTTTTTTGCAGGATTTGTGACACAGCAAATATTTCTGGCTGTGCTTGTTTGTCTGAAGATCATCCATACTTCTAATTAATAATATATGGTTCATAAATTTGTATGTTTAGCATAGTAGGTCATTAGGTGTGCAGGCAGCATTTGTTTTGGACCCATGCTTAATTTCCAATAAGGCAAACATGAAATGTGCAGTGTTAAACTTGCTTGTTAATACTTTAATTGTTGCATGTCTAGTGAACTTAAAGCTGTAAACTAAGCACATTATGCTGTACACATATAATCTACACGCACACACACAACTGAACACACACAGGAACACAGACACTCACGCACGCACGCACAAAACACACACACACACTGCATGTGCACACACGCACTCACAGCGGAAAACATTGACAAGGACACACACATACCAATTGTACCTACTATAAGGTAATAGAAAAAAAAACGAACACCATGCTGTACATCACACATCACCACACACACACACACACACACACCACACACACACACACACACCACACACACACACACGCACACACACGCACACACCACACACAACACCCACGCACACACACACACACACTTACTGACTTAGATAAAAAGAGGACGTATGGTACTAAACAGTATATCTAGTCACACACACACACACACTCACACTCACACTCACACGCACACGCACACACACACACACACACACAGATTTTGCAACGGTCTCCTTTAAAGTCATGTAATTTGTCTCATATATTCGCCTCTTGTTTTATTTTCAGTTTGTTCATTTGTGTATGTCTCTGCCTGATTTTCTCAGTGTCTGTCTGTATCTTGACTGTTTTTGTCTTATGTTCTTTCTGGTTCATTTGTGTGTTTACTCATCTTGTCTTTTTGTTATTCTGTGCTGATCAAATTAGATGGATCGTTAGCTCAGTTGATTGGAGTGCTGTACTGTTGACACAAAGGTCATGAGTCGTACCACCATGTGATCCACCAAGTGTTTGGGTAGGCTGCCTGGCTCTACTGATGGAGCCCTGTCTTGAATTCAGTCTCAGACTGTAACATGAGCCCTGGCATGTTGACTGCCTATCTTAATGCTCAGATCATTGTGATGGTTTCAGCTTAGCGTTTTGAGCAATGATCCTGTCCTTCCCCTATCACTTCCCTGTTTCAAGATCTTGCCAGTGCATAGAGTTTTGCACACAAAGTTTCTGCCAAATAATTACTTGAAGATTTGGTTGGAGCTTGATTGGAAATCAGAGTGGGAATTCTTCCATGTCTGTTTTTTCTAACATAATTCTCAGATTCAGAAACACACACAAACACGCGGACACACACACACACACACACACACACACACACACACACACACACACACACACACACACACACATACACACAAATTCGGGTAAAAAAAATTCTGGTGAAAAAAGAGGTGACAGTACTGATGGACTTTTTTCAAACATTCTTAGTCCCCATGAGTAAGTACTTTAAGTGTATATATTGAGTCCACCTACAACGAAATTCAAGTAAGATGGACGTGTGCTTATTATAGCAATAGTTCATAGTCGTTAGCCACAAGTAGGACAGTCAGTGACCTTTACACAAGGCTAATTTTGCCTTGCTGGTGGAATTCTGATGTGATTCACAGAATTAATTGTTTTGTACATCATCATTGCATCATTGTTACATTCACCTAGTCACTGAAGTATCTATACACACACACACACACACACACACACACACACACACACACACACACACACACACACACACACACACACACACACACACACACACACACACACACAAATACAGATACATTCATTGCTGCGCACAATAGGTTACCTGCATGGCAAAGTGGCTGACGCTGAGATTAGAACAATAAGAAACCTTGCACAATACACTGATTGCTGTGCTGTAGATATTTGTTCTCTATGTAGTGTATGATGCTGAGCAGTTATAAATACCAATGTTTAGCACGTGTTTGTTGTAGGGCCAGACTAGCAAGTTTGGTCTTTGGAAAACATCTCATTCACGCAAATGGGGATTTGTTTTATATGATAGAATTTCTATTAGAAGATTTTGCTTATTATACTATAGACAGTACTTTTCAAGAGGGAAATATGGAAGTGGGCAGGGAAAATAGTATATTTTTGCCATAAATTCATTGTAAGCATATTTATTATAAGTGGACTCCACTGTTTCTCTGTATACATAGTCACTGAGTTCACTCTAAAGTCTAATTGAAGAAACATAGTGAGGTAGGCGGAAGTGATATAATTCCTTTTGGGTGTGGATGTGTGAATGGCGTACTGTGTGTACTGTCAATGGAGAATAATTTACATTCATATTATTTATTAGATTAGATTTGAGAATAATGTTTTTGAGCTGTCTTTAAATCCGTTATTCTGTCAATGGAGAATAAATCAATAATTTACATTCATATTACTTATTAGATTAGATTTGAGAATAATGTTTTTGAGCTCTTTAAATCCGTTATTCAGGCCTCAGAATACTTATGAATACCCTGATTTTCATGTAGGTTAAATTAAACAAGTAATTCCAGGGGAATGCATACCCACAGACCCTCTAAATTTCCTTTTCCCCCCAAATTCCACCCTTTGGAATTGTCTGATCATGATGAATTCCTCTTGGACACTCTTAACTCCATGCAGGATATAAGGTTGTTGGCAAGTGGCTGTTTCTATAGTTGGTGTTCAGTTTGTAAATCTGTAGACACTTCTATCTCTTGTGGTGTCCTGTGTTTCCTGTCATTGTGTGCCTTTGTAACAGTGCTCAGTGTACAAAGCTGTAGATTTCCCAATTGCTCTGTCCTGTCTTGTCCTGTAAGTGAGGTGCGAGTCTGTCTCATTGTCTGATTGTTATTTTGTAGTATCATTCTATTCCTGTGCGTCATTGTTTTTTGATGATCCTATTAGTTCAGTAGGTAAGAGTATAGTTCAGTTGGCTACGGTGCATTGCTGATAAGGCAGAGGTTATGGGTTCCAACCTCAGGCATCGTTTTTTTTTTTTCTTTCTTTCTTTCTTTCTTTCTAGGTTATGTCCTTCCACTGCAGGAAGTAGCCCTCTGCCAGTCCTCCAAGTTTCTCTGTCTTTGTCCATGTTGCTTGTTGCCACTTAATGTCATCTGTCCAACTATTCTTTGGATCATGTGCCCTCTGGTATCTACCCTTAGGCATGCAATTACATTTTTGCAGACTGAGCTGCAGTGAGCACAGTGCTATATTGATGGAGGACTTCTTGAGTTCAATCACAGCTTCAGCATAAAAATTGGCCTGTTCACTGTCTACTCTTAATGCCCAGTCATTCTGGTATTGTAGGCTTAGTGTTTTTTTAGGTTCACAAGATTATCACTTGCAGACTGGCTGGAGCACATGGAATGCAGTGAATCCCTCATGACCACAATTAACGAATTATGTGCTAATATTGGTATTTGTTATTTTTGGATTATTTCTGTGACAGTTATTTCTTTCAGTGCTGCAGTTTCTTTGTTTCTTTTTCTTTATCATAATCTTATTGTGTCAGTAATTTAGTATTTCACTGTGACTGCTATATTATTATAATAATAATAATACCTAGGACTTATAAAGCGCACTAAGCCACTGGATCTAGGCGCTGGGGAATGGGAGATATAATAGGAAGTCAGTAAATACAAGACTACACAACAACTTACACATCATCAAATGACAATCAAATACATACATACATCATAATCACATAACATAATGATTTACATTCGCAATCTTCAAAATATGCATACCACGCAATTCAATCAAATATCAGATTCATTCCAATTAAACACTTTTCACTCAGTTACTCCATATAAACTATTATTCCACCCCTTCCCTACTACCCCCCACCCCCACGCGCATACACAAAATCCAATTACACATATCAGCCAGCCGACAAGGTGATGTGGGGAAAAGTGATCAGATGTCGAAATACTGCTGGAAAAGGTGTGTTTTCAAGTAACAAATTGTCTTGTGTCAATCATCAATGTCAGTAAATCTGTGTTTTACCATTATGTGAACAGGCTAGGGTCAGATTTTCTCTCTAATTTGGCAGAAAACTGCGGGAAAATATTTTTTTTTTCAGGGAAAAAAATCTGTTGCTATTATTTAAGTAATTAGTGTATAAATACATAGTCTAATTTAACCGTAAAAATGAAATTGATGTGTGTTAATGTACAGTTTGATTGTCAATTTACTTTTTTTTAAATTTACTTTTTTTTTTCTCGTAATTTACAGTTCACCGTGCATTTGAATTTATTTGCTTTTTGCCTTTTTGTTTTTTATTTTTTATTACTATTACTATTATCATTATTTGTGTTGAATTGTTTACATTATGGTTAAGAGATGCTTTGCGAAATTTTCTGTTTTTGCTTTGCCCTTCATCGTGTTAATGTTGAATTGATTTTTGCTAGAAAGATTGTTAGTTTTATCATTTTTGTTTTCAGGAACTGACCACTGTAACAAAAGAGTAAATATTTATTGTTAGTTTTGTCATGTTTGTTTTCAGGAGCTGGCCACTGTAACAAAAGAGTTAAATCAAATCCGAGATCATCTCTTGGAGCGTGAAGAGGAGATTGCTGAACTGAAGGCAGAGCGTAATAATACACGGGTATAACAGACCTGTATTATTACATAATATTACTTTCTTAAAAATTAACGCAAAATTCTGTTTGTAATATACATGTATTTATTCTGTTTGTAATATACATGTATTTATTCAGTGAAGTTATTCATAAAACTACCATAAAGACATGTGCACTTGATCCCCTTCCATCTGTTCTTTTATCCCAATTGATTCACGATTTGCTTCCCTACATCACTGTCATTGTAAATGACTCTCTCACTTCTGGATGTTTTCCTTCTATTCTCAAGACAGCTATTGTTCAACCTCTTCTAAAGAAACCCTCCCTTGATCCTGAAAACCTGAAAAACTACCGTCCTGTTTCCAATCTGTCCTTTCTTTCTAAGATTATTGAAAAGATCGCACTTCTCCAACTCCAGGAACACCTGGATTGCAACAGCCTTCTCTATCCTTTGCAATCTGCCTATCGCTCTGGTCATAGTACAGAGACTGCTCTTTTGAAGATTGTGAATGATCTGCTATCTACTCTAGACAATGGTCAGGTGTCCCTTCTCTCTCTTCTTGATCTCTCTTCTGCCTTCGACACTATTGATCACAATACTCTTCTTTCTCGACTTCAGAATATTTTTGGTATCTCTGGCATTGCTCTGTCATGGTTTCAATCCTACCTTTCTGGTCGTGTACAAGTTGTCTCCATAAATGGTGTCTCTTCTAATCCTACCATCTTGAAGTACGGTGTTCCTCAGGGCTCTGTCTTAGGCCCTATTCTCTTCATTTTGTACACTCAGCCCATCTCTGACATTGTAGCCCATCATCACATATCCCATCACTGTTTTTCTGATGACAACCAAATCTACATGTCTGGCCATCCCTCCACTATCCCTTCTATAATTCAACGCACACAGCTCTGCATTTCTGACATAAAGTCTTGGATGACATGCAACAAACTCCAGCTGAATAATGACAAAACAGAATTTATATTTATTGCATCAAAGCGACTTCTGTCTACTGTGCCTATCCCTGTTTCTATCCAGCTTGAAGACTCGGTAATCCACACTTCCACATCCGTGCGTAATCTTGGAGTTGTACTGGACCAAACTCTTTCCTTCCACAGCCAGGTATCCTCTGTCTGTCGTGCTTGTTACTTAGAACTTCGACGGATCAGTTCTGTGCGTCATCTTCTATCTGAAGAAAGCACTATAACTCTCATTTCTGCACTCATTCTTTCCAGACTCGACTACTGTAACTCGCTTCTTGCTGGCTGCCCCCAAACACTCTTATCCAAATTGCAAAAAGTTCAAAATAACGCTGCTCGCCTTGTACGGAAATGCCCAAGGTCAACTCATGTTTCCCCTCTGCTTCGAACTCTACACTGGCTTCCTGTTCGAAAGCGTATTGACTATAAACTTTCCCTCCTATGCCATAAGTCTCTGGCTGGTCTAGCTCCCCCCTATCTTTCTGATCTCCTGACTGTTTACATTCCCTCCAGAGAGCTACGCTCTTCTACTGATGCCCACCTATTTAGAATCCCACGCTTCCGCAACAAAACTCTTGGTGAACGTGCTTTTTCTTATCAGGCCCCCTCTATTTGGAACAAACTTCCCTTTCCTCTCCGCTCTACCTGTACCCTTTCTTCGTTTAAGTCCAGTCTAAAAACCACTCTTTTTAAATCCTAGCCTGTAGTTCTGTACTCTTACTTCAGCTGCCACCTTGAAATCTGTGCCCGCGCGCGTGGTGTGTGTGTGTGTGCGGGTGTGTGTGTGTGTGTGTGTGTGTGTGTGTGTGTGTGTGTGTGGTGTGTGTGTGTGTGTGCGGTGTGTGTGTGTGTGTGTGTGTGTGTGTGTGTGCGTGTGTTGTGTGTGCGTGTGTGTGTGTGTTTACTGTAAGCGCTTAGGGCTTTTTTTAGATTAAGCGCCATAAATGTTCACTATTATTATTATTATTATTTAAAAGGTATTTAGTATTTTTGTAGCAGTAGTATTCTCTCTCTGTGTCTGTCTCTCTCTTTCTGTCTCTCTTTCTGTCTCTCTCTCTGTCTGAGTGTCTCTCTCTCTTTCTCTGTCTCTGTCTCTCTCTCTCTCTCCCCCCTCTTTCCCCCCTCCCTCCCTCGCTTTTTTAAAAAAAAGTATCATCATACTGAGGTGGTTTCCTTTGTGCTCACCTTTTTCTGCTTCTCCTTTTTTTTCTATCCCAGTCTTCATGCCATGCCACCCTAATGACCACAAAATCTGGGACAGTATTTACAATCTGTATATTCTGATTATGATGATGACCATAATCACATTGCTATTGAGTTCCTTCCAGGATTATTGAGTTCCTTCCAGGATTGAGACTGAGTGACAGGTCTGTGCTCTATGCTTACTATTATAATATTACTGGTTGACACCAGGATACATGTAATATATCCTGGCATCAACCAAGTCCCAGGGGTAAATGCCAGACACTTGTGGTGTTGGTCAGAAGGTTTGAGTAACATTCTCAGTGAAGCATCGGTGAAGTGGATGAGACTAGACTGTGTGATCCCAATCTTTCCAGTGAGCCCGTAGCATGCTTGACTCTGGGTAGGAGCTGGTTGGAGCTGAAAAATTCCATCATGATTTTGAAAGGACTGATAGGGATTTAAACCCACAATCTTCCAGTCAATAGTCCATTGTGCAAACTACTGCAGCATGGTGGCTAGCTTATTTTGTCTTTTTAAGCTTAAGCACAACGGAACGAGACTCTTAAGTTAAAACCCTTTCATTCTCTCACCCTACTCACCAGCTTCCTGCATTATCAGTCTTTATGACAAAGTGAATATTTAATCCTTTGACTCTCTTATCATATCCACCAGAGGAAGCTGGTGGATAGGGTTGAGAAGTTAGAGGATCAAGATTTTGTTGCTAGTTCATAGGGTGAAGGTGTGAAAGGGTTGATGATATGTCTGCCTCACTCAGTTATATTGTGAACTGAACTGAAACTGTGTCAGAATGCAAACATATTTATGATGCCAGGTGCAGCACACATGTATCTTCATTGACATGCTTTGTTCACAGTGAAAATTGATACTGTATCAGGTGATAAACTTATTTATGATGTTAGGTGCAGCGAATGCATTTTTAACATTGGCAGTCAGCTTTGTTCTGGTGACACATGCACCAGCAGACCTACTCTGGTCAATGAAAAAGTGAAGCGTCCTCTTATACGCTTGAAACTAGTTGAAGTTTAACTTGAAAACACTCAGTTACTCAAGGATAGTAGCATTAGATCCAGCTCTTGTCTTCCAGCTAGTCCTTGCTGTTCTGTGCACATATTATAACCATATGAGCACAGGGGAATTACATCACTTAAAACTAGAGAAATAGAATAAAAGTGTATTATAAAAGAAAAGCGAATACACGAAGAATAGAAGGGAATATGCCAGCATTAAGAAAGTCAACAACAATGAAAATTACAAACAATAAGAACAAGGAGGAAATGGTAATTAACTGTAAAACTGACCACCTGTACAAAGTTATGCACAAAAATAGGCTGTGAATGATCATGTGTGTGCCTGTGTCTCTTTGTATACTGTATGGTTAACCAGGTAAGCAGAAATAATGTATGGAAACATGAGTTAACAGGACAATCCTTTCATAATTATTCTCAGGTTTTTGAGCTGTTAGAAACACCACAAGTATCAGTGTTATACAATTTTTTTTATAGAGTGATCAGTCATTATTAAGACTCTTTTATTTATTTTGCAATTTTGTTCTTTTGCATTTTAACGAATTTAATCAATGTATCTGAATTTTTATTTATAATGTCTTTAGTATGTTCATATCCATGTTGAATTGGGTATCTTTCTGATGTGTCAGCAAAACTTCTATCAGTTTTATGTTAACCTGACATGACAGTAATGAATAAATAGTTTATGGTGATTGTGGGAAGAAAAGCAGCTATCATATTGCACAACTTTTATGTTAACCTGACATGAAAATAATGAATAGTTTATGGTGATACATGTGTGTGAATAAAAGTGACTATCACTTCATATGGAATGACCAATAAGATGATGCTCTCATAGTAAATTATGAGGAATAAAATTGAATGTCACCTGTCAGACTCTCTGTTAACCTCTGTGTGTGTGTGTGCGTGCGTGCGTGCGTGCGTGCGTGTGTGTGTGTGTTGTCAGTTATTACTTGAGCACCTAGAGTGCCTGGTGTCACGACACGAGCGTTCACTAAGGATGACAGTGGTGAAGCGACAAGCATCATCACCAGCGGGTGTATCCAGTGAGGTGGAGGTACTGAAGGCACTCAAGTCTCTCTTTGAGCACCACAAGGCTCTTGATGAAAAGGTCGGTTGCCTGTTTTGCTTTCAGTTGCCCTTTGTGATGACTGTAATTTGTAGAAAGGTTGTCCTGCATGTCAGGAAAGTTGTAGCTTGTTTGACAATAAATCTGTGAAGATTGTATGACAATAATTCAGTCAGTCTCAAGTGAAAACTTAAAATCTTTGAAACATGAAATAAATATGTTTTGTGAAGATTGTATGAAAATAATTCAGTCAGTCCCAAGTGAAAACGAAATCTTTGAAACATTAATTTTCATTTGTGTAAAGTTTGTAATTTGTGTGAACTATTTCCTGTCCCATGTGAAAATTGTTGCAGTGTGGAATGATAACCTTGTAGTTTCAGCAATCACCTGGAATAAAATGGCAAAACAAGATCTCTTGATGTAACATACACCTAGCACATGTAGAAGAGTCCACACCAACAGAAGAGTTGTCTTAGCAAAATTCTATAGAAAATCTGTTTTCATTACACTTTACCCTGACTCGTGAGTGTTTTTTAACAGGTAAACAACAACAGCAGCAACATAATGTAAAACATACAGACAGGAGGGAAAAGTGGTAATGTAATGTGATGATGTGTGTTCACTGCTTGAATTTCACACAAAGCCGTTGTGAACAAAACAAACAAACAAAATTGAAACAACAAATGCCAGGTAGGGGGGGGGGGGGGGGGGGGGGGATTGTGCCTTGGATATGAAAACTTTATGAGGCTTTAGAAGTGTAGCTCTTCCCTGTAAGGATAAACATGGGCTGTTTTTTGTTTGGTTGGTTGGGTGATTTTTTTTCTTTTTCCTTTCTTTACATCATGTTCAGATTAACTTGTCCCATATGAAGATTATAGTGACTTAACAGCTTGATCTTTTTAAATTGTATATGTTTAACAAAATGTTAAATAGAGGTTACAATACTGGATGTGATGTGTTGTTGATGATCTGATTTTTCTGTGTGTTTTTTGGCAGGTGCGAGAGAGATTACGAGTGGCATTAGAGAGAGTACAGCAGTTGGAGGAGGAACTAGCAACTGCCAATCAGGAGGTAGGTCTTGATCCACATAGTTTTATGGAAAAGCCTGTGTATGTGTGTGTGCATTTGTGTGTGTGTATGTGTGCGTGTGTATGTGTGGTTGTATGTGAGAAGGAGAGAGAGAGAAACAGACAAAGAGAGAGAGAGGATGAAGTGAGATGTAACGAAAGAGGTTAATACTTAGAATATTTAACACTTAGACTCAATACAGGTGATTATTAACTAATTGCAAACGCATGGTGGCTTTAGCTACGTGTATGTGGGATGGGGTGGAGGACATAAAAGAGGTCACTTTATGAACAATTAACCCCAAATAGAATATAATGCTGGGGTGTGTGTGCATGTGTTTCAGTTGTTCACACTTAGAGAAATGCAGAGCAAATCTCGACATTCCAGCGGCAGTGTGGATGAGTCCCGGCTGAGCAAAACAGGGTCTGTAGATAATGCCCCAGCTGGGGAGGGGGAGACACAGAATGCACCATTGGCTCACCCCAAGGTTAGAAGTTATAAGAGTGGTTTTTTTTTTTTTCAAATTTACAATATTCTGCTGAAAAAAGTCAAGAAGACTGAGTGATTGCAGTTGAATTTTTTAAGTAAATCTGAAGGAAAGAACATATACTCACCAAATCAAGGAGACTGAAGCATCCTGTCATATTTTGTGTGTGAATAATTTGGTGAGTACAGTACTCTGTTTTGTTTGTTTTGTTTTAATGTTATCTTATTTCTCTTAGTGCCTTTCCAATAGTTTCATTGAGCTTGGCTTTGCTGGTACTTGATTTCTTGATCAATTTTATCATGGTTGCAAAATGATTTTTTGTTGGTGACATAATGTTGCAAATTTGGCATGATTTTCTGTTTTGGTGTCAGTTTGCTCAAGATGGCCTTCCAGCTTTTATAGGACCATTTGTACTAGAGTAAAAATGCCAAGCGGTTGAATATTCAAACTTTGTACGCTGATGAAGATACAGTATGATTTTCTTGTGATATTGTACTGTCGCTGAAGAGACGTGGTTTTCTGTTAATACGAAATTGACTTGAATGTTCCATAATTTCATGTTGACATTGTACTGTTATGAAAGAGACATGTCATTATAAGAAGTTGGAAGTTTTGTTCAAGAGAGAGTCATCACCCTCAAATAGTTCCATATGCAGCATACCCAAATATGCCAGTAATTATCTGGCAGATTCTTAGAGCCTGCACAGTCTTCTGCCTTGATAGGGTCTTGAAATGGGTGGAGGCAGTGGGGTGGGGGAGGGAAACAGGGCTTGATACCTTTTGAATGATAGGAACATTAAGATTGGTGGTGAAAAGAGCAGTTTTTTTTGGTTGCAGACTGTTTAAAACCTACATCTCTGTCAGTTTTTACTCTAGAGAAATAAAATTGGTGGTGTTATGAGTTACAGTGTCTGTACATTTTCTGGTATGAAATACTAAAAATGTGTACAATAGAACTTGTTAGTGATTTTGTTAGAAAAGATCACATATTCTATTGTTTTCCTCAAGTGCCTTTCAGTGATTCCATCCAACTAGATCTAGATATTGTGTGATTTCATGATGATACTTTTCATATTATTTTTCCAGCGCCTTTCCAATGGTTCCATCGAACCAGACTCAGATGTGACGCGTGTCATTGAGCTGCAAGACACAGTGGAGAAACAGAACACAGAGCTAACCTCATCAAGAACACGTGTCCTAGAACTGACTAACCGCTGCACAGAGCTGGAGGAAAGCTTTGGCACAGCACAAAAAGAGTTAAACAAGGCTCAAGAACAACTGGTCAAACTGCAGAGAGACTTGAGAGAGGTACCTTTAAAATCTTTTCTTTTGATTTTATCTTTTCATTTACTTGATTTTTTATTGTACCATGGGCATTTCTGTTAATTGTGTGGTTTTTGTATTGAGGAGAGTGTACTTGCTAGAGAAGTACAAAGGGCCTCATTATTAAAAGCTTATTGTTATGACACTCATTACAACATCAAGGACGAAAAAAACACCTTTAGCAGACCTGACTACTGCTACGATTCGGCCGTAGCAACTACGGATTTGAGGGGTCTGCTACGGAGCTACGATGAGCGCTAATTTTGCTACGTTTTTTTCATAGTCAAGTCGATCGTGGCGTTTTAGTAGATTTTGCGCTTAGTGAGTAGAGCAGTTCGTTAGGCGCGAGTGTTGAGTGGACTTGGTCTTCCTGTTCCTATCGCGCATGCGTACAAGTTATTCAGTCTCTTCGATAATGGCGGCACCCGCGAGCGAAAGCGATTGTGAGAAGATTTCAACACCTCCACGACCTGGTGAAAGACGGTGTCTCGAGGGAAGTGAAACTGGGCCGAGCAAACGTAAAAGGGTTCGTGTGGCAGAGCAGACGTTTAGGCAAAGTTACACCGAAGAATGGCCATGCATTGTGAAAAGTCGTGATGGCGATCCACACTATGCGTACTGCAATTTGTGCAAAGTTCAGATATCGGTGAAACACGGTATTTTCTTCTTTGGTCCTAATCCTATGTGTTTCAGGTTTGTGCTGGATGAGAATTCATTAATCCAATAGCAGTAAATTAAGTTATGAGCTCAAAATTGAGTTTGTCATGTGTTGTAAGGTAGTTTAAATGTGTGTGTGTGGGTGTGTGTGTGTGTGTGTGTGTGTGTGTGTGTGCGTGCATCTCTCTCTCTCTCTCTCTGAAATGAAGGCAGTATTTACTATTACATTACAGTATTTACTAAAGCAAAGAAACAGTTTTTTTCATTTATGATTAGATAGCAGTAGTTTGAAATGAGCCCGCGGTAGTTTGAAACCTGGTCGAGGTAGTGGCTACTGGTTAGGGAGTCTGGCTACTGGAAACAGGAGTCTGTGCTACTGAAAATGGTTTGCTGATGTAGTCAGGTCTGCTTTAGCATTAGTGTGATTTGTCATAACATGCACCTTGTAATATGAAGGGTATCCTTTAAAAATCAGTTCTATGTAAAGTTCAGTATAGAGGCAGCTTATCACTTCAGCTGATCAAGGATTGATAAACATGTCTTGCATACTTTTATTTTCCTTTTCATGTATGGAAGTGTGTATGATTTTATTCCACCAGACATAACCTAATACTTTTAGTAAAAGTAGCATGCGGATGTGTATAAAAGGTGTTTGTAATGAATACATATTGTTCCATGCAGCTTTCCTCATTTTCTACGAAACAACAGTTTGTGTTGTGTATAAAAAGAGATCTGTTTCATCATCTTCCAGTGGTGTGTTTTTTGTGGTATTGCATTAAAAAAATCTGTATCATCCAGTTCTGTTCATGTGCATATTGTTGTGCACAGAATACTAAAAGATGTCTGTCTCATCCTATTATACTGGTATGTGTGTAGTCTCAAGCACAGAAGGAAGACCAGGAGGAGCGTATAGCCACATTGGAGAAGAGATACCTGAATGCACAGCGAGAGTCAACATCAGTGCATGACTTCAATGACAAACTGGAGAATGACGTGGCCATGAAGGATGCTCAGATCAAAGCTGTGAGTTGTCTGTTCTTTCTTATTCATTTGTGATTGCTGTTGTTGGGTTTTGGGGTTCTGTTGGTCTCATTTCTTTGAGTTATGAGATTGGTTTGAGATCAGTCTGACATCCTTGTATCTCTGAGCGAGTGAGTGCGTGCATGTGTTTGTTTGAAATTGTCTGTGCACATATCTGCCTAGATTTCTCTACTTTTGTTCTGTAATTTAGTTTTGTGTGGTATTCTCTTAATTGTTGGCACCAGTCTTGTCAGGTTTGATCGGGATGGGTTTTTGTGTAAATGGAATAATTTTTGAATGATTGGAATATTTTCTACATGACGTAATTGATGTGATGTGTGAGCATTCTTCACTTTACAAATGATTTCATGCGGTTGAAGACTGGAATTAATTTTATTGTTGCAGTTGTTTATAGGTTTGTCTTTAACCCCTTGAGTGCCGACGTTTTTTGACATAAAGTGTTTTCCATGTGCCAGGGAAAAAAACGTTGCAATCGCTACCATTGACATTAAAACAACTGTTGCTTTCATATTTATGGGAATGTATACATGAAATTACACAGAATGGTGCATTAGGCATGACTAAATATATTTTCAGATGATTCATGTAGTAATATCTTGAAATTACTACATATTTGTAATATTTTGTTGAAATTCCTGTAAAAAACTTATACGAGGGTTGTTCAATTTAAGATGACACTAGGCTTGCCGTTTGAAAACGAAGCAACGCACAGAAAAATGTTTATACCAAACACAACTTTAAAGTTTACCTGATTAGCATGCAGAAAATAAAGTTGACATCATGACGCAACTCGGAGTATGACGTAATTACAAATGTGTTTCAAATAGCTGAGCCTGAAAAAAATGGACGTCACCAATGAGCAATTTCGTTTCTACACTTTCACAAGGCTACAACTTGGTGACGATTGTAGGAAGATACACGCAGATTTGCAAGCTGTTTACGGAACGGATTGTGTGTCTTACCGCACAGTTTGCAGGTGGGTCAAACAATTAGGAGCAGGTAGAGTGCCATCTGATTGGGGTAATCGTGCAGAGCGAGCTTTACCAGCTCGGAACGAACAAAACATTGCATATGTGAAAAGACTGATAGAGGAGGATCCACATTCGACTGTGCGGGAATTAAGCGAGGCATGTGAGCTTTCAATTGGCACCATTAACAACATTCTGCACAAAGACCTTCACATGAGAAAACTGGCTGCAAGATGGGTGCCACATCTCTTAAGTGATGATCAGAAGCAGCAGCGGGTGGCATGTTCACGCAAACTGCTCGATGAGTTTGAGCCCAACGGGCCAAAACGACTGTGTGACTTAGTGACGGGAGATGAGAGTTGGCTCACATTCTACGGCATCCCCAACAAACGCTGCAACCGCATGTGGGTTGGCCCTGACGGAGACCGACCAGTTGTTCTTCGCCCAGGATTCCAGAGTCGCAAGCGACTGTTTTCTATTTTTTTCAACACGCAAGGCCTTGTGGCAATTGACATTTTGCCTGAGAAATCAACAATCACTGCCTCCTACTATACCCAAGTTGTGCTCCCCAAAGTTGTAGGAAAAATCCATGAGCAGCGCCCAACCGTCGGCACCCAGAGGACCCTTCTTCTGCATGACAATGCCAGTGCCCATAAGGCGAAGGTCACCACAACCTTCCTGAGCGAGCAAGGGATCCAAGTTTTGGACCACCCACCCTACAGCCCCGACTTGGCCCCATGCGACTTCTGGCTGTTCCCTGTTCTGAAGGAAAAGCTCGCTGGGCGTAAGTTTGACCGGGTACAAGACCTCGCCAAAGCCGTAAGATCAGAGTTGTCTGGTCTGCCTAAAACCGACTATCAGAGGGCGCTTGAGAATTGGCGTAGGAGGCTTGAACTTTGCATCCTAGCCAACGGAGAATACTTCGAGGGGATGTAAAAGTTTCAAGTTGCTGAGATGAGAGGTACGTTTTTTAAGGGGGTGGTGACATCTTAAATTGAACAACCCTCGTAACTGCTTGCGATAGAAACCAAAAAAAACAAAGGAAAAAAATAGAAGATATGACCCTCCTGATGAAATCTAAAAGTATTCAGACTTTGGCTGATCTACTGACAGATCAGACAGCTGACAAGCTACAAATAGCCACAGTGTGCTAGTACACTGAGTGGCTTGATGGTGGGCTGCCCCCCCCCCTCCCCCAATGCCCCCCCCCCCCCCCCCACCATCATCCTAGTCTTCCCCTTGCCATTTCTAATACTACTCACTGACAGTGTGGCTTATATTATTCTACAATGTGGTCCTGCCTGTCACTACAGCCTAAAGTGTTGGCTAGCTGCCAGAATTGCCTGTGGTCACTTTTATGAACCTTTTCTGAGACTGACAACATCAGTCAGTGCTTCTCTCCCATTTACATTAGGCTGAAATGTGCGTCAAACTACCTCCGTAAATTTCACGTATGTAGGCACCAGAGAAGGCTCCGAGAACTCCGTAAATTTTATGGATACGGCGCTTAAGAGGTTAAGCAGACACTGCAGTTATTTTTGCATGGCCTGAGTCATTGTACTGTTTGTGGTTTTTTGGTGTTTCAGTTTCAGATTGAAGAGAAACTGCATGTGATGAAAGGCAATGGAGTGATTTGAGTTATGTGCGACTGGAGTCATGAATGTGTTATGTTGGTGTTTCAGATGGAGGAGAAGCTTCACGCTATGACAGAGAGACTGGAGATGTCGGAGCAGCGCCTGCAGCAGTCTCTTAAAAAGGCAGCCGTCCTGCCCACCATGGAGGCAGAGCTGCAGCAACGATTGGAGGCTCTTTCTCAGGTTAGTTGTGTGTTAGGAGTTTGTTTAACCCTCTTAGCTTCATTACGACCACAGCCGACAGTTCCGCCCGCATTGCCTAGCGCTTTGTTACGGCCGTACCCGACCGTAAAAGTCGGCCACAAGCATGGGCTATTTTGATCACGCACTGATCACATGTTTCTGGCCCTGGGAGACTGACAATTGGTCAAACATTCTTGGTATCATCCAATGAGATGATCTTGGGAAAATTAGCACTACACACACATCCATTCATGTATGTTTGGGCGCGAAATGTGGTTGTGGTATTTTCATTCATGCCTCGTAGTGTGTGAAAAAATGGCGATGCCCTTTGTAGCAGACGGTTTTCAGGATACAGATGATTCTCCAGATTATTCAGAGGAGGAATTAAATACTACTGTTCGTAAATTAGGAAAACACGAAGATTTAGCTGAGTCAGATATTGAGGTTTGTGAGGGGGAAGATGATGAAAACTGATTTAGGAGAGCAGACCGACACAGAAGATAATGCGCCGCTGGCTGCATTCCAGCGAACGTGGCACCCATCACTGGTTCTGCTGACAGTAAAGAAATTTGATCTCTGGGTCGGACCAACTTGTATACTGCCAGCTGATGCCAAACCTTTAGATTGTTTCTTTTTGTTTTTGTACAGACAATTAGTAAACTGTTTGAATGTAGTTTTGTAGTGGAAAGAAAAATAATGATAAAAACTACCTGAACAAACTGTGTAAATACCTGAGGAACACTTGGTGACATTTGGTGATCACTGTGAGTACTGTCACATGGAAATGCTGTTAGACACTTTAGCTAAGCCATACTCTAATTCATTACTCATCTGTATGTGTTGTGGTCACGTATAGGTGTGCTTCTCTTGTTTTCATATATATGTCACTTATTTATTCATGTTTGGTGACATCTTTGGTGACAATGACACGACAAGCAGTGGTTAGAAAGACATACTTGGATATGGAAGTAAAGCATGTTTACCGACACCTGACAAATTTCTAGCTTTATATCTGATCAGACATGCTCACAGTGTACTCATGAACAGAGTAACCCTATTTTGGGGGAAAAGGCTTGAGAAAATTCGAAATCTAGGGGCAGTTCAGCTCTCTAGAATGCAAATACAAGAGGGTTCCCTTAGCTGTTCACAAGCCCGCAACCGCCCTGCGAAAAAAATGTGCCGATCCGTTCATAGCGGTTGAGACCGCCCTACCTTTTCCGGCACACGTGTGGGGAATTTCCATCACTACTGGCCTTGCTGTCTTATCGCGCATGTGGTTAGAATCTTGGTCAGTCTCGCGTTGAATGTTCTAGAAATAGTACAAGCATTCTGGGATGGAAGGAACTTTCCATTCACTACTGAAAGACTTAGTTACTAATGCTGTGCTACGTGCTTTCATTCACAACTGTGAGCGTGGGAAAGATGGCGAGTTTCAGCGAACAAGACGAATTTGTGGATTACCCTGAAGCAGAGTTGAGGAATTTTTTAGAGAAATTGAATGTTTAGAAATTGAAGAAGAAGATGAAGAAGAAAAGGAAGATGTAGAGTCGGATGTTGAAGTAGGTGGTGATGGTGAAGATGGAAATGACAGTGACATAGACGACGATGTACCGCTGGCTGCACTGGTGCAGGCATGGCGACCGGTGACACGTGGCAGTGAAGTCAGGGAATTTTCACAAGTTGTTGGGCCTAAACATTCGCTGCCCGCTGATGCGAAACCAATAGACTATTTTTTGTTTGTTTCTGCCACTAGAATTTTTTGTCAGTGCTGCTGAAGAGACCAACAACTACGCTGGTCAGAAGATTGCGGCAAAGGGGCAACCTGACCCACTTTGGAAAGAGACGACAGCTGATGAAATCAGGGCATACCTGGCTATTCTCATCATGATGGGGCTAAAACATCAGTCCCATCTATGGTGCTACTGGTCAACTTTCTGTCCGGGACTATCATGCGCTAAACACCACGACACAGGCTACAAAAAGCGCTTGTGACACCACTGGTGACACTGCCACTGACAATGACGGTGACAATCACAGTGACGATGACAACAAAATCTCACCATCATCACAGTAGCTGCAAAGTTGCTGTATAGGCATATATGTGTAAATAGTGTATAGGGAATGAAATCTGTAGACGAACATGTACAAAATATCTTTGTAAAACACTTTTGTTTCTTTCTGTTTATGTTCATTTGGTGACATCGTGACAATTCTTTTCTGTGACATTTGTGTTGTGCCTGTGTATTGGATACTATACTGGAGGAGCAGAGACAGCGTCGGGTAGGACAGGTGTTGTGTTTACAACTAACAAATGTTGTTTTTAGACAATAGAGCTTGTTTGTATGCTAACCATTGTATTGTCACCATAAAAATACCTCTGTCTGCATAATCTTTGGTGACAGGGACACGCACACTAGACCCAGGACACACAAAACCACATGCAAATCAAACTGTGGACACTTGTGTATATGTGTGCAAAAAATCTTTCTTCTGTACTTTCAAACAAGTGAATGGCAGTATGTTTGTCAGCATGACTGTACTCGGATGAAAAAATGTCAGAAAATTGCGAATACTAGGAGCTAGCTTTACATCTAGCAGTGCGAATGCGAAAGGATTAAGAAGCATCTATTGCACTTGAACAATTCAATATGCAAAGAGACAATTCTTATATGCGCTTCATCCAATTTTCCAGTAATTATCTGGCAGACTTCTAGAGCCTGCATGAAACTTGTGCTCTGGTGTGGTGTTCAAGTGAGGATTTGAGGGGAAAGGAGTGGAGAACATGATATATGAAACCGACACAACCAGAATGGTTGTCACATTGAAATTGGCAGAGAACAGGCCAGTTTTCAGATCTTGGGTCCACGTATTAATCGTCCGAGTCAGCCCCCATGCACAGAGTTCGGGAATAGTTGCAGCATGTCTTCAGATCTTAAAATCTTGTGCTTTGTGGCCAATATCCACTTTTTTGTTTTTGTTTTGGTGGTGGTTTTGTTTTTCTGAATCACCCTAACACACACAGAATGTAACACACATAAACCAACCCCATACAGGTTTTGTCTTGTATATAGGTATATTGTAATGCATCGATGCTGAACTCATGAAACTCGTGTCTAATTCAACAACAACAAAAAGATGTATATGGAATAACTATATATATAGTGGAAGCCACCCATAACAAATCTGCCTACAATGAATTTCTTGCAGTAGTTTATTCTTTTATTTTGCCTGTCTACTTCCATCTCTTTCCCCCTTGTAGAATATTGTTTATTATGAGCAAAATCTACTATAAAGCATAACAAATCTGAACAAGATGTTTCTATGTACAGTCATGCCCTGAAAGAACAGGCGCTCAAATCGAAGTCTCTGCTAGGTTTCTTCAAACACCATTGAAAACTGTTTAGCAGCCATTTTGCCATGCTGGTGACATAAATGCCAGCAGCAATGTGTATTTGCTGTGTGTGCATGCACATATTCCCTTTTGGATAATTCAATGACTTAGCTTTAACCTCTTCACTGCCGAGTGCAAGTGCACCCTATATGCCGGGGAATAGACTGCCTGTATTCACTGACTTTGTTCATTTCATTATATCTTATGAAGTACTTGGAATTTAAGCTTGATATTTTGCCCACTGACTTGACATATACTGTAGATTGCTTTCAGGCAGTCTCAAAGTAATTATGACCACATTTCTTCCCAAAGTGATTAGTTAATAATAATGAAATAATAACAAACAGTAAAAAAAAACTTTGACAGCATCAGACATAAGTCGAGGCAAAACATCACCTGTTTCTTCTTCTTCACTGTCTCATGAGTCATATAAATCATTTTTGTCAGTGTCAGAATCATTTAATATCTCATTCAACACTTCCTGAGCTGTGAAATGTTGTGTTTGCTTTCGCAAAGAAGCGTCAGCCATGTTGAACAGCAACAACTCGGCACAAGAGCAAAATAATGACAAAAATACAATGAAAAACAAACACACTCGGCACATTTTTGCAGCCGAAGGAAGGGACAGTATTCACTGCAAGTTTGGATTTATTTCCCTTCAGTTGTTACCAGGGAAGTTGGTTTGTTTACATCGTGTCACCAGCCCGGAAATTCTCCGGGCTACAGGCGTACAGAATGCACATTTAAGCCCAGAAAATTTCCGGGCTGGGGCAGTTAACGGGTTAAAACTAGATAATAAATTTCAGTGGTGATATAAAAGAGGATATGTTGTGTATACAATCAGAACTTCACGAGCAAGATAACAAACAGTCAAGTGCTTTGTAAAGTCATTGGTTTTCCTTACATATACCTTAGTACAACAAGCCAAGTCAGCATATTATAATTCAAAAATCACTGCATGTACTACAACAAAACAACTGTTCAAGGTCACCAATGCATTCATGGGGAGAATAAAATCATCCCCACTTCCTTCGCCTGTCTATCCCTCTAATCTACCACAGAAATTTTGTGACTTTTTTAGTAACAAAATTGAAGATCTTCGTTCAAGCCTCGACTCTCAGTCAGCAATGTTACCAGATGTTCCCTATGACTCTTTCACTGGAAACCTGTTTAATGAATTTAAGCCTGTGACTGAAGCTGTTGTCAGTGAAGTTATTCATAAAACTACCATAAAGACATGTGCACTTGATCCCCTTCCATCTGTTCTTTTATCCCAATTGATTCACGATTTGCTTCCCTACATCACTGTCATTGTAAATGACTCTCTCACTTCTGGATGTTTTCCTTCTATTCTCAAGACAGCTATTGTTCAACCTCTTCTAAAGAAACTCTCCCTTGATCCTGAAAACCTGAAAAACTACCGTCCTGTTTCCAATCTGTCCTTTCTTTCTAAGATTATTGAAAAGATCGCACTTCTCCAACTCCAGGAACACCTGGATTGCAACAGCCTTCTCTATCCTTTGCAATCTGCCTATCGCTCTGGTCATAGTACAGAGACTGCTCTTTTG
The DNA here is from genome assembly GCA_030674185.1 of Monoplex corrugatus. Taxonomy (NCBI): domain Eukaryota; kingdom Metazoa; phylum Mollusca; class Gastropoda; order Littorinimorpha; family Ranellidae; genus Monoplex; species Monoplex corrugatus. Next base: position 29,429,000 of record JAPXFY010000019.1, read on the forward strand.
AAGATTGTGAATGATCTGCTATCTACTCTAGACAATGGTCAGGTGTCCCTTCTCTCTCTTCTTGATCTCTCTTCTGCCTTCGACACTATTGATCACAATACTCTTCTTTCTCGACTTCAGAATATTTTTGGTATCTCTGGCATTGCTCTGTCATGGTTTCAATCCTACCTTTCTGGTCGTGTACAAGTTGTCTCCATAAATGGTGTCTCTTCTAATCCTACCATCTTGAAGTACGGTGTTCCTCAGGGCTCTGTCTTAGGCCCTATTCTCTTTATTTTGTACACTCAGCCCATCTCTGACATTGTAGCCCATCATCACATATCCCATCACTGTTTTTCTGATGACAACCAAATCTACATGTCTGGCCATCCCTCCACTATCCCTTCTATAATTCAACGCACACAGCTCTGCATTTCTGACATAAAGTCTTGGATGACATGCAACAAACTCCAGCTGAATAATGACAAAACAGAATTTATATTTATTGCATCAAAGCGACTTCTGTCTACTGTGCCTATCCCTGTTTCTATCCAGCTTGAAGACTCGGTAATCCACACTTCCACATCCGTGCGTAATCTTGGAGTTGTACTGGACCAAACTCTTTCCTTCCACAGCCAGGTATTCTCTGTCTGTCGTGCTTGTTACTTGGAACTTCGACGGATCAGTTCTGTGCGTCTTCTATCTGAAGAAAGCACTATAACTCTCATTTCTGCACTCATTCTTTCCAGACTCGACTACTGTAACTCGCTTCTTGCTGGCTGCCCCCAAACACTCTTATCCAAATTGCAAAAAGTTCAAAATAACGCTGCTCGCCTTGTACGGAAATGCCCAAGGTCAACTCATGTTTCCCCTCTGCTTCGAACTCTACACTGGCTTCCTGTTCGAAAGCGTATTGACTATAAACTTTCCCTCCTATGCCATAAGTCTCTGGCTGGTCTAGCTCCCCCCTATCTTTCTGATCTCCTGACTGTTTACATTCCCTCCAGAGAGCTACGCTCTTCTACTGATGCCCACCTACTTAGAATCCACGCTTCCGCAACAAAACTCTTGGTGAACGTGCTTTTTCTTATCAGGCCCCCTCTATTTGGAACAAACTTCCTTTTCCTCTCCGCTCTACCTGTACCCTTTCTTCGTTTAAGTCCAGTCTAAAAACCACTCTTTTTAAATCCTAGCCTGTAGTTCTGTACTCTTACTTCAGCTGCCACCTTGAAATCTGTGCCCGCGCGCGTGTGTGTGTGTGTGCGGGTGTGTGTGTGTGGTGTGTGTGTGTGTGTGTGGTGCGGGTGTGTGTGTGTGTGTGTGTGTGTGGGTGTGTGTGTGTGTGTGTGTGTGTGTGTGTGTGCGTGTGCGTGTGTTGTGTGTGCGTGTGTGTGTGTGTTTTACTGTAAGCGCTTAGGGCTTTTTTAGATTAAGCGCCATAAATGTTCACTATTATTATTATTATTATTATGAGCTATTGCTATAACAAGTGCAAATCCATCTCCTGAGAATTTCTTTGTAGGCAGGCTCCATGGTATTACTATTATTGTATATTTCTTGTTGAAATGATGGTATTATGTGCAAACTCGTGGTGTATTGTGTGATATTGCAGGCTGAAGAGAGACATGGTTCTATAGAGGAAAGACTGAGGACACTGGAACAAAACTTACAGGACAAAGATGCGGAGCTGCAGCGGGTAAATCTCTTATCTCGAAGTGTTCCGAGCTTATGTCTTGTTTTAAAGAAACCTGTATTACACACATTCACATCACAACACTTACAGGACTGAGCAAAGCAGGGAAAGCTTGTCAGGGGGTACATGCACAGAACTTCAGGGTTCGTGTTGTCACAAACGTATTGCACAAACTTGTACATACTACAAAGATGGGTACACCACCAACATGTGCACATGCCACCCACACACACAGACACACACACAGACACACAGAGTTAGCTTCCTAACTACTCAAATATCACTCTTTACACACATTTAAGCCTCAGTCTTCAGAGAAGATGAAAGAGGAACACAACACGTATGTGTCAGTCGCACACACACACACACACACACACACACACACACACACACACACACACACACACACACACACACACACACACACACACACACACACACACACACACACACACACACACACACACACACACACACACACACACACACACACACACACACACACACACACACACACACACACACACCCCCCCCGTTGTTCTAACTTCACAGTGTATGCACCTTTCAGTCTCGTCAGAGGGAGAAGATGAACGAAGAACACAATGCACGGCTTTCGGCAACTGTGGACCGACTACTGTCTGAGTCTAATGAGCGTTTGCAGCTACACTTGAAGGAGAGAATGGCAGCTCTGGAGGAGAAAAACAACCTGTCACAGGAGTTGGAAACAGTACGCAAAATGCTTGATGAAATTCAGCAAGAAAAAGTAAGTCCTTTTCTTGTGTTTGCTTCAGTTCCAATTGAAGGGGACAGCTTTCTCAAGCATGGTTTATAAATCTGTTGGAGAAAGTCTGTAATACTTAACCATCAAGAATTATTTGTTTCAAGAAATAGAGTTCACTTCTTAAATTTTTGAAGTGTTGTGCTAGTTGGGCAAAGAAAAGATAACATTCAGTTTTCCATTTGTGATATTCTATGTTTGAAAATGCAGATGCCAGATGTAACAGATTTTTATTTGTAAGTGGAGCACACTTCAGTATGAACTTTATTTTAAAAGACATGCACACCTATACATACTTACAGACAAACTTACACATGCACACACACCCACACAGATAGACACACAGACACACAGAGATTGATACGCACAGAGATAGATATACACACATAAACACACACACAATCGGCCACACCACACCATGCCAAATAGACACACACAAGCACACAAACACACACAAACACACATACAGAGACACACACACACACACACACGCACACGCACACACACACACACACACACACACACACACACACACACACACACACACACACACACACACACAGGAGGTTCGAATTCTTCATCCTGATTGAGTGATGGTTGACTCACTGTGGCAGTTTGGAGCTTTATAACACCTGTATCAACAGTGACAGTCTCACTACTAGGTGAGACTGTTATGTGTGAGTGAATTGAGGTTCATATTGACTTCACTGTTTGACTCCCTCACCCTGTCTTCCAGCTTCCTCTATCAGAAATGATAAAAATGTAAAAAGTGAACCCTTTCATTCCCCCACCCTGTCCCAGGGTAAGTGGATAGGATAAGGGAATAAAAAGATTATGTTTTTGCGGCTAATTGGTAGGGAATTTAAGCATTGAGATGTATCCCTTCAAGAAGATAGTGTGAGTGTGGAGGAATTTAAGCATTAACTCACTCGGGACGGAGAGTTTTTCCCCTTGCTTTTACCCACAGACGGCCCATTTTGAAGGGTTAGGAAAAAAATCACAAAAAATACAAAACATTAAGGAACAAAATGAAACTTTCAGATCTGAATATTTACATGCTGGGTTAGTTCATGCCAAAGTATTGAAATTCTTCCTTGAATATTTCTTCTTCATGTGCCATGTTGAAAATACCGCAAATTTTGTGGTCAGGATCACCGTACAGTCACACACTTTGATCAGCTCCATGAACACACAGTCAAAGGTGAGAAGGTGTTTGTATGCACAAAATAACATGAATAAAGTAGACTTTGCTCAGGGTAAAAAAAAAAAAGATTATTAGTGACATTATATGAATAAATGTTACAAATTGTTACACGGGGGAATTTGGAAAAAAAGGAGCGCACCGGATGCTTCAGTCCCTATGCACCGTTTTCCTAATAATCAGTGTAGTTCTGCACTGAGTGATATAGTTGGAAGCAGGTGATGGTCTTGTTGGGCTAGCATAGTTTGTCACAGAGGGCAACCCCACACTTTTTACACCAGTTGGGGGTTTGCCGCAGTTGAACCTCCAGGTATCTCCTGCTGCCAGCACTACACACATGACACTTCCTATAGTTCTTCCTACCGCTGGGGATGGGTGGCAGAGGGCAGGAGAAGTGCTCATTCTGCTTGCCACTCAGTTCTCTTATGCATATCTGTTTATGACAATAGAATTTAGAAAGTCTTCTGTCACAAACTGATTGAAGAAATCAGTGGGGGCGTGGCACTCGGCTGGGACATGCAGGCCACAAGAGCCAGAGAACGGAGGCAATGTGGGAGAAAAACTAAAATCTTCGTGCCAGTCATGCATAAGAAAGTCAAAGAAATCTTCATCAGACATATAACTCACTGTACTTGGCCCACTGACCGCTCTCCTCTCGTGACCTGTACGCCCACCTCCCTCTCCCACTTCACTGTCGTCTGAAACTGGGTTACTGCCAGTGCAGCTTCCATCACTTGATACACTTTCACCATCATCTTCATCATACTGGCCGATGTCGGATCTTTCAGTCTGAAGCACTTCAATCACTTCAGCAGCAGAAAAACGCTGCCGTCGCGATCTACTTTGCTCCAAAACTCGTACTCACCTGCGACGCCATTTTCGACACGAATGCAGATTAGCTAGTCTTGTGGGGTGCCGAAGTCAGTTGTTTCCCAACGAGTGTATGGCTACGGAATCTCACGAAGTAACTTTCCACTTGACACTTGACACGTTTGCAGTGACCAGTGTAGCTTTGGTTGGCATGCCACGGCACAAGGGAAGCGTCGAAAAAATTTTAAACGTCGTACAAAACCGTGCCTTACGTAACAAACTCTACAGCATTCCGTCGTACGGAGTGAGTTAAGGTATATCACTTTCAGAAGATGGTGTGAGGGAATTTAAATATTAAGATGTATCCCTTCAAGAAGATAGTGTGAGGAAATTTAAGCATTAAAATATATTGCTTCAAGAAGATGGTGTGAGGGAATTTAAGCATTAAGATATATTGCTTTAAGATGTTTGTGTATCCAGGAGTGCCAGGAGAGTGCTTATGTTTCTGCACTGGGAGGTGTTAAAATAGATTTGACCTGATCACGTCTGAGTTGACCTAGCTTCGTCTGACAGGGCTCTATCAGACCTGACATGATTACACATGTGTATGCCATGCCATGTGGAATATGTGACATGAGTTGCTTTGCCTGCAGGAACGTTCCAACGATGATGTGGAGCAGTACAGACGTGAAGTGGAGACACTCAGGATGCAGATTGAACAGTTGATGAGGTAGTGTTTTGGTGGGGATAATGTTTGACCACTTGAAGAAATAATATTAGTGAGATGTGTGACCAATTTCTGATAAAATAATGTATACAGTTGATGATATAATGTGTGAACAGTTGATAAGGTAATGTTCTCATCAAAACCCTTTCGCTGCTATCATGTTTTGCTAAGGCACATGCTAAGATTTTTTTCAGAAACAGACAAAAATCACGCTTATTATTTTCAATTGCTTATAATTCAGAAGGCATTGAAGATAGATACATAAAAGTATATATCAAATGAAAGGAAATTGAATGAAGATTGTGTTTATGACAATTTCAAAATGAAATAATGTACCAGAGTGTCACATGTACTCTTTGAAATGCAATAAAAAAAAAGTTAAAGTCAATGATGATGTAATCAAGTGATGCAGGAGCTCACAGCAGTTTATATCACACTTTGATTTGAAGATATAGACTGTACAAAGGTCAGAAAGCAGTGTCCAGCCACAATATAAGCACAGCCTAGCCACACATAAAATGAGAGTTTTATCTCCCAGTGTCTATCCCCAGTAAAAACGCTTCTGAGTGTGGTAGTTCTGGAAGCAGTCTTCCAAACACAGTCCTCTCCTTCCCCCTCTTGCTCCCCTTCCCCTTCTAGCAGGTCCAGCAACAGCAGGTCCAGCAACAGCAGGTCCAGGCCGAACATCATCACCATTACCATACCTGTAGCACAGTGAAAGCAAGGATTCAAATTTCCACATAAATATTTTATGAAATAAAAAAAAGTCACACACACACACACACACACACACACACACACACACACACACACACACACACACACACACACACACACACACACACACACACACACACTCTGACATAGGTAGCATGCTACTCCCCCATGCCACGCCCCCTTTCATTTTCCTCAAGCAAACACTGCAAAGAAACCCAGTGAGTACTGCTTCTACCAAAGTGACTTCATTACAACATTGTTTCTGTCAGTATTATCACTGGATGCTTTCAAATTCCTATAAAAAGTCACACCAACAGTCTCTCTCTCTCTCTCTCTGTCTCTCTGTCTCTCTCTCTCTCTCTCTCACACACACACACACACACCCCTCTGCTCCCACCCTACTCCTCACATAAACACACACAGGCCATGGAGATAGTAGCCTACTCCTCACACAAACACACATAGGCCAGGGAGATAGCACAGGGCAGATGTTGACCAGAAAAACAAATCATCAAGACACACACAGCGTGGCTGACAACGAGCGAGCGACGATTAACATGCCCACAGGTCGAACACACTGCCCACTCAGTCACTGGCTCGCTCGCTGACCAGGCCCAAACAAAGGGCTCAGCCATACAACACACACACTTAGCTGTTCTATTTATAAATATACTGAGAAGAAAGCAATACAATCATGTTATAAAATGAATAAAGCTCTCAAATACACCTACCTGCATCTGGAACAATCGGATCTCCATAGGCCTACTCTGATTCAGACGATCAGTCACCAAAAGCTTCTTCCACATCAAAATCTGGGTCGTTGGCATCAACTTCACGAAGTTCGAAGGTAGCTGGCTTGAAGTCTTCATCTCCACTGTCTTGATCTCGAAAAATCGCTTCAATAACTTCTGCAACTGTGTAGGTTCGTTGTGGGGCAGCCATAGCGCTTCAAAAACTGAAAGCTCAACTTCGTAGCACCTTGCCAATCGATCGTGATAAATTATGCAAATGATCTAAACGGCACTCAAAGAGTGAAGATTGTCAAGGGTCCTAATCAAATCATAAATAGAAGATTTCTGTGCAATGCTAGATGAAAAGAGAAAGAGTGTTTGATACGGGACGATCCACGATCGTCAACAGAGCATTGCAGACGACGGTTTCTATGACGAGCGTCACTCGTCAACAGCGCAGTGAAGAGGTTAAACAATTGATGAGATAATGTTAACATTTAGAAAGATAATGCTTGAACAGTAGATGAGATGTCTACAGTTGGTGAGATAATCTTGAACAGTTTATGTGGTAATATTTACAGATATTGAGATAATGTTTGAACTGTTGATGTAGTAATTATACATTTGGTGAAGTAATGTTTACGCTTGTGGGTATGCTGGGGGCTCTTTCAGTATAATAGTATCCCCTCCTGTAAATCGTGTGCTAGAAATTTCCTCTTTTCTGTCACTCTCTTTGTTTCTTCCTTCCTCCTTTGCTTTCTGTCATTTCTTCCTATCATTTTTTGCCATGCTGGTACATTCACCTGTATGTGTTCGATAAAACCTTACACGTTTTCTCTAAGGATTAATAATTGGGTACATGTATTAAGTGCATTTTTGGCTCTAGGGAAGTGAGATATGCATGAGCAATTCTAGGTTATTTAGATCTGTTTTTATATATGTTTTAGTGTCCTTATATTTAACCCTTTCAGTGCCAGAGAAAAATGTAAACATGTGCTTCCCCATTGCCGGGGAATTTTGAGGATTCGAGGGTAATAATTAACAAAAAATTCTAGTGCAAAAACTATAGGAGATACAACAAAGAAACGTGTTTTTTTTGAAGGAAAATGAACAAGGATTCTGAATCTGGGCTTATTTTTCTCTTAGTTTGATTGCAAAGACCTGTGCTGGCATTCCAAAGTGGAAATACATTTTTTGTGTTGTCTAAAAAGTAAGTTTCCATCTCTACAGATTGATACCCAACAAACTCACAAACCAGCTGAAAATGACTTGTTTGTTGTCAGTTTATATACATAAATGAAAACAAAACATGACATCATAAAATGTTCATGAAATGATTCTAAACTCATGCAGACACGTAAGTGAGTAACCGTCCCAACAATGATAGACCTGGTTTCAGTAAACATAAAAGTGATTGTACCAGACTCTGAACAAACTACATGACAGTCATTGTACTCAGACACTGAACAGTCAAACTACATGTACATGACACTCATGAATTGGTTCTGTCTGTTCTTCAGGTTCTGCAATCAAAACAAGAGAAAATAAGCCCAGAATCAATCCTCATTCAAATAAGTCAATCAGCTCATGCTCATCAGTGAGAAACAGCTTGGAAAAAGTGTAGCACATGTCCCCTGTTCCCATTTTCAGTCCTGGATTTCCTGAAAATTGAGGAATGTCTGACTGTTGTCCATTTGGAGGCCAACAGATTTTCAGTGAATGCAATACTTCGCTGATTGCCACGCCCCCTGCCATGCCTTCTAACTGGGGCACAGCTCCTCTGCACCTCTCCTCTCCCTCTCCCCCTTCTCATCTTCCCCCCTTCCCACACCACGAACATGTGCGTGAACCCTCTCACCATCACGTTCACTGCTGTTGGGTCGAAAGTCCAAAGTGTCACGGCCTGTGCACTCGCACTGACCACAGCGGTCGCGGTTTGACTCGTACTTTTTATCGTCTGCTTGCATCGATTCAGCCAGCAAGCGTTGAATGTCGGCATCATCATTGTTACTTTCTTCACCCTCATGTTGAAGTGAATCATCAGATAACAAATCCTCTCCATCATCATCATGCTCTAAAATCATTTGAATGGCCCCTAGAGTCATGAAAGTTGGCTGACGTGAGCCACCGTTCCGGCTTGTCGAAGGTTGCGTCACCATTTTGCTCCACTTCATGTGGTCCGGTTACCAAATCATTAGCGACAATAAAGGTGTCTTCCCTATGACATATCCTAATTTACATCCTATTTTTATATTGTAGACACTTATAGTTCACTGTGCAGCGTTCCTTTGTGCTTACTGGCTCACACTGTTGTGAACGAAATATCGGAAAACTCCTAGGACGTCAACGGACGGCTTATAGGCAATATAACAACACTTTTTGTACGATGTCAGCTGATGGCTTATAAGCACTGAACGGGTTAAAGTTGTATTTGGGTATGTTTTTTAAATCCTCTGTGTGAATAATTGGACAGAATGGTCAATGCCAGGGGTGTCTCCTTAGATTATGCGCGCGAATGCATTGATATAATTATGTACTTAATTTTCTTTTCCTTCTTTTTTCCTGTTGCAGCATTGTGTATTTTTTCAAGTAGTTATAGCCCTGATATGGCTGTATGCAGTTGGGGGGTTTGAACAAAAAGTAACAGTAACATAATTTTTAAACAGTTGATGTAGTAATTATACAGTTGGTGAGATACTGTTTAAACAGTTGATAAGGTAATGTTAACAGTTGATGAAATAATATTTGAACAGTTGGTTGATAAGTGAGATGATATTTGGAAAGTTGATGAAATAATGCCTACAGTTTGTGATACAGTGTTTAAATGCTTCATGAGGGAATGTTCGTAGTAAGTGAGATAATATTTGAATAGTTTGGATAATGTTTGTAGTTGTAGTGATAATTTTAAACAGTTGGTGATATATTGTTTATAGTTAGGTAATTGAACAGTTATGAGGTGTGTTTACAGTTGGTGAGATAATATTTGAACAGTTGATGAGATGATGTTTACAGTTTGAGAGTTAATACTTGAACAGTTGATAATGTGATAGATAATATTTGAATACTTGATGTAGTGATGAGATAACATTCGAACAGGTTATGAGATAATGTTTATAGTTGGTAATAGAATATTTGAACACTTCATGAAGTAAAGTTTACAGTTGGTGAGATAATGTTTCAACAGTTGATGAGATAGTGATTATAATTGGTGAGATGTTTGAAGAGTTTATTGGGTATTGTTTACAGTTGGTGAGATAATATTTGAACAGTTGATGGGGTCGTGTTTATAGTTAGGGAAACAATATTTGAACACTTATGTTATGCTGTCTACTGGCAGCAGTTGATAATGAGATTAAAGATTGCTTTGAAAAGTTGATGAGGTAATCTTTACTGTTCTTTACTGCTACCAATTTCATGATTGTTGAAGAACAAAATTTTGCATGATTTTAGAAATCTTATGGCAGAATTTCAAGCTTGATAAGAATAATTGCATTTTTATACAGCGTAGAAGGTTGCAAGTACAGCTTTGTTGTAATTATCACTGTCACTTTGTCCTCAGGTCTGGCTATGTGTTTGAAGACATGGTTTCCAGGAGACATGAGAGTGCACGAGAACAGGCTCTGCTTGATGATCCGGGCAAGGTATGATAGTGTTAAGATCTGGGCAAAATATAATGTTCTCTTTGTTATGTGTGGTGTGGTGTGTGTATAAAACTATATCAACGTAATGTTTGTGCTTGCATGTATTGTAATAGTTGTGTGTCAGGTCTGTGTAAAACCATATGACTTTGCAGTAACACAGCATAGTGTTGTTCTCTCAGTTACCTGTTATGTTTGTGTAAAACTGTTTCTCTGTGTTTACATGTATTTTTGTGTTGCATCAGGTCTTTTGTAAGGCCACACTGACATTGATGAAATAGGTTACTTGCCCGGAATCTGTGTCAGTTTTCTTGTGAATGTTCAACCCTTCCCTCACGTGTCTTTTGCCAAACGGCTTACTGTGTGACTCTGTTGACATTTTGTCAGCACTTGTCTTTAGTGGGCAGGAGGTTCGAGTCCATTGTCCTTATTGAGTGATGGTTGGCTCTCCATGGCTGTTAAGAGCCACATAGCAAATTATTTTTGTATGAGAAAGACCAGGAATGGGTTGACACTCAGACCAAGAGACAATTCAGGTAGATTGTGTATGAAGTTTAGAGTTGGGAATTTGTTCAAGAGGGATCTTTTGCATCTGGACAAGTCCATGTCTGCTCTGCCATGTGTCATCTTGCAGACTTTTTGAGCCTGGACAAAACACTGTGTTGTCAGGAACTTAAATTGGAGGGAGAGGGACTGGGAACAGGACTTATTAAATGCTAAGCTGACACCACCAGAATGATGGAGTATTAACCCTTTTACTGCCACACGTTTTTTTTAGCTCCGCGACAATTATTTGCCAAGCCATATTACATCGCGGAGGGTAATAATTAAAAAAAAATTCTGACACAAAAACTACTCAATAAAAGTCCATAAAACTAATACTTTTCTGAAAGGTAATTGAATCCTCTATACACTGATCACAATTACACATCCATTCAACAGGACAGATGAAAGTTTATGTCCAATGAAACAAGATTTTTTTTTTTTTTTACACTATTCTAGACATGATGTCATATAAACATAAAAAAAGTGAAAAACAGTGAATAATAAAACTGAATTATCAGAAAGCAAAAGAATTATAATGAAAAATGTATTTCCTTACCTTCTGTCCAAGAAGAGTTTTCACAATCACCATATCTACTACACACACTTACTTTGGGACTCGAAAGAATTTTCCGTGTCACTGGGTTTTTTTTTCCTTCCTTTTTTTTTTTTTTTTTTACAAATTTTGCAATAGTACATCACACAACACACACACAGAGATGAAAAATACATACACATACTGTGTCTACATAGATCTATGTACAGGGCATCAGTCAGCAACTAGTAGTTTTTCTTGGTGTGGTACGCCACGAAGCAAGGCTGCACACAAAGAGATGGGTTTGAAGGACACTGTCCACACACAAAGTTGGTTTCTTTCCTGATGCCCCTCTTGCTGTACACCTTGCATCTCCTGCCAAAGGAAAGCTTTCTGACAGTCTTCTCCAGGGTGGTAGGGAAGTTTGTCTAGTATCTCATTGAGGAAGAGCCGGTAGTAGTCCACAGGCCTGTCCCCATCAGGCTGAATCTTCAGGCCAGGTTCCCCTGTGAACTGTGGAATATCTGGCTGGGTGTTGTTGGGTGGCACAAGGGTCTCCTCTCCCTCTCTGCTGAGTAGCTCCCTGTCCCCTGCCTCTGGTCCCATGGCCTCTGGTACCACCTGTGAATATAAAAAAATCCTGTTCACATCCTTGTGCATGGAAACAACACACACACACACACGCACACACACACACACACACACACACACACACACACACACATACACACAAACAACACACACACACACACACACACACACACACACACACACACACACACACACACACACACAACTACACTGACACATGCACCATTGCAACACTAGTTCTCACTCAGTCTTGTTTCAAGCACACACACATACACACACACACACACACACACACACACACACACACACACACACACACACAACTACATGCAACCATATACACACAACTCCACACACAGACACACGCACACAGCTACACACACATACAGACACACACAGCTACACACACACACATACACACACACATAAGTACAGTGATGACACAAACACACTCAGTCAGTCAGTGCCACGCCCACACACCCATTCAGCAAAGTCTTCTCTTTTGCAGTCACTGTTCCGTGATAACACTCCGTTTATCAACACACTGACACAAGACAATAACAATGGGTCTTACCTGTGCTTCTGCCAACGCCTGACCGTCTGTTGCTGAGCCTGACCGTCTGTGGCTGGTGCGTGCTCGCTTGACCACAAGCAGGCTGCTCCATCGTGTCAGTTCCGGTGTTAGCTGTGTAGCAGACGACGCTTGTACTAGGTGTCCAGTTTCACTCCCTCCCCTCCCCCTCTCTGAGCCATTGTTCCTTGCCTGGCCTTCACCCTCTTCAAAATCTGGGTCAGTTACAGCCTCCAAACTCGGCTCTTTCTCCTCTTGCTGGTCTATTCTCGTAACTGCGATGTCAACACGCCCCCTCCGCTCCACTGGACTGCTGATTCGACTTTTTCCTCCTCATTTGACATAGCAGTTTCGTCATAACAACTGAATTTGTCGTCCTCTATCAATTGTAGAACTTTCTCATCATCAGTGGTAACAAAATCACTGTAATCTTTTGCTGTTCGCTTTCGTTTCACGCCACTTCGGCCAGGTTGAGTTTCGTCATCTGCCATGTTGATCAGTGGGTTCGAAAGTTGCAGGGGGTGGTTTGGGAAACAGCCCAGACTGACTCCTTGAAATCTCATTGGATCCTTCTACTTATACATATTCATTGCAGACACACTAAACGTTGTGATTGGAGTGAATTGGGAACCTCTGGTCTTACTGTGGAGATAGGAAAATTCCACTAATGACGCGAACGGAAATTGCCGTTCTCAGGCACTTTTTAGACCATAGGTGCAGAACAGAAATTGCCGTCCCATTGCAGTCAAAGGGTTAAGATGCGCAGTGAACAAGCAAAGTTTTATGTTATGGACTGGAAAAGAACTGAAGACATCAGATCTTGAGTCTATCAAAAGAACTAACTAGTCTGCAAAGCAACTGAAATCCACTATGGGGCTTTAAACAATTGAACTAATTAACCCTTTCGCTGCTATCATGTTTTGCTAAGACACATGCTAAGATTTTTTTCAGAAACAGACAAAAATCTCGCTTATTATTTTCAATTGCTTATAATTCAGAAGGCATTGAAGATAGATACATAAAAGTATATATCAAATGAAAGGAAATTGAATGAAGATTGTGTTTATGACAATTTCAAAATGAAATAATGTACCAGAGTGTCACATGTACTCTTTGAAATGCAATAAAAAAAAATGTTAAAGTCAATGATGATGTAATCAAGTGATGCAGGAGCTCACAAGCAGTTTATATCACACTTTGATTTGAAGATATAGACTGTACAAAGGTCAGAAAGCAGTGTCCAGCCACAATATAAGCACAGCCTAGCCACACTTAAAATGAAAGGGTTTTATCTCCCAGTGTCTATCCCCAGTAAAAACGCTTCTGAGTGTGGTAGTTCTGGAAGCAGTCCTCTAAACACAGTCCTCTCCTTCCCCCTCTTGCTCCCCTTCCCCTTCTAGCAGGCCCAGCAACAGCAGGTCCAGCAACAGCAGGTCCAGCAACAGCAGGTCCAGCAACAGCAGGTCCAGGCCGAACATCATCACCATGCTGCATTACCATACCTGTAGCACAGTGAAAGCAAGGATTCAAATTTCCACATATTTTATGAAATAAAAAAAGTCACACACACACACACACACATACACATACACACACACACACACACACACACACACACACACACACACACACACACACACACATACATACACACACACACACACACACACACACACTGACATAGGTAGCATGCTACTCCCCCATGCCACGCCCCCTTTCATTTTCCTCAAGCAAACACTGCAAAGAAACCCAGTGACTACTGCTTCTACCAAAGTGACTTCATTACAACATTGTTTCTGTCAGTATTATCACTGAATGCTTTCAATTTCCTATAAAAAGTCACACCAACAGTCTCTCTCTCTCTCTCTGTCTCTCTTTCTCTCTCACACACACACACACACACACACACACACACACACCCCTCTGCTCCCACCCTACTCCTCACATAAACACACACAGGCCATGGAGATAGTAGCCTACTCCTCACACAAACACACATAGGCCAGGGAGATAGCACAGGGCAGAGGCCGATCAGAAAAACAAATCATCAACAAGACACACACAGCGTGCAACGAGCGAGCGACGAGTGACACGCCCACAGGTCGAACACACTGCCCATTCGGTCACTGGCTCGCTCGCTGACCAGGCCCAAACAAAGGGCTCGGCCATCAATACACACACTTAGCTGTTCTATTTATAAATATACTGAGAAGAAAGCAATACAATCATGTTATAAAATGAATAAAGCTCTCAAATACACCTACCTGCATCTGGAACAATCGGATCTCCATAGGCCTACTTTGATTCAGACGATCAGTCACCCAAAGATTCTTCCACATCAAAATCTGGGTCGTTGGCATCAACTTCACGAAGTTCGAAGCCAGCTGGCTTGAAGTCTTCATCTCCACTGTCTTGATCTCGAAAAATCGCTTCAATAACTTCTGCAACTGTGTAGGTTCATTGTGGGGCAGCCATAGCGCTTCAAAAACTGAAAGCTCAACTTCGTAGCACCTTGCCAATCGATCGTGATAAATTATGCAAATGATCTAAATAACTTGAACAAACGGCACTCAAAGAGCGAAGATTGTCAAGGGACCTAATCAAATCATAAATAGAACGATTCTGTGATGTGCTAGACGAAAAGAGAAAGAGTGTTTGATACGGGACGATCCGCGATCGTCAACAGAGCATTGCAGACGACGGTTTCTATGACGATCGTCACTCATCAACAGCGCAGTGAAGAGGTTAATAGAGCCATTAAAACAGCACCATGTCCTGTCTGTCGCTTTCGTGAGAGTCGAACCCACTGACATGGTATTAACACAGTATAATTGTTTCAGGTGAACACACTGAATGAACAGGAGTGGGAGAAGCTGCAGCAGGCCCACGTGCTGGCCAATGTACAACAGGCCTTTGATACCAGTGACACAGAGGGCACAGATGACAATGAGTCATTGTTTGGCACTGTCGATCTTTTGTCTCCCTCTGGTGGACACACAGATGCCCAGACCTTGGCCTTGATGCTACAGGAACAACTGGACGCCATCAATAACGAGATCAGGTAATATTTGCTTCTGTTTGTTGACAGCACTTACACTGTTCCTTTCATGTCAGTGGACTTGCATTAAATTAGAAGTACATTTTCATGACAAGATATGAGGGTGAGTCAAAAAGTAATGCCTTTTTATTTATATCAGATGAAGTTTTTGACAAAATTACCTGACGTGTTGCTCAGTTACAAATGATTATACCTGTTATGGACTGAAATATTTTGTTTGGTATGTTTCTGGTTCATAGACTCGTGAGGAAAATTCAAAATGGCTGCCCCCTTGGAGCTGCGTCAAAAACAAAGAGCAGTGATTGAATTTCTTGTTGCTGAGGGAGAAACCCTTGTGAACATTCACTGACAGTTACAGAATGTGTATAAGGAGAATACTTTAGATTATAGTATTGTTTGCAGGTGGGTCTGTCATCTGAATGATGAAAAGGTGGGAACTGCGAGCGTAGCCGATAAACCCCGTTCTGGCCATCCGTCCACTTCTGTGAATCCTGCCAATAAAGCAAAAGCAGATGCTCTGATTAGAGAAGATAGGCGCATAACTCTTGAGGAGTTGGCAGAAAACCTTGAAGTGACCGTGGAAGTGCTTATAACATTGCTGAATCACTTGGGTTTTCAAAAGCGTGTGCCCGTTGGGTACCGAGAGAGCTGACTACCGATCGCAAGACTGACAGGGTCAACGCCTGCACTGATTTTCTTGAACAAAGTCAAAGAAACAACACCTTCTTTGGAAGGCTTGTTACTGGTGATGAAACATGGATTCACCATTTTGAACCAGAATCAAAGAAACAGTCAGTGGAATGGCACCACCCTACATCACCAAAACCGAAAAAGTTCAAGACAGAAAAGTCAGCTGGAAGAATCATGGCGACTGTCTTTTGGGATGCTCAAGCTGTCATTCTGGTTGATTTCTTGCCAAGAGGAGAAACAATAAACTCTTGAGGCATACATTAAGACCCTGACGAGGCTCAAAGCAAGAATCCAATGAGTGAGACCCAACTTTCAAATCAATAATGTCCTCCTTGTGCATGACAATGCTCAACCACACACAAGCATCAGGACAAGGGAGACAGTCGCCTCATTCAGGTGGACAACTTTACTGCATCCTCTATACTCACCAGACTTAGCGCCTTCAGACTATTATCTCTTCGGCCCCATGAAAGAGGGTTTGAGAGGCAAACATTATGCCAGTGACGAGGTGAAAACTGCAGTGAAGACGTGGCTCCAAGCACTGTCAACAGAATTTTACGAGGCAGGGATATATGCCCTCATTTGAAGGTGGAACATTGCTATTGAGAGAAACAGTGACTATGTTGAGAAGTAGGGATGTGATCCCCAGAGGAACAGCTTCATTTTGATGTATGATACATGTTCATGTGTCGGTAATTGTCCCTGTACTAAAGAAAAAGGCATTACTTTTTGACTCGCCCTCGTAGGTTTTAAATGGTAGAGTTGGAAACAACTTTCATGTTTTGAAATTTTATTTTATCAAAGCTTTCGGATAAAAGCTTCAGTCAGTCAGACATGTTGTTTGCCAACCAGAAAGGCCATTTAAAAGCCTAAAGCAAAATTGAGAAATAGATACGTACACTGCTAACTTTATTTTGTAATTCTCAGTTCAAGGGATAGATATAATATTTTTGAAATGACATGAAGTTTTTTTAAAGTATATTGATATGTACACTGCTAACCTTTGTCTTTCTCCTGTCCATAATGAAAGATGAAGTTAGAGCAGCACTGAAAAAGATGAAACCAGGAAAAGCCCCAGGACCAGACAACATTACTACAGAGATGATTGAAGCCCTGGAGGAATTTGGCATAGAAAAAATAACAGTCCTCCTAAATGAAATTTATGACACTGGAAAAATCCCCAAAGATATGTCAAAATCAATTTTCATTGCACTTCCAAAGAAGACAGGGGCTATAGAATGCGAACTCCATCGCACAATCAGTTTGATGAGTCATGTAACAAAAATCCTGTTAAGAATAATCATGATGAGGACAAGGAATAGAATCAAAAGAGAAATAGCAGAAGAACAGTGTGGATTTGTGGAGGGGAAAGGAACTATTAATGCCATATACATCCTAAGAACTATCATAGAGAGGTCAATTGAGATGAACAAGGATTTGTATTTATGCTTTGTTGACTATACCAAGGCTTTCGATCAGGTACGACATGAAGAATTGATCAACCAACTGGAGAGACTCAATGTCGATGGAAAAGATCTACGAATAATCAGGAATATGTACTGGGAATGAGAATAGAAAACAATATAAGCTCTTTTCAAAACATCAGAAGAGGAGTCAGACAGGGTTGTGTTTTGTCACCAGATCTGTTTTCACTATATAGCGAAAACATCATGAGAAACCTAGAAGAAGACCCTGGATTAAAGGTTGGAGGGAAAATGATAACATTCGGTATGCAGATGACACCGTGCTAATTGCAGAAAATGAAAGGGACCTACAAAACCTTGTGAATATACTAGAAACAGAAAGCAAAGGTAAGGGGTTGGAACTAAACAGCAGGAAGACTGAAGTCATGGTGATCAGTAAAAAACATGAAATCCCCTCCTGCAAAATAACAGCAAATGGCACAACCTTGACACAGGTTAATAAGTTCAAATACCTGGGAATGGTCATTTCATCAGATGGCAGATGCACATCGGAAATAGCTGGCAGAATCGGCCAAGCCAAAACAGCATTCAAGAAGATGACAAGCATTCTTACCAACAAATGCCTATCAATTAACATCAGAAAGAGAGTCCTTAAATGTTATATAGAACCAATACTGTTGTACGGATGCGAGGCGTGGACAGTCAGCAAGCAAAGCCAGAGCAGGATCGAGGCAGCCGAGGTGTGGTTTCTCAGAAGAATGTTGAGAGTTCCATGGACAGCAAAGAAAACAAACGAGACAGTCTTGATGGAGGCAGACACAAGTAGATCACTTATAAGGAAGATTAAGAAAAGACAGGCAACATTTATAGGCCATTTTATGAGGAAGGGGGATTTGGAGCACCTGGTCACAATGGGAAAGCTGGAGGGAAAGAGAGCACCGGGTAGACCCAGGGAGAGAATGCTGGACGGACTTGCAGAGTGGCTGAGGATGAGGAGGGTGGGGGAGATGCTGGGGGCAACAAGAGATAGAGATGGTTGGAAGTCCATGGTCGCCAACGCCATGCGGCAGGGCACCTGATGATGATGATGATGATGATGACTGCTAACCTTACTCTGTAATTCTGAGTTTGAGAGACACATAAAGTATTTTTGAATGATCAGAGTTTTAATTGCATTGTCATTATCACCATATCACTGGCCATAAGGTGACTGTTTTTTAACTGTTAGTATGAACTGATGATGAACTGTTTTTTAATTGTATCCAATTGAATGATATGCTCCATTTTTCTGAAAAGGGAAATCATTTCATATCGACCAAAGACAGGTGTGTGTGTCTGTCCAGGTATGTGTGTGTCTAAAAAAAGTGAGTTAACAAGACTTTCTCACCTATTTCTGGATGGATCTTTTCCACATATGGTTCTAAATTATAGACCACTGAGGTCTTGATGCTAAGGTCAGAGTCATGCAGACCAAAATACACTGTAGTGTTTAAAATCTGCAGTTTTTGAGGAAGATATGTAAACAGCTTGTTCTTGAAATCATTCTAGAATAATTACGTTCTGTTGTGACAGTCATAAGATTGTTTCCCCTTAACATCAACTTTTATTTCGTCTGATGTTTTGTGAAGATTACAGAGACTATGAGACGTGCAAAATCTAGATTTTCTGTCATGATCATGTTATGAAAAGGAAGATTGTTAGAATGAAAATGAAAATCATTAGAATGATTGACCATCTTGTTTGTTAATTGCATTGCTGTTACAGGCAATCCAAATGTCCGTGAATTCGCGGATATCCGCGAAAGGGGGGAAAAAAAAGTTCCTTTAAAGTATGGAGAACCGGGACTGGGATCACTGAAACTATTTAAAACAAGCCATGTGCGCATGCGCAGTTTTACTTTGGCAACTGTCCGCGAGATTTGCGCATCCTCTTTCACAAGCATCACTCACTGTGTTCCATCGGCGCAGTGAAAATGCTTCCATCGCTGACATCGATGAAGACCTCAAAAATCGCTGGAAATGGGACTGGCTGCAGGAAGTGTATGATGGCAACAAGTTCGCTCGTTTCTTCGAGAAACTGAAGGTCTCTGGTGAAGCATACTGCAAACTTTGCCACTCGGAAGTCAGTCACAAGTCCGGCGGTAAACGAGCACTGGTTGATCACCTGAAAGGAAAGCAGCACAACGACAGGCTCAGGACATTTAATGAAAAATTTGTTTGTCAGGTGAGGCACAAGAGAGTGAGGAAAAGTTGCATGTTTTGTTCATTGTTAACAATGCTTGTGCCCTTTTTTTCTTTTATTAAAATACTTGATTTATCTTTCACCACAGGGGGTTACATTTCCATTTACTAGACTAAAATGCTTCAGCTTCTGTGGGTGTTGCCCCCAGATCCCCACCAGGGGCTCTGCCCCTGGACCCCCGGAATTATTTTTCCTTGAAACACATTGTTGCTTGAATGGAATGCCTGTGTTATCACCATAGCCATGACACACTGTATTTTTGTGTTTCAGGCTGATTCAGGAGGAGAAAGAGTCCACGGAGCAGCGTGCGGACGAACTGGAGAGCAGGGTAGGGTCCAGTAGTCTTGACGCTATCGCTTCCCACTGGCGCGGGGCGTTCGAGCGAACCTCGCCCCCGGCTAGTGGGCGATCCACCCCTACCCCCCGCTCCTCCCAGTCCCGTGACTGGCTGCACAAGTATCACACTGTGAGTGACCCTTGTCCCTGTTTCGTTCAAGGATGCCGCCTGCCACCACCCTGCACTTGGTGTTGTTGTCTTCGGGTGTTGTGGTCACTGCACACTTGAGGGTTAACTCTTTCATTCCTCACTTTATCCATCATCATGCCAGCAGTGAGGGAGTACAAGAAGTCACTGGTTAAAAGTGAGAGAGTGAAAGAGTTAGCTTCTCTTGTTGTGGTCATCTGCTGCGCTGCTGCCTATGGTCATCTTAAAACTGCGCTGCTGTCTGTGTTTGGCCTACAAGTGTGCTGTAGTCTTTCTGGTGTGATTTGCCTGCATTGTTACTGGTGGTGGTGTTGTTGTTGTTGTTAGTATTGTGGTCAGCTTACAAGTGTCAGGAATTAAAATTGTTCACTTGGGACAGATTTTCATACATACATCTGGGACAGGTATTTAAATTATACTTTCACGGGTAGGCTGGCTCGTTGGGTGAAAAGCATTGTGAACTCAAAAGTCTTGTGTCTCAAGTTCAGTCCCAGCCCATCTTAATGCTTCAATTATTCAGGCGTTGTCAGTTTGGTTTCATAATTCCCCATGCTTCAGTCATTCAAATGGTTGTCAGTTTAGTTGCATAGTTCCCCTTTTCCTGGCTCTGCTTCTGTTTCGAGACCTTGCCAGGGCATAGAGTAAGCACATATGCAAGGAATCTTCCAAATAATTGCTGGCATATTGGGTGGAGCACATATAGAACTCTCCAAGTGTGACAAGTCCCTCTTGGACAAATTCATATTCAGATTCTCATGGACAGTTTCCATTTTTAACATTTTCCTCTTCAAAAAGTTCATGTGTTTTGTCGTTAAAAAGAAATGACAAGGATATAGTAGACACTGTGTAGACAACCATGTTTCTTACACAAGTACTAGAAATGGAACAGAAATAACCAAATTTGCCTGGTCTGTCATTCAGCTGGGCAGTCAAGTTTGCAGATTAATTGAATTAGGTGTAGATTGTCTTGGTTTTGAGCTAGAAACATCCAAGAAAACAAAGGTTGTAACCTCCAGTTGTGTTTGATATGTAATATTTTTGTACAGTGTACAGTTAATAGACTGCATTGCTCAGAACCTCTTGCAGAGTGCCAGAAGGGGCAAAATGTACTGAGGGAAATCATTATAGATAAAGCTCAGAAATTGGGTCTTTAGCAGACTTTCACCTGTATGTTTATGTCCTTTTGATTCCTAGGAGTTATCATTCCAAGCTGAATAATTTAAGGAAGTATGCTTAACAGTTCTGCTGTTTTGTCCTAAAATGGGTGATGCTACTTCATTGTAGGTTTTATACACTTGACAAAGCTCACCACCTGTTCTGTTTCATAAGTTAATTTTCCTCTGCTGTGGTGTTAACCCTTTGACTCCCGCAGCCTGTTTACCAGCATCCTGCATTGTCACCCATGCCAGCAAAGCAAAATTTTAACCCTTTGACTCCCTTACCCTTTCCAACAGCTTCCTTGCAGGAAACTGGTGGATAGAGTGAGGGGACTAGTCAAAAGGTTAAGGGAGTCAGAGGTTAAGTTTGTGCAGTTGGTAGACAGGGTGTGGAAGTTAAAGGGTTAAATTGTGTTGTTGCTATTTTCCCCAAGGCCTGCGTTGTGCTGTTGTGGTTGTACCCATCCCACAAGTGCACCTTCCTTGCTCTCTTTCCCTGTGGAATTAGATTTTTTGTCGTTTGCCTTGCAAATTTTGGTGTTGTCATCTAGTTCAAGGGTTACATGGCAGAAAACATTGCCTGCATTATTTTTTCCCTTGTGATTTACTTGTTATGGCATGGAACTCTTCAGATTTTGTTTCCTGTGTCCCGTCATTCCAGCCATTTGGTGCTGTGGTTGTGCTGTGTGTGCGGTACAACTAAGCGCGTATGCGGCGTTGCGGTACTGTTATTAGTGCAGCCTTCTTGTATTTGTTATGTGACACCATACAGTATCAGTTTGTCTTACTGAATCTCATTGTGTAGTGATGTCAGGTGTTGTT
Source organism: Monoplex corrugatus (assembly GCA_030674185.1). Classification (NCBI taxonomy): domain Eukaryota; kingdom Metazoa; phylum Mollusca; class Gastropoda; order Littorinimorpha; family Ranellidae; genus Monoplex; species Monoplex corrugatus. The sequence goes on from JAPXFY010000019.1 coordinate 29,451,390, forward strand.
ACATTGTTGGTGTGACCAGCTTGCATTGTGGTCATCTCTCATTTGTCTGTTGGTGGTTGGATTAGCAACATAGTTTTGATTGGCGATGTTTAGTCATGTGACAAGCTCTGAAAATAAGAACAGCATCATAGCTTGTTCAGTTCCCCACCCCACCCTCACCCCTTCATATTATGTCCTGTGTTTTTGGCTTGCAGTAGATTTTGTCTGTCTTTGATCGTGTGACCAATTTGTCATTTACATATTTGATGGCTTAATTAATGGTGATAGTATGCTGTGAACTTATGGCTTGCTTGATTTGCTTGTCTGCGTTGTTTGATTCATCTCCTCTCCCCATGTTTTTTTTTTTTTTAACAAAAAGGGAGATTGTTTCATATTGACTGGAGAGAGGCATCTTTTAACAAAAAGGGAGATTGTTTCATATTGACTGGAGAGAGGCATCTGTCTGTATGTCTGGTTGTTTCATATTGACTGGAGAGAGGTGTCTGTCTGTGTGTTGGACAAAAATGTGTTTTAATTACACATACTGTACCGTGGCTCACTGATGCAATAAGCGGCAGCGATTTGCCATTCCTGCCTCATAAACAATAAAGTCCGAAAGGACCATAACTCTGAGAGTATCCATGTCTTGCGCATGCGCTCTTCCTCTTTTCTCAGCAGCCATCTTCCAGCTCGCCTCGTATGCTCTGAGCAGCTAAGTATTTTGCTACTTTGCTTGTAATCGATCGATTTTCATTGCTGTTTTGTATTGTCTTGCCTGTGTTTTCGTGTAAGGGAGAAACTTACGTGAAGCATTTGGGTGGCAAAGCGAGGGTTAAGAAGATTTCGTACACGGAATTCTCTAACCCTCAGACCGGAAGTTTGCCCGGCGCGCCAAACCCGCTCTCTCTTCACCTTTGTCTCTCCCTCCTCTGTCTCCTTCGTCTACTCTCTCTCACTCTCTCGAAGTCATCGCAACTCAACTGCGGTTCTGTTGTGGGACCATGAGCCCTCAACTCAGCTGCGGCTCTGTTGACTTTTTGTCATCTTGCGGCCTTCACACTGCCCCTCACGGTAATCAACTCAGCTGCGGCTCTGTCGATTCTGTACTCGCCCTCTCAGTAGAGCTCAACCCCGGTTCAGCTGCTACTGTTTCAGCCCCTATGGCTGAAGGGCGACACAGGTATGGGTCTCCTTCGGGAGGCAGGAAGGCCAGCACTTTGGCAGAAAATGGCTCACCCCCTGGTTCGCCAGGCAGAACACCCCCTGGTTCGCCAGGCGGGCCAAGGGAGACAACCCCCCTATTACGGGCGTCCGATCATAGATCCGCCCAGGTTGTCTCCCTTCCTCCCCGCAGCCTGCTTGTGCCCTCAACGCAGCTGCGGCTCTAAAAAAGGCTCACCCCTAGCTTAGCCAGGTGGGTCATGGGTGACAACATCCCTGTCGCGGGTGTCAGACCGTAGGTCCGCCCCGGCTTGGTCATCACAACTACGGTTCTGTTGCCATGACCACGAGCCCTCAACTCAGCTTCGGCTCTGTTGACTTCTTGTCATTTTGCGGCCTTCACACTGCCCCTCACGGTAATCGACTCAGCTGCGGCTCTGTCGATTCCGTACTCGCCCTCTCAATAGAGCTCAACCCCGGTTCAGCTGCTACTGTTTCAGCCCCTATGGCTGAAGGGCGACATGGGTATGGGTCTCCTTCGGGAGGCAGGAAGGCCAGCACTTTGGCAGAAAATGGCTCACCCCCTGGTTCGCCAGGTGGGCCAAGGGAGACAACCCCCCTATTACGGGCGTCAGATCGTAGATCCGCCCAGGTTGTCTCCCTCCCCTGCAGCCTGCTTGGTCGCCTTGGCAAATGCCAAGCGACCCACTGCGGGCTGGCACATCTCTGTCCCACTGTGGACAGAGCGCTTAGTCGTCTTGGCAAATGCCAACCGACTCCTAGCAGGCTGGCCCCTTGGGCACTGGGGATCCGGGGACTCCATGGGCTCAGCCCATGACGCCTCCCATGGCACCGTACATGGCGCCATGGCAGCACTTACCATCTATGGGATTTGCCCTTGCCTCGTCCGCAGGGTATACTTGGCGGCCCCCGCTTTATGCCCGGCGCCCCACCCACGCAGGCGTCCACCTTGACCACCCCTCTGGACCCCCCCCAGGTCGGATTCCTCCCCAGGGGTGCTCCCCGGGGCTTCTGACCCCAGTCTGTTTGGAGTTTGCCCACAATCGGGCACTCCACAGTCCATCGCCTCCTCTGTAGGTGGGCCTGCTGACAGCAGCAGGTCAATGGTCACAAGATCTCCTTTCCTGTCACATCAACATGCTGGAACTGGAGGCAGTTTTTCAAGCCCCCAGAGACTTTCTCCCCTTTCTTAAGGGAAAACATGTTCGCATCGACACGGACAACACTACTGTGGCTTGTTACATCAACAAGCAAAGGGGCGCCCGCTCCCACTCCTTGTCTCGGAGAGCGGAACAGCTTCCACTCTGGTGTGTAGAACAATCCTTTCGGATCTCAGCGATGCATGTCCCGGGAAAGATGAACATACTTGCGGCCTCCGTCAGCAGCTCCCACAGGATTCTTCCCTCAGAACGGGCACTGGTCTGTGCAGTTCTGCAGCCAGTGTGGGCAGCGTGGTTCAAATCACAAGTGGATCTGTTTGCCACCAGATTCCATCGCCGCCTTCATCTGTATGTTCTTCCAGTCCCGGATCCTTCGGCTTGGCCTGTGGATGCTCTGTCCATCCCACGGTCAGTCCTGTCGGGCTGTGCCTTCCCTCCGTTCCCCTAACTGGGAAAGTTCTGCGGAAGGTGAGGGCAGACTCTGCCACGATGATTTTCGTGGCGCCTCGATGGCCTGCCCAAACATGGTTTCCGGAACTGCTGCACCTGTTCCATGTGCCTCCAATAAAACGCACTGTGACAGGCCGGTTCTTGCTTCAACCAAGGTCACTCATTCTGCACAGCAATCCGGAGGCTCTAAACCTTCCTGCTTGGCTGCTGTGCAGGACTCAATGTCTTCATTAGGCTTGTCCCCGGCAGTGATCGGCCCTGTGGAGCAAGCGCACAGACCGCACACTCAGGGAATGTATAGTGCCCACCGACGCGGTTGGCCTTCTGGGTGCTCCTCAACTTTCCAGTCACCCTCGCGCTCGCAGTGGGCCAACTACCACGGCCTTCTTCGTCGAGGAAAAACCTTTTGTCCTCCTCAGTGAAGGGACGCAGGGCAATTATCTGCACCACCATCAGCCAGTCGGGTAGTCCTTCCTTCGTGGACAACCCTGTCCTGCGGGATATTGTCCGTGGGGCTTCCCCTCGGGAAGCCTGACCCCCTGCCACACCTAGCCGGGGATCTCCTTCTCGTCCTCTCCTCCCTGGGACTTCTGCCTTACGAGCCCATCAGGGAGTGTTCTCCCAAGTTCCTCTCATTTCGGACGGCCTTTCTACTCCCTCTAGCGTCGGGGAGGCACTGTAGTGAAGTGCACGCTCTTAGCGGACTCCCCGGGGATGTCGTTTTCGAACCGGAGGGCTCAATGTCTCTCCACCTACACCCGGACTTCTTGGCCAAGAACCAGTCGCCAGGTTCTCCTACTCCGTCTATCTCCATTCATTCCCTGACGTCTATCCTTGCTTCGGATGACGTCATCTTCTCGCCAGAAGCAGCAGCACCTGTTTCTCTCTTAAAACAAAAATTATAAGAAGGCCATTAGCCACACATCCATCTCTCGATGGCTGTGGACAGTCATCAAGGATGCGTATGCAAGGCCGGGCTCAGATTTGACTGTCTTCTCCCTTGTCACTGGCGTTCACTCAATGCCAGCCTCCAGAGTGTACTGGACGCCGCGCATTGGCGTTCTCCGGGCATGTTCATTCCATCCTACCGGCGCGATGTCTACCGTCTGCGCGACGATGGATCTAGGGGTATCGCTTCCACTGTGGTGGCTCAGCACCCCATCTCTGCCGCACGCCCTGACTCGTCTCATTCTTCCAGGCGTTAACCAGGTAAGCCCTCCTTCCGGGTAGTGCTTTTTTAACCAGGTAAGCCCTCCTTCCGGGTAGTGCTATTCTGCATCAGTGAGCCACGGTACAGTATGTGTAATTAAAAGGAAATTTTCCTTCTAAAATTACATTTAATCTAACATACTTACCGTGGTTCACGCAGAGTCCCTCCCGTCCTCCCCGCCTTCCTGGTTCCTTCCATTCACAGTCAGGGTCTTGGTTTCCTTGAAAAGAGGAAGAGCACATGCGCATGCGCAAGACATGGATACTCTCAGAGTTATGGTCCTTTCGGACTTTATTGTTTATGAGGCAGGAATGGCAAATAGCTGCTGCTTATTGCATCAGTGAGCCACGGTAAGTATGTTAGATTAAACGTAATTTTAGAAGGAAAATTTCCTTTACAAAATTTCTCCCCTGTTTCTGCACAGACCTTTGCCTATTTTGGTTAAAAAATGTCGAGTTATGAATTTGAAAGTTTGGAAGGTAAAGGACAATGAAAAATAAAATTGCCTAACATTGGCACTTTTTGAGGAAGGTGTGTGAACAGCTTTTCTCAGGAACTTGTTGCAATATTCATATTTTGTTTTATTGTTGCAACAGTCCACCATTATCCTCGCTTCATGTCTGGTTTTGTTTCATGTGACATTTGTTAAAGATAACGGCAACCTTCAGAAGTACAAATGCTGGATTCCTCTGTAAAAAGATTTTGTATAAAAAGGGAGATTGTTGGAATGGCATGACTTTAGTGGGGTTTTGTTTGATTGATTAGTGGTTTTATGTGGGTTTTTTTTTTTTTGGTGGTTGATTTTTGTTTATTTTGTTTATTGTTGTTGTTGTTGTTTTTTGCTGCCTCATCTTGCACGTTGCTTCATTGTCTGCCTACCTTGCTGTGGATTATGGCTTCCCAATTCACCACCAAATCCGCAGAAACTGAGGGTCTCCATGAAAACAGCCACATCTCAGATGATCTTTCACAGTATTGTGATGATTCATAAAAGTTGTGATGATGCTGAATTAGGGATTGCGGTTAGATAGTTTGACTGTACATTACATTTTCTTTCAATATATATATGGTAAGTGTCAGTCGTTTTGGAGAGATACAACTTTCCTTCTGTCTTTGCAGTATATATGTACATACATGTATGCATACACACATTAGAGCCAATGGTATGTGTATAATACAAACTGAAGATTTTAATCAATCTTGTGCATATTTTTACAGACAGAGAAGATTTGTCTAGCCCTTGGTGTATCCTGTCGCAAACTGGTTTTTTTTTTCTTATACTTATTTCATGGGACATTGCAGATAGATATATTTCATACTTTATAGCCTATGTTGTTTTATTTACAGATTGCTGTAATGATAGACGTAGAACCCATATGCTAGATAGGACCTCAAGACCTTGCCAGTGTGGAGGCTTATGCACAAGCCTATGGCTTCTGCCAAAATAATTTTGGATCTTATCCACCACGTGGCATCCGTGGCATCAGTGCATATAGAATTTATTTCATGTGCATAGACGTTGTCTGGAGAAACTGAAACAGAATCTGTGATGTTTCATGTAGCCACTGATGTATGTTCTTACAGACTGACTGGACCAGTGATGTGTTTTATTGAATACAGATTGTTTTGATCAGTGATATTTCTGGTAGCAAGAGCATGTGACCAATGTTTCCTTGCAAACTGATTTGAGAATTTGACCAGTGTTGTGCATTGTTGCAGACTTGATTTGAGAATTTGCTCACCGTGGTGTATTTGTTACAAACTGATTTTACCAGTGATGTATGTATTACATACTTTGATTAAAGGTTTATTTTATTAAAACATACTTTTTAATTTATTTAAACATACTTTGATTAAAAGTATAATTTATTACGATTTTGTCTGATCAGTGAAGCATTGAAAACAAACCAGTCTGACCAATGGTACATGTTGCAGGCACCAGCAGGGATGACGATGTCACAGCTGTATACCTACTCTTCCTCCAGCCCTCAGCTTGCCACCTCCACTGACAACACTGCCACACAGCAGGTTTGTATAATATGTATGTTTGCAGGTAGTGGGGAAAGCCATGGGTTGGGACCCTCAGGTCAGAAAAAATAAAAAAATAAAAAAGGAAAACTCAGTGCAAACTGGCTCCTACCCAAAGTGAAGCATGCTGTGTGCTCAGTGAAAGACTGGGACTACACATTTGAGCCTTACCAACTTTTGGGATGGGTAGTCTGTGTTGCTCCAGTTTTTGGGGCCTGGTTGTTGTAGGATATATCATGAGAATAAGTTTGGATAGAAGTGTATGAAGTCTCAGTCCGAAAGTGGAACTCGTCATCACTATCATCCCTGTTCTTGACGTCATAGCATTTAGGAAAATTGACACATGCATACGTGCACTTGCACATACACACACACACACACACACACACACACACACACACACACACACACACACACACACACACACACACACACACACACACACACACACACACACACACACACACACACACACACACACACACACACACACACACACACTCATTCACTCACTCACTCACTCACTCACTCACTCACTCACTCACTCGCACTCGCACTCGCACTCGCACTCACACACCTCCCCTGTAGGGGTGGGGAGGCTCTTTCAGTATAAATAGTATCTCCACATACTGGAAATTGTGGTAGAAATTTCTGTTACTCTCTGTTTTTGCTACTCTCTTGCTTCTTTGCTTTCTCTCCTCTCTTCCTGTTATTTTCTTTTCCAGGATTTTGTTGTTTTTTTCATAGCGAGTTGTGTACGATTTAAAATGGTTATAGCCCTGATATGTGTCTGTGCAGTCTGCAGGGCTTTAAACGATACGAATAAGTCACAGGTTCTGTAGCCCTTCAGGCTGTGCTAGCATGTTCATCTTAGTTTTATAGGGTTTGTATGTGCACTGGAGAGCCGAAATGAGTGACAGAAGGTGGATGGCAGAGAGGGGCACTGGGGAGGGAGGAGACCTAGCTGACAAAGCTGGAATGAAGAATCTAAGAGAAGAGGAAGAAGATAGGACTGATTAAATTTTTGCAGAAAAAAAAAAACTCTTAATAACAGTTATATGTGTCTAGTGTGTCGGCTAGTGACTGCGTGCTTGTCACCTCTCACTTTCACAGCCTACACCGCTGGCTAGCACTGCTGCTTGCAGCTATGTGAAAAGAAGAGCAGAATGCGTAAGTCTCTTCCTGTCAGTACATAGCCTCTCCATCAGCAAGTCCTACGTTGTGCCTCCTCGTGGCAACAGGCGGTAACTGAGCACCTCACAGACTCAGGCTAAATCTCATGGGACTCGGAGAAGGTCTGGCCCCCAGACGTGCGGCATCCAGGCCCACCGGCGTGTGGATATGCCCTGGTACTCACGAACCAGATCCCCAAACTATGGGTAAATAGCTCCACTGCCTTGTGGACATCTCGGGAGAGAATAAGGCTAAGTTAACCCTGAAAAAAAAAACGATGGAAGGCAAGGGGAAACCACCATCATAGTTTCCCCAGGTCAATTATGGACAGAAAAAAGATGAAAAATGAAGTTAAGACGCGAATACAGGAGCACCTTTGTCCGGTAGGGACTGTCATGCGACGCAGGTGACACCAGACCGTCAGCCGGCTACTGCGACCAAAACCAAACCCAAAGTCAAACTTAGAAACACCAAAATAGCAACATGGGAACATCAGAACAAAATTAGACAACATCAAAATGGAGATGGAAAGGTTTAACATTAATATTTTAGGACTAGGGGGAGTGAGATGGAAGGGGGCAGGCATGATAACATCAGGAGAATACACAGTGATTTACTCTGGTGGTAATTCACATGAAAGAGGAGTAGGCATCATAATGGACAATGACAAATCAAAAGCAGTTAAGGGATACTGGGCTGTGCCCGACAGAGTTTTGCTGGTCAAATTGGGAGGCAAACCATTTGATTCAACATCATCCAGGTGTATGCACCAACATCCGCAAGTACTCAGGAAGACATCGACAACTTCTACGAAGTATTAGGCCAAGGTCCAATGTAAATCACAAGAAGTTACAGTCATAACGGGAGATTTTAATGCTAAGTGGGACAGGATAGGGTGGAGGATATAGTTGGACCTCATGGCCTTGGTACACAAAATGAAAGGGGAGGGAAACTTGTAGAATGGGCACAGATGAATGAGTTCATAGTAGGAAACACCTGGTTTGAGCAGCCTAATAGAAGAAAATGGACTTGGATGAGTCCAGGAGATAATACCAAAAATCAGATTGACTACATCCTGATCAATAAAAGATTTAGAAATTCTTTACTGTCAGCAAAAACACTACCAGGCGCAGACTGCAACAGTGACCGCAATTCTGTAGTGGGAAGGTTTAGGCTGAAATTAAGGAAAAGGAGACAGACCAAAAGCAACATCAAACTAAAACTTGGACTCTTAAAGACAGATGAAGTGATAGGTAAAAAATTTAATGTACATGTTCAAAACAAATTCAGTGCTCTGGAAGATGTTGGTGATAGTGAGGAACAATGGACAAATTTGATAAATTTGATAAATGAAGCTTATGAAGAAATTCCTAAGGCAGATAGAAAAGCAAAAAAGAGCTGGATGACTAATGAAATTTTGGGCTTGATGGAGGAAAGGAGGAGGGCAAAGAGAAACGAGGAGATATACAGGAAGATAAACAAAGAAATCAGGAATAGGTGTAATGAAGCTAATGAAGCTTGGCTGAACACAAAATGCAAAGAAATGGAAGACCGACACAAAATGGATCCTCAGGGTATGTACAGAGGAATTGAAGAAATTGTCCACAGGAAAAATACATGCACATCAACTGGTTGCTTAAAATCGAAAGATGGCACGCTTTCATGGAAAAAGACAAAATATTGGACAGATGGGGAGAGTACATTAAAGACCTTTTCGAGGATGACAGAAACGAAGAACACATTATAAAATAGAACTTTGAAGGACCACCCATAATGAAAGATGAAGTTAGAGCAGCACTGAAAAAGATGAAACCAGGAAAAGCCCCAGGACCAGACAACATTTAATACAGAGATGATTGAAGCCCTGGAGGAATTTGGCATAGAAAAATAAGTCCTCCTAAATGAAAGTTATGACACTGGAAAAATCCCCAAAGATATGTCAAAATCAATTTTCATTGCACTGCCAAAGAAGACAGGGGCTATAGAATGCGAACTCCATCGCACAATCAGTTTGATGAGTCATGTAACAAAAATCCTGTTAAGAATAATCATGATGAGGACAAGGAATAGAATCAAAAGAGAAATAGCAGAAGAACAGTGTGGATTTGTGGAAGGGAAAGGAACTTTTAATGCCATATACATCCTAAGAACTATCATAGAGAGGTCAATTGAGATGAACAAGGATTTGTATTTATGCTTTGTTGACTACACCAAGGCTTTCGATCGGGTAAGACATGAAGAATTGATCAACCAACTGGAGAGACTCAATGTTGATGGAAAAGATCTACGAATAATCAGAAATATGTACTGGGAACAAACAGCTGCAATGAGAATAGAAAACAATATAAGCTCTTCCAAAACATCAAAATTGGAGTCAGACAGGGTTGTGTTTTGTCACCAGATCTGTTTTCACTTTACAGCGAAAACATCATGAGAAACCTAGAAGAAGACCTGGATTAAAGGTTGGAGGGAAAATGATAAACAACATTTGATACGCAGATGACACTGTGCTGATTGCAGAAAATGAAAGGGACCTACAAAACCTTGTGAATATACTAGAAATAGAAAGCAAAGGTAAGGGGTTGGAACTAAACAGCAGGAGGACTGAAGTCATGGTGATCAGTAAAAAACATGAAATCCCCTCCTGCAAAATAACAGCAAATGGCACAACCTTGACTCAGGTTAATAAGTTCAAATACCTGGGAACGGTCATTTCATCAGACGGCAGATGCACATCGGAAATAGCAGGCAGAATCGGCCAAGCCAAAACAGCATTCAAGAAGATGACAAGCATTCTTACCAACAAATGCCTATCAATTAACATCAGGAAGAGAGTTCTTGAATGTTATATAGAACCAATACTGTTACACAGATGTGAGGCGTGGACAGTCAACAAGCTGACCCAGAACAAGATTGAGGCAGCCGAGATGTGGTTTCTAAGAAGAATGTTGAGAGTTCCATGGACAGCAAAGAAAACAAACGAGACAGTCTTGATGGAGGCAGACACAAGTAGGTCACTCATAAGGAAGATTAGGAAAAGACAGGCAACATTTATAGGCCATTTTATGAGGAAGGGGGATTTGGAGCACCTGGTCACAACGGGAAAGCTGGAGGGAAAGAGAGCACCAGGTAGACCCAGGGAGAAAATGCTAGATGGACTTGCAGAATGGCTGAAGACGAGGAGGGTGGAGGAGATGCTTGGGGCAACAAGAGATAGAGACAGATGGAAGTCCATGATCGCCAACGCCATGCGGCAGGGCACCTGTTGATGATGATGTATGGATTCAGTAAAATGTTCATTTCTGACAAAACTGCAGAGAAAACTGAGCAAAATTTGTTTGTATGTCCATTTTACATCTGATATTAATTTGCTTATCGCAAATTTTGGTTGACTACAAATACGTTATAATACTGAACTTTTGATTTGCTCTTCTGAAATGAGAACAAAACAAAACTTGGATTGATTTACTTTGTCACTTTAGAACAACAGTTCTATCTCCTATCATAAGAATCTGGTCATACTTGTCTCGAGCTGGGAGTATGTGAATAAATACGTAAGGGAGTGTTGTTTTACATTTTATTTTTTTGGTGGAGGGAGGGGGCTGTTGCTGTGGGCTGTTTTTGCCGTTGGAAACAGTGCCTAGTTGTTGTGGTCATGTTCAGTGAATGCTGTGAACAGGCAGAACATATCACTGGGAGAAGCAAGCAGTCTTGGGATGCTGGTTTTGCGGGCATTGCTGACCCCTTTCATTGTCCTTGAATTTTCAAAGACTCTTTGATCTTAGCAATAACACCATTATGTTTTAGAATATCCAAGTGTCTTGCATTTGGGATCAGTCTGCTGGTCGTTGTAATGCAGAAACTATGTCAGCTTTTGTTCAGGTTCTGTTTTTGAGGATGTCAGTGTCTCGAACTTTAGGACCAATCAGCTGGTCATTTTAATGCTGAAACAGTGGTATCGGTTTTTTTGTCAGATTCTGTCTCATGTACAAACTTCCAAGACTTTTCCACTGTTTCCACAGTCTTGTTGCTTCACATGACTATCTTATTGTCCATGTACATTAACTCACTCGGTACAACGGAATGCTATAGCGGTCGTGGTGAAAGACACGGTTGCGTACGACGGAATGCTATAGCGGTTTCGATAATTAAAAATTTTTCGACGCTCCCCTTTAGACCTTGCACGCCTACCATAGCCACACTGGTCACTGCAAACGTGTCAAGGGTCAATGGGAAAGTTGCTTCATGAGATTCCGTAGCCATACACTCGTCAGGAAACGATTGACTTCGGCACCCCACGACGACTGGTAATCTGCATTCCTGTCGAAAATGGCGTCGCAGGCGAGTACGAGTTTTCGAACAAAGTAGATCGCGACGGTGGCGTTTTACTGCTGCTGAAGTGATTGAAGTGCTTCAAACTGAAGGATTGAACATTAGGAGTATGCAGAAGATAATGATGAAAGTGTATCAAGTGATGGAAGATGCCAGCAAGAAGGTACTGACAGTGACCCAGTTTCAGACGACGGTGAAGTGGGAGGGAGGTGGGCGTACACGTCATGAAAGGCGAGCAGTCAGCGAGCCAAGTACCGGTACAGTGAGTCGCATGTCTGATGGAGGTTTCATTCACTTTCCTATGCATGACTGACACGAAGATTTTAGTTTTTCTCCCACTTTGCCTCCTCCTCTGGCTCTTGTGGCCTGCATGTCTCATTTGAGTGCCACGCCCCCATAACTCCCCTGTGTAACAATTTGTAACATTTATTCATCTAATATCACTAATAATCTTTTTTTTTTTACCCTGAGCAAAGTCTACTTTATTCATGTTGTTTTGTGCATACAAGGACCTTCTCACCTTTGACTGTGTGTTCATGGAGCTGATCAAAGTGTGTGACTGTCCAGTGATCCTGACCACAAAATTTGGGGTATTTTCAACATGGCACATGACGAAGAAATATTCAAGGAAGAACTTCAACTAACCCAGCATGTAAATATTCAGATCTGAAAGTTTCATTTTGTTTCTTTATGTTTTGTATTTTTTGTGATTTTTTTCCTAACCCTTCAAAATGGGCCGTCCCCGGGGGAAACGCAAGGGGAAAAACTCTCCGTACCGAATGAGTTAAAAGAATTAATAGAGCTTAGAATGATTATGAGCTCATGAGATTTTTACTCTCAGATTCTTCTTTCTTCCTTTGTCATATCCGTTTGTACCATCTTGGATGTTGGGGGAGATAAGAGTTGATGGTTAGCAGCAAGCCTGGAGGCTTGAAGGGGGAAAATGCTGTGTTATGTCTGTTGTCTTTCACATTGTTAGTCTAGGTCTTGGTCTGCTTCTTGCTTTTCTCTACATATTTTTTGTTATGTGTTTTGTCATTCTGAGATCGTGCAAGGGCAAATGCAGTGTCTTTACAATGTGATGGGCAGAAAGTGGATGCGTTCATCCTGCAGTTTTGGATGCTTTTTGTTTGTTATCTGTCTTGACAAGTTTTGAGAAGATAGCTTACTGTGTTGACATATGAAATGTGTCTGTGTTGACCTGATTTCAGACTGGACAGACAACTGTCACGTCGTCCACCTCAGAACAGCCTCAGGTATACGATGGTGTCGTGTTTGGTTGTGGAGCACACTTAGTCCTTGTCAGAGCACCTGGCTTTTCTGTAGTGTTCTGTAGTAGAGTGGTTCAATTCTAGTGTCTTTTGCTGATTGTTTGTGAACATTGGGTGGATTGTGCTCAGTATTTAGTGGTAGTTGTGAGCATATTTGGGTCAGCTGTAGTGCGTAGTGGTAGTTCTACTTCTAGAGTGAAAGGTAATATTTTGTTGTGGTTGAGTCAGAGAGTGAAGGGTAGTATTTTGTGGTAGAGTCAGCTATGTTGTCTGTCGTAGTTCTTGTGAACACATTTGAGTCAATTAAGGTGTTTTGTGGCATTTGTAGAATTGGGTATGATTGTTGTATGGTAGTTGCATGGGTGCAACTTTTCCCGTTTGACGACTGAATCCATTTTTTCAAAAGAGTCAGAAACGGAAAATCCGTTTGTTGAAAAAATCGCCAAGCTAGGGTCGTTTTTTTTGTGGTCTAAAATCGTTTATCGAACGTGAATGTTTCGTGATGGTTACTTTCCGGTGTAGAAAGGAAAGCGGAAGCACTCTTTTGTGAATGAAGCTATGAAAGTCAATGCGCATGCTCCGTTGCAAAATCTCGCATCAACTTCCGTGAAATCACCGCCATTTTTGAGCTTCGCATGTTGAGCGAACTTCACGATGCCAGCAGTGAAAGAAGGCGAATATGTCACCTTAATCGACGCAACTGTCAAGAATAAATGGTGTTTAGAATTGCTAGAGGAGAAAGATACAGACAAAGATAATTCCCGTCGTCTGTGGTGTATGAAAATCGACTGAGCAGTTTTAAAGATATTTGAAATTGTCTGAAATAGGATGAAAAGCATCTGCTGTTTTTTCAAAAATCTAATTGCAGGAGAAAGCTTAAGATTCAGTTTTATTTTTACAAAAGCTTCAGCCCCTATATGAGGCGCTGCCCCTGTACCCCCCCTATACGGGGCGCTACCCCTGGACCCCTTTCCATTTTTTGACTTTTTCTAAGTTGCACTCTTGTAGTGAGAACATGTTAGAATCAACTGCAGTATTGTGTAATAGCTTTTACGAATACCTATGTGAGCGCATCTTAGTCAGCTGTGGTGTTTTGTGGCAGTTCTAGGGTCAGCCATTGTTTTGTGGTAGTTTTAGAGTCAGCTGTTAGAGTCAGTTGTGTTTTTTGGCAGTTTTAGAGTCAGCTGTTAGAGTCACTTGTGTTTTCTGACAGTTTGAGAGTCAGCTATGGTGTTTTGTAGCAGTTTTAAAATCAGCTATTAACCCTTTCGCTGCTATCATGTTTTGCTAAGACACATGCTAAGATTTTTTTCAGAAACAGACAAAAATCACGCTTATTATTTTCAATTGCTTATAATTCAGAAGGCATTGAAGATAGATACATAAAAGTATATATCAAATGAAAGGAAATTGAATGAAGATTGTGTTTATGACAATTTCAAAATGAAATAATGTACCAGAGTGTCACATGTACTCTTTGAAATGCAATAAAAAAAAAAGTTAAAGTCAATGATGATGTAATCAAGTGATGCAGGAGCTCACAAGCAGTTTTGATTTGAAGATATAGACTGTACAAAGGTCAGAAAGCAGTGTCCAGCCACAATATAAGCACAGCCTAGCCACACATAAAATGAAAGGGTTTTATCTCCCAGTGTCTATCCCCAGTAAAAACGCTACTGAGTGTGGTAGTTCTGGAAGCAGTCTTCTAAACACAGTCCTCTCCTTCCCCCTCTTGCTCCCCTTCCCCTTCTAGCAGGCCCAGCAACAGCAGGTCCAGCAACAGCAGGTCCAGGCCGAACATCATCACCATGCTGCATTACCATACCTGTAGCACAGTGAAAGCAAGGATTCAAATTTCCACATATTTTATGAAATAAAAAAAAGTCACACACACACACACACACACACACACACACACACACACACACACACACACACACACACACACACACACACACACACACACACACACACACACACATACATACACACACACACACACACACACACACACACACACACACACACACTGACATAGGTAGCATGCTACTCCCCCATGCCACGCCCCCTTTCATTTTCCTCAAGCAAACACTGCAAAGAAACCCAGTGAGTACTGCTTCTACCAAAGTGACTTCATTACAACATTGTTTCTGTCAGTATTATCACTGAATGCTCTCAATTTCCTATAAAAAGTCACACCAACAGTCTCTCTCTCTGTCTCTGTCTCTCTTTCTCTCTCTCACACACACACACACACACACACGCACACCCCTCTGCTCCCACCCTACTCCTCACATAAACACACACAGGCCATGGAGATAGTAGCCTACTCCTCACACAAACACACATAGGCCAGGGAGATAGCACAGGGCAGATGTTGACCAGAAAAACAAATCATCAAGACACACACAGCGTGGCTGACAACGAGCGAGCGACGATTAACATGCCCACAGGTCGAACACACTGCCCACTCAGTCACTGGCTCGCTCGCTGACCAGGCCCAAACAAAGGGCTCAGCCATACAACACACACACTTAGCTGTTCTATTTATAAATATACTGAGAAGAAAGCAATACAATCATGTTATAAAATGAATAAAGCTCTCAAATACACCTACCTGCATCTGGAACAATCGGATCTCCATAGGCCTACTCTGATTCAGACGATCAGTCACCCAAAGATTCTTCCACATCAAAATCTGGGTCGTTGGCTTCAACTTCACGAAGTTCGAAGCCAGCTGGCTTGAAGTCTTCATCTCCACTGTCTTGATTTCGAAAAATCTCTTCAATAACTTCTGCAACTGTGTAGGTTCGTTGTGGGGCAGCCATAGCGTTTCAAAAACTGAAAGCTCAACTTCGTAGCACCTTACCAATCGATCGTGATAAATTATGCAAATGATCTAAATAACTTGAACAAACAGCACTCAAAGAGCGAAGATTGTCAAGGGACCTAATCAAATCATAAATAGAACGATTCTGTGATATGCTAGACGAAAAGAAAAAGAGTGTTTGATACGGGACGATCCACGATCGTCAACAGAGCATTGCAGACGACGGTTTCTATGACGAGCGTCACTCGTCAACAACGCAGTGAAGAGGTTAAGAGTCAGCTTTGGTGTTTTGTGGCAGTTCTAGGGTCAACCATTGTGTTTTGTGGCATTTTAGAGTCAGTTGCGATGTTTTGTGACAGTTTTAGAGTCAGCTGTAGTGTTTTGTGGCAGTTCTATGGTCAACCATTGAGTTTTTTGGCAGTTTAAGAGTCAGCTGTAGTGTTTTGTGTCAGTTCTAGAGTCAGCTTAGAGTCAGTTATGGTGTTTTGTGACAGTTTTAGAGTCAGTTGTGGTGTTTTGTGACAGTTTTAGAGTCAGTTGTGGTGTTTTGTGACAGTTTTAGAGTCAGTTATGGTGTTTTGTGACAGTTTTAGAGTCAGTTGTGGTGTTTTGTGACAGTTTGAGAATCAGCTGTTAGAGTCAGTTGTGGTGTTTTTGTGGCAGTTTTAGAGTCAGTTGTGGTGTTTTGTGACAGTTTTAGAGTCAGTTGTGGTGTTTTGTGACAGTTTTAGAGTCAGTTATGGTGTTTTGTGACAGTTTTAGAGTCAGTTGTGGTGTTTTGTGACAGTTTTAGAGTCAGTTGTGGTGTTTTGTGACAGTTTTAGAGTCAGTTGTGGTGTTTTGTGACAGTTTTAGAGTCAGTTATGGTGTTTTGTGACAGTTTTAGAGTCAGTTGTGGTGTTTTGTGACAGTTTGAGAATCAGCTGTTAGAGTCAGTTGTGGTGTTTTGTGGCAGTTTGCGAGTCAGCTGTTAGAGTCAGTTGTGATTTTTTGTGGCAGTTTTAGAGTCAGTTGTGATGTTTTATGACAGATTTAGAGTCAGTTGTGATGTTTTGTTACTGTTTTAGAGTCAGGTATGGTGTTTTAGTGACAGTTTTAGAATCAGTTATGGTGTTTTGTGACCATTTGAGTCAGCTGTTAGAGTCAATTGTAATGTTTGTGGCAGTTTTAGAGTCAGCTGTTAGAGTCAATTGTAATGTTTTGTGACAGTTTTAGAATCAGCTGTGGTGTTTTGTGACAGTTTTAGAGTCAGTTGTTAGAGTCAATTGTAATGTTTTGTGGCAGTTTTAGAGTCAGTTGTGATGTATTGTGACTGTTTTAGTGTCAGTTGTAATGTTTTGTGATAGTTTTAGAGTCATGTAATGTTTTGTGATAGTTTTAGAGTCAGCTGTTCAAGGCAGTTGTATTTTGTTGTGTTTTGTGGCAGTTTTAGCGTCAGCTATTTGAGTCGGTTGTGGTGTTTTGTGGCAGTTTTAGAGTCAGCTAATTGAGTTGGTTGTTTTGTGGCAGTTTTAGAGTCAGCTAATTGGGTCGGTTGTGTTGTTTTGTGGCAGTTTTAGAGTCAGCAATTTCAGTCGGGGTATAGGGGGGCTCTGGAGAGAGATAGTACCTTTGTAGCTCAGCTGCTGCTTCTTAATTGAAGGACGGGCGCACTGGTTCTCCTCCATCTCCTAAATCTCTCACATGCTGGCTCCACTAACACCATACCCCGGGACCTCGCCTCAGCAGGCGTGCTAAACCATGTGAGGGGGTGATGCTAACACAACATCACTGGGCGTAACCTCAAAATGAAGGTGACTGGCCAAGGCAGAGAAAGTTCCTAGATGAACCTAACGGCTACATGTTCGAGACCAGGGCGAACCACCAAGTAGGAGGATATTGGCTGTGGTCTGGCATGGAGAGGGATGGGCTCCGCCATGCGACATTGCCCAAGAAACGCCAATGAAGATGACAACAGAAAGGAGAATCATACCGGATCGGTCGTCGCCCGGATTCAGGACCGCCTTTTCCGTTGGCAGGAATCACCAGGGCGGAAGTGGAAACTATGCTACTGGTGGACCAACGAAAACTATCCATGCCAGAAATAACATCGTCATCAGCATCAGGAATGTACGAACACTCAGAGAAGCTGGGAAACTAGAGGAATTAGAGCATGAAATGAAAAGGTATCGCTGGAACATACTAGGTCTGTGTGAAGTACGAGGGAAAAACTACGGAGAAACATCAACTCCAGAAGGTCACTAGTTATACCACAGCGGGAGAGAAGACGCCACGAGCATGGAGTAGGAATCCTCGTTCACAGAGACACTGTAAATGCTGTCATGGGATGCCGACCAATCTCCAGTTGAATCATTACCATACGGTTGAAAGCATCACCATTCAACATCACAGTCATTCAAGCATATGCACTAACAACAGACCATGATGATGAGGAAGTGGAATACTTCTATAATCAGATACAGGGAGTCTTAGATGAAACGCCAAAGAAAGATATTGTCGTAGTACAGGGCGATTGAAATGCGAAGATCGGGGAAGATGCTTGTAAAGATTGGAATGGAACTTGCGGGCCTTACTGCAACAGCAACACAAATGACAGAGGTTTAAGACTCCTGGAATTCTCCAGATACAAAGATTTCAGGGTGATGAACACCTTTGGCTCACACAAAGCGTCAAGAAGATGGACCTGGCACAGCCCAGGTGATGATCATCACAATCTAATAGATTACATCATGGTCAAATGCAGATTTCAGTCTAGTGTCAACATCGCCAAGATCAGAAGTTTTCCAGGAGCTGACATTGGGAGTGATCACACGAACTTGTGATGATGTCATTTGCACTATGTTTAAAAAACTGCAGGATACGGGGCAACATCAGAATTAAATTCAATATGGACAAACTAAAGGACCCGAGCATACAAGACTCCTTCCAAGCAAACATCGGAGGTATATTCGCACCACTCCTAGTCTTGAATCATGAGGATACAGAAGTAGAATCATTAATCGACGCCTTCAACAATTCCATGACAGAAACAGCAGAAATGCTCCTCGGCAAACCGCGTGTGAAAAAGAAGCCCTGGGTCACGGACAACATCCTAGATCTATGTGACAAATGAAGAGAGCTTAAGAAGAAGAAACATGAAAAAGAGGGTGTGAGACAATACAGAGAAGTAAACCTGCAAGTGAAGAGAGCTATGAAAGCAGCTATGGAGACATGGATTGACAATCAGTGCGAGGAAATTGAAAGTAATCTACAGAGGAACAACAGTAAGAAGGCCTATCAAACTGTCAAAGACCTGACCAGCACCAGACAAGGACCAACGACCACCATCCAGAACAAAGAAGGGAAATGCCTCACAGAAGAAAAAGATATATTAAACAGGTGGACCGAATATTGCTCCGAGCTGTACACTGACAGAAGTACAGGAGACCCTAGTGTGCTTAATGTCCCACAATCATCAAACGACGCAAAAGATAGCATTGTGTGTGAGGAAATAGTGGCAGCAGTGGCATCCTTAAAGCCTGGAAAATCAGCGGGAGTAGACAACATCATAGCAGAGACGGTTCAAGCAGGAGGAGACCCAGTGATTGACATGCTCATGATCGTTTGCAACAAGATCTGGCATGGACTCAGTCCTTGATCACCACCCTCCCCAAGAAAGGCAAATCTACAATTATGTCAAAATTATCACACCATCAGCCTCATAAGTCACCCCAGTAAAGTCATGCTGCAAGTCATCCTAAATAGACTAAAACCACAGGCAGAGAAAATCATCGCTGAAGAGCAAGCCGGTTTCAGGCCAGGTCCTAGCACAATGGAACAAATCTTCAACGTCAGAATCCTTATGGAAAAGTACCTCCAACACCAACAGGAGCTCTACCATGTGTTTGTCGATTTTAAGAAGGCATTCGACAGAGTCTGGCATGAAGCCTTGTGGGCAACCATGAAGCTGTACAACATCAACGCCAACTTAATCAGAGTCATAGAGAACCTCTACAATAAAGCCAACAGCACAGTCTTCTTCAACAACAATATTGGAGAATGGTTCCGGACGACAGTCGGAGTACGCCAAGGCTGTCTACTCTCCCCTGCTCTCTTCAACATCTTCCTAGAAAGAATAATGACAGAGGCACTCGAAGAACATGAAGGAACAGTCAGCATTGGAGGTACAAACATCACTAACCTACCTTTTGCAGATGACAGTGACAGCCTTGCCTGAAAAGAACAAGAGTTAATCAACCTAGTGGACCGTCTTGGAAAGACCTCCTCTGATTATGGCATGGAAATCAGCGCCGAGAAAACGAAAATAATGACCAATCACAACAACCAATGATGTAATGGTCAATAACCAGAAACTCCAAAGTGTGCCCAGTTTCAAATACCTGGGATCAGTCTTGTCAGATGAGGGATCTAAGCCCGAAATACTCTCCAGAATAGCGCAGACCACAGCCGCAATGACCAAGCTCAGAACCATATGGAACAACAGTAACATCGCCACCAGCTCAAAGATCAGACTGATGCGTTCCCTGGTCATGTCAGTATTCTTATAGCTTGCGAATTATGGACCTTAACAGCGGATACGGAAAGAAGAATCAGGGCGGTTGAAATGAGATGCTTTCGTAAACTTCTCAGCGTCACATACAGAGATCGCATCACGAATGACGAAGTAAAAAGAATTCAAAATGAAATCGGGCCTTACACTGACCTCCTGACCTTAATAAGACGACGCAAACTAACATGGTATGGACACATCACACGATCATCCGGCCTTGCCAAGACAATCCTGCAAGGCACAGTCTCGGGAGGAAGGAAAAGAGGCAGACAAAAGAAGAGATGGGAAGATAATATTCGAGATTGGACGGGCCTGGAGCTGAGGGATACCCTAAGGAAAGCGGAGAGCAGGGAGTGGAGAAAGGTTGCTGTCAAGTCTTCGGAGGCGCCCTGACAGACGGCCAGTCTAAGGGATCAGTGACGGTGACGGTGGTGTTTTGCGACAGTTCGAGAATCAGCTGTGGTGTTTTGTGGTAGTTCTAGAGTCAGCTATTTGAGTCTGATGTGATGTTTTGTGGCAGTTCTAGAGTCAGCAATTTGAGTCAGTGGCGGTGTTTTGTGGCAGTTCTGGAGTCAGCAATTTGAGTCGGTTGTGGTGTTTTGTGACAGTTCGAGAATCAGCTGTGGTGTTTTGTGACAATTCTAGAGTCAGTTATGGTGTTTCCTGGTAGTTGTGAATGTACTGGTATCAGTTTAAGGGGTTATGGTAGCTGTTATGAACTTTTGTAGTTTTGTGGTACTTGTCAACACCTTTTGATCCACTGATGTTTTATTGTGACTGTTTTGGCTGTATTCAAGGCAGCTAGCCTTTGTCATTAATATTTTTGGTCAGTTTTAGAATTCTGTGGTATATGTTACACGGCGCACAAATCCGTGATACTTGGGTTGGCCGTAGTTCTGGTTCTGCCCTGCCGGCTATAAATAGCGCGCATCTTTCCCCTTCCTTTCCACTCCCCACACCCTTTTCACCCGTCCCGCTGCCGTATAGTGAGGCCACTCACAAAATGTATGTGAGCGAAGCAGGGGCGCCCGCGTGTTAGTTACTGCACTGGTCACTAGCACTAAGTTCATGGTATGTGCCTCCAGATTGACCTAGATTCCAGTACTCGGGAAGAGCACAGCAGTTATAACACACACACACACGATGCATGCAGTAGGCAGAGAGATATGCATCATAACGTATATACTCGCGCGTTCTGCGCGCTTGCGCACACGCACACGCACTCTCTCTCTCACCACACAACACACACACACACACACAAACACACACACACAACACACAAACACAAACACACAGTGAATAGACGTTAAATCAAAGAACGAACGAAACACAGAGTTGATTTATACATATAAAGACTGGCTTAATTAATAATATGGCCTGGATTTAACATGCATTTGAACACACATACGCATGCACAAAGAGACAGACAGACAGAGAGAGAGAGAGAATATCAGATCAAAACATGCATATCACACACACACACGCACACACACACACATATCTGATTCACATAATATTGTATGCATGTAACATGCATTTAACACACACACACACGCACACACACTCTCACTCTCTCTCTTTTTCTTGCTTTAAATACTGTTATAATTATGATGTGGTGCATGTGACATGTATTTTGAGAATACATGCTTGAAAACTCTCTCTCTCTCTCTCTCTCTCTCTCTCTCTCCTCTCTCTCTCTCCTCCTCTCTCTCCTCTCTCTCTCTCTTCTCTCTCCTCTCTCTCTCTCTCTCTCTTACATTACATGTACATAGTGTTATATGATGTGCATGTACCATGCATTTTGAAAATACATGCTTGAAACCACAACAACACACACACACACACACACACACACACACACACACACACACACACACACACACACACACACCACACTCACACACACACACCACACACACACACTCCACACACACACACAACACACACACACACACACACACACACACACACACACACACACACACACAGATGAATGTTAGACGCAACTCCAGAGAGAGACAGACAGAGGGAGAGAGAGAGAGTGAGTGAGAGAGAGATGTGTCGGAGGTTGCCCTGGATAAAGACTGGCTTAATTAATACACGCGCGTGGCCTAGTTTATAGCCGGCGCAGCGCGTGCCTTCGTCAGGCAACAGCTAACACCCGATTTTAGTCAAATGTAAGCCTCTAAAAAAGAATGAAAACAAACAGCTGACAGCGATTTTTTTTAATTTTAGAAAGTTAAAGCACTGAAGACCACGAATCAGACCTTGCCAAAACTGAGGAATTTATGTAAAGATTGTAAATTGCACTATACTTCCGTCACTACTACGAAAATAATCTCACTTTATACTGAACAAAGAGCAACCTGGAGATGTCAGTCGATCATCACATAAGTAATTTCAACAAATTTCAAAGACAAGGTAATCTGACAAAGTAAAGAACAATGAATATTCACAGCACTGAATGCACACAGGTAAAGTGACGAAAATAATGCAGATCATTGCACAAATTCACAATACACATAGAAAACTGCACTCGGCTTCCTTCTTTATCAGTAGTGCCAGAACACAAAGGCACGCTAGCCAGTGATATGGACTTTGGTCGACCCTGCCTGGACAAAAATAGTACTCGCAGCGATGCCGGTGCCGGCTCGCAATTAAAAGGTGACGGAATGGCTGGGAAAATGCAGCCGTGGTTAATGTTATGAATACTTTTGTATCTGCTATAGGTTGTTAATGTTACAGATAATTTTGCATCTGCTATAGTTTTTTTTCCCAGTTGCTGTCATGTTGAGTGACTTTAGGGTTTGTGTTACTATTGTGATCAAGTTTCAATAGCTGCAGTTTTTCACTTGTTGCAAATTTATTGAAGTCAGTTTCAGGGTTTATGGTAGTTGCTGTTAATATTTTAATCTTCTCTGCTCTGTTGTATCTATTTGTTCTGAACCAGCTTCTGTATGTTTACCCATCAGGGCCTCTGAGTTCTTTTACTTTTCTTTGCCAGGTGTTCTTGGGTCTTCCGCATTAAGGTCTGCTGTAGTTTTGTACTGAACACATGTCGGCTACAGTGCTGTGTTGCATTGGTGAATGTATTTAGTCAGTTGTACAACATTGTGGTTGCTGCTTAGAATTTTTTGAGTTGGGATTCTCTTGCTATTTATTATGAACATTTGGGGTCTCTATATTTCTTTTCTTCTGTTTATTTTTTGTATTTTATCTTGAAATTTATTATGAACATTTTGGGGTCTCTATGTTTCTTTTCTTCTGGTTTCTTTTTGGCATTTTTTTACACAAAGATTGGGTTGGTGTAGGGGTTTTGTGGTACTGTTGTTTTGGGTCAGCTGGAGGGTTTTGTGGTAACTTTTATTTAAGTCGACTCTTGTTTGGTAGTGTTTTGGTCAGCTCCATGGTTTTATGTGGCTGAGTCAGCTGTAGGATTTTTTGGAAGCTGTTGTTTTTAGGTCAGCTATGGGTTTTATGGAAGCTGTTGTTTTTGATTTGTGAATCACCTGTAGGATTTTGTGATATTTGGGTCAGCTCTAGGGTATTTGATTTTTGGGTCACCTGTAGGGTTTTGTGAAAGCTCTTACATTAGGTTATCTGTGAGGTTTTCTGGTATCACGCCTGTTCCCTGCCAGATATTTAGTTGTTTGACCCAGCAAACGTGACCCGGAGGTCAGGCACTACGCAGCAAGGGGAAAGGCAGCTGTGAAAAGATAAACATACCGCCTGCTCACTAACACTACAGCCCAAGGCTGGAAGAGCTACCAGTGCAAAACTTAGATGTGCTCTTCCAGCTCGCTCTGCGGCGGCGATCAGTCCCTACCCTTTCTTTTTAACTAACCGTCGTTGAGCCGGAGGCTTGTGGAATACGCGGAATACATTCATTTTTAAATAAATTCTGTTATAACGTTAAAATACTTCTCTACAAGTCTTTTGAAATCACAGTAGCGTTAAAGTCAAGAAGCTGAAGGTTTCATTGATACCAAACACTAGTAGTAATTTTACGGCACAGCCACGCATGCAACACATTATACGTTAATGAAAAAAACAATAAGTGAAGAGACTGACTGTCACGATGCAAAATACTGCATTTTTAACTCGTGGTGTAATAAACAGTTTCTTTTTCTTGCCGTTAATCTATACATATGATGAAAGGTGCATGTATGCATGATGCCATACTGAAAGAAACATCGCAGAGACACTTACCTGTAAATAGCAAGAGGCAGTGCCGTAATGTAGGTATACAGGGCACAGAACAGCACTGAGTTTTCACATATTCCACACAACAAACACTTTTTTCTCACTAGCACTCATTTTTATCCACCATATACATAACTGAAATTTCAATAAATGCGCTCTTATGTTTCAAATGACTTAAAATTTATCAACATCAACAACTCTAGTAACAACACACTACACACACTCGCACACACACACACACACACTCACACACACACACACACACACACACACAGACACAGACACAGACAGACCAGACAGACAGACAGACACAGACAGACACACAGACACAGACACACACAGACACACAGACAGACACACACACAGACACAGAACACACACACAGACACGCACACACGCACGCGCGCGCACGCACGCGCACGCACGCACGCACGCACGCACCACGCACACCACCACACACACACACACACACACACACACACACACACACACACACACACACACACACACACACACTGAAAAGACGTTAAATCAAAGAACGAACACACACACACACACAGAAATGTACACCAAGTAAGCAAGTACAAACGAGTACAAACGACAGCAAAATAAAAATATATATAAAAAAGAAAAGACAAAGAAGCGATGGAAGAGACAGGTAAAATAGGAGTGGGGAAGGAGGGGACATCAGTACTTCATGAAATCTTTACTGGTTTTCTGCAAGCAGAGGGCAGCACACCATGATATGCAGGTGACACCATCAGCATGAGTTCAGAGAGCAGAAAACGAAGTTTGTGTGTTTCACTCTTCATTCCCCAAATTCTACGTTTCAATTTGTTAACTGTTGCATGCATTTCTTCACCCCCCTGTTCTCCATGCAGAGCCAGTCCAAATCTGTGTGTCTGAATAAAGGGGATACAGTGGCATTCCAACAGGTGTTGTTTTGGAATGACTCTTGTCTGTCTAAAGTGTGTACGAAAGAAAGACATGTAGGCAGTGATACTGATTTCTAGCTCTTCTATGTCTGTATGGGTCATTGGCCGTTGGTGTGAAATTTTGTCATGTATTTGTGAGAAAAGTGTACTCAGCTGTCTATATTTCTCACAAACGTCCCTGCTCTCTGATATCAGCTCTTTGGTGGCATCATTTTCTGTGATGTTCTCTAACATTTCTTTTGTTTTTCCCACAACGCTGTTGCACAGATGTTCAAATGTATTTGGTTTTAAATACTTATGACAATGATTGCCAATGAAAGACTGTCCATGGTATGCCTGCTTGCATATTTTATGAGAACGAAGAACAGAGTCCAGATTGGCAGAGACAGGGCCTGTCAGCTTGGCCAGATCGTCGTGGTATCTCTCTAGCGCTTCGATCTCTTCATATGTTGTGTCATAGGCCTCTTTTGTGTTTTCTTTTGTTTTTTTGTATGAAGCCAGACTCTGTTCTTCATTCCCTTCATTCCATGATAGGACTGTCTCATGCTGCAGGTTTTCATTTTCTAGCTTTTCGATCTGTTTGATGCGGTCTTTGATGTGGTCTCTGAATGATGATGGGCATGTTTCTTTGATGTTCTATCCTTGACAAAAACAGCAGCTAGTTGTTTGTCAAGTGCGTGGCAGTCTGTCTCCAGCAGAGTGTGATGTTTCTTAACTGTACCTAACAGAATGTGCAGATATGGAGGGGCTATTTGGCTCAGCGGCACTTGCAAAATTTGCCCACGGACAACATTGTTGTACATTTTGGCTATTTTGTTTTTGGCTTTCCTGTAACGACACAGATCTTGCCTCATCTGTGGCAAACAGCGCTGTGTGATATTGCCTTCATTGTTTGCAGGGGGCAGTTGTATTTGATGTTTTGTGGCTGTACAAAAGAGGCAGGGATGGAAGGACTGCGCTCCAGATAATCCATAAACTTTCAGCAGAAAATCATAGTCCCCAAAAACAAAAACTTTGAAGGATTTGTTTTTCCATTGCAGGTTTTCTAGCTCTGTGATTTCTCTACTGAGGGGATCCAAAATGCGCCTTAAATTGTCAGGGTTGTCTTTGCAGTCTACAATGGCCAAGAGACAGGTGTTATGTTTGGAATTCGCGTTGCGCAGATTGGCAATCTGCATCATGAATTTGAATGACCCTCCCCCATGGTCCCCCCCCAAATTTGAGCCATATTTCGTTTTCTGGTATGGTGCCGTTATGCCATGTCAGCAGTTTGTTCTCATCATACTGATTCAGTAGTTTTTCAATTATTTTTGGCAGAACTTTTATTTTTCCTACCAGGGTTTCTTTCTGTTCTTTTCTGTTCTGATCATCTGTGAAGAAAAGATTTGTCTTTTCAACAACGACATCCCCAAACAGTGCTTTCTTTTGTTGTTCCCTTTCTTTCCATTCACTAGCAAACTTAAATCCAAATTTCCGAAAAATTTGCTTCTGACGCCTGTATAAACCCCATGGAAGTCCTAGTTGGGTCCTGATGGCTGAGCCCTGTTCTTGTGACATGCTAACAATCCCATACCCTGCCTCTTTCATCAGTTTACGTTTTGTTTCTTTTTTGGTCTTTTTGATTTCTGTCGCTTGTAATTTCAGTGCATCATCAGCATCACCACCTGATATGTTCAATCTGATTTGTTGAATGGCTTTCGCTCGTTTCTTTTTCAGTGGGGAAGACGCAATGCTGATTTTTTTTACGTGGTTTTGTTATTTTTTTCAAGATGATGGGCTGCCCTCCGGTTTTGCACCTCACAGTCATTTTGTCCTCCGACATTTTCAGCTTTCTCCGACACAAGTGTGTCAGAATGGCTTCTTCTATGGACAGTTCTGATTCAGTCTCGAATATTGCTGATTTTTTCTGTGAACTCGGGTTGGCTTTGGAAAATGCAAGGGCCGTTAAGGGCGATACTGACATGGAAGCATGGGCAACATTTTTGTCTGTGCATTTGGGAGGTGTACGGATGATAGGGGACGTTTGGATCTGCACTGTCTTTGATTTTTTGACAGGGGTAGAAGAAGCAAGTTCTTCTAGATCTAGAGGTGCATTCTCCGAAGTGTCGCTTCTTTCCGCAGATATTTCAGATTGTGTACGTTTTGGTGCACACGTTTTTGTTTTTTTGGGTATCCCCCGTTTCCGCTGACTTTCAAAGAGTGCACACGATGTACATTGATCTACTGACAGTGTGCAGTCGAACCCAGCCCAGATACGCGATAGATTTCTGATCTTTTCAGCTGCATTTTGTAAAACAGCGTGTTTTCGAGCTTCGGAATATTTTTTGCAGTGAGTCAGTGTATGATAGCACTTACTGCACATACTTTTTGGATGCTTGCTTTCCAAGTCCTGGCTGACGTCTATGTCATGAAGTAGAGATAAATCCCCAGCGTAATTGGCACACAGTTTCACCTTACATTGTTTGTCTTTCACTTGTCTTTTCACTCTTTCACCACACAGTCGACACAAACAATTCAAACGGTCGATATGCTCATTGTAAGAATGAGTGAGCATCGTCTCCATGATAACAAAATCAAAGAAAACACTTAGCACAGAAATATAAACACATCACACGGTACAAATTCTGTCCCTTTCAAATAATAACCACAGAACTGATCTACACACTTTTCCCTACAAGCTATGCTTAACGGTCATTCAGACAGAAAGAGCGCAATTGAAACAAGAGCAGTTAAAGTGGTGGGAAAAATTCTGGCACCGAGCTCAATTCTAGTGAGAACAAAGAAGGAATGCGGAAGGCCTGCAGGGCTAGGGAACGTGAGAAATGGGGTCAGAGGCCAAGCGGGGTTCAGCCAGTGCTATCAAGATGCTGGCGGCGCACCTTACTAAATAGGAAAAAGGGCCGATTCGCCTGCCGTGGTATCTGTTGTGTTTGGTCAGCTCTAGGGTTTTGTTGTGTTTGGGTCAGCTGTAGGGTTTTGTGTGACAATTTTGGTTGACTGTAGGGTTTTGTGGAAGCTCTTACATTTAGGTCAGCTGTAAGGATTTTTGGTAGCTGCTGTGTTAGGTCAGCTCTAGGGTTTGTAGTGTTTGGGTCAGCTCTAGTGTTCTTATAATCGTTTGGGTCAGCTGCAGGGGTTTGTGGTAGCTGTTGTGTTTATATCAGCTCCAGGGTTTTATGGTGGCTGTTTGGGTCAGCTCTAGAGTTTTATTGTGGCTGTTTGGGTCACCTCTAGAGTTTAGTGGAAGCTTTTGTGGGTTTTTTTCAGCTGTCCCTGTGGTAGTTGCTGTGTTTACGTCAGCTGCAAGGTTTTATGGTAACGTTGTGCTTGGGACAGTTTTGAGATTTTTATGGTAGTTATTTTGTTTTGGTCAGCTGTCGGGTTTTATGGTAGCTGTTTTGTTGGGGTCAGCTCTGATGTTTTTGTGGTAGCTGTTGTGTTTAGGTAAGCTAGAAGGTTTTGTGGTTGCCATTTTGAATCCTTTGGATTACCTATAGATTTTGCTAGTTCCTGCAAATATGTTTGTTCATCTGTAATTGTTTTTCACTGTTTTAAAACACATGCATTATTCTTTGGTTGTTCACAGTCAGTTGTAGTGTTGTCAGATTAAAAAGATACTTTTTGTGTTTTTATGAAGGTAAATTATTTTTTGTCTGTTTATGTGGGTTAGCTATCTCTTTTGAAAGAGCCATGGGTTCAGAATCTCATGTCTCTAGTGTGAGTCCCACTGAGCAACGTTGGAATTGGCTTTCCTGTTGCCCATCTTAACACCCCAGTTATTCTTGTGATGTTAGTGTTCCAAAGATCCATTTTTCCCCCCATTTAATTGTCTTGTCAGGGCATAGGGTTTTGTGCAGACTCAAGGAATTTGCCAGATGTCTGCTAGCAGAATTGGATGTAGTGCATAGTCCCAAGTGCAGTGATTCCCACTTGAACAGGCTCTGAATTCCAGATTTCAGTTGTGAGTTCCTTTGAGTATTTTCAGTTTTTCTGCTTTTGACAGTCTAGCATTGTTAGTCAATGCTTCTGTTGTGGTATTGCTGACTTGTGCTTGTCTTTTTCAGGTGTGGTTTGTTGTCTTTGTTGATTGCACATACTGTGGGTGGTGAAATCGTGACTTGACCTCTGTGTTGACTACTCCTGCAGTGATCACATCATGACATAATGTCAACATTGGATGCTGCCTAGAATTTTTGTCAGGAGACTGTATTTTCCATGAGCTTATGCTGAATAGATGATTTTTCTTCAACACATGTAGTGTAGTGCCTGTGTTGAATGCAGTTGGAGTGGTCATTTGATGTGTTAGATCCTGTTGAGGTTTTTGTCATCTTTTTTGCTGTGCTTTAGTCCTAGGTTATATGCAATTTTTATTGGCAGATTAAGGGTAGAACCCACTTCTTTCAAGTGTGATCAGACAGACATGAAGACATTGTTAATGTCGCCATGTACGGATCACGTAAGGTAGCTGCATACAGATCATGCCTTTTCCACATCAATCTCCTATAGTTGTTTACAGATTAAATCTCTCTTTCTTTTTAAATGGAAATTATTTCACATTACCTATGAGGGATGTGTGTATAGTCTTGTGTGTGCATGTTTCCATATGTTGTCAGAATGTGCGAAATTTTCTCGGCTGTTTTCTGATATAGCTGTACCAAATTTTCGTCAAAGGTACAGACTGTTGAGGAGTCTTGAGTGCATAATGTGTGGAGGTCAGTGGATCCAAAAAAAATTGCTTAGGATCAACACTTTTTGAAGACAAGAGTATGAACAGCATTTTCCAAGAGCTTTTGACAATATAATCTATAAGATCTGTTCTCTCTGTCATGACAGCCTGCCATTATCCTCACTTCATCTCATATTTTCTTTCTATTCATAAATTGTGCTATATCTTGTGTGGTGTGTGGTGTGTGTGTGTGTGTGTGTGTGTGTGTGTGTGTGTGTGTGTGTGTGTGTGTGTGTGTGTGTGTGTGTGTGTGTGTGTGTTATCTGTGGTATGTGAATTGTTTGCACATGGTGAACTGTGTTGTCTGTGTTGCAGCAGTACAGTCGTGATGATAGTGCCATCGGAGCCAAAGAAGAATCTCGGCAAATCAAATGCGAGTCGTCTCCTCCCACCCCACGTTCTCTACGCTTGGAGCGAGTGGCTGCTGCTTTGGCCAAGAGTGAGAGCGACACAGCTAGGTGAGATGTTTCCCTGTCAGTCATGTTTACTTTTTGGTGAGTTTGTTCCCAGTTACAGTCATTTTTATTTGTTTGTGTTGCTGATTTATTAATTTGTGTGTGTGTGTGGCAATATACCTTTTTAAATGCAGATCACATATCATTTCAGTTTGATGGATGTTTATCGTTTGGTTTTACAGGAAGGGGCAATGTTCACTTGCTTTTTAGTCCAGAGTGAACATAAAGAGTTATCAAAAAGTTCAGATGACATGGTTAGAAGCATCAAAATAGAGAAATGGTGGGAACAACACCAGTCTCCCATCAGCAGCAGAACGAAATGTTTGTATGCAACCCCACCAGCTCATTGAACAAGCAATATAAACAAAGGATATCTGGATTTAAAGCAAGGGGCAAAGGAAGACCCAGATTGAGAGTATAAAGGAGACCTTGACATCACAGGCCTTTTCTCCTTTTCAGGCTTTCCAGCTCACTGCTGTCATCTGTTTTGCCCATGTTCTTCTGTATTCAAACAATGTTGTATGTGTATTTTGATTGTTCTGGTAGTGACCCAGTGTTTCAGCTAAATTATGTTTTTGCACAAGTCTGCCTGCTCAATAGTTGTTTGGTAGTGAACATCACTGAGAAACAGTTAGGTGCTAGAGTTAAAGAGAATGAATCAGTAAGAAAGAAAAAAACATGGACATAGAATTAGAACGCATATTTAATACAACCAGACAAGACAGAAACAAATTTTCGGCCAACTGGTCTTTGTCAAGCGTAAACGTAAAGTCACAAAAGAACAAACAACAAATACAAAAATTACAAGAAAAAGACCAAAACTTCCCTGCTGCTTCATCCAGTGGGAGAAAAGTCTTGTCTGGTTGTATTAAATACGCATTCTGATTCTATGTTCATATTTTTCTAGTTCCTTTTTGCTAGAGCGTGGATGGTTGCACTGGTTTTGGATTTCAAACAATAACGGTGATAAGAAAACAGACAAAAGAGGAAGAACCCCATGGGACGTACAGGCGTGAAGTGTTTTGAGTCCTAGTTATTAATGTCTTCCTGAGCCCATTACAGGGTGAATGATGTATGTCCTTGTTATTGGCGTCTTCTTGACACTTTAGCAGGCTGGCTGGCTCTGTTGATTGAGCCATGGACTCAAAAGTTTATATCTTGAGTACTGGCCCAACCCACAACTCAAAAATGGCTTTTTTTATTGCCTGTCTTGATGCTCAAGTCATTCTGGTAGTGCCACATTAGTGTTTCATAGGTCTTGTTCTCAACACACACACACTCACACACACACACACACACACACACACACACACACACACACACACACACACACACACATACACACACACACACACACACACACACACAAACACAAACACAAACACAAACACAAACACAAACACACACACGCACACACATGCACACACACCCCTCGCTTATTCACATTTCAAGACCATGCTGTGTATAGGATGCTGCGCAGACTTAAGGGGTCTGCCAGACAAATATTGGCAAGTCTGGGTGAAGAGCATATGAAATTTTCTGAGTGCAATCATTTCCTCTTAACAAACTCAGAACAAACCCCAAAGTCTTGAGCTTTGTATTCAGTTGCAAGCATTGTATGTTTCGCCAGTCGTTTCCAAGAGATGGCATGCAGTGCAGGCAGTCCTGTGGGCAGTCTTCACAGCAGCCAAGACTCGCTACACAAACACTCTAAGAAGAAAGGTCTGAAGAGCTCCCTGGGCCGATTCTTTTCCAAGAAGGACAAGAAAGCCAAGGAGGCCTATGCCAGAGAGATGGCTGCAGGTTAGTGGCTTGTAGATTTGAAGACAGTGAACACAGGCATAGAGCAGCAACACTTAAAACACACACACACACACACATGCACAGACATACACACACACACAGACTCAGACACGGACACACTCACAGACACACACACAGACAGACACACACACACGGACACAGACACACACACATGCACACCTACAGACTCAGACACAGACACACAGACACAGACACTCAGACACACACAGACACACTCAGACACACAGACAGACACACACAGACAGACACACACAGACAGACACACAGACACATACAGACACAGACACACACAGACACACACACAGACATACAGACACAGACACACACAGACACACACACAGACACACACACAGACACACACACACAGACACACACACACACACACCACACACACACACACACACACACACACACACACACACACACACACACACATATGTTATGCAGACAGATAACTGTAAAGCTGACAGAAGAACAAGTACTTTTTAAAAAATTTTCTGAAGGTAATGGCACAAGCACATAAATACTGTTTTTTAAGATAGAGCGATAGATAGACAGACGGACACATGTTGACAAACAAAGATTATGGTGACAGATGTGTATAAGCGGTTAGACAGTGTTAGTATATATTCGTGTGTGTGTGTGATAAAGTGATATATCAGTGCTTCTGTATGTAGTATACTGTGTGTCTTGTATGTGATGCACAACACTTTGGAATAAGTCTCAAGAATGATTTATCATCATTTTTGTTATATCAACCAAAGGACATAACTCTTGAGAGTCACGTAGAAATTATCTCCCATGTTGTTGAACTTCTCAAATCTAACATAGTTTGCGCTACCCATTCAGCTAGCATAGAAGCAGACACAAAGCACAAAAACCGTAAGCTCAGAACACTCCTCAAAAAGGAGCGCCCAAGCCTACCTTTATACTCTGCAACTACCCTACACACAACTATGAGAGAGGAGAGAAATAATACAATATATTGGTCTTATGTTCAAGATTGACATAGTCTTTTATTCTTGAACTGACCAAACACACACACATAGACAAGACAGAACATATACAGGGTTGCTTCCAAGGCATATAGGTAATACCAAAGAAATAAGAGGGAAGCAGGGAGAATTTTTTATAATATCAACCAAATTTTTGTTGTTATCATGTGTTATGATGATGATGATGATTGTTGTTGTTACTATGACCATCATCATCATAATTACCATATATGTATAATGTCAGTCATGTTTTGTGGCGATGAGATAGAGAGTCGTAGATGCTCAGGCAGAGAGACAGACATCATAAACTAACAGATGATAACACCATCATCACCATATATAAAGTCAGTCATGTTTTGTGACATTGAGTCATAGATGCACAGGCAGAGACAGACATAATAGGTAAACAATGACAGCGGGCAGACAGATGAGACAGAACAGTTTAAATCAGGGTCATGGTTTGTGAAACTGCCAGTGGTGAGACACAGAAATGGGAAAGGATTTTAACTTCTTCTCCCCCAATCTGTCCATAACAGATGTCATTTCTTTGTAAACATTTGTTGTTGTTGTTGGTTTGCGCTGCTTAAGAACTGATGTTCAATGTTTTGTGTTGTCATGGTTACAGCAGGCTTTGACGGGGCGGATGTGTCTGGTTCGGAACTGGCCGTAGGACTTGGACAATCAGACTTTGATCGACGTATGAAGAAAAAGTGAGTCACCGGTCCACATGATACTTTATCCTTACTGTCTGTCTGCTTACATGTATTGTCTTTCTGCTTTTGTCCGTCTCCCTTTCTTCCTGTTTTCAACCCGCCTAAAGAAAAGAGTGTTTCATTTTGATTAGAGGGTTGGTGTGCGTTTCTATGATGGAAATGTATTAGCAAGATTTTCTCAGTTGTTTTTGAAGGATCTTTACCAAATTTGGGTCAAAAGTGGGGTCATCAAGGGGTCGCAGATGGAAAATTTAAAAGTCTTGAAAAGGTCATGGTCACACAGACTAAAAAAGTGCCCTTAACTCTTTACAGTTTCTGTTTTTTTTGCACTTTTTAACAAATAACAGTGTAGTATTTTTAAAATGCTTGTAAAATGTGCAATTATTGACCAAAGTTCAAGTGTAATATACCAGTGTGTTCAGAATAAACTGAATTTTTTTAACATGACATTTTTTTTCACACTTGCTGAACGTACTCTTTTTGATGACCTTTGACCTTTGATGCTTAAAATAGAAATTGTGAGCATTTTCAGCAATTCACACATTCTCAATGAACAAAAAATCCAAGATAATGAGTTCAAGTTTACAATTTTAAATTTTATTGACAAAGCAATCATTTTTCTTTTATCTGAAACAAATTTCGCTCAAATGTGTCAAATATTACATGCTCAGTGCTCAAAATTTGTACATAACCGAATTTCCAGATTTTTCACTGTTATTTGTACATAACCGAATTTCAAGTTAGTCATGTCACAACAGACTTCCTGTTTAGCAGGAGAACACAAGTTTTTACATAGTAAACATTATTGTAGCATCCCAAATATACAAAAAATACAAATATATTGACAATCCTTATTAAATTTCTTTTTCATGAATATATATCCTGATATTGTTACTAAAAATAGACTGGTCGCTCCCTCAAGCACGACCAACCTCATTTCACGGCAGATACAATTATTTTGGTTCTTTGGATAAACACATCAGGTGATGAACAGGAAAAACAAAAGGTATGAAAATAGTTTTCTTCTTTTTTTAGGCATCTTCTACAAAGAAAAATAATTAGCAGACTGAACACAGAGTATTCTGAGGATAATGTAGAACATTTTCCATATTGGACAAACCCATCATGTTTTTTTTCAAATCATTATCCTTTAAATCTACCCCCTTTTCATAACACAGCTGGTTATAACAGACAGAGTACAATTGTTATCATAGAATCATACAGGGAACAAAAGTCGACTCCAACCCCCACCACAACCCTACTGTATTCAGAGCCATCCACATCCATGCCTGACCCTTAGCCTGCATGAAAACTCAAAAGACAGTTTCTGTCATCCACAAAACACAGGTGGTGACCACAGGTAGCACACATCACATTGGTTTTTTGTTCTTTCTTTTTATCATCATAGCACTTTCTACAATTTTTTCTTTCTTTTGTTTTTACAGGAACAATAGAATGTTTGGTAAATACAATTTTGACAGATGCTTCTGGAACTTTTCCATATTCACTCAGACCTGCAAGTTGTCTTATAAGCTCTTCAGTAAAATCTAACTGGCAATATCTATCATGTCTTTGTAATTCAGGAATGTCTGGGTATTTTTTTCTGAAATCTTGAAATAAAATATAAGCATTTACTCGCGCAATATCAATGAAATGAAAAAAAAAGTGTTTTCCATTTGTTAGTTTTACGCAACGCATTGTATTTGTTGATCAGCTGATCACTTTTATCCACCCCCCTTACTTTCATTATAATCTTTTACTAACTCTGGTTGTCTGACATTGATTTTTCTAAACTGCCCCTGAACTTTTGATCTACGTTGAACAAAACCAGACTTATTAGCTGTGTGAATGGATGACAGAAATGAAACAGTTTTGTTGTCTCTCCACTGCATAGAAAGTATGTCTCCCTCCCTCATCCATCTTACATCACCCCTTTGTGACCTTTTTTTAAATTCTTTAACATTTTTCAATTGCTGAGGAAACCCTTTTCTATTAACTATGATAGTACCACATGCTCTGATACCTTTTTTAATCAAGTCCCTCAACAACTGAAAACTAGTATAAAAATTATCAAAAAAGAGTCTGTAGCCTTGACCCACAAGAGAATGAACTAGCTTCATAACAACATCATATGCAAGGCCAAAACTAGAAGAAACAGTTTTTTTCCCCCAAATATACATCAAAGTTATAAGTGTAACCTGTTTCAGAATCAGCTAAAACCCATAATTTCATCCCCCATCTTGTAGGCTTATCTCGAATAAACTGTCTAAAGCTATATCTTCCTTTATTTCTCACCATGCGTTCATCAATACATATGTTTTGAGAAGGCTGAAACAACTTCTGACACTTACTCCTTATATATTCCATTAGAAATCTTGCTTTAGAAAGTTTATCATTAGGATCTTCAGTTTCATTGTTAGAAATTTTTAGGAAACACAT
Organism: Monoplex corrugatus; assembly: GCA_030674185.1. NCBI lineage: Eukaryota > Metazoa > Mollusca > Gastropoda > Littorinimorpha > Ranellidae > Monoplex > Monoplex corrugatus. Next base: position 29,487,844 of record JAPXFY010000019.1, read on the forward strand.
TAACTGCTTGAATCGCATCTTTGACATAAAACTTCTAGCCCATAACCCATTATACAAAGTTTTTGAACACCAATACCTTTCTATGTTTGGAGCTTGAACAATACTCATATACATCAAAAGACCAAGAAAACGATAGAATTCATCTGGATATGTGTCAAACCAAGATGGAAACATGGAAGGCTTACTAGGACCTACAACTTTTGCATAATTATTTGTATGTGTACATAACCAATCTACTAGACAATGAGTAAAAAAAAAGTTGAAAAAAATCCAATGGCCGTAAATAACGTCTGATGTCAGCCCTTGTCTGTACATCCTCCAGGTAGACACCAGAAGGACGGGCAGGATCGAAGTCAGGGAGAGGGGTCTCCAAACCTGGGTCCTCTGTATTGTAGCCTTCATTTCTGGAACAAACAAAAAAAAGAGAAAAACATCATCTTTTTGTTCAACTGATAGAAATGTGAACAAAAGTAAAATACAATCATGAAATACAAATAAAAAACATGTTTGTGCACACACCACACACAACACACAACACACACACACACACACACACACACACACACACACACACACAACACACACACACACACACCACACACACAGAGGAAGTGAGAGAGAAACTGAGCCACTGACACACTTTTGTCAGTAGAAATTAGTTATAGACTCAACACACACACACACACACCACGACACACACACACACACACACACACACACACACACACACACACCACACACCACACACACACACACACACACACACACACACACACACACACACACCACACCACGACATTCACACACACACACATACACACACACACACAAAATGTCTGACACACACACACACACACGCACGCACGCACGCACGAACGCGCGCGCGAGTCTTGTAATTTCATGCAGGAAAATAATAGTGTACACATATGGATTATCGTGTGAAAAATGCTAGAACCAATGACACACATGATTCTGATCATCATGCAAGCGATATAATTTGTACCACTGACCATGTAAACTGAACAGATTGTTCATTGAGATTTTGTCTGCTAGTACTTGGTGTCGACCGACAGCCAAAAGTAGGTCAGTCTGCTCAAGTAATTTGTCGAAGTGAAAATTTATATTAACATCCTTTTGACTGATAAATGATCAATCATGCAAACCAAAAGTAAGTCAAAAATGAATTCTAGTGACCACTCTTCATTATTACTCAATCACAATAGCGATTTTTTTAGTTTTACTGAGATCGAAGAATGTAAACAAACACTTACATTTGGGATCGTCTGCTACGGTCTGGATTTATCGAAGGGACATCGGGATCATCATCTGTGTCAGAGTCAGAAACAGCATTTTCCAGCTCCCAGGTTTCTTCATCACTGCTGTCGAGGTACTCAGTGTTGGAAAAAGAGTTGCTGGAAGTCATAATCGCGTAGAAACTTGGCACGGGCAGCTCAGTAAAGTGAAATGAATTCAAGATGGCGTCGGACGGGAAGACACGTGGTCACGCACTTTTTTATGCAACATTCAGCTTATAAATCTTAAAATATTGCCTTTTTTCCTTTATACATTCGTTTTTGTAAGTGTTTTGTAGTCAATGGTTGATGTTAATACCAAAAATGTGTTGTTATAAGACGAAAACTTTCCGATCGTAATTTTCGATCATCGACAATCGAAATTCAATGGAACGAACTGTTAAGAGATAATCAGCACTTAAGAGGACGATGTGTGAACAGCTTTTTCTTAGGACTTTGTCGACAGTATTTACATTGTGTTTTCATTGTTGTGACAGCCTACTATTGTCCTCGCTTGTCAAGTTTTCGTTTTATCTGATGCCTCTTCAAGGTCACCGTGAGCTAGAAAAAATACACAACCTGGAACTGTGTTATCAATTTTGATAGAAAGGGAGACTGATCTCTTCACTACCCAACATGTGTTCTATGGGCCTATAACCTGGAAAATTTTCAGGCTGATTATATGATTTTTATTAATTGTTTATGGAGTGAAATATGATGATAAATAGTTTTATTGGAAATTTTATGAGGCAAGAGAAATTAGAACACCTACTAGTCACAACAGGAAAACTGGAGGGGAAAAGAGCATCGAGTAGACCCAGTGAGAATATGTTGGATGGGCTTGCAGAGTGGATGAAGACAGAGAGGGGGAAAGATGTACTTGCAGCAGCAAAGGATGGATACGTATAGAGGGCCAACACTATGCACGATGTCTTTTATATACGCTTTACACTTTACACTTTACAAAGGCTAGTTGGCCAGAAATTTGTGTCTGTTTTGTTTTGTTCATGGCTGTTCCCGAGCAAGATTTTAGTTTGAGAGCAGGAGCGGCGGAGGTGAGGGGGATGGGACGGGAGAGATAAACGATAACCAGATGTGGACTCTCAAGTGGCAGCTGGCCAGTTGAGCGCTCTGCACAGGCAGTGTGTGAATGCAACGCGCTGAGCTGTCAAAAGGGAACCGCAGGTGTCAATGATACGAGACTCGTAGCAAGGCCAGTTAACTTTTCATAGCGTTGCAGTACATGGGTAGGTTGAAAAAACATTAAATTACAAAGTCTGAGTTTCACCAAGAGAAATATGAACAATATAACCAAACGCAGGAATGACTCATGTAGAAACTGATATCAGGCATGCAGAAAAAATTTTAGATATAACAGCTGTTTTGCTTGCAAAGATCAGATGACTGACAGAAGAAAACCACCAATGTTAAATAAAAAATCCAATTTAAATGACAAACTGTTCATGCACCTGCACTTTTACAACATTCATATTTTCAGAGATGTTAGCTGCATGTGTGTGGACAACACCAAACTTACCGAATAAGTATTTGGTTGTCCGCAAGGATCGTTATCAGGTTGTTTAGTAAGTATCCCAGCACAGATTTCTCTCACAGTACAAGGCAGCAGCCTTCTTTCACACAATGCAGAGGCTGACTATACAGGCTTACGTAGCCTCAACACTAACTGTCTTTTAATACAGAACCAGCAGACATCCATTTGCCAGTTTTTATTACCACTTCCGGTACAGATGCACAAGCACAACTACTAAAATACGGCAAATACACACACTAACAACAACAAGAACAACAGCAACAACAACAACAACGAATAACAGGAAAAAAACCAGTTTCAGTATAAAAAAATCTAAATAAAACGACGAAACTGAGTCTCACACACACACACACACGTGCACGCACGCACGCACACACAACACACACACACGCACGCACGCACGCACGCACGCAACGCACGCACGCACGCACACACACACACACACACACACACACACACACACACACACACAAGCAAACAAAAAACAAACAAAAAAACAACGAAAACAAAAGTGACAAAAGAAATTAAACAAAACAGCAACAAAAACAAAAGAGAACAACAGGAAAACAACAACTTGAAAATATTTTCACTCCCGTACTGTCTCCCGTTTCACATGAAATAATTCCAGCATAGAAAGGTAGATGAAATACAGCAAAACACACACACACACACACACCACACACAACACACCACACACACACACACACACACACAACACACACACACACACACACACACACACACACACACACACACACACACAAAACACACACACACACACACACACACACACACACACACACACACACACACACACACACACACACACACACCACACACACACACTGAGAAATGATGACACTCACTTACACTCTATAAGTGAAGCACAAACTCAAACTATATAACCAAATGAATAATTTATAGCTGCACTCGGTCAAATGATAAATAACCAATAAGGATTCCAAAAAATGAATTGACAAAGTGTGCACAATTTCGTTCTACACAACGCCAAAGTTGATGATAAAATGGCTTAATCACTGTACAGCGCAGTATTAATCCTCTGTTTCCCTTGCCACTAGACTAAGGAATGCGGAAACATTTAGCTACGGGGCAAGGGCGGATGTCTGATATCTGACATCTGGTGCTATCCCTGGCCGACCAACTAAAAGGCGAAAAAGGGAGTAACTGAAACAGCCATGTGTTATTAAATGCACATTCTGTTTCTATTTTGGTGTTTTTCTGGTTCTTTTTGTCTTGATGGTGGGTTAAAAAAAACGGCCAGTACACGCAAAAACCTGCTCATGTATCTGAGAGCTTGTGGAAATTGCAGCCCATGAATGCTAGAGTTGTTTGAGTAAGTCAGTGACAGTTGATTGTGCATATCGACATGAGTTACTATTATGTTGTTTGCTAATACTGTGATCCAAAACAAGTGCGACTGCCCGCGCCCAAGCAAACAGGAACCAGAAGAATGAACAAACCAAAGCAAGCACGTATTCAACACAACAAGATAAGACAAGCGCAAATTTTCGGCCATCTGGCCTTTGTCAAGCACGAATGCACGTCACAAACAACCAAACAACGGATAATAAAAAGAGAGGACTAAAAACTTCCCTGCTGCCTCGTCCAGTGGATAAAAAGGGACCAAATGGACTGGACGAGGCGGCAGGGAAGTTTTTAGTCCTCTCTTTTTATTATCCGTTGTTTGGTTGTTTGTGGTCTGTTTGTGACCGTGCATTCGCGCTTGACAAAGGCCAGTTGGCCGAAAATTTGCGCTTGTCTTGTCTTGTGTTAAATATGCGCTTGCTTTGATTTGTTTGTTCTTCTGGTTCCTGCTAATACTGTGTTCGCATTATGAGTATTTGTGTAAGTGTGTGTGGGTGTGTGGGTGATCATAAGTGAACAAACACACCTATTTGCATAATTGATAATTATTTTTGATCGTCTGTATGTGCATTCCGTAAATATGCAGCATTCTGTAAATATGACGATTCTTGAAAGAAAAATGGATTGTGAATAAAACTATAAGTGATATGTGATATGTACTATAAGTGAAAAGATGTACGCTGTCAGTAATAAGTAATGTGTATTGTGTTTGACAGGCATGAATTACTGGAGGAGGCGATGAAGGCAGCCACTCCTTTCGCCCTATGGAATGGTCCCACTGTCGTTGCCTGGCTAGAGGTTAGCACAGAACATTTGTATCATTGACTTCTACAGTGAGTTTAGTGGCATTGCACTTATGTAAACAGTACATGAAACAAACAGCATACACAAATTCAGGTGATATTGAAATGATTTTTTCATTATTTCTTTTTTCTTTTTTAATTACTTTTTATCATTTCATTTTTTTAGATCATTTTCATGAGTTTGTTTGTGTATCTGTTTACTTTGTTATTGAAACAACTTATAGAAACAACCATGCACCAGGTATTTGCAGAGAGGTCAGATTTTGTGTAGCAGGTCATGACCTGGCTGGTTATATGGTAACATGGTCGCGTTGTTATTGAGATGAAAAAAAAAAAGACCGTAATGATCTGAATTGATCACGTGTCATCAGCCATGATGCAAATGCTGTCCTCAGCATGGAGTTCTTGACCAGTAGTCCACAGTCTTGGGCTTTTTGACAATGGCCATGTGAATGAGTATTGCCAGAAACAGCTACATTTCCTGCATATTTTACATGTTGAACTCTGAGGATGGAGACAGATTCTCTCTTCTGTGATAACATCTCTAGCATCTCTGTTTCATATATCATTTCTTTAGATATTTAGTCAGAAATTAACAGCTTAAGCACATCAGCTGACTGACAAGTCTCTTCGTGAAGGCAACTGAACCCTGCAGACTAGGTTTTCCACTGAAGAGTGGCTGCATTGAAAAATTCTTCAAAGTTTTTGTCCACATATACATGTAGTCATCATCATCTTCATCCTTCCAAAGCAATTCATCATCCACATTTTTTTTTATCACTTTCTGCCTCCTGTTTGCACACCTTCATCTCCAAATACAGATTCTTGATTAAAATTCTTACGTCATTTACTCTCATACTATAGTCATCACTTCCTCCATCCCTGTCCATCGTACATATCATCATTCTCCCATAGATTGAATTCATGTTCTGAATCCTTACCTCATTCATCATCAGAATATGCATTTATAATATCCTCCTCATTGTCAGAACCATTTCCAAAAACAATACCAATCACTTCTTGCAACAAGTACAGTTGCTGTGGATGGCGTGCTTGACTGGACACCATTATGAAATACAGTAAAAGTTGGTCAACAGTTTCCGAAGAGCCAATGACCAGATGAATAATAGCCTGACAACATGGTCTAAGGGAAGAAACTGATTGCAGGACTTTTGGCTGTATAGTTCAGTGATTATTTCCCTTGGAAGTGCCTATTATTTTACCACGAAAAGTTTGTTTTTCAACTAGTATGTTTATCTGTCAAGACCGAAACCACTGATAAAGCCGACAAGTAGATGCACTCGTCAGAACTGTTACTGAGTTAAACTGCATGCTGACACCTATAGAAGAGATGTTAATCTTTCTTACTTCTATATATGTAAACACTTACAGAAGAGAGACAATTCTTTCTGACTTTTTCCTTCTTCATCTTTTGACAAAGGAAACACTGTGTGTACCTTGCAGCTAGTTTTATGCAGTCCCCACCCCATCCCAACAACCACAACAAACAGACAGTGATTATTTTTCACCTAGAAATTTTGAGACAACAGGATAAACATTTATGGAAGTGGAATATATGGTTTCCCAAATTAATTTGACGCTTAAAATGACTTATGTCCAAATAGATGCGATCCCATGTCTGTCTTACCTGGCTTTTAATGCTGTGTTGAGACTAAATAAGTTTTTCAAAATAATTTGTACTTTATATAAAACTACCCTTATCATTAACTTATGAAATTCTCCAGAACTTGAAACCCTATTCATTAGGTGTCGCCCCTTCTATTCCCCCCATGAGTTTTCTAGTGTGATTGTAGCGGCTGTTTACATTCCACCACAGGCCAACGCCAAGTCAGCCATCTGTCAGCTTGCTGACAAAGTCACAGCAATAGAAAACCAACACCCAGACTCTTTCATCCTTGTTCTCGGTGACTTTAACCATACGAAGCTCAATTCTTCTCTCCCAAAATTCAAACAGCAAGTCACCTGCCCCACCCGTGAAGATAAAATCCTAGACCATTGTTATTGTGCTTTTTCGGGCGCCTATCGCTCGGTCGCACTTGCACCCCTCGGTGCTTCGGAACACGCCACCATCCTTCTCCTTCCCACCTATAAACAGAAACTGAAGGCAATGAAACCCGTGAGGAAAGATGTAAAGCAATGGTCGGCCGCATCGGTTCAGACCCTGCAGGCCTGTTTTGACATAACAGATTGGTCAATGTTCAAGGACGCATGCCCCGACCTCGATGAATACGTAGACACAGTCACGTCTTACATCCACTTTTGTGAAAACTTGGGTATTCCTACAAAGTCCATTACCACTTACGGTAACTCTAAGCCATGGTTTTCAAGAGAGATCAAAGTCAAAATTTCAAAAAAAGACTCTGTTTACAAATGTGGGAATAAAACAGATTTCAACAAAGCAAAACGGGAAGCAGAGGCAGAGATCGTGAAGGCAAAGAAGAAGTATTGTCAGAAACTGGAGAGCCAGTTTGCCTCCAACGACGTTCGTGCAGTTTGGCAGGGGCTGCACACAATCACACAAATGAAGAACAAATCAAACACACAAAACACTGATCCCCTCACTACCAAACCAACTCAACAACTTCTATGCCCACTTCGACAGGCAGAAAGGCTTCCCTGGCCAGCACTGCCCCACCCTCACCGGGGCATATCCTCCCCCCTCCTCCCTCCCCACTCCTTCCTTCCCACTCTCCCGTCCCTCCACCTTCCTCCTCAACAAGGCCTCCCCCTCCACCCCCTTCTCCCTCCTCTGCCCCTCCTCCATTCCGTACCTCCACAAGGCCTCCACCCTCTCCCTCTCTATCCCCTTCTCCCTCCTCCACCTCCCCCCCCCCACACCCCCTATCCACCCTCTCCCCCAGCTCCCGGCCTCTTGTGGTTAGCGAACACACAGTCAGATCCTTCTTCAAAAAACGAGGAAAGCATCGGGCCCAGACAACGTCTCCCCTTCAGCGATCAAGACCTGTGCTGACCAACTAGTACCTGTTTTCTGCGACATCTCCAACAGGTCGCTAGAGCTCTGTCGTGTCCCCTCTTGCTTCAAAGCGGCCAACATCATCCCAGTCCCCAAAAAGCCAAAAGTGTCGACACTCAATGACTTTAGGCCTGTTGCGCTGACCTCCATCGTGATGAAGGTCTTCGAAAGAATTGTCCTGCAACACCTTAAATCAGCAACTGACCATCTCCTTGATCCCCTTCAGTTTGCATACAGGGCAAACAGATCAGTGGACGATGCGGTCTCTCTTCTCATGCACTACCTCCTACAACACCTTGACTCTCCCAAAACATACGCACGCATTCTCTTTGTCGATTTTAGCTCAGCTTTTAACACAATCATCCCAGCTAAACTACACACAAAACTCTCAGACCTCAACATCAGCCCCCAAATGTGCATGTGGATCTCAGACTTTCTATCCAACTGGAAACAGGTCGTGAAAGTGAACGGCATCCATTCCTCCCCCCTCACTCTGATCACTGGTGCTCCACAGGGCTGTGTCTTGTCGCCCCTTTTGTTCACTCTGTACACGAACGATTGCCGCTCATCAAGTGACACGGTCAAGTACTTTAAGTTCTCCGATGATACCACGGTAGAGGGTTTGATCAACAGTGGCGATGAGTCCGCATACTTCAACGAAGTACAGAAACTTGTTAGATGGTGTGACAGTAACAATCTGGAACTCAATGCTGTGAAAACAAAGGAAATGATTGTGGACACCAGAAGATCCAAGACCCCTGTCACTCCCCTTGTGATTAAGGGAGAGTCAGTAGAAGCTGTAGACACATTCAAGATTCTAGGTATGACGATATCAAACTCGTTGAATGGGAGGAAAACACCAGCAACATTGTATCAAAATCCCAGCAAAGACTGCTCTTCCTCTGCCAACTCAAAAAGTTCGGTGTTGGTCAAAATATACTCGTGCAGTTCTACCGGGCGGTGATCGAGAGCGTACTGACCTTTTCGATCACTGCCTGGTACGGCGCCCTCCCCACAGCCGAGAGGGAGAGGCTCAATAGAATTGTCCGGACCGCCTCGAAAATTATTGGGATCACTTTGGAGCCCCTTGAGTCCATCTATTTTAGAAGAATGAAAAAGAAGGTCAAATCCATTGTGGCCGACGAGGGCCATCTGGCAAATATTTTCTTCTCCCCCCTCCCTTCCGGTAAACGATTCAGGTCCTTTAAGACCAGGACAAGCCGGTTAAGCAACAGCTTCTATGTGAAGGCGGCCCGTGACACTGTCCCTACTTAGACTTGTTCACGTGAGATGTGCCGGGGCTTTGGAGTTAAGGATGAGCAATGGAGAGAGTGTGCGGATGTGTACAATTGACTTATGTTGGAGCAAATATTGTGTGCATAGCATTGTGGGGTTGTATGTGAGAGAGGGTATGTGAGGATATAGAGAGGGTGTGTGGGTGCGTGCGTGTGCATGTGTATGTGTATGTGTGTGTGTTGACTCAGCGCACATGCGTGTGTGTGCGGGTGTGGGTGTGTCTGTCTGTGTGTGTGTGGGTGGGTGGGCGGGTGTGGTGGTGGGGGGGGGGGGGGGGGGTCGGCTGTTGCTTGTATATGTGTTTCTGTCGGCTGACTTAAAAAGTTTAACCTTGTCCTCTTGGTCTACATACTCATTTTATTGTATTTTAACTCATTTTGATTTTAATGTGCATATCGCATTGCATCTTTAATCAAATTTTTCTATACCTACCAATGTTGTTTTTCAATGAGTATTGCCCTTTTTGTCCATTGTTAAAAGTCCTAACCAAGGCATCTGACTCTTATGATGCGCTTTTTTAAACCGTACATTTTTAGAATTAGTCATAATCTTTGATATTGTGTTCGACAAAGAGAGAGGGGGAGAGAGATGAGGGGAGGGAGAGGGTGAGAGAGGGGTGAGGGAGAGAGTGAGAGAGAGTAAGAGCATGTGTGTACATTTGTTTATGCGTTCTTGTTCCTGTATGTATATTAATGCGAATGCCAAAACAATTTCCCATTGTGATGTTCTGGGCTAAATAAAATCTTGTATCTTATAATTAGCTTCAGTGCTTCATTAGCTATCAAAAGGATAATGCAGTACCCTCCATTATGACCAGCCAATTTTGAATGCTTGTGCAGGCTTTAAGCCTTGCAGGGCTGATAGAGTGTTAACTCTGTTGTGATGGGGTTTGCCTCAGGGCCGTTGCTGCGCAGGTCTAAGGGTGCCATCAGAAAATTTGGGGCATATGGGTACTTATTTTTGTTAAGTAGCATCTCTCATTATTGATAGAATTACAAGAAATTTTACTTACTTATGGTAAAATAATTGGGCAGTTTGAATTTGTCAAAATAAACTCTGTATATATATTAACTCTGTGTAATTTTATAGTATAAGTGATTATTTGTGAACCAAACATTAATGGAAGTAAACAAACATGGGAGAGAACTCACAGCTTAGTGTAAGGAGAATTAGAGCCAGTTTTGTACCTTAACTGACAAAACTATGATCAGTGCTTCCTGTCCGTAGCGGTTGCTATGGTGAAAGGACTATCCATGCTTTCTGTCACGAGTGTGTTCAGTCAGCAAAAACATAGGATGATGTGTAATGTTTTAAACTTACATTATTTTCAGCAGCTGGTTTAGAGTTGCAGTCCCACAGAAGCAATACACTATGCATAATGAATTGCCTTGCATGACAGATACAAATGAACAGGACCCTTGAGATAGATGAGAATTAGTCTGAAGGAAAAAAAAACGCCCAATTGGGATAATACACATTCTGTATTGTTCTTGGGGGATGGGGGTGGAGGGGATTTTGGAGTTTGTTGTTGACTTTTTTTAAAATAACTTATACAACTTTATGCAGCCATTTATTTCTTTCATTATTCATTGGGGAATAAAGAACAAAATATGTTCTGAATTTGTAAGCACATATTATATCAGCATTTTTTAAATTGTTTTGTGTGTGTGTGTGTGTGTTTATGATAATAAAATGTATAATGGGTATTTCTGATTGTAGCAATGGGCAACATTGTAGTGATAATTTTGGGTATTTATGATTATAGTAATGGGTGTTTATAAAAATGCAATGATGGTTATTGATATTGATCTTACTGGGCATTTATATATAAGCCATTGATAATAATGGTAGATGTTTATATTGATGATAATGAGCATTTATAATATAAAGTGTATAACCCTAAGCACCTTGTAGCCTTAAGTGGCCAGGTGTGTTAAAATTTAGACTGTGTATTATACAGATGTGGGTGGGCATGCCACCATGGTACGTGGCAGCCTGTCGTGCCAATGTGAAGAGTGGGGCCATCATGTCAGCTTTGTCTGACACGGAGATACAGCGAGAGATTGGCATCTCCAACCCTGTGCATCGCCTCAAACTGCGGCTGGCCATCCAGGAGATGGTGTCCCTTACCAGCCCTTCCGCCCCAAAAACCTCACGCACAGTACGTGTTTTCTCTCTGTTTTGTATGCCTTGCCAGTCTGTTTGGTTAGAATCTCCAGTAGGTGGTGTCCCTCACCAGTCTGTATGCTCCCCCAAATTCATGTGTTATATGTGTTTGATGTTTTTATGTGTTTGATGTTTATATGTGTTTGGCTGATAGCTCTGTCAGTAACTGGTCAGTCTACTTTAAAAACTTCACATGCAGTGGGTGTTTCTGATTTTTTGTCTGATTTTATACCAGCCCCTCCATGTCCAGATACCTTCTGTACAGTATATGTTTTCACTTATGTCATCATATACTCGGGGTAGCCGGCTCTGTGGACAGAGCCTTGAATTCACAATCCAATATCTGGAGTTCAATCCCAGCCTGCAGTATACAAACGGCTTGTATGCTGCCCATTTTAATGCTTCCGTCATTCAGGTGGTTTTAGCTTAGTGTTTCTTAAGTCCTGGTTTCATCTTGCCCAATTATTACAAGACTTTGCCAGTGAGTAGGGTTTTGTGCAGGCTCAAGAAATCTGCAAGATAATTATTTTCAGATTTGGATGGAGTGCATATCATAATAGCTTAAAATGTAAAGCTTAACCGCCAGTGGCTGGAGCTTAGAACATTTTTTTTTCCACCCCATATCTTTACTGTCATTTGCAAGTTTCCTTTGGGAAAAAATGTAACATTGTAACATTCATGCCCCCCCCCCCCTCCCGAAACAAAAGCTATAAGCAGATTCTGTTTGTGGGAAGATCTTAAAGGTGCTGTGATTTTTTTTTTTTTCTTCCTGTGTCTGTCTATATATCCACCTGTCACTGTTATGGTCTTTACATTGTGTCCATTGTGATGTGTACAGACGTTAGCCTTTGGCGAGATGAACCATGAGTGGATCGGCAAAGAGTGGTTACCCAGTCTAGGCCTGCCGCAGTATCGCTCACACTTCATGGAGTGTCTGGTAGATGCACGCATGTTGGATCATCTAACCAAAAAGGATCTACGTGGCCAACTCAAAATGGTCGACAGCTTCCATAGGTTGGTGCTGAATTGAGGGTTGTGAATGATAGTTGGTGGTTGTTGTTATATTGAGATGTTGTACTGATGGTTCTGTTCAGCTAGGAAAGGTTTGATTAACATCTTAAATAAAGAAAACCTAACTGGCCCCATCTTCTTCCCTGTTTTAATGGCATTATCCCCATACCACTGTTTTCAATTCCCAACCAAATTTCTTTAGTCCCAATCCCAGTTCTATGGATTTTACAAGAGCTGCAGTATCAAGCTGTCATAAGATCACCCACTAAAGGGGACCCAGCCCTTCTTGGTCACTTCACGGAAGTTCTCTTACATCTGACATTGTCATTGCTCTGAGATGTGCTGAAAGTTTTCTTTTCAAAACTCTTCTTGATTTTCTGAGATGTAATTGATGGGAGTGTCATGGAGGTGTTGCACTGACAGTTTTTGAAGTTATGTCAAGGAAGACAGGCCACTGAACATTGATGGAATTTTTCTGCTGGAGGATAACAAGAACTATGACCTTGTGAAAGTGGTAATATAATATAAATGCATACAGTGTCACAGCATAGAGCTTGATGTACTGTTATGTTCGTAATGTCTAATACATGTTATTGTCGTTGTCCGTGCATATACGTATCGCTTTGAAGAAATTTATGAATAATGATGTTGCTGTTTTCAGAACTAGTTTACAGTACGGCATCAACTGCCTGAAGAAAATCAACTATGATAGAAAAGAGCTGGAGAGAAGGAGAGAGGAAAGTGCAGCAGAGGTCAAAGGTGAGGATATCTTTCTGTATTGATTGACTGTATTTTTATAGGGACTATGATGTTATGTTGACTGATTGCATGCTTGTATGGTAACACTTTTGATGATTAGATCTTTCTTGGGACCTGCATTGATATATGTACTTAATTTTCTTTTTCTTTTTTTTTTCTTGTTGAAGTATTGTGTATGTTTTGAACTGGTTATAGCCCTTATATGGCTGTATGCAGTTGGCTGGGCTCTAAACAAAAATAGCAGTAAAGTGTTAACGTGTGTCTGCATGACCAGCGTCTTCTCACTACAGGGTGATTTTTAAAGCGCCCTCTCAGGAAGACCGGGAAAAGATTGCAGGATGACTAGGGACAAGCTTTGATCATACAGAAAATAGAAGAAGTAGCAAATTGAATCTCAGAAAAAGGCTAATGATTGAGTGATCAAAGTTTTTGCTTGCCTGCCAAAGTTATCGACAGAAATAAATGAAAAGGGACAGACAGGGTAAAATTGTGCAGTGAAAGTGGTTTATGTTTGTAGAAGCAGGGGAAGAGCATATTGAAAGGCAATTATTGAGGGATAAAATCTTGATCACATCAGAAAATGTGGAAAAAGAGCAGTGATCTGTGGATGGGGACCAGACCAGCATACAAAAAAGGTTTTGTGGGAGTTTTAGAGCGTACTACTGTCTTTAATGCTTCGAAGTACTGATTCATGAGGAAAAATAGCCACTTGGATGGAACTGGGAAGCAGGATAGGGGTGGGCACAGCAGTGGCAGCTGGTGGTGATGTCATTTCACTGATTCCTTGCCCACTATTTTGATGTTTTGCAGTTGGTATGGTCTTTGGCAATCGCTGGGCTTATGAACTTGTAAGTTAAGTTAGGGCTGTTAACTCACTTGCTAGTACGATTATGCCCTTGCTGTTCCCCTGATAGCACCATATGTATAGGTCATGAAAAAAAATTTCATATAAACAAATGAAGTCAGAGAGTTTGAAATTTGGCAGGTCATGTATTAAAAGATTGGTGTACAAATGCTGAAATTTCAACTGTCTACCCCTCATGGTTGTGAGTAAGGTACAAGTAAAATTAGAGACATTTTCGGTGAAAAATGTCTTACAAAATACACAGTCAGGTCAAAAATCAGTTCCTACAGTCACATTTTGAATGAAATTTCTTTAAAATCCAATGTGCACACACTCCCATGCACTGAAGCAAGAGATTGTGTTGAACAAAACGCCGAGTTGATGAGTATTGTTCAGCCATGTGCTTTTCTGTGTCTGCTTCTCTGCGGAGATAGTGGGTCATGAAACTTTGCATGTCCCCCTCACCAATGGGAGTACAGTATGGGCCACCAAAAATTTTTAATTCAATAAAATTAAATTTCATTTTTAGAAGGAAATAAAAAAAAAGCCAGAAAATTCAAAAAAAAATTTTTGTTTTTGGTATTCATTTTTAAATATAAAATTTTGGCGTTTTTCATCAAACTAATCAGGGATTTTTTGGGGGCTAAGATCTTTTAAAAACCCAATTCCCCCAGGTCAAATTTCCCCAACTAATAACATACAGTGATGATTTTTTAGGTTTTTATAAAAGGTTTTGAAAAAATTTAAACTTAAAAAAGGAAAAACGGGAATTGGAGTTTCCCCGGTCGATGGACCAAGGATTTGGTTCCTAATAGAATGGGTTTCTTGTTAAAATTTCTGCGACAGACTAGCTTGGGAGTGAGTATGGAAGACAGTTTCGTGTTCGATACTCCGTTTCTGGAACAACATCTTCTTTCTTTCAAAACTGAGCTATAACTTGGATGGGTCCATTGCTGGCTTTTTTTGTTAGCCCTTTTTTTTCACTTCATTATGCCGATTTTGTGGTTATTTGTTTTGCCTGGGCCAATGCCTTGAAAATTTTTGATTTTAAAAGAACTAGTGGGAAGATTACAAAAATATTATAATTAAAGTGTAAGGGGTTTTCCCCCTGACCTGGGTGATGGAATTATATTTTTGCCAATGCCATGGTGAAACCAACAATTTTGAACATATGTTTTTTGGAATGAAAGGAAACTCATTGGCTGGGTTTCTTCTTGGCACCCTGTTTTTCCTTTTTTTTCACCCCTGGGACGTAGGAATCTTATCGCTTCCCTTTTCCCGGGCTTATCAATTTCTTTTTCCGGAAAACGATGTTTTATTCAGTTTTCATATTTTTTCGTGTTAAGGGATAAGGGGTTAGGCCTGGTTGAAAAAAACAAAAGCGTTTTTCGATGAAAATTGGGTTTGGGACCTTGAGTTATGGTTTGATCCCGGGGAAATACCAACAAAAACATCCTTAAAAAGAGGAACTTTTCTTAAAAACACTCCCAAAAATGTAAGATCCTTAGGAATTTTCTTAAAAAAAAAGGGGAAAAAAAAGAATCAAAAAATTGATTTAAACCTTCGATTTCATTTTTTTAGCACTGCTAAGTTTTTTCGAATCAGAAAACTTTTTTTTTCATTCGAGGTTGGATTACAGTTTTAAATGAAGGAAATTAATGAAGATTTCTCCTAAAACCAATTACTGTATATCCAAAGGAAATAAAATGTAAATAATAAAGTTCAGGGGGAGGACTTCCGTTTATTTACCATTTTAATGGGTAAAAGAGTACAAGTAAAAAGAGGTGCCAAAAAAGCACGCCGGCCCTGATTCTCTCCCGCTGTTTCAGTTAAAAGCGAGGGTGTGGGGAAAGTTTTCTTCCCTTTACTTCCCCGGACAACAGCGGGCAGCAACAGGATTTCCCGGCCGTTTATATAAACCATTTATTAGAAAGGGAAAAACAGGTTCCAAATTTTATTTATCAAATTAAAACATAAAACCAACAAAAACCACAACCAACACCCAAAATTAAAACAAAAAAAAACAAAACACCAACGTGGTAGAGGAAAAACCCGACCCCCTTTCCATCAAGAAAAATGGCGTTGGTCTTTCTCCAAAGTGACTTTTAAGTTTCCACAACCGTGCCAACATGTAAAAAAAAAGGCCCTTTCTCTGCTACCATACCAACTCACTACACGGAAATCTGTCCACCCCCCTCTCCATTTAAACAACAAGGCAAGGGAAGGGTTGTTTTTATCCTACATAAAACAAGGAGGGGCATAGAAGGGGAGAGGCCGAAGTAAAATTAAAGCACAAACAGCGTCGCCATGACAACGTGTAATGGCCCGGTGTGCCCACCGTTACTGGTGCTCGCGGCCTGAAACAAGGGGTAGGAAAAACCAAAGGAATTATTCTGGGGCTACAATCAGGGTTTTAAAAAATATAAAGCCCCACACTTCAACAATCGGATTCCTCCACCGTTTGTAGACCAAAACTTTTAACAAATTGGGGGGGGAACACTCCGAAGTTTGAGCCAGTGGTTAACTTAAAATTTCACACTTGTCGTGTTTAAATTGCCTTTTAATCCAACCAAAACAGGAGGTCGTTGTGACTGGTTCCGCGGATTCTGCGCTATCAAACTTTTTATCTTGTAAACAGTTTTAATTCTTTGCCCCTTTGATGCACAGTGATTTTTATTCTGCGACTTAAGGAAAGGTTAAAGAGGAAATTGTTTAGGATTAAAACAAAATTTGGGATTCTTGAATGTGCAAAAATGTTTGATAGGGGGAAAACCCCGATTTGACATCAAACGTTCTATTAAACTGTACTTCCCAAAAACGAATTTTTAAAAAAATAATATTATTTTTGTTACAGTTAAAAAACAGTTTATTTTGAAGTAACAACCAAATTTTCGTTTAAAACTTGTTTAAATAAGGGAATGAAACTGGTTATTAAGGGAAAAATTTTTTAAAAAAGGACAGGAAAACGAAATTCAGGGTTTGGTGTTGGTTTTTGGTTTTGAAGTTTTTTCTGGTTAAAAAGTTGCCAAAAAAATCAAAAACAGAGTCTCGGTTTACAGTTGATTGAAGTTTAAGGAAAAAATGACAAAAATTTTCTTTTTGGTAGCTTTTTGAAAAAAAAATATTATGGATGATGGTGGGGGCATTACCGCCTTTTTGGGTTTTTAAAATAATGGGAGAATTAACGCCCAAAAAATGCCCGGAAAAAGGCGCCTTGTAAGGATGTTTAATTTTGGGGGATTTGGTTAGTTAATGTTTAGATTAAACCCCAAATATGTCAAAATCAAATTTATTTTTGAGCGGGGGTTGTATCAAAAAAACTTTTGTAAAATTGTCAAAATTGTTAAGTTTTGGGACAGGAAAATGGTTGGGGTGTTTTGGGAAAAGGGGGTTTTGGTTAATAAGATATGGGAATAGGTGGTTTGTATTTTCTTTTATTACATTTTTGTGTTTGGTAGGTGCAGAAATTGTTTACTTTTTGGGAAAATGCTGGTGTTCCATGAACCTTTGATACGCTGGGGGGGAGCATCAACCAAAGGGATTACCAACACTGATATAAGGTCCGGGTTGCATTTGGGGGTTTGCCTTTATTGCCCTGGATAATATCCCCAAACAGTTTTGGCTTCGCTTCAAATTCCCACACTTTAAAGCCAGGATTTTGGGTTTTTTAGGGCTGTTTGGGTTTTTGGGCTGGTTTGGTTTGTCAAGAGAGAGGTAAAAAGGGAGGGCGCTGCTTTTCCCTTGAAAGTGAGGGAAACTTATCCCGTCTATTTTCAAGTATGTTCATTGGGTTTACGGTGTTCCATGTATCTTTAACAGGTTGGCTTTCCCTTCCTTTTTTAAATTTCTTTTTGAAAAAGGGTGGAAATGGTTGGGGGTTTTAGGGTTTTAAAGGGAAAGGGCGAAGGGGGATTTTTGAAAAGTTGCAGTTGTTTTATTTTTCTTCATTTCTTGTGGCCTTAATATTTTGTATAGGGGCTTTTTTTAATGGGGATTGCTTTTTTATCAGATTTCAGTTGACACGTAAAAGGTGGATTTGTGGAAGGGAAAGGAACTATTAATGCCATATACATCCTAAGAACTATCATAGGTCAATTGAGATGAATAAGGATTTGTATTTATGCTTTGTATTACATTCTTGCTGTTGTCGACTCAGGAGACAGAGCAATGCTTCTAGTCTTTATTGGAAGAGACTGACTGATTCTCAACTGACACTTATATACAAGTTAACATGAACAGCAATCAGATACACGTTCGGTTCACATTTACACGAATATCAATGCTACACGAATATCTCGTCATTGGGTATGTAAGACTGCATTACAAATTACAGTCTCAGTAGCAAACCTCACATCCCCCATTCTTGAGTTCAGTGGACAATGGCAGCTGCTGCAAATTAACTATCACTTTACAAGTCCAAGACTTTTGGTTTCTTCACTTCACGGCCGTATTGGGTTATACTGTCTTTGGCTTCTTGCAAGATTCTGCACTATCAGACGTAGACGGTACATCAACAGTTGTCGAGGGCTGTTCGGTTTGTGGCAGCGGCTCGAAAGTGTAGGGCTCTTCAGGCTCGGCAAAGTCTTTGGGTACAAGACTGTTCTCATGAGGGTGGTTGATCGACGGCCTGCCTTGTAGTCGTCTTGGGAACAGATGTTGGCGGTTCCTTCTCTGTTTTCCAAATGGCGTAACGACTTTGTATGACCGATTTCCCAATGGTGTGACAATGGTGCCTGGAGTGTCTTGAGGTTTCACCCACACTGGCTGACCAACGGACACAGAAGGAGCATCTCTCACTCGATGAGCTCTGTCGAAGTTGTTCTTCATCTTCTCTTTCATCTTCATATCTTTGGCCTTGAAATCATTTTGCTGTCTCAGGGTCAAATTTGCTTACACTGTGGGGACTGTTGTTCTCATCTTCCTCCCCATCAGAAGTTCAGCTGGACTGCTTCCATTCTGTAGTGGTGTCGCACGGTACATCATTAGCGCGAGGTAAGGGTCTTCTGCCTTCCTCAGCAAATTTTTGATGGTTTGAACTCCACGTTCTGCTTCACCATTACATTGCGGGTAATACGGGCTGCTGGTGATGTGTTGGAATTTGTAGGCCTTGGCAAAGTCCTTGAATTGCTTGCTTGCATATTGGGGTCCATTGTTTTATACGACAACTTCGGGAATCCCATGTCTTGCGAACATGCTCTTCATGTGGCATATCAAATTGGTGGCAGTCGTGTTCTGTAGCATGGCCAACTCAATGTAGTGGGAGTAGTAGTCAATGACAAGTAGGTAAGGGTGTTTGTTCAGTTCAGATATGTCAGTGCCTACTCTCTGCCATGGGTAATCTGGAGTTGGGGTAGGGATCAAAGGTTCTGGAGACATTTTGTGTTCTTGGGCGCAAATGGGGCATTTCTCCACAAAGGCTTCAATTTGTGTGGAGAGTCCAGGCCACCACACAGTGTCACGGGCAATCGCGTGCATTTTTGTGATACCTTGGTGTCCTGTGTGAAGTTGTTCCAGCATCTGTGGTCTCAGTTTCTCAGATACAACAAGACGTGAGTTGTACAGAAGTAAATCTTCTTGCACGCTGAAGTCGAAACGTACAGACCAGTACTGCTTCTTGCGAGGGTCATCTGGACACGAACTTGGCCATTCTGACTGACAGTAGTTCTTCAGCTTCTGATACAGATCATCTATCTGCTGTTGCTGCTTGATATCGTCTAGACTTCCTGTCATTGCTGGAAAGTTCTGCATCAACATGTGAACATGTAGCTCAACTTCTTCTTCTAGACTCTTCCCCTCTTCTTCAGCGTTCTGTCTTGGAGGTTGGGAGAGAGCGTCAGCTGTGACGAGGTTTTTTTCCCCTGGTGTAGATGATATTGTAGTTGTACCTCATCAGTTTCATCCTGAATCGCTGGATTCTGGGTGAGAGCTCATCTAAGCTCTTTGTTTTCAGTAGTGCTAGTAGTGGCTTGTGGTGCATCTCGATAGTCAGTTCCTTTAAGCCTGTGATGTAGCTTGAAAACTTTTCACACACCCAGGTAACAGCGAGTGCCTCCTTCTCCACCTGCGCATACCGCTGCTCCATTGGAGTCAAGGACCTGGATGCGTAGAATACTGGCTTGAAACTACCATCTTCTTGCTGCTGAGACAAAACAGTACCCATAGTGAAGAACGACGAATCAGCTGAAATTTTTGTCTTTTTGTTGGGACTGTAGTGAGCTAGGATAGGCGCTGAGGTTAGTTGCTGCTTGATTTTCTGAAATGCGACTTGCTGCGGTTTGTCCTAGATCCAATCAACGTCTTCCTCGAGATCTCGCAGAGCCTTGGTATCTTCAGCAAGGTTGCATCCTGCAAACTTCACGACATGATTCACCATCCCAAGGAATCGTCGCAGCTCAGTGAGATTCGCTGGCTGGGGAAAGTTGGTGATGGCTCTAACTTTGTCTGGGTCAATGGCAATTCCATCTTTTGAGACAATGTGTCCTAGGAACTTGACACTTGTTTGTGAGAACTGACATTTCTCTGCATTCAGTGTTACTCCAGCTTCCTGTAACTTGTTCAAGACCTGTCTCAGATGACTGTCATGCTCCTGCTGCGTCTTCCCATGGATCATTAGATCATCAATGTCACAGATCACACCTACTTGACCCACAAGTAGCTGTGTCATGTTTCTCTGGAAAACTTCATGGCCTGAACTTATTCCAAACCGTAGTCGTTTGTAGCAGAATCTGCCAAACGGTGTTATGAAGGTCGTCAGGAGCTGACTGTCTTCATCTAACGGAATCTGGTAGAATCCACTGTTGCAATCAAGTTTTGTGAAAAACTTGAGCTCCATCTAGCTGTGCTAAAAGTTTGTCACTTGAGGGCAATGGAAAGTTCTCTCTTCTGACTGACTCATTTAGTCTTGTGTAGCCCACACAAAGTCTTACTTTATCGTTGGGTTTTGGCACAACTACTATCGGCGCACACCATTCTGTGGGCTGCGTTACTGGTTGAATGACATCTTGCTTTTCCATCTTCTCAAGTTCAACTTTGGCCTTGGCATGGAGTGGAAGGGCGAGGCGTCTTGGGGTCGCGACTGCATACGGCTTCGCATTTGCCTTCAGACTGACCTTGTATGTGTTCTTCAGTTTCCCAAGTCCACCAAACAGTCTAGGGAAAGTTTGATGATATTTGGTCTTGAGGTTTTGCGTGACCTGATTCACCTGTTGAACCAGCTGTAGAGCATCGATGGCTGGATGGCCTAGCAATGGTTCCTCTAGCCCCTTGATGGCATAGACATCCTGGCTGCAGGACTTCCCATTGTGGCTGAACATTGTTGTGAATTTTCCTTGGACTGTGAGCTGAACACGTCCTGGACCAAACAGTTTCTTTGTCGTATTTTGGAGAGGTCGCTTGTTTGGAGGAATCAGTCTCTCGGGTATAGCTGTCACATCCACTCAGAGTCCAGTTTGAAATTCATTTTCAGCTCATCCATCTTCAGTGTAACCATCCACGGGTTACTGGTCACTTCCCCTATAATTGGTCAGAAAAATCCTGAAGTTTCCACTTCCTCTTCCTCTTCTTCGGCTAGTACGTGAACATTTTTGCTCCTACACAGTGCTGCATAATGTCCCACCTTGCGACACTTTCTGCACTTTGCATTCTTGGCTGGGCACACGTTTTTCTTGTGGTTGTCTTTTCCACACCTGGAACACTGCTGTGAGTTGTTCTGGTGGTCATTCTGGCTGTTCTTATAAAGCTGCTGTCTTCCACCTCCATGCTGCTGTCCTACATTCTTGTTCTGTCCGCCACGCTGACTCAGCTGTGTACGTCTCAGTACGTTGACAGCTAGCTCTTGGCTGGAATTTGACATGCATTGGGTCTGTGATTTGGACGTCTTGTGAGCACGGCAGATCTGAGTGGCCTTATCGAAGGTTAAGTTCTTCTCTTCCATATGTTTCCCTCTGACCGTTTTGTCACAGATGCCAATCACTATTCGATCACGGATCATGCGATCTGGCTTCTTGAAGTTGCACTGCTTAGCTAACTTCCTCAATATTGCAATGTATGCGTTGATGGTCTCCTCAGGTTCCTGGTTTCTCATGTGGAACTTGTAAGACTCAAAGACCTCGTTGGTTGTTCCCACACAGAATATTTCAAACTTCTGCATGACGGTGTCAATGTCATTCTGATCTTCTTCTGTAAAGTGTAGCCCATCGTACACCTCTTGTGCGTCTTCACCGATTACGGTAAGGAATACAGCACATTGGTATGCTTTTGACTCCTTGTCTAGTCTACTGGCGACAGAATAGTTCCTCCACTGCCGTGAGAACTTTTCCAATTCTGCTCTAGTTGACAGGACAAATCCATCTTCGATGGTGCCGGAATGTTGGCAGTGAAATGTCTCTGCATTCCTATTCCAGAATCATTCATGACTGCAGAGCGTCGGTTCTAAAATTGACTGCAAAGCGTCTCTGATAGATCGGATCTTCCAGCGATCAATCCCACTTCTGACACCATATTACATTCTTGCTGTTGACTCAGGAGACAGAGCAGTGCTTCTAGTCTTTAATGGAAGAGACTGATTCTCAACTGACACTTATATACATGTTAACATGAACAGCAATCAGATACACATTCGGTTCACATTTACACGAATATCATATTTACACGAATATCATGTTTACACGAATATCTCGTCATTGGGTATGTAAGATTGCATTACAAATTACAGTCTCAATAGCAAACCTCACACTTTGTTGACTACACCAAGGCTTTCGATTGGGTAAGACATGATGAATTGATCAACCAACTGGAGAGACTCAATGTTGATGGAAAAGATCTACGAAAAATCAGAAATATGTACTGGGAACAAACAGCTGCAATAAGAATAGAAAACGATGTAAGCTCTTTCCAAAACATCAAAAGAGGAGTCAGACAGGGGGGTGTTTTGTCACCAGATCTGTTTTCACTTTACAGCGAAAACATCATGAGAAACCTAGAAGAAGACCCTGGATTAAAGGTTGGAGGGAAAATTATAAACAACATTCGATACGCAGATGACACCGTGCTAATTGCAAAAAATGAAAGGGACCTACAAAACCTTGTGAATATACTAGAAATAGAAAGCAAAGGTAAGGGGCTGGAACTAAACAGCAGGAAGACTGAAGTCATGGTGATCAGTAAAAAACATGAAATCTCCTCATGCAAGATAACAGCGAATGGCACAACCTTGACACAGGTTGATAGATTTAAATATCTGGGAACGATCATTTCATCAGACGGCAGATGCACATCAGAAATAGCCGGCAGAATCGGCCAAGCCAAAACAGCATTCAAGAAGATGACAAGCATTCTCACCAACAAATGCCTATCAATTAACATCAGGAAGAGAGTTCTTGAATGTTATATAGAACCAATACTGTTGTACGGATGTGAGGCGTGGACAGTCAACAAGCAAAGCCAGAACAAGATTGAGGCAGCTGAGATGTGGTTTCTAAGAAGAATGTTGAGAGTTCCATGGACAGCAAAGAAAACAAACGAGACAGTCTTAATGGAGGCAGACACAAGTAGATCACTCATAAGGAAGATTAGGAAAAGACAGGCAACATTATAGGCCATTTTATGAGGAAGGGGAATTTGGAGCACCTGGTCACAACGGGAAAGCTGGAGGGAAAGAGAGCACCAGGTAGACCCAGGGAGAAAATGCTGGATGGACATGCAGAGTGGCTGGGGACGAAGAGGGTGGGGGAAATGCTAGGGGCAACGAGAGATAGAGACAGATGGAAGTCCATGATCGCCAACGCCATGTGGCAAGGCACCTGATGATGAGGATGATAGGAGCATCTTTGGGATGCGGTGATCTGCCATACGAATGTCTTATCCAACAAAGCTGGCATTTGATGAGCAGACTTTGTCCTTTGTACTTGTCAAACCACACTTCTTTAGAGCTCGAAGGTTAGACACTTGACCTTGCTACATACTGCTGCAGGTCTTATGCAGACGTCTTTTATTGAACTGTTCCAGCTGTTGAATCTGTTGACAGTAGGTAGTCTTATTCTCGCAGGGCACTTGGGACTACTGCTGTGTACATAGCAGTCTTTGTGAAGAGCCTGCTGTTGTGGTCTTGCCACTACCTCTAGGTCAGCTGTCTAAAGTTAGAAGTAGCTTTCACCTCTTTGTTCCGGCTTGCCTGTATACTTGACCAGCACAGAAAGTTTTGAACTCTAGAGGATATGCAGTCTTCTTTCTGCTCTGTTGTCTTCCGACTCTCATAGTTTTACAGATTCTGGACTGCCACATGTGGAACAATTTTAGTTTGTGCAGCTTTGTATGTCAGATAATTACTTCTGCTCATAACAATGTAACAGCTCATCAGAGGCAAAAGATGCGTACAGTGGATTGGGATCTGGAAGGATGAATGTTCAAATCTCATTGTGTCCACTTAGCCAGATTTTCACTGTGGGACTTTTTTTTTTTAACTCAATGGAGTCGCAGTCAAATAGTCCTTGTCGACCCCCTGAAATCGTGTGTTTTCGGCCATTTTTAAAAAAAATATTACAAAATAACCAGACAAGATAGAAACAAACAGTAAAGTGCAAAAGAAAGGCAGAAGCTTGCTACATTAGATTCCACTCACAATTTGTGTGCTGATTTCCCACTTGAATGTAGAAATTACTCCAATTAGGGTATCCAAACAGCATTCCGAATGAAAGTTTTGAACCACATGATCGACCACATAGCGATGTCATTTAAGCCAATGCTAGGGACAAACTCGTATCTGAATCCAACAAATCATCCCTATCTTCGACAGATAATTCACCAACAAGATCTAATTCATCATCAGATCCTTCATGTTGGGTGATATCGATCGCCTCTTGCACAGAAAACATACGCCGGTTCCGAAGTCGCCTTGCCGCCATTTTGAAAATAGGTGATTACAGTGTCGCTTACTGACTCTAGAAACTTCGTGAAAACAGACTATGATGATTAGATACGGTCTAAGGGAAGCAATCGATGCATAGATGATTATACTTTGACTTTCAGGAGTTTTCTCCCTCGAATACTGCTCATGTTATAAATTTAAAAAATGGCATTTTCCGACGGCACCAGCCTGCCGTCATGACTAAGACCGCGGTACAAATGGGCGGCAGCGGACTGTCGTTAAGATGGCATAGTGTTAATTATCAAATCATGCACGTGCAGAGTTGCCATGGGCCCACACAATTAAGTTTTAATAATTCAGTGAACCCATTTTGAGAGGTTGTTTAAATTTTCAGACCCACCTGTGTCAGTATGGTAGGTGTGGTTGATGCCAGAACAGGTTACCAGTTGAAGTATTACAGTGCAGTCCTGTCACTCAGTCTCAGAATTAGACATTGGATTGGAATAATTTTTTTTGTTAACTACAGAATTTTTCTGTGTGAACTGGGGTTCACTCTCCCTGGTGAAAGCATGTTACTGTAGTACAGGACCACTTTTCTTCCTTTCTTGGTGCATGTTTATGTTTGACAGTAGAACTTCATACATTATTTTTGCCATGGACAGCTCTTTTGCTGCTGTGGAAACATTCCTGTGTGCTGAGTGCATGCTGCTCACAGGACCTTGATTTATTCTCTGATCCAGAAGACTAGTACCTAGACCACCACTCAAGGTCAGGTGGAGGGTGAGAAAAATACCTCTGTCTGACCAGGAATTGAACCCAGGTTATACTGTCCAAAATGAGTGTTGTTTTCACTAGGCCTTACTCTCCTAGCGTTACATCTTCTCCCACGTTAGTGTCAGGGTGAGATCATCTCAAATTTTGTGCCCATTTATGCTGCTGCCTTCCCAGTGACATTGTCAGTTTTCAGTTTGCCCAGCCGCATTTATGCCTAGGTTTACTTGATGGGATAGTTCTTGGCAAGATGTATCACATGTGGAAGTATCTGATGCCTTGGAGTGCTGTGTTTCATTTTGTCTATTTTTGTTTGTTGTTGTGTATGTATCTTCTGTGTACTTTTGTTTTTATGTATAGTGAACCTTTCATTTTTTATGTAAGAAAGCAAACATTTGTTTGTTCAAAAAGATGATTGTTTTATTAGTATAGTTAGCTGCCTCATGTTATAAGGCTTGCATTCTACCGTACAAAGAAATTAAAGAGAAAAAAATCAGCAAATTTTTACTTTTTGATTATCTATTGTGTACACATATGTATTCTGTCTGTCTGTCTCTCTCTCTGTCTGGCTCTCTCTATCTGTCTCTCTCTGTTTCTCTAACTCTCTCTCTCTCATTTTTCTCGTAAATGAAACATTGACATTGATGTTAGCTTTGCATAGTTCACAGAAATATTTTGTTGAATATGTTTTTTATTGTAGAATAGAGTGAATGTTTTATCATTTTGCATCCTATGCAACAAGGAAAATGTAATTTGAAAGTCCTGATGCTTTTTTTATGATTTAAGTTGTGTTTGTACTTGACCTTGCTTTTCAATCCTGTGTTTGATTTTACGTTGTAGTGTGTTTTGTTTCCTTTGCCCTGACAGGCTCGGTGAGATCCATGCAGGTAATGGCTCTGCCTCTCTCTTCATCTCTCATCTTGTGTTCTGCCCTTTCCTTTCCTTTACTTTTTTTCCAGTGACACAATTTCTTCTAAAGTATACATCTTTTTGATTTATGAATATAGTACTGATTTGAAAACGAAAACATTACCTTGCAGAATGCGTAAATTTAATGCTCCAAGCTTTGGTTTCATCTTAAGACTTTTGTTAGATGGAACGTTCTTTTGTGAAGCTGACTTCACTTTTATGTAGTAACTGCTTTGACCTGCAGTGATGTGTGGTTTTGAGTAGTAACTTGTAGATGGGGTTGTGGATGGGTGCAGTTCCAGTGTCTCTGCTGGTTGAGAATCTGACCTGAAAATCACACATGAAGGAGAATAGGACATTGACTAAAAATTGCTTGTTTGAGAATTGGACATTGACTGAAAATTACTTGCTTCTATCGACAAATAAATTCTCTCACTAAATGGCTGTAGCGCTTCTGAAATTTCTGGCTTCTGAAATTTACACTTCATGGAAAAAGGAAAGCAAATTAGTTGGCTATAAACTCATTTCCCATCTCAGAGAAGTGATGACAGACCAAAGCAACTAGGGCGAGGGGAGTCAGGTTCACAACAGAACACACTTCTCAAAGAAGGTCTCAAAAATATGACTGCGTTGAGCACTCACTCTTGATGCCAATGTACGCACTATGTATGCCTCTGTTTTCTTGCCTCTTTATCTACTCCTACTAACTTGTGTTTCTGTGTGTATTTAGTCCGGCACATAATGATCCACTGCTTTGATGTGATTGTGAACTTTCCATCAGATTCTGACCTGAATTTGCTCTCCATTAGTCATGCCTGTGCCTTTAGCATTTCTAGTGTTCACAGAACAGCCCTTTCTTGGTTCTTTTTCCTTGTCGTTTGTATGATCCAGTGATAGCTGTGTTCTAATGATTCATCAGTATTTGTTCTAATGATTGTCTTCTGTGTGACCAAGTGATTGTTTTCTATGGAGTGTCCATTATAGTTATTGTGTTCTAATGATTGGGTCCTAAGGATTACCTTCTGTGTGACTACATGATTGTTGTATTCAAAGGATTGTCCGTTATATGTCCTGACGATTGCCTTCAGTATAACCAGATGATTGTGTCCTAATGATTGTCCTATCTGTGTCTGAATGATTGCCCTGTTTTACTGATTGTTGTGTATCTGATGACTGTCTTAACGATTGTCCTAATGATATATATCCCAGTAATTATTGTGTGTTGTGATGTTTATGTATGTGTCTTGATGGCTGGGTTCCTGATGATTATCTGTTGTTTCCTTAACTCTTTGGAGATGTGCCCTAAAATGGCTGCTGAAACTCTTGAGACACATAGTTTTTGGTACTTTTTAAAAAAAATATGGAGAATATCCAGCGACAATAAACCTATCCTGTTATATATGTGCATGTCTACAATACTGGAATCACCCAATAAAATGATAGGGCCCTCACTTCAGCTTCAGTTATAGCTGCCTTTGCATATGTTGGTGGAGTTTTTTTTATTTCAGTCGGTTTGGCGACATGTTTCTTCAACAAAATAAAGCATTGTTCATCACCATTTGTGTTTGCCTGATTTTTTATTGTTTTTATTTTGTCTGTGGTTGTGACAAAAAAGGCGCCAGAAAGTGGGACATGGCTTGGGTTGAAACTTGTACAACAGTGTAACTTAATCAGAACAAGCAACACACAAATGAATTGTGTGTGTCCTGCTAGTAAATAAAACATTAATCCTACTCACAATAAGCCATTACAAAACTTCATGCAATAAGTTGCGTTTGGTGCATCCAAAAATATGGCGATCGTGTGTTTCATTCGTTTCCACTGATAACGCTTGCATTCCGTCCTACCCACACAACACAGTTGTGCTTCAACTGATTCGAAATTACTCCAAAATGCATCTTTGAGGATCGTTCTTCCTGCTCCCGATTCAGTTCGTTGAAATATGAAGCTGAATGCAAGTTTCTCTGAAGGTGCTTACAGCGTGGCATGTTTTGCTTCCTAGTGTAACGCACACAACCTATCCTTCTTGCTCATCATCAAAGTCAATTATCTTGGCCCCATCCTCTGAATCTAAAGTGTTTGAGAACAAAGAAAATGTGTACGTGACAAGCGGCACATGGCCCATGTATGCTCAAACACAAGCTGGACATTGGTTGACTTGTCTCCACCCGACGCTTTGAAACGCACATCACATCTGCTTGACGTTACCACAAGTGTCGGCATCGCCTGTTTGGGTGTGTGTGTGTGGCAAGCAAACTGAGGTAAGGATACAATTTTGCTTTTATTGTTTATTAAAAATAGATAAGATTTTCTGGATAAAACTCAGTAAAAGAGTAAATAATGATCGATTCTCTCTAAATGCGAACCAAATGTGAGCATTTGCGATTGTTTCTGTAGTAACGCACAAACGTTTCAATTTCAACTGTGCATGAAAATGTGGAAACTTTCTTAAGTTTACAGTGCACTTGCCTGTGCACTGTAAACTTAAGAAAGTTTCCACATTTTATTTCGCAAAACTCGGCATGCATTCACAATATTATGTGTACAACGAATCATAGTCGTGGGATTCTGCAGAAACGAAAGCGGTAATTTCTCGTTTCTCTTGTAGCGCACCTAACGAATAAACGTTATATGGAGCATTTTCGTTGACACTTTTTGTTTATACAAGCTTTACTGCGTGTGTTGTGACTAACAAAAATATTGTGAGCCCTACTGTTTGTGTTTCCCAATGGAACCTCTCAGCAAAAAGGAAATTTCTTGGAATAGTTTTAAGTGCCACTGGTTTTAGATTCCACGGCAACGCACGCTTGCTGAATCATTGTTATCAATTTCCGTTTCGCAACAAATTGATGTCTTTGGACAGAAAGCAAACGATTATGGTATTCCAATTACATGGTCCAGTTAAAGACGACATACAGCTGTTGAAATCTACAGAGAATTTTTAAAAGTCGGCACTTTGTGACGTGAGTTACTGCAGAGACAAAACATTGTTGCAGATATTGTTGCAAGGTATGCACCTCACAGTCTTTACGTATTTTGTTTCTTTTTCCCCAGTCACTGAACTGTAGATCTAGATCTATTCTTTCTTTGAAGATGAATACTCCAACTGCAAATTAAGGGAGAAGGAAAGCCATATTAGCTCTTGCCAAAAGAAAAGTTCGTTGGTCACAGCGGAAGTGATTCAGATCTATTGAGATGACAGTTGTGCTTCCTCCTTACGCACATTTTTGATCGGACTTACTTGAAACTGGCTCAGCATACAGATCTACATTGTGCTTTTTATGCCTTACTTTTGAGTAGCTGTTAAAAGATTACTTGTTAAAACAACGGATTGGATTATACTTCTTGCGCTACAGAGAAACCACTCTCACTCCTTGTCTTGTTATTATCTTTACTATTATCATTACAAAAATTAATATCAGTATTATTGTTGCTAGTCATTATTCAGTATTCTACAATGGACTGGTAAGGAAGGATACATTGTTTTGAAGGCAGTACCATGGTCATAATTTTGTCCAATAGGACAGTTAGTTAAAAAAAAAAAATTAACCTGCTGTAGGTTTTAAAAATGTACATAGGCATAAGATCTGATCAATACAATGTCGCTTACACTTCTTAATGTTGAAACTTTTAGTTCACCTTTTCCACATTATACAATAATCAAAGCATTTATTCAGAGCTCTGTGTGTGTGTGTGCGTGTGTGTGTGTGTGTGTGTGTGTGTGTGTATGTGATTTCCAGGTTCTGAAGTCAGAAGGTGGTGAGACAGAAGTGGACACTTCAGCTTTCCAGATATTGATGACATTGCTTGGATGGCCAATGACAACCTGAGTCTCTTGCAGCCACCGACCATTAACCAATGCGGGCACCATATTTTTACTGTTTAAAAGCTACACCAATGCAGTGACTTTACAGCTCAAGTTGTGAAAATGTAACCAAAAATGGAATTTCAACATGAACTGATGAAGTAGTCCCCCCCCCCCCCCTCCTGCTTATGACTTCCAGCAATCCCAGAATGGACCAATTCAAAGAATGAATTAGTGAAAGGATGAATCAACTGAATTAGTCCATTTCCATTTGTATGTATCACTGTGTGACATCTAACAAATAGAATTCAATATTCGCTGAAATCCAAGAAATTATAAAATCCAGTCAATCTGAATAAATTGCTCAAAATCCAACAAAGTCATTGCATACAGCATATTGTTAAGTCCTGCAAACAAAAATTAACAATGTTGAAAACAATCTAATGCATCAAGAGCACCTAAATGTAAAAACAGTGATTTATTCTGATGTTGCTCGATGGAATACAAGAATGGTTTCCCATTTGGATTCCACATAATGCACGCAACATTTCCCAGTTACATAAATATGGCTATGCCCAAATGCTCATCATTGTCATAGAAAGAAAGCTTTTAATATGTTGTCTAAAATAAATCAAGATACCTCCATATCACAGCTCTACCATTGTCAGTGAAAAATTGTTAAGCCACAATGTTGCGTGGTTTAGGTTTCCACCTATACATAAGTTTATATTCAGGACATGGTTAAGTTCTTCTGTTCAAGTTTAATACTGGACACATGACCTTAGGTGTCTGTATTGATAATATGTTCTCTTATAATTTTCCATTGTTTTTATTCTTTCTCCCCATTTATAGCCGTGTGGGTGTGCGTGCGTGTGTGTGCGTGCGTGCGTGTGTGTGTGTTTCAACGCTTAGATTTGATTTTATCAAGATTTTGCGCTATATAAATATTGTAATTATTATTATTATTATTGTATCATCCTTTCCGTGAAGCCTGGTTATTTTATCTAAAAAAGCAGTACCAAGTGGAAACCATGTAATGCACATCACACCAGTCACTTGGTCTACATTTTGCTGATTTTTAGTGAAGTCTTTAAATGAACTCTGTTTACTTTGTTCCTGTTTATTAAAGGTATGTCTGAATTCTTCAAAAATGTGTTTTGCTTGCTTTTTTAATTACTTTTAATTTTTCACTCTCATGTCCCAGGTCTTATTCCAGTATTGTAGACGTGCACATGTTAAAAGGTCATTATGTCTTCTTTGTAACTGTGCAGACGCTTGTTTATGCATGCTTTCATTTTTTTTCTGGTTTACCATTGAAAAAGGCATGCAAATAGCAAAAAAAAGAAAAGTTCCGGATGTAGGCTACACACACATGACTTATCAAACTGCTGCTTGTAATCCATTAAATATCCGTGTCACAAAACTGCACTTAGCATGTCACAGGATATACATTCTTCACTGGAAGTCATTATGAGTTCTGCTTTTATGAATATTTTGTCCCAAAAATGATTAACCTCTTGAGTGTCGTATCCGTAAAATTTATGGAGCTCTTGGAACCTGCACTGACTGATGTTGTCAGTCTCAGAGAGGGTTCATAAAAGTGACTGGCTTCCCTTACATGGCTTTTTGACCTATGCAACCCTCACCAGATTGGTTTTATTTATCAGAAAAGAGAAACTGGTTTTCAGCAAAAATGTTGACACCAAGACTGTCTTGCAATGCTGCATGTTTTCAACCTGTGAAAGCATGTGAGTTGAGTCATGAACTTATAAATGACGTAAGGATGATTCAGAAGACAAATCTGACACAAGAAGAGGTTGAAAACGGCAGTAGTTACTCCCTGTTGGTATGAAATATGCAGCAGACAGTCCCAACACGAAAAGTATTGATTTTCCGAGCATGTGACACAAAGGGTTTGTGGCTACAGGCAATACTGGCAGCTAGCCAACACTGCATGGCTGAGACAGACCACCACATTGTAGAATTATATAAGCCACACTGTCAGTGAGTAGTATTAGAAGTGGCAAGGGGGAAGACTAGGGTGATGGAGTGGGGTGGGGGGTTTGCCACAGGGACCACTTGACCTGGTCAAGCCACTCAGTGCTCTAGCACACTGTGGCTCTTTGTAACTCGTCAGCTGTCAGTGATCTCTTAGTAGGAAGTCTGCCAAAGTCTGAATACTTTTAGATTTCATCAGGAGGGTCATATCTTCTATTTTTTCCTTTGTTTTTCTGGTTTCCATTGCGAGCGGTTATGATTTTTTTTATGGGAATTTCCACAAAATATTACAAATGTGTAGTAGTTTCAAGAAATTAGTACATAAATCATCTGAAAATACATTTAGTCATGCCTAATGCACCATTCTGTGTAATTTCATGCATGGATTCCCATAAATATGGAAGCAACCGTTGTTTTAATGTACAAGGTAGCGATGCAACGTTTTTCCCTGGCACATGGAAAACACTGGATGTCAAAAAACGTCGACAATCAAGGGTTTGAATACAGGCGTAGTCTTTTGACTCTTCGAAATTCCTTTGTTTCGGGTACTGCTAAAACAAGCCAAAAATAAAGTTCCAACAGTCTCCTATGGTCAAAGGGAGAGAAATCTACTTAGAAAAATGGTTAAACTCTACTGTCAGTATAATCTCCCTTATTATAGTATCAAGTAGTCTTGGTAAAAAAAACTCATAACATCTCCACAGCTATAGCTGCGGAGTGTCGCTGCGGAGCGTTGCTATCGAGTTGATGATTGCAATATGTGCTCATGAGCGCTGTCTTCATGTGTTTGTCCATAGAATTTTGTCCTAATGATTATCAAGGTCCCAGTGATTGTCTTGTGTATGTCCAAATTATTTTTGTGCATCCAAGCGTTATAATAAGTGTATTTTCAGATGATCGTTGTTTGTTCGAATGATGGTTGTGTGTCATGATGATTGTTTCTAAATGATTGTTGTTTGTTTTGAGTGAGTACTTTGTGCCTTTGTCTGTTGCTGAAACTTGAATGATTGATTTGTTTCCTTGAGTGCTCTCTCCTAATGATAAATGCATACATGGCTGGTTGTTGTTTGTCCTAATGGTATACATGGCTGGTTGTTGTTTGCCCTAATGGTATACATGGCTGGTTTTTGTTTGTCCTAATGGTATACATGGCTGGTTGTTGTTTGTCCTAATGGTGTACATGGCTGGTTTGTTGTTTGTCCTAATGGTATACATGGCTGGTTGTTGTTTGTCCTAATGGTATACATGGCTGGTTGTTGTTTGTCCTAATGGTATTTCATGGCTGGTTGTTGTTTGTCCTAATGGTATACATGGCTGGTTGTTGTTTGTCCTAATGGTATACGTGGCTGGTTGTGTGTTTGTTCTAATGGTATATACGTGTCTGGTTGTTGTTTGTTCTAATGGTATACGTGTCTGGTTGTTGTTTGTTCTAATGGTATATGTGGCTGGTTGTTGTTTGTCCTAATGGTATACGTGGCTGGTTGGTGTTTGTTCTAATGGTATACGTGTCTGGTTGTTGTTTGTTCTAATGGTATACGTGTCTGGTTGTTGTTTGTTCTAATGGTATACGTGTCTGGTTGTTGTTTGTTCTAATGGTATACGTGTCTGGTTTTTGTTTGTCCTAATGGTATACATGGCTGGTTGTTGTCCTAATGGCTCACAGTTGTATATTCAGAATGATTGTCAATTGTATGTCCTAAATGATTGTCATTTGAATGTCCTAAATGTTGATGTATGTCCTAAATGATTGTCATTTGTATGTCCTAAATGATTCATCTGCTGTATATCCTAATGATCTTCATATGTAGTTTTTGCCTCCAGTATGTCCTGTGTCACCGAGTGAGTGAGAGAGAGAGAGTGTGTGTGTGTGTGTATGGTGGTGTGTGTGGGTGTGTATGTGTGTGTGTGTGGGTGGTGGTGGTGGTGGTGTGTGGGTGGGGGTGGGTGACAGAGAGAGAGAGAATATATCAGTGTCTGAGTGATCATTGTATGTCTGAGTGATTACTGTGTCTTAATGATTATCTAGGATAATACAGACAGTAATAATTATGCCCTAGTCATTGTCTTCTGTGTCCTTAAGATTGTTGTGACAGGGAGGCTTGGGGGGGAGGGCATGTCCTTAGGAGTCCTAATGATTGTCTGCAGTGTTTGTAATAATACTTTGCCGTAAGAATTGTGTGTCCTGGTGATCATTTTCCATTGCTTTTATTCTTTCTCCACATTTATAGCAGGGTGGAGAACTCTCCGCGGATCCGCGGATTTCAGAGGACGGCCGTTAGATTTCCGAGGAAGCTGAGATCGTTTCCGAGGAAAAAAAATTTCCGAGCGAAAAAAGAAAGAAGAAAGATCGATCGATGTCCGCCCGTTCCCAAAAGGGCCCATTCTCAATTGGTCGCGGTTCCGACTGTGGCGATCTCGCGGCGTACGAGATATTCCGTCAGCTCACTTCCTCTGATCGACAACATGGCGGCAGTGAGTCGCATTGTCGAGCGCGGCCGCGACAATTATAAAGATAATTGTAACAACCCCTGGAAGTGGGAATGGCTCTCCAGGACTGTCAAATATACAGAAAACGGAAAGGATTATACGGAGAAAGTCGGTGATTCTATTAGAAACATTGAGGCTGATGGCGTTGCACGATGCATGATTTGTCACAAAGAGATAACCTACGGGAACCGCGGCGTCACTGCGTTGATCGAGCACATGGGCTACGATAAGCACAAGGTTCAACGGAAAGCGCTGAGAAACAACACAACATTACCAGGTACGGAATTGGATCTCTCTCTCTCTCTCTCTCTCTCTCTCTCTCTCTCTCTCTCTCTCTCTCTCTCTCTCTCTCTCTTCTTCAATATTGAAGATTGATGGCAAGTTGAACTCCATCTGTAATGACTCATAAATTTGAATGATAATTCTGAGCACATCTACAAAAAAAGAATAAATCAATTGGCATTTTGTTATTCAATTTTATGTTATATCTTTGTGTATAAATTTATTTATTTTATATATTAGAAATTATCTATTTATATCTTTAATAATGTCCTTTTTCAGGCCATTCATTGGCAAAGAAAGACCCCTGTATGGTGTGGACCCTGCTGTACGACAGGCCCTTGATGATGCTGGTGGTGGAGTAGCAAGTACCAGTGACGCACTACCACTTCTGACACCCATGCCGGATAGGATAGCAAATGCAGAAGCCTTGACCCTTGCATTTGCCATGGAAATTGACTTGTCCATGCGAGCTGTCCCAAAGCTTGTGGAATATGTTCAGGTGAGTTAATTTTAATCAACTTATTGCCATTAGATGCTTAGTATTTATTTTTTATATTTGTCTTCTCAGTGTTGTAATTTATGTGCTTTGACATTTTTGACAGTTTTTTAAGTCCTGTGATCTGCCAGTGAAGGACCAACATCATGTCATCACACAATCTTTTACAGACTCAGTGTGTTGCATTCAACCAGCAGTCAAGACACCTATTCAGGATGTTAAACGAGGAATAAAATGCTTATGTTCCCCATATCTGTGTGTTCTAGGCGATGGTGAAAGACAAGGCAGCTGTTGATGGGATGAAACTGGGGTGCAAAGACACAGTCTCCTACAAGCTGGTGCACGGCCTGGCTACCACCATGGAAGACACGCTGCTCCAGGAACTCCGCAACGGCCCCTTTAGCCTGAACGTAGACGAGGCTACAACAACTACCAACACCAAAGTACTTTGGGTACTTGTTTCACATTTTTCACCATCCGCCGGAAAAGTGACAGTAAACCATCTTGCTGCCTTCTCCCTCACCAAGGGCAGTGCTGAGGCGATTTTCAATGCGCTGGTTGATCTGTTTGAGGAAAAACAATTGCCATGGAAGAACCTTGTTTCTGTACTGACTGACTCTTGTTCGGTAATGTATGGAAAGAAGGGGGGCCTCCAGAGACTCATCAAACAAAGGAAAGCGCCACACCTTTTGGACATGTATGGGGACTCCTGCCATCATGTCCATAATGCAGCCAAGAAGATTTCACAGGCCTTTGGCAATGATGTCGAAGGCCTGTTCAACGACTTGCATACTGAATACAAATGGAGCCCAGACCAGGCTGAACTTCTAGGCGACCTGGGTCGCATCCTTGACATCACACCCTCAATCCCCCAGCGATATGTGCCCCAGCGATGGCTGACCGTCCTGGAGCTTGCAGCTGACACTCTCCGTCTCTGGGACGTGCTTCTCCTTGTGTACTTCTCCTTCATGCATGTGAAAGAGAAAGAGATCTACCGTGACCTGGTGGAGGAAGTGACCAGCGGGCTACCAGAGCAAGCAAAGCAGCAGGTGGAGAAGATTCAGGGCACTCTTCAGAAGAAGTTTAAGACTGCTACAAAAGATGGCAAAGAGAGGAAAGAGAGGATCATGCAAAGGCTCTTCAACAGAGGCACATTGAACAAGCTGACATTGAATTTTTATGTCTTTGTTCTTCCAACCCTGAAGGCATACACCACATTTTTCCAGAGGACTGAGACATCAGTGCATCTGTTGCACAGTGAACAAACTAACATGTTCAAAGACTTCTGCAAGCTCTTTCTCACCCCCGAGTGCCTCAATGCTCCTGCAGACAAGATCTGCATCGACAACAAATCAAATCACCTCGGCATTGGCAGCCAATGTAAAGAGATTCTTCAGACCAAGGATGGCATGAACTGCAAGAAAGAGTTTCTGTACAAGGTGTGTGAGGCTTACACCAATTGTGGAAAAGTCTTACAGGAAAAGTTGCCCCTGAACAGGACGGAATTGAAGGTCTGTGCGGCGCTTGATCCTACCGTCAGAAACTCTAGGGCGTGCCTTCTCCACCTCCTCCAAGCCCCCAGCATCACCAACCTTGTTAAGAGAGAAGATGAGGACGCATATGACACTGAAGTGAGGCGCTATTGCTCAGAATCTCAATCTGAGTTACCAACTGCAGACACCGTGGATGTGTTTTGGCACAGAATGAACACAGAGAAATATCCCAACCTGTGCAAGATGGCCAAGGGACTCATTAGCTGCTTTGATGGGCCTGCTGTTGAGTCCTCCTTCAGTGCCATGAAGGACATAATTGATGAGAAGAGTGGGCATCTGGACATGACCTCTTACTCAGCGATCCAGACAGTCAGATACACTCTGAAATCAAAGCAGACGACAGCTGTGGCAGCCTTTGCAAAGTCTAATCCAGCAACAGATCCTGTGAATCCAATGCTGGCGCGGCGTCTCAAGGCAGCCCACAAGGGGAGAGAGAGAAAACACAAGTCCAAAGGGATGCGGAGGAGGAGAGGAGGACATCGTTGGGGCTACCTGCCAAAAAGAAAAAGTCCACCAAACGAGCTGAAATTCAGCAGATATTAGAGGCCAGCAAGGCAGATGCCAGCAAACCAAGAGACAAAGAGCAAGATACACCTGATAAAGAACAACCAAGGAAAACAAACAAGAGACCAAGAGAAGAGGGGGTAGATGCCAACAAACCAAGAGAACAAGAGCAAGATACACCTGAAACATCAGAGAGACCAAGAAAGAATGGAGAGACTGGGGATAAGGAACAATCAAAGAAGAAGTTCAAACAGAGCAATTTGTCTTCTTTTTTTATTCTCAGTTAGAATCTTAACATGATCCCTAGAAATATGAGACCAGATAGAAGTGGTGATGACAATTGAAGCTTGGAGATCTTTTTGTGTTTACTAAACATGGCTGGATGTGATTTTCATGGAAGTGATAATGATAACTGAAGCTTTAAGAACTATTTGTTTTTGAAATATTGTTGGATGTCATTTTCAGTTTGTCAGTTTTTTCCATTTCATTGGGCTGGCAACAGTAAAACAGGAATCCATATATTAAATATGGCAATTTTACAACTATATTTGGTGTTCAGAGACTTAATGTTCTTAGTTTGTGTGTGTGAGTATGGTGTGTGTGATTCTGTGCAAGTGTGTGTGATTCTGTGCATGTGTGTGTGCATGTGTGTGTGTGTGTGTGTGTGTGTGTGTGTGTGTGTGTGTGTGTGTGTGAACACATGTCAAATTTTGTCAGTATTTGAATACTGTTCTTGAAAACCATTTAGTGTTGACAAGTGTGAGAGCTCTGTCTGAGAAATTTAAACTGAAAAGAAGCACTGAACACACATTTTGCAACACAAAAAAGATGACACATGCATGACCATAAAGAATTATCACTCAACTCCATACATTTGAACTTCTAGCTGGTTAACCTGGAACAGATGCCCATTTGATTTTATTGGAACATTCAAGATACAGTGAAACCTCTCTTTAGTGACCACACTATTTGCCATAAAATTCTGCAGAAATCTGTGGTTGTATCTTCCAGGAAATAGCTTAAAATTCTGCAGAATTTCATGGCAAATAGTTTGGTTGCTCAAGAGAGGTTTCACTGTACATAAATCATGTAATATTCAACCACTATTGGACCAGGATCTCATTTTCAGTAGTTTTTCTGTCTGTCTTTTCAATATCCACACTAGGCATAATTGGGGGTGTATCTTCCAGGAAATGGCTTGAAATGCCCCTTAAAACGCTAAAAATCGTTTTCGGCTGGGGGGCTTTGCCCCCCTAGACCCCCCAGCGGGGCGTTGCCCCTGCACCCAACCGGGGCCTAGGCGGCCCCTGGACCCCGGCCATTTTTCAGAGGAAACTCAAGCAGGTTGTTCTCCACCCTGTTATAGCCGTGTGCGTGTGCATGTGTGTGCATGAGTGCGTGCGTGTGTGTGCGTGCATGCATGTG
Source organism: Monoplex corrugatus (assembly GCA_030674185.1). Classification (NCBI taxonomy): domain Eukaryota; kingdom Metazoa; phylum Mollusca; class Gastropoda; order Littorinimorpha; family Ranellidae; genus Monoplex; species Monoplex corrugatus. The sequence continues at coordinate 29,527,042 of JAPXFY010000019.1, forward strand.
TGTGTGTCTGTTTCAGCGCTTAAATTTGATTTTATCAAGATTTTGCGCTATATAAATATTGTAATTATTATTATTATTATTATTATTATTGATTACATCTTGTGTGACTATGAGGGGGTGTACAAATAATTGTTTCCGGTGTTTGTCTTAGTAACACTTTGCCATATTGTTAGTGTGTCTCGGTGATTGTTTTCAGCATCCTGATGTCTGCTGCAACTGTGTGTGGGGGTTGGGGGATTGTGTCCTGTGTTTATCTCAAATTATTTATACTTTGCCATAATGATTGTATGTCTTAGTGATTTGTCTTCAGCGTCCTAATGATCATCTGCTGTGATGTATGTACGGTTGGGGTTTCGGAAGATGGGAGTGTGTATGTTGCTTCCTTGTGCGAGTCATCACATCATTTTGATTTTTGCCAGTCATTTCTAGTTGGTTCATATTTTTTTTGTTATGTCTCCGTGCTGTTCCTCTTTCCTTCTGCGATCTCTTGTCATGATTTGTGTTATCAGTGTTCCTCGCACCATGTTCACAGTATCACTAAATGTTCTTGCTAAATGTGCCACTTGCTCCATATTCACAGTATCACTAAATGGTCTTGCTAAATGTGCCATTTGCTCCATGTTCACAGTATCACTAAAAGGTCTTGCTAAATGTGCCACTTGCTCCATGTTCACAGTATCACTAAAAGGTCTTGCTAAATGTGCCACTTGCTCCATGTTCACAGTATCACTAAAAGGTCTTGCTAAATGTGCCACTTGTTCCATATTCACAGTATCACTAAATGGTCTTGCTAAATGTGCCACTTGCTCCATGTTCACAGTATCACTAAAAGGTCTTGCTAAATGTGCCACCTATTCCCAGCTTAATGTCTTCACTGTTTCTTGCTGTACACTTCCTTGTGAAATGCTCTTGGTTTTCCTGGCTAAATGCCATATCTGTTCCTTGCTAAATGTCTTGACTGTTCTTTGCTTCATATTTCCATGGTTCCTTGGAGGATGTCTTGATCATTTCCTGCGAAATGCTCCAACTTCCTGACCTAACATTGTGTCTAAATGCCTTAACCAGTCACCATCATCATCATCATCATGTGCCCTGCCACATGGTGTTGGCGATCAGGGCCCTCCACTCGAATCTATCCCCTGTCGCTGCAAGTACATCTCCCACCCTCTCTGTCTTCAGCTACCCTGCAAGTCCATCCCATATTTTCGCCTTGGGTCTACATTGTGTTCTCTTTCCCTCCAGCTTTCCTGTTGTGACCAGATGTACTAATTCCCCTTTCCTCCTAAACTGTCCTGTAAATGTTGCTTGTCTTTTCCCAATCTTCTTTATTAATGATCTTCTTGTGTCTGCCTCCTTCAAGACTGTCTCATATGTTTTCTTTACTGCCCTTAACCAGTGTGTGCTAATTTTCCTGCCAGTCATTGTTCCTTGCTGAAAGCCCTGATCATTGTTTGTGAGGTGTCCCAACTTTTCCTGCTGAATATGTCGAATTTACTCCTTACCAAATGCTGTAACCATATCTTGCTGGCTGTTCTGATTATTATTATATGATGTTCTGGCTTTTCCTGGCTGAATGATGCTGACCATTCCTTGCTAGATCTCCACACTGTCCTTTGCTAAATGTCCTCAGTATTCCCTCCCGCAAACCCTGATCCTGTCATGTGAAATGTGTTGCCATTCTTTGTAAAATGTCCTGAACATTACTTCCCCCCGTTGGGTTGCCAGGGGCTCTCAGTATAAATAGTATCCGCACCTTCTGGAAATTCTGTGCTAGAAATTTCCTCTTTTCTGTCACTCTCTTTGTTTCTGCCTTGTTGCCTTGCTTTCTGTCATTTCTACTTATTTTCTGCCTTAATGGTCCATTCACCTGTATTTTTTCGATAAAGTCTTATGTACTTTTTCTTCGGATTGATAATTGGGTGCATGTGTTGGGTGCGTTTTTGGCTCTGAGGAGGTGAGATGTGTGGAGGCGGTTTTTGGTAATTTGTGTCTGTTTTTAAATATGTTTTGGTGTCCTTATGTATGCTTATTATTGTATTCAGGTGTGTTTTTTAAATCTCCCCTGTGCAATAAATCGGACGGAATGGTCCTACGCCGGGGGCATGTCCTTGGATTGTGTGCGCGAATGCATTGATATGTGTACTTAATTTTCTTTTGTTTTGTTTTTTTCCTGTTGAAGGTTTGTGTGTTTTGAAGCGGTTATAGCCCTGATATGACTCTAAGCAGTCAGCTGGGCTTTAAACAACAATAAAAGAAAGAAAAAAGAACATTACTTGAAAAATATCCTGATTTCCATTCCTAGTAATATCTCCAAACAGTTCAGTGCCACATATCCAAACTATTCTTTGGTAAATGCCTTTGGTGTTCCTAGCTTAATGTCCTCAATATTCCTATCCAGAGATCCTGATTATTCTTAGTGAAATGTGTTAAAAATAGTTTTGTAAGATGTCTGGATTATTACTTCCAAATATCCTGATTGTTTCTGGTAATTTTTTTCTTCTACATAGTAATTTTTCTTGTGGAATGATAATATTAAAGCAACCATGTTATCAATACAATTATTGTTATTCCTTTAACGAGTAAAAACACCACAGAATTGCTTTGGCCAGGACTGTTGCGGAGAGCGAATTGATGGCGATTTTAGCGATGCATTTTATATTACTTTAATGCTTTCATTCAGTTTTTTTAAACACTGAAAGCTCACTTCCCCATGTTTGAGATGCACCATGTGGTGGACAGTTTTCTTTTGTCACGTATGTCATCCTATACAGTAGATAAACAAAAAGTTTGTAGAATTGTGTTCTTTAATTAACTCTTTCGCCGCCAGGTTTCCCCAGAAACGGCACTCCTCAGTGCCAAGTATATTTTGGGCAGCCAATTTTGCAGCGCAGTATGCATTTTTAATAGCTTATATCTCAAAGACTATTAAAGATTTTCACTTACTTCTTTTTTTTTTTTTTGCTGTGTAAAGGGCAGATGTTGTAATTATAAATGAATGCTTGCTTATGTTTATGTGCTTGATTGATTATTCCACAGATAATTTTATTATAAAGAAAAAATTTTTTTTCATAGTTTATTAGTTGTGCTACTGACCTTATTTCATGATTTGTGCGCCAGATATCATTATAATAAATGAGGAAAAGCAGTGGAAAATCTACACACAAAGTCAGCTGTCTGCTTATTCTACTCGGAGTGGTAGACAATGCGTGTCGATTTGCAACCATTTTGGAGAAAATGCTTCGGAGAAAACGTGACGTAAATTCCGACAGTTAACAAAGCCACACTTCGGCCTTACTGCTGAAAAACTAGGTCGCTGGGTAAAGTTCAAAAATAGCACAGTCGCCTGCATTCACCAGTGGAGCTGACAGAAGCTTTGTACCTGCATGAAAAGTTATCGTTTAACATGACCCCTCCAAGTCGCACAAATGCGACCATGGCGGGAAAAGAGTTAAGCTGAGTTCCTTTCTGCCATTTGATATATTATTTATGAACGGTTTTTTCCTTTCCTTTCTTCAGTAATAGATATTACTTAATGATATTTACATTTCTGAACGAAAGAGTTATTCAAGAAAGGTCAGGTAATTTTTTTTCACCAAAATGCATGACGTTACTCAAATTTGAGACTGAGATTTGAAGATTTTTTTTATATATAAAAGAGGGAGGCTTGCTCCTGGAAGTGCCTGTTGTTTTCTTAACTATGTCTTTTTCTTCATTGATGTTTCTGTATTATAAAGTCTAACTTTGGTTTTACCTTGGTTTTTTTTTTTTGGTTGTTTTTTTTTACTGTAGCACATACACTACATTGTTTTTAAGTTTTTAATGCATGTGCCAGTAACTAGTTGATCGCTTGACAGACAACAGAATGCTCAATAGTTGCGAGTGTCCAGCACATGACAAGATGATCAATATGTAATAAGCACAATTATATTCACACTTGCAGGGGGAGGAAACCCAGCTGAATCAAGCTCCATTGCGGCAGAAGAAGTTGAGCATTCAGGACAGAGGGGGTCAAGGTGCTGTCCCGGAGGTCAACAACAGCAGCGGCAGCAGCAGCAGCGGTCCTGTAGTGGCTGTGTCCCAGCTTTCACCACAGTCGACCAAACGCACTGCGGCTGCCTCCGCAAGTGCTGCTGTCAAACCCCTTGTCCCCTCCCAGCCCCCTTCTGCCAGCTCTGCCGTACCCGCCCCACCCACCTCCAGTTAGACTGTCCATGTCTAGTGTCAGACTGTCTGCAGCTCTCGCTCTCCACCGGTCCATTTGATACCAGTGATCTGGAGGAATGTGTAGCGCTCTGATGGAATGTGTAGTGGTTGATCTGGGAGTGATTCTCTAGTAGTCTGGAGGGATGTGTCATGACCTGCAAAGTGTGTCCTGATCTGCGAGAGATCTGTCTGTGTGCATAGTGATCTGGAGTGGTGTGTAGTGCTCTGGAGGGATGTGTATGTTCTGGAATAGTATGAAGTGATAAGGGTGTGTGTGTTGTGTTGTAAAGCGTCGTTGTACCCTTTCACAGGGATTGAAAGAGAGTTTGTGTGTTGTGGATGAATGCTTGCATTGAGAGGTGTGGATCAATGTCCTTTGGGTGGTCTTACCCAGTGACTGTTATGAAGACAGATCTGATCAGTGTTGTAATAAACTTGCAGATGACTGTTATGAAGATGGATCTGATCAGTGTTGTAGCAACCTTGCAGATGAAAGTTTAAAAATGTGAGGAGCTGCGATTTGTGTGTTAGTGCTAAGGCATGAAATATCTGCATCAGGGCATCTGTCACAGTACATAGGTTTTGTGGCGAATGAAATTGTACACACATTGACTGACTCGTTGGTGATTTTTCAAGTTTGTGAGACTTGAACTTAAACCTTTTCACTCTCCCACCAAGTCCTGATGAAAGATGAGGGTGTGCAAGGGTGAAAACTGCAACAGACGACTGTTGTGATATATTGATGTTTTAATCAACTCGCATGTTTGGCAAGTGCAATCCCATCAGGACTGTTGCTATCTTCAAGTTTCTGCTGGGTTTAAAAAAGCTCACAACTCACTGTGGTTAATTTTCTTCTCTCTTCATTTCTTGCAATTGAACCTGTAATCGAAATAGTTATTTTTTCTTCTTCTTCATTTTTTTTGTAAATGAACCCTTGAGTGATGTATTTCTGTGAAAAAAAAGTGAATGATCAGTTTTTGATTACAGTTGAAATTGTTATTCATTGTGTTATGTTTAGTTTTGATTTTGACTTGTTTCGTTTTTCTCTCCCCAAATTACCATTCTGCAGTTAGAATCTTCATGTGAGCAAGAAAGGATGACCAGAATGAAATATAACTTTGACTGTCTTCGTGTGAGGTAAAATAGTTTTCCGTGTCATTGACAGAAATGAGTGAATTGTAACATTGTCTTTATTTTATCTGTGACAAAAAAAAAGTATGAACACTTAAAAAAAGACAAATTTTTGTGGTTATGTGTGTCTGCGTGTGAGTGAACAAGTATGTATGTGGGCATGCATGCAGATGTGTGTTTGTACTTGCATTTATGTTTGCGAGAGACAGAATTCATTGGTCAGTTGACCAAAATGCCATCCCATCATTTGACTCAACAAGCATATAACAAATGGAAATCTGAATTTAAAGTGAAAAGCAGACCAAGGAAGAATAGACTGATGGTGTGAAAGAGAGCTTGACTTGATTTTTCCACCTTAGGATTTTCAGCTTGTTGTTGACCGTCAATTCTTACCCCTGTGGTATGCAAGAGAATACAAATGGACAGGAAAAAAACAAGGAATTTGTGAAAGAAAATGACATGCTCTTATTTTCTTATAGAAGAAGATACACTGGTTTAACCCTTTGTCTCCTGTACCATATCCACCAACTGCAAAAACTTAACCCTTTCACTCCCTCACTCTGTCACCAACTTCCTGCAGGAAGCTGGTGGATAGGGTGAGGAAATTTAAGGGGTAAATTTTTGCTTTGCTAGCATGTTTGACAATGCAGGATGCTGGTGGAAAGGGTGCAGGAGTCAAAGGGTTAAAACGGCAAAACATTCTACTTAGCCAGAGAGCAACCTTATTATTGGTGAAAACATTGCAAGTGTGACTGCCCCGTTCAAGCAAACAGGAACCAGAAAAAACAAAAGAAGAATAAGAACGCATATTTAATATAACAAGACAAGGTGGGCTCAAATTTTCAGCTAACTGGCCTTTGTCAAGCGTAAGATTACAAACAAACAAACACCAGATACAAAAATTAGGAGAAAAAGACTGAAACTTCCCTGCTGCTACCCCGTGTTTTTTTCTGATTCCTTGATTGATTTACTTTTTGAAATTTTTCAGCTAAACATGACCACTGGCAATGATGTATCAATAAAAAAAAATTTTTTTAAAATTAAGCTCATCCCCTAACACTGTGGACATAAGGAAAGGAGGTGGTAGACTTCAGCTTTTTTATCGGCCAGCATTGTGACTCTGCTCTCTCTCTGTGCTCTACCTTCCCCAAACCCTCACCAGAGTCAGGTACCCATCCATAACTGATTGGACTAGAAGTTGTGTACATTGTTTCTCTCAGGCCAGATTCATATCCATGCAAGTCTGTGTAATAGGATTGGAAGATCTCTATGCTAACAAAGCTTCTGAAAAAATTCAGAAAATTGTTATTTTTGTTTAACCAGTTCAGTGCCTATAAGCCGTCAGCTGACGTTGCACAAAAGGTGTTGCTATATTGCCTAAGAGCCGTCCGCTGACGTTGCAGGAGTTTTCCGATTTTTCGTTCACAACTGTGTGAGCCAGTCAGCACACAGGAACGCTGCACACTGAGCTATATGTGTCTACAATATAAAAATAGGATGTAAATTAGGATACGTCATAGGGAAGACACCTTTATTGTCGCTAATGATTTGGTAACTGGACCACGTGAAGTGGAGCACAATGGCGACGCAACCTTCGACAAGCCGAACGGTGGCTCACGTCAGCGGACTTTCACGACTCTAGAGGCCGTTCAAATGATTTTACAGCATGATGACGATGAGAGAATTTGTTATCTGATGATTCGCTTCAACATGAGGGTGAAGAAAGTAACAATGACCACGCCGACATTCAACGCTTGCTGGCTGAATCGATGCAAGCAGACGATAACAAGTACGAGTCAGACCGCGACTGCCGTGGTCAGTGCGAGTGGCGAGCGCGCAGGCCGTGACACTTCGGACTTTGGACCCAACAGCAGTGAACGTGATGGTACATGGTGAGATGGGTCACGCACGTGTTCGTGGTGTGGGAAGGGGGGAAGATGAGAAGGGGGAGAGGTGCAGAGGAGCTGTGCCCCAGTTAGACGGCATGGCAGGGGCGTGGCGATCAGCGAAGTGTTTCGCTCACTGAAAATCTGTTGGCCTCCAAATGGACAACAGTCAGACATTCCTCAATTTTTATGAAATCCAGGATTGAAAGTGGGAACTGGTGACGTGTGCTATGCTTTTTCAAGCTGTTTCTGACTGATGAGCATGAGCTGATTGACTTATTTGAATAAGGATTCTGATTCTGGGCTTATTTTCTCTTGTTTTGATTGCAGAACCTGAAGAACAGAGAGAACCAATTCATGAGTGTCATGTAGTTTGACTGTTCAGTGTCTGAGTACACTGACTGTCATGTAGTTTGACTGTTCAGTGTCTAGTACAATCACTTTTATGTTTACCGAAACCAGGTCTATCATTGATGGGATGGTTACTTACTTATTTGTCTGCATGGGTTTAGTATCGTTTCATGAACATTTTATGATGTCATATGTTTTGTTTTCATTTATGTATGTAAACTGACAACAAACAAGTCATTTTCAGCTGTTTTTTTGTTTGTGAGTGTGTTGGGTATCAATCTGTAGAGATGGAAACTTACTTTTTAGACAACACAAAAAAATTATTTCCACTTTGGAATGCCTGGACAGGTCTTTGCAATCAAGCTAAGAGAAAAATAAACACAGATTCAGAATCCTCGTTCATTTTCCTTCAAAAAACACTTATGTTTCTTTGTTGTATCTCTTACAGTTTTTGCACTAGAATTTTTTGTTAATTATTACCCTCGAATCCTCAAAATTCCCCGGCGATGGGAAGCACATGTTTACGTTTTTCTCTGGCACTGAAAGGGTTAAAACCCAGCAGATTGCTCTGAGCCATATCAGAGCTATAACTGTTTCAAAGTATACACAATACTTCAACAAGAAAAAAAAGCAAAAGAAAACTAAGTACACATATCAATGCATTCGCGCACATAATCTAAGGAGATGCCCCTGGCGTTGACCACTCCATCCAGTTTATCACACAGGGGATTTAAAAAACAGACCTGAATGCAAATTTCAACATAACTAAGGACACTAAAAACATATAAAACCAGGCCTAAATTACCTAAAGTTGCTTCTGCATAACTCATTTCCCTAGAGCCAAAAATGTTAAAAATACATGTACTCAATTATCAATCCTGCGAGAAAGATACGCAAGACTTTATTGAACACATACAAGTGAATGGACTAGCAAGGTAGAAAATGATAGGAAGAACTGCAGAAAGCAAAGGAGGAAGAAGGAAACAAGGAGAGTGACAGACAAGAGGAAATTTCTAGCACAGAACTTCCAGAAAGTGGGGATACTATTTATACTGAAAGAGCCCACAGCATCCCCACGGTGGGGGAGGGGGGGTTGGTATGGGAGTAGCCTGCAGGCCTGGTGCCTCTGACTTCAGTCGTTCCGGTTTTCTTTCGGAGTTACCCCACCCCTAGTCCATGGCCAAAAGGCATTCGCTGTGAGCACAAGGAAGCTGGTCGATTGATTTGATTCAGTTTTACGTCAGCACCCACCTCGGGTGATATGGCCGACGAGGATAACCATCCCTGGAAGTGGGGGAAGGGGGATTTATCTGATCCTGTGCTGACACCACCACAACATTAATGATGTTGAGGCGGGACAGTGAGAAGGCCAGTTTTAATGTAGCGCACTCCGGGAATCGAACCCACAACCACTAGCATGTGAATCTGACGCTCAACCAACTGAGCTATTGAGGCCCATGTACCTTTGCTTTCTGTCATTTCTTCCTATCATTTTTTGTCTTGCTGGTCCATTGACCTGTATGTGTTCAATAAGGTCGTTCATATCTTTCTGTTCAGACTGATAATTGTATTAAGGAAGCTGGGGGTTTGTGTAGCCTAGTTTATATCCACCAGTTGGTTCTGTCAAAGCACAGGTCATTTTCTAGATCAAATTCAACCTAACTGAAATCTGAGTCAAAGTGACTGCCATCGTTCAAGCAAATACAAACCAGAAAATAACAAGTGCAAATTTTCACCCAACTGCCTTTGTCAAACGTATACAAGAAACAAAAACAAAAAATGAATAAAGAAAAGAAAAGAAAAGAAACAAATGCACAACACTTAAGAAACAAAAATACAGTGGACAACTTCCCAATTGCAGCATCCTGGCTGCAGAAAATGTATATTTATTTATCATACATTTGTACAAAACATTTAAAATTTGAAATATTCTCCTGACAGGACACTACAGTTGGGAAGCTGTCTACTGCTTTTTTGTGTGTTACATGTTGTGCATCTATTCTTAGTTGTCTTTTGCATACGCTTGACAAAGACCGGTTGGCCGAAAATTCGCCTCTGTGTTGTTATATCGAGTATGCGTTCTATTTTTTGTTTTCCTGGTTCAACCTAACTTGTGAAAACCTTTCCAAACTTACACATTCACAACTCTTCATTTTTTTTTTTACATTGGCTAAAGATCCATCCATGATCGGCTGAGAAAATCCAGCCGAAGCACAACATTATGTTAATATAGTTTCATCATTATAAAGATAACATTGGGAATAGACAAGTTCCGCATGATTACCACTTTACTATGCAAAAACTATTCATGTAATGATAATTTCATCACACATAACACCAACCGCCATACTTTCAGATGCCCCTATACAAGCACAATCATGCAAACACACACACACACACACACACACACACACACACACACACACACACACACACACAACACACACACACAACTGAACACAGAGAGACTTAATAGATAGTATATTTATATAGATCACAACCCTTTTAAAAGGGAGATACATAACAAATATCACAACAAGCGCATAATTAAGAAATATCACAATCATAAACATTGAGTCGGTATTAACAATATTTCTGATTTTAATTTTGTACAAGTGCATGATAAATGCATAGTATATGAAATGTAGACATGTTATGTATATTCAAGCATAATAAACAAATAGCTTATGAAATACTGACATGCTATTTATATTAATGTCTTGGGTCCTTCATGAAGAATTAATTGTAAAAGAGGCTTTAAGAAATTGCTGTATCTCTAAATTTAAATGCTTTGTACAAAGATAAATTTCGAAGAATGTTGGTGGCAGTTCATAACATCAATAGAGTGAATTTAAATAAGAAGGATTCTCTATAGTAATTTGAGAGAATACATTTCTCACGAATAGTGTGGAGTACTAGACAACATAATACGAAATATTCATCCTCTTTCGAAATTTTGCGCTGTGAACAATGAACTGTCGTTTCTGATATACCTAACCTAAATCAGAGTGGAGACAGGGAGAGAGAGAGAGAGCCGCATCGCTGCGGCGATGCCCTGTTCCTGGGGACAGTAGCCTGAATTTCACATGATAAATCTATTGTGACAAACAACAACAAACAAATAAACAATAAAGAAACAAATAGAACAAAAAAGTGATAAACATGAAAAAGATTTACACATTTCTGGATCTCACCTTAACAAGTAGACAGAAACTGACTGGAAGTAACTTCACATATATATCATTTAAACTTTAATAAAAAAAGATCAATAACTACATTATCATAATCTAAGAAATCAACAAATTAACCTTTCTATATTGTAATTATGTATATGGATTTTCATTCTCAATTAGTGTCTAGTGATATCCAAGGATTGGCCTCTGCAGCCAAAGGAATACCTGAAAATACCGAAAAGAGCTTTTGAATGTCATCAGTTTCCTATAAAAGCTGAGCACCTGCATGTCCATAGATACATAAAGAAATGTTATCCATATGCAGTGTTGTTATGAACAACTTTTATTCTTTTATACCAGTATCAAAATACGCTTCCTTTCCCAATTTTTTCTAGCTGGCCCCATTCCACAGTTCATGAAAATTTCATGATAAACTAAGTCATCATCATCATGTACCCTGCCGTATGGTGTTTGTGATCTTGTCCCTCCATACGAACCTATCCCTTGTCACTGCAAGTTATCTTCCACCCTCTCTGTCCTCAGCCACCCTGCAAGTCCAGTATTTTCTCCCTGGGAAAATGATGGTGCTCTCTTTCCCATCAGCTTTCCTGTTGTGACCAGGTGCTCTAGTACCCTTTTCCTCCTAAAATAGCTTATAAATGTTGCTTGTCTTTTCCTACTGAAGGTAAAACAAAATATGACTGCTGGATCTTGAGGGTAAAACAAAATATTACAAATACCTTGTTTGTAAATGATCCTTGAGAGTATTGAACATGACGTTTTGAGCCCAGGCCCTTTGTCAAAAGAGAAGTGGAAAATAAAATGACAGAGGAGTATTGAAAACAGTTCAAGGAAAGAGGGGACAGAGTGAATGAGTGTTACTCAGGATAGACAATAGAGAAATTATGCAGTTAAAAACAAAACTTAAAGTGACAGAGCAGAACTGAAAACAATTCAAAGGTAGACTGTAGACTTAGAGAAAAAAAAAAGGGAAGGGGTGGGGGAAACAGTAGGGATTAGTAAGACAAGGAAAGGACCCGGGCATGGCTACGCGTCGGCAGTTCTGGTGTTCAGGCCCACCGGCTGGACTGTTCCCAGTCGGTGGATGATGCAGTTCTCCATATATTTTCTGTATTGTTGGTGTGTTTGCCACACAGCTGAAATCTGTGCATGGATGTAGCCTATTGGGTTGTTGTAGTTCAGTTTCATGGATCTTAAATGTTCCACGAAACGGTCATTCAGTGAGCGGTATGTCTTGCCCACATACAGTTTGGAGGACACTGAGCATGACAGGATGTAAACAATGTTGGTTGATTTGCAGTTGAAGCTTGATTTGATGTTGAAGTTGCCTGATGGTCCAGTGACTAAAGTGGAAGTGTTGATGAAAGGACAGGTTCTGCACTTCTTGTCTTCACAGGGTTTGCATCCTGGATGCTTAGGGTAATTTGGCTCTTGTTTTGCTTTTAACTTAGATCTCACAGGCAGATTTTTGAGGTTTTTGTCCCTTTTGAAGGCGATCAGTGGTGGTTTGGGAAATATGTCTTTCAACTCCCTGTCCTGCTGATAAAGTTGAAGTTCTTCTTCAGGATATGGCACACAGGAATGTTGTGGGGATGGAATGGGATGACTGCGACTACACGGTCCTCTTTCTTGGTTTGTGTAGTTGGCACAAGGGCATCCTCCCGTGCCACAGACTGTGCACGCTCAAGTGCCTTCTGCACTATCTCCTGGGGGGTACTGGCGCGCTGCAAAGAAGTTGGACATCTTCTGTGACTCGTTTACAAAGTCAGCTTCACTGCTGCAGATCCGTTTCAGTCTCTGAAATTGTGAATGTGGTATGTTGTTTTTAGTGGGTTCAGGGTGGCTCGAACTGTACAGTAGATAGGAGTGGGAGTCCGTGGGTTTGTAAAATACAGTGGTGAACAGGGTGGAGGAATCAGGTTGGATGACGATAGAGAGGTCAAGGAAGGGAAGGGATGTGGTAGATATTTCATACGTGTATTGAAGGGCAGGGTGAAAAGTGGAAATGTGTTGGATGAAGTCAAGCAATTCCTGTTTTGAGCCAACTGTTGCACTCGGACAGTCGTCAATGCAACATTTGAAGAAGGGAGGGACTTGTCCTTTGTACTCCCTGAGGGCTTGGTCTTCTGCATATCCCACAAGGAGACAGGCAAAACTCAGGCCTATCTTGATGCTCATGGCAACTCCCCGAGTCTGTAGGAAATGGCGGTCTTGGAATCCAAATGAGTTCAATGTCAACACCAACTCTGTCAGGCGGAGAATAGTAGGGATGTGCAGTTGACAGTTGTCTCTCTCCAGGAAATGTTTAAGTGGTTGCAGTCCATCGCGGTGAGGAATGCTGGTGTACAGAGACGTTATGTCCATGGTCAAAATGTAGCGTTCTGTGCTGCTGTTGTCAGTGAACCTGAAGTCTCTCAACAGCTTGAGGGCATGGTTTGTGTCCCTCACATATGTTGGGAGACGAAATGTGATAGTTCTTAGGATGTATGTGGCATTGATAGTTCCTTTCCCTTTCACAAATCGACACTGTTCTTCTGCTATTTCTCTTTTGATTTTACTCCTTGTCTTCATCATGATTATTTTTAATAGGATTTTTGTTATATGACTCATCAAGCTGATTGTACGATGGATTTGGCATTGTATAGCCCTGGCTTTCTTTGGAAGTGCAATGAAAAATGATTTTGACATGTCTTTGGCGATTTTTTCGATGTCATAAGTTTCATTTAGGAGGACTGTTATTTTTTCAATACCAAATTCTTCTAGGGCCTCAATCATCTCTGTAGTAATATTGTCTGGTTCTCGGGCTTTTCCCAGTTTCGTCTTTTTCAATACTGCTCTAACTTCATCTTTCATTATGGGCGGTCCTTCAACGTTCTTTCATATTATGTGTTCTTCGATAAACTAAGTACTTGTACGATAATAGAAAATGGTAATATTAATGATCACACGAAAGTACAACGTAATCATGTCAGTGTTTATATGTGAGTAGAAAATGACATGGTTAGCACTTATGTGAGGTTAGAAAATGACAAATGTTATCTATTATTTATACGAGGGTTGAAAATGCTGCTGCTAGTGCTTATAATTATGAGAGTAGAAAAGGACAGTATTGGTAACGATAATGTTAGTAACTGTATTGTAACGATGTTAGTGAGTATTTCAAAATAGAAAATGATACTATTAGTAACGGTAATAGTTGAAAATGATAACAATAATGATTATATAGAATAGAAATAATAATTTTAACGATACTATGACAGAAGGAAATGATGATGTTTAATTATATGTCTGCAGGATAGAGTATAACATAATCAACAAATGTGATCCTGTTCATCAGGAATGCAATGTTCCAGTCACTCACAGTAATATCTCCGGAAGTTCCCTTGCCCAGACCATACATACGTCATCGCCCTGATCTAACTTGGCGGCCCCCAGATCTTGTGACAGGTCCTCCATGACGTCATTCAGGACGTCAGAGGTATAGACGCTGAAGACCACCTTGCCTGTAACGGTAGGTAACACATGTTGGAAACGCTGAAGATGAGCGATGATGTGTTCCCTTACCGCCTGGTGTCCATCATCTCCATGGACTTTCACTGCCTGCTCTGCTGCTGCTGCAGGGAAACCTCCATGTTTCTTTTGGTCTTCTCGTGTTGTGGTTCTTGAGAAGATCTCGGCGTTCTTTCCAGCTCCAAACTTCTGTGTGTCTGCTGCTGCGTGGCTTACTGCTTTTTGACTTGCCCTCTCGTTGGTTTGCATTCTTTGTTCGTCACTTGCTGTCTCTGCTCCGAGTTCTGCTGCTGCCTCTGTTGGTTTAAAGATTGGGTCTTCTTTGCTCCTTGCCATGTCGAAGTCACCAGTTGGAGACTTCCTTCCCACTTCTCCGAAGATGTCGATGAAACAATTGATACCCACCTGACAATGGTGATAACTTCCTGCTGACAGAAGACTGTATTCTCCGTCCACTGTTTTCGTTCCATAAAACTGAGTGTTGAAGCCTGAATTCCAAATAGCCGGCAAGTTGTCAGCCATGATACTGTACGGTCTCTCAGCCAGGACCAAGTGTTGGTGTGGAAACAGGTGTGCCCAGCAGGAAGGGGGTGACTCGAACAGGTGTCTCACATCTTCAGACTGGAGAGGAGTTACCTGTCCCTGGGGTGATGTCATGGTCATCTTGGAGAGCCGGGATGCTTCCAACGCCCACACAGACCTATGCTGTACCACAACAGATCACAATAAAGATGTGGATGTGTTTTATAGTAGTGTTTATATTTTTTATCCAACGGCCTACAACACGATCATCATCTTTGTCATTTTCTTCTAATCACATGACCAGAGTGGTGCTTGGGAATGGCAATGGGTGATGGGACACGGTAGCAGACAGAACCTCCATCTCTGTCTCTGAGCTACAGCTCAATAGCAGGAAGGTCAGGCACACTGGAAATGGTCTACTATGTTTTTGGTTTTATTTGATTAATCTATTCATTTTTATTTTCGAGGGTAGTGGCATTGCTTTATTCCATCCCGCCCTCGCCCATGGAGGCACGGTCTACAATAATAAAGTCTATAAAATCCAAGTCTATAAAAAAATAAGTGTGACTGTCCGCGTTCAAGCAAACAGGAACCAGAAAAAAACTCGAAAATAGAATAAGAACGTGTATTTAATACAACCAAACAAGACAATAAAGTCTATACTTATAGAGAATCTTTACTTAATAAAAATGAACTAAACTTGATTATTACAAACGAACTAAACTAACATAGAAACATCAAAATGATAGAAACAGATGTATCTGTGGACGAGAGTGAGACAGGCAGCAAAATGTTGCGACATGTAGAAACCATCAAAATACTGTCATCATTAACTTTGTCGTTTTTGACCTGGTGTTAGCCCTGATAAGGCTCCAGTAGTTGGCTGGGCTATGAGCAATATGATTTGAACTTGAACTTGAACTTGATCACCATTAACTCCGGTGTTATGCCAGAATAACTTTTAAGAAAATTATTCAGATTCTGATTGAGATTCAGACAGTGACAGTTTATTCATAAAGGCCATGGTCCCTCTGAAACATCAAAACTATACATTCATTACGTTCAGTGATTATGACATAACAGTACTCGTATTTTAAATGCCTTATGTAAATAAATAGCGAATTGCTTTATGGTTTCTTCTGGATGATATTAGTAAATACATTCAGTCTAAGTAAATAAGGTTTTCTTATAATAAGTTCTCTGACTACGTTTAAGATTGGACAAGAAAGGATAAATGGACTTTATTTTCCTGTATTTCTTTCACGGCTGTTTCAGTAGCTGCCTTTTTCGCCTTTTAGTTGGTTGGCCAGCATGGCACCAGATGTCAGATATCAGATGTCCGCCCTTACCCCGTAGCTATATGTTTCCGCATTCCTTAGTCTAGTGGCAAGGGAAACAGAGGATTAATACTGCGCTGTACAGTGATTAAGCCATTTTATCATCAACTTTGGCATTGTGTGGAACGAAATTGTGCACTCTTTGTCAATTCATTTTTTGGAATCCTTATTGTTTATTTATCATTTGACCGAGTGCAGCTATAAATTATTCATTTGGTTATGTAGTTTGAGTTTGTGCTTCACTTAGAGTGTAATTGAGTGTCATCATTTCTCACTGTGTGTGTGTGTGTGTGTGTGTGTGTGTGTGTGTGTGGTGTGGAGTGAGTGTGTGTGTGTGTGTGTGTGTGTGTGTGTGTGTGTGTGTGTGTTTTTGGTGTATTTCATCTACCTTTCTATACTGGAATTATTTCATGTGAAACGGGAGACAGTACGTGAGTGAAAATATTTTTAAGTTGTTTTCCTGTTGTTGTCTCTTTTGTTTTTGTTGCTGTTTTGTTTAATTTCTTTTGTCATTTTTGTTCTTATTGTGGTTTTGTTTGTTTGTTTGCTTTTTTGTTTTTTGTGTATGTATGTATGTATGTATGTATGTATGTTATGTATGGTATGTATGTATGTGTGTGTGTGAGAGAGAGAGAGAGAGTGTGTGTGTGTGTGTTTGTGTGTGTGTATGTGTGTGTGTGTGTGTGTGTGGTGTGTGTGTGTGTGTGTGTGTGTGTGTGACTCAGTTTCGTCGTTTTATTTAGATTTTTTACACTGAAACTGTTTTTTTTCCCTGTTATTCGTTGTTGTTGTTGTTAGTGTGTGTGTTTGTCGTATTTTAGTAGTTGTGCGTGTATATCTGTGACAGAAGTGGTAATAAGAACTGGCAAATGGATGTCTGCTGGTTCTGTATTAAAAGACAATTAGTATTGAGGCTACGTAAGCCTGTATGGTCAGCCTGTGCACTGTGTGAAAGAAGGCTGCTGTCTTTGTACTGTGAGAGAAATCTGTGCCATATCAAAGTGATGGGATACTTACTAAACAACCTGATAACGATCCTTGCGGACGATTAAAATACTTATTCGGTAAGTTTGGTGTTGTCCACACATGCAGCTAACATCTCTAAAAATATAAATGTTGTAAAACTGCAGGTGCATGAACAGTTTGTCATTTAAATTGGATTTTTTGTTTTACATATGTGGTTTTCTTCTGTCAGTCATCTGATCTTTGCAAGCAAAACAGTTGTTATATCTAATTTTTTTTCTGCATGCCTGATATCAGTTTCTACATGAGTCATTCCTGCGTTTGGTTATTGTACTGCAACGCTATAAAAAGTTAACTGGCCTTGCTACGAGTCTCGTATCACGGACACCTGCGGTTCCCTTTTGACAGCTCAGCGCGTTGCACTCACACACTGCTCTGTGCAGAGCGCTCAACTGGCTAGCTGCCACTTGAGAGTCCACATCTGCTTATCGTTTATCTCTCCCCTCCCATCCCCCTCCCCTCAGCCGCTCCTGCTCTCAAACTAAAATCTTGCTCGGGAACAGCCGTGCTTGGACGAACACATAACTGACTCTAACTCTTTGACTCCTGCACCATGTCCACCAACGTCGTCATAGTCAAACGTACTAGCAAAGCAAAAACTTAACCCTTTCAATCCCTCACATGAAGGAAGCCGGTGGATTGAACGAGGGACTCAAATGGTTAAGTTTTTGCAGTTGGTGGATAGGGTGCGGGAGTCAAAGGGTCAAATGGTAGTAATGGACAAAAATATCTGAGGTACCAAACCGAAACTTTGTCGCAATACGTTTCAAATGTCTATCAATCTGCACTCACAAAAATAAGGTGTACACAGTAAGGGCTCAAGCGTTCTATAAACATCAAATTTACCCTTTTTTAAAGGATCATCGCACTCAGGGAGATTTTCTTCGTGCTCACCTTTTTTTAAAAAAAAAGTCCCATTTTCTATGCCACATTAACGGCCACAGAAGCTGGCACACGTTTTGCAGTGCAATGCTGAGGCAATGAGGATGATAATCATGATGCTATGGAATTCCATCTAGGATTGAGATTGCATCACAGGGCCGTACTCTACGCTTACTGTCATAATGTATCTTGGCGTTAACCAGGTCCAAGAGATACAGACACCTACGGTGTTGATCAGAACATTTAAGCAACTCCGTCAATGACGCATCCGTGAAGTGGATGAGACTCAACCAACTGAGCCAGTAGCACGCTCAGCTCTGGTTATAAGCCGGTTGGAGCCGAAAAATCCCGCAATGATTTTTGAAGGGACTGACGGGGATTTGAACCCACAACTTCCAGCGGGTATTCCTTTGAACTAACCACTAAACGACTGGAACTGATTTCAAATCTGCTTTATAATAATAATAATAATTACAATATTTATATAGCGCAAAATCTTTCACGAAAGACACGGATAAAACTGTTCACATCCTCAACACCCTAACTCAGCCATACATAGTGAAAGTCGTAATCAAACATTTTCATTGTTACTTTACTTACCCAGTTTTTATATCTGCCTCCGGCATTTAGCTCAAACAACGTGTTGTGAGCTTTAAAAGTTAGTCTACATTTTCCCATCTGGTTCAGCTTAAACCACTTACTAGTACACCTGAAAGCATATGGCAAACTTATTTGGTCTTCATTTCCCTCACCGAAAACTAAATCGTTAGTGTTTCCATTGATATTTTTAAAAAAATCGTTCTTCCGAGCAAATAGATGACTTTTCTCACACGGTTCAACAGCTCCATCTAGACCCCACAATTCAACTCCACACAGTGCAATCGACTGAATTTGACAATCCAGTAATTTCATGTCAGTGAGTCATTGTTTAACACTGGTTGTTATTGTTGTTTAAAGCCCAGCGGACGGTGTACAGCTATATCAGGGCTATGACTATTTCAAAACATACACAATACTTCCACAGGGGAAAAAAATGGAAAAAGGAAACTAAGTACACATATCAATGCATTCGCGCATATAATCTAAGGAGATGCCCCTGGCGTTGACCACTCCGTCCAATTTATCGCACAGGGGATTTAAATTTTTTTACCTGAATACTAATTTACACGTAGCTAAGGACACTTAAAACATTTTTGTAAACGGGCCTAAATTACCTAAAATTGCCTCCGCATATCTCATTTCCCTAGAGCCAAAACTGCACTTAATACATGTACCCAATTATCAATCCTAAGAAAAAGTACGCAAGACTTTATCGAAGAAATGACATAAAACAATGGAAGAAGAAAGAAACAAAGAGAATGACAGAAAAGGGGGAATTTTCTAGCACAGAATTTCAAGAAGGTGGGGATACTGTTTATACTGAAAGATGCCCCGGCATCCACACTGGAGGTGTTTAACGCTGACTTCCTTATAATACGAACTCCAGATACAAGATCGTTACATGTAAATGTGAGGCTAAATAATTGGAAAAATAAATACCTAAATATTTATAATCATTTTCCACGAGCACTGGAATCCTGTCAGATGTCCACTTTTCTCTTGCACGGAAATATCTCCATTTTCTAAATACAATACAAGGTTTTGCCTTATTTATTTTTTAACTGAAGTGAATAGACTGTTTTTTGTAAACAGTTATTGCGTTTGTAAACCACTACTGTTTTGGACATTGACACAATATCATTGGCCAAAAGAAGAATACATAATTGTGTCTCTAAAATCATTTTCAATAACTGTACCATGTCTCCCTTAATTATTGATCGTATCTATATCTATAGCTATATGTAATAGCTATATAAATATATATTTATATCTTTCAGCTGGACTGTTATTTATTCTTTTTGGGTTTTCGTTTATTTGCGTTATCCTCCATGCCCTCACCGGGGCAATAGTGTAAATTTTCAACTCTACGAGTGTGTGTTTGTGTGCGCGCGCGCGCGCGTGCATGTGTGTGCATGTGCGTGTGCATATGCATGTATGTGTATATATGCGTACACCATTCAACACGCAACGTTCAATACGTGGAAACAGTCGTGTTTTTCTCAATCCACTCACGTTTTGGAGAAGCAGGCTCCATCCTTTGGTGTGCGGGTTTCCGTGCTGAGTGGCACCAACTGCCCGACGAATATGAGGATAAAGGGTGCGGTCAGAGAAATGGCACTGCATCAGATTGAACATCTCAGAGTAGATCCCACGGCCTTGCCAGGTCTCTTTCACTCTTCCTGCCATCCATAATGCCGTCTGCCCTCTGTCCAGTATCATCGAGCCAAAGAAACCAACCTGCAACACACGGTGCCACTGTCATCGAAGTTGACTGACTGATTGATCTGGTTCAATTTTTACGTCGACACCTACCTCAGGTGATAAGATATGGCCCACGGGGATAACCACCCCAGAGAAGTTGGGGGAAAGGGGACTTATCTAATCCTACACTGACATCACCAGAACAACAATGATGTTCAGATGGGACAGTGAGAAGGCCAGTTTGAATGCAGCGCACCCCGGGACTCGAACCCACAACCGTCAGCATGTGAGTCCGACGCTCAAACCAACTGAGCTGCTGGGGCCCGTTGCACATCGAGGCCAAGACAAACGCGTTATACTGTCATTCTGCCATTCTAAAGGGAGATCAAAATGACGGTCACACCGTTCTATAATCTCCCTTTCCATGCAAAAATTGATAAAAACTACTCGTTTTCAATTTCTTAATGCAGGGCATTACCACAGAGCAATGCTTGTGGTTTGGGCCATATGCTGCGACTTGCCATCTACTGTTCAGCTGTCTGTGTTTCCTATGAGAACAGCTGTCTTACCTCGGTTTGCCCTGGACTTGTGGAGGCAGGTGGATAGAGTTGCTGAGGCTCTGCGCAAACAACAGCAACTTACATAATGCACATGGCACCTAGCGCCAACCCCCTCACAAACATTGAGATCCCACATGAGGGTACACAAATAAAGAGCTCGGTTGGATTTTATCGACGACGATATATATATATAATGCAACTCACTGTACGAGCAACTAAAACATATCAGGAACCGTATAATGTTATTGTTCGTGTCGAGTTGATCAAATGCACAAAACAAAGCTTCGATAGTGCATATATCTATAGCCTACTAGAAGTGAAAATATTTCAATATCCATAGCCTACCAGACGTGACAATATTTCAATATCTATAGCCTACAAGACATGACACTCTCTCAATGTCTATAGCCTACCAAAAGAGACAATATTTCAATATCTATAACCTACCAGATGTGACAATATTTCAATATCTACAGCCTACCAGACGTGACACTCTTTCAATATCTATAGCTTACCAGATGTGACACTATTTCAATATCTATAGCCTACCAGATGTGACACTATTTCAATATCTATAGCCTACCAGACGTGACAATATTTCAATATCAATAGCCTACCAGATGGTGATAATACTTCAACATCTACAGCCTAACAGACGTGACCATATTTCAATATTTTTAGCCTACCAGATCGTGACAATATTTCAATATCTATAGCCTACCAGATGGTGATAATATTTCAATATCTATAGCCTACCAGATGGTACAATATTTCAATATCTATAGCCTAGAAGACGTAATAATATTTCAATATCTATAGCCTACCAGATGTGACAATATTTCAATATCTATAGTCTACCAGACGTGACAATATTCCAGTATATATAGCCTACCAGGCGTGACAATATTTCAATAACTATAGCCTACCAGATGGTGCCAATATTTCAATATGTATAGCCTATCAGACGTGACCATATTTTAATATATATAGCCTACCAGATCGTGACAATATTTCAATATCTATAGCCTACCAGACTTGACAAAATTTCAATATCTATTGCCTACCAGACGTGATACTCTCTCAATGTCTATAGCCTACCAGTTGTGACAATATTTCAATATCTATAGCCTACCAGACGTTACACTCTTTCAATATCTATAGCCTACCAGATGTGACACTATTTCAATATCTATAGCATACCAGATGTGACAATATTTCAATATCAATAACCTGCGAGATAGTGATAATATTTCAATATCTATAGCCTAACAGACGTGACCATATTTCAATATCTATAGCCTACCAGATCGTGAAAATATTTCAATATCTATAGCCTACCAGATGGTGATAATATTTCAATATCTATAGCCTAACAGACGTGACAATATTTCAATATCTATAGCCTACCAATGGTGTAATATATTTAAAATTTATAGCCTAGCTGACGTGATAAATATTCCAGTACATATAGCCTACCAGATGGTAATAATATTTCAATATCTATAGCCTACCAGATGGTGATAATATTTCAATATCTATAGCCTAACAGACGTGACAATATTTCGAATCTATAGCCTACCAGATGGTGATAATATTTTAAAATTATAGCCTAGCTGACGTGAAATATTTCAGTACATATAGCCTACCAGATGGTAATAATATTTCAATATCTATAGCCTACCAGACGTGACAATATTTCAATATCTATAGCCTACCAGACGTGACAATATTTCAATACCTATAGCCTACCAGACGTGACAATATTTCAATATCTATAGCCTATCAGATGATGAAATATTTCAATATCTACAGCCTACCAGATGTGACACTATTTCAATATATATATAGCCTACCAGATGTGACAACATTTCAATATCTATAGTCTACCAGATGGTGACAAATTTGAATTCAATAGCCTACCAAACGTGACAATATTTCAATATCTGTAGCCTACCAGATGTGACCATATTTCAATGTTATAGCGTACCAGACGTGACAAAATTTCAGTGTCTTTAGCCTACCAGACGAGACCGTATTTCAATATCTTTAGCCTACCAGACGTGATAATATTTCAATATCTATAGCCTACCAGATGTGACAATATTTGAATATCTATAGCCTACCAGACGTGACAATATGTCAATATCTATAGCCTACGAGACGTGACCATATTTCAATATGTTTTCAATATCTATAGCCTACCAGATGTGACAATATTTCAATATGTATAGCCTACCAGATGTGACAATATTTCAATATGTATAGCCTACCGGATGGTGACAATAGTTCAATATCTATAACATACAGATGTGACAATATTTCAATATCTATAGCCCACCAGACGTGACAATATTTCAATATTTATACCCTACCACATGTTTACAATATTTCAATGACTGCAGCCTACCAGATGTAACAATATTTAAAT
Source organism: Monoplex corrugatus (assembly GCA_030674185.1). NCBI lineage: Eukaryota > Metazoa > Mollusca > Gastropoda > Littorinimorpha > Ranellidae > Monoplex > Monoplex corrugatus. The sequence continues at coordinate 29,550,370 of JAPXFY010000019.1, forward strand.
ATCTATAGCCTACCCGGTGATGACAATATTTCAATAACTATAGCCTACCAGACGTGACACTATTTCAATATCTATAGCCCACCAGACGTGACAATATTTCATTAACTATAGCCTACCAGATGTGACAATATTTGAATATCTATAGCCTACCAGACGTGACAATATGTCAATATCTATAGCCTACGAGACGTGACCATATTTCAATATGTTTTCAATATCTATAGCCTACCAGATGTGACAATATTTCAATATGTATAGCCTACCAGATGTGACAATATTTCAATATCTATAGCCCACCAGACGTGACAATATTTCAATATTTATACCCTACCACATGTTTACAATATTTCAATGACTGCAGCCTACCAGATGTAACAATATTTAAATATCTATAGCCTACCCGGTGATGACAATATTTCAATAACTATAGCCTACCAGACGTGACACTATTTCAATATCTATAGCCCACCAGACGTGACAATATTTCATTAACTATAGCCTACCAGATGTGACAATATTTGAATATCTATAGCCTACCAGACGTGACAATATTCAATATGTATACCCTACCAGACGTGACAACATGTCAATATCTATAGCCTACGAGACGTGACCATATTTCAATATGTTTTCAATATCTATAGCCTACCAGATGTGACAATATTTCAATATGTATAGCCTACCAGATGGTGACAATAGTTCAATATCTATAAACTACTAGATGGTGACAATATTTCAATATCTATAAACTACTAGATGGTGACAATATTTCAATATCTATAGCCTACCAGATGTGACAATATTTCAATAACTATAGCCTACCAGATGTGACAATATTTCAATAACTATAGCCTACCAGACGTGACCATATTTCAATAACTATAGCCTACCAGATGTGACAATATTTCAATAACTATAGCCTACCAGATGTGACAATATTTCAATATCTATAACCTACCAGATGTGACACTATTTCAATATCTATAGCCTACCAGACGTGACAATATTTCAATATCTTTAGCCTACAAGATGTGTACAATATTTCAATATCTATAGCCTACCAGATGTGACATATTTCAATAACTATAGCCTACAAGATGTGACAATATTTCAATATCTATAGCCTACCAGATGTGACACTATTTCAATATCTATAACCTACCAGATGTGACAATATTTCAATAACTATAGCCTACCAGATGTGACAATATTTCAATAACTATAGCCTACCACCTACAGCCTATTCGGTACGCTGATGACACCGTGCTAATTGCACAAAATGAAAGGGACCTACAAAACCTTGTGAATATACTAGAAATAGAAAGCAAAGGTAAAGGGTTGGAACTAAACAAGCAGGAAGACTGAAGTCATGGTGATCAGTAAAAAACATGAAATCCCCTCCTGCAAAATAACAGCAAATGGCACAACCTTGACACAGGTTAATAAGTTCAAATACCTGGGAACGGTCATTTCATCAGATGGCAGATGCACATCGGAAATAGCTGGCAGAATCGGCCAAGCCAAAACAGCATTCAAGAAGATGACAAGCATTCTTACCAACAAATGCCTATCAATTAACATCAGAAAGAGAATCCTTGAATGTTGTATAGAACCAATACTGTTGTACAGATGTGAGGCGTGGACAGTCAGCAAGCAAAGCCAGAGCAAGATTGAGACAGCCGAGATATGGTTTCTCAGAAGAATGTTGAGAGTTCCATGGACAGCAAAGAAAACAAACGAGACAGTCTTGATGGAAGCAGACACAAGTAGATCACTCATAAGGAAGATTAGGAAAAGACAAACAACATTTATAGGCCATTTTATGAGGAAGGGGATTTGGAGCACCTGGTCACAACGGGAAAACTGGAGGGAAAGAGAGCACCAGGTAGACCCAGGGAGAGAATGCTGGACGGACTTGCAGAGTGGCTGGGGATGAGGAGGGTGGGGAGATGCTGGGGGCAACGAGAGATAGAGATGGTTGGAAGTCCATGGTCGCCAACGCCATGCGGCAGGGCACCTGTGACGTGTGTTGATGATGATGATCCTACCAGACGTGACAATATTTCGATATCGTAAGCCTATCAGATGTGACAACTTTAAACAGTAAAAGGTAAATGAGAACTAGACATACACTTACCTAAACAGATGAAATATGCCAAGATCTAGACTTACCTGTGGCAAGAAAAAAAAATCGTTCTCAATTTGCTGAATTGCGATCCTTTTCCGTCTCGTTGTGGAAAAACAAAATGGTACTGTTGTTCACAGAGAAAGTTTCCACAAAAAGTTTGAGATCCCAACATCACTTCAGACGGTACAGTGAATCCTTAAGAATTAAGGAGAAGAGTGGCAATATGGTTCAGACGTTCGCGTGCCAGTAACCAAACTCGAGGTTCCAGGGTTCGCTCCCCGTAGAAGCCACGACTTTTCTCCTCAGTTTGACCGGAATATCGAACTGAACATCTAGTCCTTCGGAAGAGGACGAAAAACGAGTCGGATCCATGTGCCTTCTGGCTGGGCACGCTAATGATCCCACGGCAGTTGAAAAATCGTGAAGAGCAGGGCATTGCATGGCTGCCCAGGTATAAAACATTGCAGAAATAGGTTGATTTCCCAGGTCCCACTTCTTGAAGACCAGTCCGTCTTCTAACCTTTCTGAAGTCTAGATAAAAATGTGAATATGAATATAAAGTTGAAGCGAGGGGGAGGGGAGGGGCGCACCCTCGTGGTGCTGGCCCCGGGAAAAGTTGAGGTCTCTGCCGCCTCACTCCCCTACGATCCCAGGGTTATGAAATTATGTAGGTAGGACCTCAGGACGTGGCCAGCTCATGGATTTATGTGCAGGCTTAAGGCTTGTGCCGTGATCATTCTGAATCTTCTCCATCACATTGGCACCTGTGACGTTAGTACATATGGAATTCATTCCGAGCGCGGAGACGTCATCTTGAGAAATTGAAACTGAAACTAAAAAAAACAACTCTTTGTGATTCGTCGTCTTGCTATCAAAAGAAGACCCAAGGCACATGCCATGTTTCTATTTTTCATTTCATGTACCCTGCCGCATGGCGTTGGCGATCATGGCCCTCCATACAAATCTATCCCTTGTCGCTGCAAGTGCATTTCCCACCCTCTCTGTCTTCATCCACTCCGCGAGTCCGTCCAGTATTTTCTTTCTGGGTCTACCTGGTACTCTCTTTCCCTCCAGCTTTCCTGTTGGGACAAGGTACTATAATTTCTCTTGCCTCATAAGATGTCCTGTAAATATTGCTTATCTTTACCCAATCTTCTTTATTGATGTTCTTCTTGTGTCTGTCTCCTTCAAGACTGTCTCGTTTGTTTTCTTTGCTGTCCGTGGAACTATTAACTTTCTTCTTAGAAACCACTTTGCAGCTGCGCTGTCTCAGTTTTGTTCTGACTTTGTGTGCAGTGTTGGCTGTTCACGCCTCGTATCTGTACAACAGTACCGGCTGGCTGGCCATGGTACGTGGGAGGATACGATAGTAGTATGTTTCTATACTCATTGTAATAATAGTCATTCTATAGGCTAACATTCATAGGCCATTTTATGAGGAAAGTGGATTTAGAGCACCTGGTCACAACAGGAAAGCTGGAGGGAAAGAGAGCACCGGGTAGACCCAGGGAAAAAATATTGGACGGACTTGCAGAGTGGCTGAGGACAGAGAGGGTAGAAGATGCTCTTGTGGCAACAAGGGATAGATGCATATGGAGGGCCATGATCGCCAACGACATGTGGCAAGGCACCTGATGATGATGATGGTAGGCTAAGGTCACAAAAGGCTTACCGCTGGGCTCCGTCTTTCAGTAACAGATATCCAGTGTAAAGCAATGAAGATCTGATAAACATCCTTCTTGACGATTTTAGGCAGTCAGTCGGTCATTGTAATCAATGGGTCATGTCCTCCTATGTCTATGGTCATGGCTGAAAGATTTTAAATGAAGCTTATGTCTGGTTTCATATAGAAGTGTTGCAATAATGAAAACATGGAATACATTACTGGAAAAAGCGAGAATGCAAACTTTGTCATAAGACCAAAAGTAGATCCATTTTTTTGAGCGCATTATCTGAAATTTCTTCCAGTATATACCTGTATAATATGTGCCCTTTTAATAAGCAGTTGAGTTATTTCTCTTCGCACGTAAAAGCATCAAAAGTTCATTCTATTTGTAGGATACATCCTTTTTGATAAGTACGGATAATCTGATACAGATGTTTTCAAAAATGTTGTATTAAACTCAGTGACTTAATGTAGATCCATTTCTGTGAAAAACACTGCTACAAGCATGCACATTTCAGATTTGTTTCATGCCTGTGTAACCAAATGCACACACACGCACGTACGCTCGTACGTGAGCACACACACACACACATACAGAGGGAGAGAGAGACAGAGACAGAGACTGACAGAGAGAGAGCGAGACTGAGAGAGAGAGAGAGTGAGAGAGAGAGAGAGTGAGAGAGAGTGTGTGAAGGAGACAGAGAGAGAGAGAGAGAGAGAAGACAGACAGACAGACAGACAGACAGAGAGCCTGTGGGAGATAAAGTGTTAGTGGAATGCGAGAGATGGATCTAAATAAGGCCTACATGATTCTATTTTATTGCCTATTTCGTGCACCCCATCCACCAACTGCAAAAAGTTAACCCTTTGACTCCCTCACCCAATAATCTAAAGAGATGACCTTGTCGTTAACCACACCGGCCGATTTATCACAGGAGATTCAAAAAACAGACCTGAATACAAATTTAAACATAACTAAGGACACTGAAACATATATAAAAACGGGCCTAAGTTAACTAAAATTGATTCCATACATCTCATTTCCCTACAGCCAAAATGCACTTGATTAATATATGTAATGTATAATGTTATATACCCAACTATACTGATAGGACTGCCTAAGAAAAACGTATGCAAGATTTTATTGAACACATACTGGTGAATGGACCAACAAGGCAGAAAACGATAGGAAGAAATGACAGAAAGCAAAGGAGCAAGGTAAAAACAAAGACTGTGACAGAAAAGAGGAAATTGATGACGAACCTGTGACCTTGAAACTGGCAAAATGACTTGCACTGACGACTGGGCGAAGGCCGAGAAAGTGCACAGAAATCGATCAAGATGAAACTAACAATTCTAGGCCATTACTTGTCTCTATTGGATCCGAACAGGAATCCTGTGAAGTTCTAAAGGCCGCCAAAGCAACTGAGAACACAAAAGTTCGTTTTCAAGCTATCGGCTTAAAGAGAGACAAAACCCCCGAAAGAGAGATGGGGAAATGCTAAAACCTCGTGAGACTGAGAGCTCAGATGAGAGAGGAAGACGAAGAGAGAAACGAAAATGCCTAGTGGGTTCGTTCGTTCGTTATTTCTTTTAACGTCTATTCACATGTGTGCTTTTAGACGAAACAAACAAACAAAACAAAACAAACAAACAAACAAACAAACAACAAACAAACAAACAAAAACCAGGGCAAGTAAGTAAATAAATAAATTAATAAATGAATGAATTCAATAAATAAATTCGTAAGATAAGATAAAGATAAGGTAAGATAGATAAGATATAGAGGTGTCTATGGGGTGAATGAATCTATGAAATCATAAAGGCATTGTACCATATAAGGTAACATCAAAGAAATTAACGAACAAGAGAAAAACAAACCAAACATTAGAACGATCAGGCTTGATCAGATTGCTCAGGGTTGTGTGTATTCGTGCATGCGTGCATATGTGCGTGCGTGCGTGTATGTGTGCGTGCGTGTGTATGTGTGAGTGCGTGTGTGTATGAGTGCGTGTGTGTATATATATATATATATATATATGTGTGTGTGTGTGTGTGTGTGTGTGTGTGTGTGTGTGTGTGTGTGTGTGTGTGTGTGTGTGCGCGCGCGCGCGCGCGCGCACGCTACGAGCATGTAAAGTCTTGTGCTGGCGTATGACAAGTCATCTGTTATTATCTGGTGAGGTAGAAGGGGGAGAAGAGGATTGTCTTATGAATTAAAAGCATTGTTACAGTCAAGGAGTAATAAAAAAAACAAACAATAACTAACAAGCAAACAAACAGGAGTAGGTGGGAGTTACAGGTATAAAACATTCGGGCTTAATCAAAGAGAACGACCTAAGGGACTGTGCAGTAAATACCTAGCAATGCGTAAATACAGAGTAAAATCAGTATGTTTCTGTTTTAAATTTGTAAGTGGGTCACAAGAGGAAAGTGATCAGTTTTCATCGCAGCTGAGTGGCAGCCTTCGTCCTTGAGAAAGAAAAGGAAATACCTCCATAGTAAATCCTCCCCCGTCCCCCGTTCCCCCCCCCCTTTTTTTTGTGTGTGTGTGTGTGTGTGGCTTGCTTGTTTACTTTGATTAAATTCAGTATTAACCCTTTGACTCCTACACCCTATCCACTACCTGCAAAATCTTAACTCTTTGACTCCTTCACCCTACCCACCAGCTTTCTGGCACAACCCAAAGATGGACGAATAACAGGAGGGGTCTCTCTGCTTCTGTACTGGTGTGTCTAGTGTAGGTCTTTGCCTCTGAGCACCTCCTCTTGTGTAGTTCTCTGCCTCTGAGCACCTTGTCTAGTGTAGACCTGTGCTTCTGAGCGGCTCCTCTTGTGTAGTCCTGTGCCTCTGAGCACCTTGTCTTGTGTAGTCCTGTGCCTCTGAGCACCTCCTCTAGTGTAGTTCTGTGCCTCTGATCACCTTCTCTTGTGTAGTTCTGTGCCTCTGAGCACCTTCTCTTGTGTAGTTCTGTGCCTCTGATCACCTTCTCTTGTGTAGTTCTGTGCTTCTGAGCACCTCCTCTTGTGTAGTCCTGTGTCTCTGAGCACCTCCTCTTGTGTAGTCTTGTGCCTCTGAGCACCTCCACGTGTAGTTCTGTGTCTCTGAGCACATCCTCTTGTGTAGTCATGTGCCTCTGAGCACCTCCACGTGTAGTTCTGTGTCTCTGAGCACATCCTCTTGTGTAGTCCTGTGCCTCTGAGCACCTTGTCTTGTGTAGTCCTGTGCCTCTGAGCATCTCTTGTGTAGTTCCGTGCTTCTGAGCACCTTGTCTTGTGTAGTTCTGTGCCTCTGAATCCTCCTCTTGTGTAGTCCTGTGCCTCTGATCACCTTGTCTTTTGTAGTTCTGTGTCTCTGAGCACCTCCTCTTGTATAGTCCTATGTCGCTGAGCACCTCCTCTTGTGTAGTCCTGTGCCTCTGATCACCTCCTCTTGTATAGTTCTATGCTGCTGAGCACCTTGCCTTGTGTAGTCCTGTGCCTCTGAGCACCTTCTTGTGTAGTCCTGTGCCTCTGAGCACCTTGTCTTGTGTAGTCCTGTGCCTCTGAGCACCTTGTCTTCTGTAGTCCTGTGCCTCTGAGCACCTTGTCTTGTGTAGTCTTGCCTCTGAGCACCTTGTCTTGTGTAGTCCTGTGCCTCTGAGCACCTTGTCTTTGTAGTTTTGTGCCTCTGAGCACCTTGTCTTGTGTAGTTCCTTGGCCTCTGAGCACCTTGTCTTGTGTAGTTTTGTGCCTCTGAGCACCTTGTCTTGTGTAGTCCTGTGCCTCTGAGCACCTTGTCTTGTGTAGTCCTGTGCCTCTGAGCACCTTGTCTTGTGTATCCTGCCTGACACTGTCTTGTAGTTGTCCTCTGAGCACCTTGTCTTGTGTAGTCCTGTGCCTCTGAGCACCTTGTCTTGTGTAGTCCTGTGCCTCTGAGCACCTTGTCTTGTGTAGTCCTGTGCCTCTGAGCACCTTGTCTTGTGTAGTCTGTGCCTCTGAGCACCTTGTCTTGTGTAGTCCTGTGCCTCTGAGCACCTTGTCTTGTGTAGTCCTATGCCTCTGAGCACCTTGTCTTGTGTAGTCCTGTGCCTCTGAGCACCTTGTCTTGTGTAGTCCTGTGCCTCTGAGCACCTTGTCTTCTGTAGTCCTGTGCCTCTGAGCACCTTGTCTTCTGTAGTCCTGTGCCTCTGAGCACCTTGTCTTGTGTAGTTTTGTGCCTCTGAGCACCTTGTCTTCTGTAGTCCTGTGCCTCTGAGCACCTTGTCTTGTGTAGTCCTGTGCCTCTGAGCACCTTGTCTTGTGTAGTCCTGTGCCTCTGAGCACCTTGTCTTCTGCAGTCCTGTGCCTCTGAGCACCTTGTCTTCTGCAGTCCTGTGCCTCTGAGCACCTTGTCTTCTGCAGTCCTGTGCCTCTGAGCACCTTGTCTTCTGTAGTCCTGTGCCTCTGAGCACCTTGTCTTCTGCAGTCCTGTGCCTCTGAGCACCTCCTCTTGTGTAGTTTGGCCCCAAGTTAATGAAGATCCATTCTTAAAGAGCTGAGAAAATCGCGTCAAAACATTTTAAACTGACAGACAGACAGACAGACAGACAGACAGACAACACACACACACACACACATACATACACACCCACCCTGGGTAATTTGAAATAATCTCCCTTTTAACTAAAAAGTAATGTTACAGAAACCAAGAAAATTCTGCACGCCAGTGTATAACTACAATGATCACCACGTTGACCATGGTTGTCTAAGAAAAGGAAAAGGAAGAATCATGAAGACTTACCAGTTCACCTTCGACGTAGTAGAGAAAACCTTTGGCCCCTGGTCCCTGAACCAGATGAGGGAAGGTATAAGGGAGATAATCCAAGCCCTGATAGACATTGCTAATCAAGTTGACCACTTGCTGATAATCGTCCATTGTGGCAACGACTCCTCCGTCCACCTTCGTCTTCATGGTTCTTATCGCTGTATGAATAAAGAAACACACACATATATACGTACACACGCGTGCACCACGCACACACACAGGACAGTTTCAGTATCAGTTTCTCCAGATGACATCTCCACGCTCGGAATAAATTCCATATGCACGAACGCCACAGATGCCATATGATGGATAAGAGCTAAAATGGTCATGGCGCAAGTCGTATAGCTGCCCATAAGCCCTGTGTGCTGGCAAGATTTTTTTTTCTTTTTTCTTTTCCATTTCTTTTTTCTTTCTTTCTTTTTTCTTTTTTTTCTATGTCTATCGTTGTTTAAAAAAGTGTGACTGCATTGTACTAAAGCCCCATCTACAAGCAACTCTACATACAACTGCTTGTCGCTTTCTAACGCAATTTATCATTCTCATCGCCATTATTCTCTTACCTCAGATTCTACCGTTGATCCACAAAAACAAAACACTTGATTGTGGTTCCATGTGTACTTTCCTTGGGTTAATTTATATGTGAACTCAGGACATGTTTCACTCTTTGCCTTGGCAAAGCGGGTGGGCAGAGTCGTCTCAGTTTTCCCATTTCACCAGATTTGCATTCAAAGGCAGAAGGAGGTGATATATAGGACTGAATATGATACTGATCCTGAAAGGGGCCATGTGCCACATGTTACTCTAGCTGAGACTTCTATGGAGAGCACTTTCCGTCGTTGTCCTTTGCTTCTATCGGCCCTTCTGGACTGTCTAAGATTCTTTTGGCAGCCTCATATTTCTTTATCTCTTGTATTTTGTTGATCCCAGTTCCAAATCTATTGGTTTATGTGTGACATATTATTTCTTCGTCTTAAAGGCTTTCCTTTGCAGCGCGTATTGCCTCACGGACTATCTATTTTCTGCGAGTCTTTAGTTTGGGTTGGATTGATTTTATAACCCTATCACCCGAGTCCTCAAGAATGAACAGTAGCCTGACCTTTCCCATCTTGTACTCCTTGTGACGGATGTGTGCTTTTACATTTTCACACAGTTGTGTAGGGTGTTTTGGCTCATTTTGCTTTTAGTTGATTGAAGCACCCAGTGTTGTTTTCGGTGTCTTTGTTCTCATTGGCTGAAATGGGAAATGTTTTGGGATTGGCTGTGAAGTAAAATCGTGGAGTGCATGTTGAAAAAAATATGTGAACTCAAATTCAGTTCTAAAGATTGCCAGGTTGAGCAGTTGCGTTTCCTTGCTGCCTGAAGAGAACTGAAAGTCTGTTTTGTGGTAAGCTGCTAATGTGTTAGCAGGTTGGTGAATCTTTTATATTTTTTGAGATTACTAATGTTTGAACAAAAGTTTCCTTGTGCAGCATTAATTTACCTTCGGATTTGTAGAGTGTTAGCACGAGAAATTTACTTTGCCAAAACTTGAGACCTGTAAAGATTACGAAGGAGCTAGCTGAATTGACCTTTTGTGAAACAAGTTATAGGAAAGTCAGGATTCATGGATGAATGATAGTTAAGGGAAACAATTTATTGTAAGTTTTTGAGGTGAAGAAACGTAGTCGCCGTGTAAAAGTGAAGTGAATTAAGTATCTTGGCAGTTAAGTTGTATTGAGTTGTAGTTCTTGATTTAATGTTTTATGAATTATTGTTTTGGGGTTTTGATCTTCGAATGATGTACAGTCAGTGTGAATTTTATGGACAATCTTATGTATTGAGAGTTTGGACTTTTGAAACATGAATGGCGAATTTTGTGGTAAATTCTTTATAGTAAGATATTTTTTTGTTTAATGGATATGAAGTTAAGTTAGTGGTAATTTTTTTTTGGAAATTGATAGTTAATGTAGAATATTTGTTGCATGAAAGCAATTTGTTTGTGAGCTTTCAAAAGGCAAACAGTGATATTGTGGGATAAATGTCTGTCAACCACATATTTGGATATGGTGTGGCCAATGACCCCATAGGCCTACATTTTACTGGCATTTATGTAGATGGAAAATTCTTACCAAATTCTTTGCTGTCTTCAGTTTCTGACGTGGGGAGCTGTCTTGTCTGATTGGTTCACGACAGAGCCGCATCAATATGACAATGGTTTGAAGGGTGGATGCCTAATCCAGTCCCTGGTCCTAAGCTGTTAGGACTCTGCTGCATACCTGGGCGTGTCCGATTAATGACGCCTGTGATTTGTCCTGCTCCTCTGGGATTTTGCGGTAACAAGAACGTGTTTATGTACAGTGATGAACTGAATGCTGCACAATGATTTCGATGCTGTGAGGCTTGAGTTGTGGGATCTGTCCAGGTGTTGATGCAGTGAAGGATTCCTTGTGAAAGGACTGTTGGGAGGAAACATATGTGAACTGACTGAGCGATTACCTGCCTTCTATTGAGCAGTGGACGTTGAACATTTGTCTCTGTTATGTGTTATGTGTTTGTTGGTCTGGCTGGATGGGGATGAACTGAGGGATTTTAACTGATTATAAAATATTGAAATAATACTGTTTTGTTTGCAGAGGTGGATGAGGTGAATGAATGGAGTGTTGTGTGTGATTGGGGAAAAACACTTGGAACACGCATCTACACACACACAGTTTACATCATACCTCTAGTCTACTTTCGTTCTCTTTCTGTCAGTCACCGTAACCCTACTAATGTAACACTCCTCGATGATGGATTTTAGGGTTAACTTAAGCTTTGCCTGCCTTTTCTTTGCCTCAGCTCTTTGGTTTGCTTCCCAAATCAACGTGACATGCTCTAGACATTCCTGGGATACCTCCTTTCTGGACTGACACATCCCTGTTCTTGTGGAATGTACACTCCATCAACTATCATCTATTGGTTACTGGTCGTCAAGTTCTTCTATACTAATCGTCAGTTTGTGGAGCCAGTAAATGACACTGGGACATTTCTTATACAGTGGGTGAATTATTCCGTTTGGCCCAGGTGATGATTTGGTCCTGGCCTTCTTTACCACTTTCTTTACTGTATCCAGTGTTGGTGCCTCGTCAGTAAACATTTTCACTGATGTTGCAAGCTGCACCAGAACCAGAATTTCAAGTGGTGCTTCGCTCTGAGGATCGGCATATGTTCCAGAGCTTCGCTTCTTTGTTCACTGTGAGTTTCACGGATCTTGTTTGCTCAAATAGTTTCCTGGCGAAATGGAAGAGATTCCTGAAGAAGCAACGTTGAGTCTTTGTTTTGCTCCTTCACCTCCATGCTGATTCTGCTTTGTTGAGGGCACTGTGTTTTGCTTTCAGTACTTCCATATTGTTTTGCAGCCCTTGCTACTCAAATTCTGAGGCAACCCTCATTTGTGTCTCGAGATTCCTTTCTTTCTCCCTAGATGATTTCGATCTCTAGTCTGATGTCTGGATTTCTCAGAATGTGTTTTCACTTTTAGCTGTTTCACCTGAAAGACGTCCCTACATGTTTTGTATACAAAAATCCGAATATGGCTGTTTGTGTTGCAGGGTGCTCTTTCCCATCAGCGCATTTAGATGGAGGTCCATTTTCTTAAAAAAACCCATCCTATCTCATTGCTCTTTTGCACTTGGCGGGCAGCAAGTCAAGTCTCAAGCGCTTGGCATCAAAAGCCTGTACATATTCCTTGTCTGAATCACCAGCGTGGATATCTTTGGCACTGTGCTTTGATTCTTGGCCTTAGTTTCCCAACATCTTAACTGCTGGCACAGTGCGCTGCTGCTCATTCATCAGAGCCTTCATGGAACCCTTTTCGTCCTACGGAGCTTTATGGAGCGCTTGGTACACAATCTCCTGCCATATACACACGGGAATTCCATATGTTCCATAACCATGGTCTGTTGTGGATTTCCAGTCGTGATTGTTTTGATGCTGATGTGTTTATTATTCCCTCCCCCTTTCGATGAATCGAAGGAGCATATTTTGTTAATGGAACTAGAGGCAAGTTGGAGAAAGACAATGTAGAGAGCCAGCCCACACAGTCTGTAGGTCTAGTCCTTCCCAGTGTCATTCAGGCTTTCCCTGACGTCCTCCAGACAGTTCCCAGCGGTCAGTGGTCTAGCCATGCGTCAGTAGCAACAGCATAGTACTGGGCAAAGTCAGACAGTATAAGTCCCTGGAGGAGAAACCCTCTCAAGCAAATATTTCAGCCCCAAATTCTTGTATTCAGTGGGGGCTGGGCCGCATCGAGAGTGTTAATTCTGGATGCCCCTCTGCTTTCCCTATTTCTTTTTTTTTCTTTTCCCATTGTGGACTCGAACTCGCGCTTCCAAGGTGGTCGGGTGTCTCAAGGCCAAGTCACTCTTATGACGGATGTCTTAACCACTCAGCTATCGGACACCGGCTGCACATTAGGGAATTTTAAGCCTTATGAAGTTTACTTTTGTTCCCCCTCGACAAGACCCAGCCATTGCACTGAGGGTTCTTGTTCTCTCCCTCTCAAAAATTGAGAACTGTTTCATAAGGTCATAGGCAGATGTGCCTACGAACACCCTCGTTCAACCTCTCTGGCGAGAACTACGGTTCGGAAGCTATGTTGCTGGCTTGATTGACGTACTTTTCAGTGTAGTAAAAATGTGCCTCCTCTGCTCTTATTTCATACCATGCGGTATGAAAGAAGAAAAAAGAAGAAAGAAGAAGAAAGAAGAAAGAAAGAAGAAAGAAAGAAAGAAAGAAAGAACGAACAAGAACAAGAACAAGAAGACCGAAAATCTACGTGAGTAGAACGTGCTAGGCGAGCAGGACGAGACAGTAGGTGTCGTGCTCCGACGTTCTGGAACAGCGGACGTCGTTCTGAGAGCGTCAGACGAGAGCCTGACGAAACGTTGTGTGGTTACCAGCCTCCTTAAAGACGTTCTGATGGCAACCCTGGGTATGATGACAGTGTGCCACACTGCTTCCGTTGTCAGGGCTATGATCCGTCCTATCATTGTTTCTGTCTTTTGCAAGTATCTGAAACCAACCAAACAACCAATCTATTCAGTTAACCAACAATCAGTATAAAAAAAAATAAGCCACCGCAGCCAAACGATCAAACAACCAACCAACCAACCGATCAAATAGTCAACCGTCCAACGACCAGCCAACCATGTGACCCCTGACTCAAGCCGTCACCTCCTCTCTCTGTCTCTCTGTCCGTCTGTCTGTCTCTGTTTCTGTCTCTCTCCGTCTCTCTCTCTGTCTCTCTCTCTCGTCTTTCTGTCTTCTGCTCTCTGTCTCTGTCTCTGTCTCTGTCTGTCTCTCACTCTGTCTCTGCATCTCTGTCTCTGTCTGTCTCTTGTCTCTCTGTCTGTCTGTCTGTCTCTCTCTGTCTCTGTTGTCTCTGTCTGTCTGTCTGTCTCTGTCTTCTCTCTCTGACACACACACACACACACACACACACACACACACACCACACACACACACACACACACACACACACACACACACACACGCACGCCCACACACACACACGCACAGAAATATGTGTTCATTCACAAACGTTATTCTTTATGAGAAATCCAGTTAAACTAGGTTGTTTTTTTATACATATAAGATAATAATGTTAATTCAGATTATGTTTTCAAGTTCTTGTTACTTGTCAGTTATACTTTGATAATTTTCGTAATTTCCTGTACACTGTAGTTCTTATTCCTCTAACCTTTTCCCTCTCCTCTTTCCATCATCGTCTGATATCACATTATGTGGACAGACATTAAATGAAATTGAAAAAATAACCACAACCAACACACACACACACACACACACACACACACACACACACACACACACACACACACACAACACACACACACACTGTTCCAACATATTGTTTTTATTGGTTTTCTCTTTCCCTTTCACTCTGTTATTCACTTTCTCGTTCACCCACTCTTCTTACTGTCTCATTTTTGTTTTTGTTTTTTTGGACAAAGACTTCAGAAACGCAAGAAGGCTAATTGGACTTCAGTGGGAGGGACCTGGGAAATAAACATTCTCTACAATTGCTATATGCCAGGGCAGCTGGGCGAATGCCCTGCTCTTCACAGTTTTCAACCGCCGTGGGATCTTTTAGCGTGAGCAGGCCAAGAGGCACAAGGGTTCGACTCGTCTTTTTTTGGGTTTTTTTCGCCCCCTTCCGAGGGACTAGACGTTCAGTTCGATTTTCCGAGAAAAGTCGAAACCTCAACTGGAAACGAACCCTGGAACCTCGATTTTAACTATATGCAGGCATACGTCTGAACCATTCTGCCACCGTCTTCATAACAACGTTTTCGATTTTAACATATAAATAATCGAAATTCACGAAATGGTTAATAATCTTCCATTGCCCTCTTTCTCTGTCTCTGTCTGTCTCTCTGTCTCTCTGTCTCTGTCCTCTCTCTCCATTATAATATATATATATATATATATATATATATATATATATATATGTGTGTGTGTGTGTGTGTGTGTGTGTGTGTGTGTGTGTGTGTGTGTGTGTGTCCCATTAAAACTTACTGACTCAAAGTGCCTGCCTGCACCAGATTTTGTATTACTAGTGCTCAAATGGACAATACGTTTGTTCAGTTACAGCTCATTGTTACTACAAACGGAAAAGAATAAAAACACAGTATACCTTTCCTGTATGTCACGGAGTTCCAACTCATATCGTTTATTATCAGTTTCATTTTCATGAGATCTCACCCTATCCTATCAGAATGAACAACCATATCTTTATCTGCCATCAAAATAAGCTAAAACTATCCTACTTGGATGTTCATCCATGCATCAGATCACAGCCTTAAGCGTCTTCTAATTAAATGGAATTCTCCAGTAAACAATAAGGTGACTCCTCTTCTATCAAAATGAACCACCTCATATTTGAACATGCCTCTTCTATCAAAATGAATCGCCCCATATTTGAACATGATCTGCCTAATTTTATATTATTCCTGATTACAACCTTTAATCCATACTAGCTAGAAAAAAATGGCTTGGTCTTATTCAGAACCTGTTACCCCCATCAAAATTGAATTATAATTCAGCAGAAAAAATTTCTTTGGTCACAACTCTCCATTCTCCAATTGGAAGTGACGAAAGGTAACTTTTCCTTCTTTAATATATTTCTATTAGAACATCAAAAGAGGAGTGTACAGGGATGTCTTTTCGAATGACAAGATTAACAAGGCCTACACATAATACAAACGATATTATTTTCTCTCATTTTGGGACGAGGGCCAAAGCAAAATTTAAAAGTACGTAAGCTGGTGAGTAGACCTACTTACCTATTACCCTCGAAGACAGATAATGTTATCTGAACTACTCTTACAAAAAGGAAACCTTACCTGCAGAAGCAAGAGCAATGCAACTTCCTGCTGTCCTCAGCGTTCTGCACGCAGAGGTATTCTTATTTGTATGACAACTGAGGTCATGCTGATAATGTCTAGGTTGGGCTACCCCACGAGGTTTTATTTTAAAACAAACTACAACGTGTTTGGGTGGATGCAGTTTTCCTTAATAGTAAGCAGAAAGTCTGTTTTATTCTTCATCTGCATCGCTCATTTTGAGATTTTAAAAAAGTGGTCAAGCCATTCAAACGTTCTCTCGTTTTGAAACATCTCCATAGACAATTCAGATTTTGTACTTCTCGAGGTCACTATGACCCTGAAAATAAAAAACCCATCAGATAAGATAAAACTTAGTGCCACACGAGGACAACGGTGGACCGTCAGAACAGTGAAAACAGAATGGAAATACAATCAGAAGTCCCCGAGAAAGAACTGTTCACACACAATGAAAGGGAATACGAGAAGAAAAAGGTTAAATATCAACTGGCCATAACCCTTTCATTCCCGCACCACATTCACTTACGTTCAGCTGCTCACTGTGACCAGGGAAGCAAACCTCTAAAGAATACTCTGAAGGCAAGACCACTCTCATCAGCTGTGGCAAATGCCTGCAACAGATGTTCAATTCAATTTCAGTTCAATTTTTAATTCAATGAAATATTCCGGCATCAATGTACATTTGGATATTAAAAATCCCATATACTGGACTCGCACAAATTTATGTTACTCTCATTTTGTCATTTGTTTTATTGTAAACATGAATTCTTCATCTTGTAGGATTAGAAGTCCTCCGGCACTTAAAATCGTTTCTTTGTAAAGAAAACAGTCATCATACCGTTTTGGCGTCTTACTCAAAAAGGAATACTTAGAAGAAGTGGCTGTAAATCCATCATGAAAAGGAAAACCAAGACTCATCACCAATCAGACAAAAATTAGTACTAGCTGAAAAAAATAACACTGCGGATACCCTTGCAGTTTGAGAGAGGGTGAAGAGAAATCTGGTGGGCAGAATACAGTTTGTTGTTGTTGTGGCTGGGGTTTTAGTTTGTTTGTTTGTTTTTGGTGTTTTTTTGGTTTTGTTTTGCTTTTTTGTTTTGTTTTTGATCAGCAATGGAGGATGGGTTGGGAGAGTTGTTGTGGTAATTGAAACGGTACACAGGTACAGGGGTCTATGTGTCGTGTTGTCTGGGTGTGAGTTTCTGTGATGTGGTTGTGTGGAGCGTTGATGTGGTCATTTCGCACTCGAGGGTTAGATGTCTTTTCATCCATTTCGAGAGTTAGATGTCTTTTCATCCGTTTCCACCGGCTTTATTTATTTCAAACAATGCAAACAGAGATATATATTTCACTACAATTGGGGACTATGTTGTTTCAATGACACTGAAACAAAGACAGACATAAAACCCACATGCTAAGTAGGACATCAAGACCTGGCCAGTGCATAAGGCTTATATACATGCTTATGGTTTATGCAATGGTTAATTTGAATTTTCTCAATCACGTGACATCTGTGGCGTCAGTGCATATGGAATTTATTTTGGGTGCAGAGGCACCATCTTGAGAAAACGTATGTTGAAATTAATTTAATGATTTTTGTTTCGTTTTGTGAATTATTGTGACGCGACAAGAAGTTGGCAACTGATCCTCACTGACATAAATTGAATAAGTTTGAAAAAGACTGTATTTCATCTTAGGCCAACTGATTTTCCCTCAAATAGGTATAATTGACTGTGTAATGCAACAGATGATCAAAAAAAAAAAAAAAAATGCAAGGGTATCTAAAAGCTTGTCAGTACTGTTACTGTAATGTGCACTGTTACCAAATAAGTCTGCGCACTCGCCACATAGACGGTAACTGTACGCACAAATCGCTGCACAGATAAAACGATGACTCATAATCACTCCCACTCATCGGAAAACATGGCATCCATGATAGTATGTGAAAGCGACACTATTCTCGAGAATAAACTGGAAAAAAAAAAAGAAGTATATGAAACTTTTACATTAATCGCTGTAACGGTAGACCCCAATGACTGCACTGAAGTATTAAGACACACAACAAATATCTTGATCTGATGAACATGCTATTCTATTGCCTAATATTGTACTAGAAAAAAGCTCACCTCTCTGCATTTGCGCCAATGAGTGAAAGAAATCTTAAAACACACACATATATATAAAGCAGACACACCCATCTGAGTAATGGGGAGCGTTCATTTAATTCAAATTATTCTGAATTCAAATGATCTTCTTTTTTCCCAACGTAAAGAAACTATTTACAAAACACAAATGACAGATTCTGGACACTCACCCACAACGCAAGATAAATTGAGAAAAACAAACAACTAAATATTTCAGAGTATATCTAAACAGTATAATTAACAACCCCCGGTTTTCTTTTCTTTTGTTTCCTTCCTTTTTCCTTTTCTTCTTTTTTTCCCGCCTGTCATTTCCGGCTGAGGCTGAGGGGAGTATGATTATTACTTTCAATCCCGCAGCAAACCTCGAACGAGAGCAGATGCATTCTGTATCAACCATATACCACCGTCATTTTTGGGAATAGATGCTAATACACTCACTATGATAAGTTAAGTATTAATAATAATACAATGTCCTTTGCGTGTCTGTTCAAATAGTTCGGTTTTTTGTTGTTGTTTTCTTTAAAAAAATTTTTTTATCTGATTGCAATACTGCTTGCAGACTGATGGTTCTTCTCTGCGGCAGGTTTAATTTCCCTGTTAATTTCAGCAAGAACGAAAATCATCTCTGACTCCTGACAGTAGAAACTGCTTGTTAAAGTATTTAACAAAATCCAAAACAAGTGCGACTGCCCGCGTTCAAGCAAACAGGAACCAGAAAAACACGAAAATAGAATCAGAACGCGTACGGTATTAAATTCAACCAGACAAGACAGGCGCAAATTTTCGGCCAACTGGCCTTTGTCAAGCGTGAATGTAAGATCACAGACAAACAAACACCAAATAAAAAATTAGAAGAAAAAGACTGAAACTTCCCTGCTGCTTCGTCCAGTGGGAGAAGAGGACTTAAGTATTTAGCTCTTTTTCCACACACTACTGATCTTTCACTAATGGAGGTTATTTTTTTCCTTTTAAAAATATGTAAAACTATTGTCTCTACCTGAAACTGACCCTGCTTAGAACTGGTTGGACTTACCTGCATTCTTGTAATTTGCTGCGCCACACCGTAATTAGTGCCAGTGACTATCTTTTGGTGACAACACTCACTGAGTGATCCATCGCTGTGTGGTCAGCCTTGCCACACAGTTGGGACTGGTTATGCCCGAAATTACAACAAGAAGAAAATATTGGACAGACTTGCATAGTGGCTGAGCACAGAAAGGGTGGAAGATGTGCTTGCGGCGACAAGGGATAGATACATATGGAGGGCCATGATCGCCAACGCCATGTGGCAAGGCACATGATGATGATGATCAAACATGTAAAATCCCCTGTTCCACTGCAAACACATCTCCCTGCTTGTATGAACCCTGTCGCCTGTGGTTGATGTGTGGAGATTGCTGCTCCGTCTGTCAATTCTGCCTGCGTCTGCTTGTCCCTCAGCACCACTGTAGTCAGGTAAGGAGCCTCTGTACCCTAGGGTTGACCTGACACTGGCTGACATGATCGGTCGATGAACTGAGGAACACGTTCTGCCAGGTGTAGGCATACCTCTCCCACCAGCTCGCCCATCATTTCCGTGTAATTTCCAGTCATGGTTTCGGCTGCGAAGCCTGGACTCTGCGAAAAACTGATTGCCGAAGAATTGAGGCAACAGAGATGTGGTTTTATCGGAGACTACTACGTGTCAAATGGACAGACAGAAGAACTAATGAAAATGTCCTGGAAGAACTTGATACCACCAGAAAACTACTGGTAGACATCAACGAGAGAAGACTAAAATACACTGGCCATGTGTCACGCAACGAGAACATGGACCTCATGGAAACCATCTTTCAAGGAAAAACAATGGCAAACAGGAAGAAAGGCAGACCTCCAGTCTCATACATCGAGAACATAATCAACATCAGTGGCCTAAATATTCAAGAAGTTGTCCACAAAAATCAAGACAGAGCGGCCTGGAGGAAAATGCTGGTGTCCAGGTCTGCAGCGGCTAACACCGATCCCGGTGACGCCGACAGGTGAGACAGGTGAGGTGAGATGTAGTCCCCCACTTTGCATGATGCGAGTGTATGCCTCCATGAACATGACCATGGAGACCTTCTCCAATTTCGGTCATCCGTTAAGTTTGGTGGTGACACCACTGCTCAGCGACTGTTCCTTCTCAGTGGCCACCACGGATGCTGGAAACAATTAGTGATCGATAACAGAAATAGAAAGCAAAAATAAAGGACTGGAGCTAAATAGCAAGAAAACTGAAGTCATGGTAATCAGCAAAAAACAAGAAATCCCCTCCTGCAAAATAACAGCAAATGGCACAAACATTGATACAGGTTGATGATCTGGGAACGGCGTCTCACCAGAAGGCAGATGCACATCAGAAATAGCCAGCAGAGTCGGCCAAGCTAAAACAGCATTCAAGAAGATGAAAAGCGTTCTTATCAACAAATTCCTGTCAATTAACATCAGGAAGAGGGTTCATGAATATTACATAGAACCGATACTGTTGTACGGTTATGAGGCGTGGACAGTCAACGCGTAACGTCAGAACAAGATTGAGGCAACTGAACTGTGGTTTCTAAGAAGAATGTTAGGAATTCTATGGACAGCAAAGAAAACAAACGAGACAGTCTTGAAGGAGGCAGACAGAAGAAGACCATTAATGAAGAAGAGAAGGTAAAGGCAAGCAACATTTATAGGACATTTCATGACACAAGAGAAATTAGAGCACCTAGTCACAACAGGAAAGCTGGAGGGGAAAAAGAGCACCAGGTAGACCCAGGGAGAAAATATTGGACGAGACTTGCAAAGTAGCTGAGGACAGAGAGGGTGGGAGATGTACTTGCAACAACAAGGGACAGATTGGAATGGAGGGCCATGATCGTCAATGCCATGAGGCAGGGCACATGATATAATGATAATGATGAATGCTTTCTCATCTGCGGGTCACCTTTGCTCGCCGCCTTTTGCTCTGATCCCGTCATCTTCATGTGACAGACAGACAACTCAGCAACTTATCCAGCTGGGCTTCAAGTCACGCCACACAGCTGGTGCAGTACACGACACATCTGGTTGTCTTCCGTCTTCAGTCACACTTTACAGCTATAATTACCGCCCCTGTCAGAGGGCTTAATGTCCTCGTTGTCATTCTAATGATGTTAAAATCTCTCGCACTCTGAAGAGACTGGAAAGTGGCGAATCCATTTTCTCTTTTAAACAACCCACAACAAAGTCAGGAAGCTGATTTTGCAAAGCCTAGTCTCCTAAATTTAACTTTCCTCTCCTTTCACTATTTACCCAGAAAACAAACCAAGGAACAACAAAACTCTTCCACGCCTCTGCTGGCAGTCTGTCTGCAAAACCAACATTCCTTCTCCGTTTCTCCCAGCCGCACTGAGGCACCTTCCCATGCTCCTCACATCTCGTCTCAGCTCAACCTGTACACTTGACTGTTAACCCTCCCCTTCTCCCCCCACGGCTCCCCTTCTCCCGCCGCACACCTCCTCCCCTCTCTCCTCCCTTCACCATCTCTCACACACCCCTCCACCTCTCCCTTGCAGCGCGTTTTAATGTTTGAAATCAGTTGCTAATCCTAACCTTCATTTCAATGATAATGATAATAATAATAATGATAACAATAATAATAATAGGAACCAGAAAAACAAGAAAACCGAACCAGAACGCGTATTCAACACAACAAGACAAGACAGGTGCAAATTTTCGGCCAACCGTCCTTTGTCAAGCGCGAATGCCCGATCACAAACAGACACCAAACAACAGATCATAAGAAAAAGACTAAAACTTCCCTGCCGCCTCGTCCAGTGGGTAAAAAAGGGACTAAATGAAATCTCACACACACACACACACACACACATTTGAGAACTGGATAGCGTTAAAGTTTTATTGCACATTCTCACATCCGTTAAGTGCCCAGACAGCAAGTATTGGCTACGCATTCTTTAATGTTTATAAGTTGTAGAGAAAAAAAATATTAGCCACAGTTTGTTCTTTGGTCACGTCAAGATAACGTCTTGATCTGCCAGACACAGAAAGCCAAATGGCACAAATACGGTTTTTATGATTTTTACACACATGTCAGGTTTTCATCGCTTCCAAAAGGACATGAACTTTACACCGCCCTATTTCTCCCTTCTGTACATTACAACAACAAAAAATGCATGTACCAAACAAGAATAAAACCGAAATGAGGACAGCCTTCTGATTTAACCCTTTGACTCCTGCACCCTGTCCACTGGTATCCTGCATTGTCAACCGTGCTCGCAAAGCAAAAACTTAACCCTTTGATTCCCTCACCCTCTCCACCAGCTTCCTGCAGGAAAAATTAATTGCTTGTGGGGTTTATTCTCTAGCACATTTCTTTGAATATGATGGAAAATTTCTTTCACATTTACAGTTTAGAGCAAATTTTGATTTAAACATTGACTTTGTTACTTATGCCGGCAATTTTCGGTTCAGAACTGTGTAAAGAAAAGTAACATACAAACTTATGGCAACAATACATTTGAATCAAATCTGCTTAGAAATTGATTGGCTCTGTGAAGAGAGGCAGAGGACAATACTACGATGTATTAATCACTAGAAGAAAAAAGAAACCACCCAAACAAACAAGCAAACAAAAAAACAAAACAAAAAAGCTATGTTGCTTAAAATAGATGGGAAACTTAATACGCTCACCGCATGAAATGTATTCTTTAAATACACAAAATCAAAGATATCAAGCTTAAGTGGTACCAAATTCGAATTGCCCATAGGATTTTGGCACTAAATATAATCTCAAAAGAAATTAAAATCAACGACACAGCAGTTTCCTTATTGACTCTATAGACAAAACTGAACACTTCCTGCGGCAATGCAAGCACTCAAAACGCTTCTGGTTAGATTTAGAAGAAGAAGAAAAAACCTGCATTTTTGTCAGATTATAAAATCAACAGAAAATTTTGTTCTGTTTGCAACTAACACTGCAGATACAGGTCGAGTTTTTGGCTTTTATGAGTATGCTAGCGAATGTTTATATACAACGTAAGATTAAAAGAACGATTCTTATTCACATATTTATGTCGTTTCGTGGAAGACTTGAAATGCAGATACAAAGAAAGAAGGAAAGAAAGAAAGAAACAAACAAACAAATAAGCAAGCAAGCAAGTAAGTAAGCAAGCAAGCAAGCAAGTAAGCAAACAAACAAAAACAAAAACCACCAATGCTAACATGCATGGTACTGCTTCTGGGTTTTCAACAGATTGATATTGCTACACCGAAACACTTACATCCGTAGGTAATTCGGATTGAAGAAATCAATCACTTTGTCTCAATATATTCATGTCAACCACCAAATTGAAATTTAACAAAAATATGTCTTTTTCGCAAGCCAGTGCTTGCTTGGGGATGGGGGTGGTGGGCTGGTGGTATTTTTCCCCCAGTTAAACTAGGTGTATGTAAAATGTGGTGGTGGTCATTGGTTTAATGTCTATTCACTCAAGTGATTTTAGATCCAAAAAATGTAAAATATATGTTATGTAAATACGTTTACATTTGAAGTGGTTCATCATCATCATCAGGTGCCCTGCCGCATGGTGTTGGCGACCATAGACTTCCAACCATCTCTATCTCTCGTTGCCCCTAGCATCTCCCCCACCCTCCTCATCCCCATCCACTCTGCAAGTCCGTCCAGCATTCTCTCCCTGGGTCTGCCTGGTGCTCTCTGTCCCTCCAGCTTTCCCGTTGTGACCAGATGCTCCAAATCCCCCTTCCTCGTAAAATGGCCTATAAATGTTGCTCGTCTTTTCCTAATCTTCCTTATGAGTGATCTACTTGTGTCTGCCTCCATCAAGACTGTCTCGTTTGTTTTCTTTGCTGTCCATGGAACTCTCAACATTCTTCTTAGAAACCACATCTCGGCTGCCTCAATCTTGCTCTGGTTTTGCTTGCTGACTGTCCACGCATCGCATCCGTACAACAGTATTGGTTCTATATAACATTCAAGGACTCTATTTCTGATGTTAATTGATAGGCATTTGTTGGTAAGAATGCTTGTTATCTTCTTGAATGCTGTTTTGGCTTGGACGATTCTGCCAAATGAAGTGGTTGAAGTGGTTGCGTACACAAAAATATTACATTTTTGCTTCGATTCAACTATTCATAGCTTGTAGTTGGATGCAGTCTAGAGCTCTGTTTACTTATTTACTTTGTTTATCTATTTATCAATTTATTTTACTTTTTATTCTATCTTATTTTATTTTATGTGTTTATTTATTTATTCATTTATTTTCCAGTGTAATTTGTCAAATTACTGTGTGGACAATGAACACAGGTTGTGTATACATATGTATGAGTATGTCTATATGAATGTGTGCATATATAAGTTCATATGAATATGTACGCAGGGTATTTATATATATGTACATTTATGTTTGCATATATGTACTAGTATTATAGTTATTATACATGCGCTTTTATTGCTGTATAGATGTCACTGTAACATGAAAAAACATGAAAACAAGTTTTAAAAAATAACAACAAAAATCAACAAAGAGTCAGTGTGTCTACTATTAGGTTAATTCGGTTCCCTCCGTGGGGATTCCAGGTTTCTTTCAGTATAAATAGTATCCCCACCTCATGGTAATTCTGTGCGAGAAATTTCCTTTTTCTGTCACTTTGTTTCTGTCTCATTGTTTTGCTTTCTGACATTTCTTCCTATCATTTTCAGCCTTGCCGGTCCATTCACCTGTATGTGTTCACGTGCTTTCTCTTAGGATTGAAAATCGGATACATGTATTTAAGTGCATTTTTGGCTCTAGGGAAATGAGATATGTGGAAGCAATTTTAGGTAATTTAGGCCCGTTTTTGTGTATGTTTTAGTGTCCTTAGATGTGTTTAAATTTGTATTCAGGTATGTTTTTTCAAATCCCCTGTGTGATAAATTGAACCGAGTGGTCAACGTCAGGGGCATCTCTTTAGATTATTAGCGCGATGCATTGATATGTGTACTTAATTTTCTTTTCGGTTTTACCGTGTTGAAGTAGTATGCTTTGAAACGGGTTATAGCCCTGATATGTCTCTACGCAGGCGGCTGGGCTTTAAACAAAAATAACAGTAACAGGTTAGTTCGGTGTTTATGAAAGAGGGATTCATCACACTTGGACAAAACCCCATTATGGCCCACTTTAATCTGCCTGCAATTATCTGACAGACTGCCATGTTCTTGTTATTTTTGTTTAAAGCCCAGACGATTGCGTACAGCCATATCAGGGATATAACCGTTTCAAAACATACACCATACTTCAACAGGAAAAAAAAAGGAAAAGAAAATTAAATACACATATCCATACATTCGTGCAAATAATCTAAGGAGATGCCCCTGACCTTGAAGTTTTCCTTCCAATTTATCACACTGGGATAAAAAAAAACAAACCCATACCTGACTACAAATTTAAACATAACTAAAGACACTAAAACATATGAACACGGGTCTAAGTGACGGAAAATTGCTTCCGCTTATCTCATTTCCCTAGAGCCAAAAATGCACTTAATACATGTACCCAATTATCAGTCCTAAGAGAAAGTACGTAAGACTTTACCGAACACATACAGGTGAATAGACCGGCAAGACAGAGAATGACAGAATTAATGACAGAAAGTAAAGGAGGAGGAAAGAAACAAAGAGAGTGACAGAAAAGAGGAAATTTCCAGCACAGACTTTCCAGAAAGTGGGGATACTCTTTATACTGAAAGAGCCCAACGGGGGAGGACAGACTACCAGAGCCTGCGCAAAACCACATGCGCTGTGAAACACTAAGCTGACACCAACAAAAAGATGGAAAGTAGCAAGAAACGCTGGTGAGATATGGACGACACTAAGTCCTCAGAGGGGAAGCCCCCCTCCTCCAAAGCAAACGCTTCAGCCTTAAATTCCTTTCAGTCTAAGGGAGCTGGATCACAT
The DNA here is from genome assembly GCA_030674185.1 of Monoplex corrugatus. NCBI lineage: Eukaryota > Metazoa > Mollusca > Gastropoda > Littorinimorpha > Ranellidae > Monoplex > Monoplex corrugatus. The sequence goes on from JAPXFY010000019.1 coordinate 29,576,429, forward strand.
CAAGGGATGTCCCTCTGCTGTCGCCAGGTTTTGTTCTTTTTCCTCCACCTGGATCCAAACCCAGGGACGGGCATCTCAAGCCCAAGTCACCATCGTGACGGATGTCTTAATCACATAGCTATAGGTCACTTGCTGTATACATACATATAGATAGATAGATAGATAGATAGATATATATATAGATAGATAGATAGATAGATAGATAGTCCCATAACCCTGGGGTCGTAGGGGAGTGAGGTGGTAGAAACCTCAACTTTTCTCGGGGCCAGCATTATGAGGGCGGTGCCCATCTCTTCTCCCTCGATTCATATTCATATTCATATCAATATTCCGATTCACATTTTGTTTTACCAAGACTTCAGAAAGGCAAGAAGGCTGATTGATCTTCAAGGGGTGGGGCCTGGAAAATCAACCTATCTCTCCAATGTTTTTTACGAAGGCAGCAGAGCAATGCCCTGCTCATCACGATTTTCAATTGCCTGGGGATCATTAGCGTGCGCAGCCAGAAGGCACATGGGGCCGACTCATTTTCGTCTCTTTCCGAAGGACTAGACATTCAGTTCGATTTTCCGGTCAAACTGAGGAGAAAAGTCGAAGGCTGTACACAGGGACATTTTAGACATGAAGTTAATTGTTTTGTTCCTCCTTTACCAGATCCAGCTGGAACTCTTTTCAGCTGCCCTCTGACATTTCTCTTTAGGCTGTTATCCTCTCCTTTCCAGAAATCAATGGACAGCCGTTTCATGAGGACACAGGGTGATGTGCCTTACAACGTTCTTGCTCCAATCTATATGGCGAGAACTTTGTTTTGTAAGTACTTCAGTCTGAAACAGGATGTTGACAATGTCTGGCAAGCCAGACAAACTCTCCTCTCGACTGAAGTCTTAGGATTAACCAACATCAAGCAGCACAGCCAATCACAGACTGTAAACGAGACATTTAGATAGTAAAGCCAGACATTGTCAACATCCTGTTTCAGACTGTAGTACAGGTATGGGTTTGTTTCTCTACATGACGGCTTTCTGTGATATGGATTTCCTCAAGTTGTTGGCTAGACTGGCATACTTTTCAGTCTTGTAGAAATCGGCTTTCTTCATTCTAATTTTATACGGCACAGTTCGATGGAATAATTTTGGTGAATTGGAGAGGCTTGCTGTAATCCGGTTTCAGGCCACTCTGACTGGTGATTTCCCGTTTTTTATCTATTTATTTATTTATGTATTTATTTATTTTATTTACTTATTTTGAAAGATCTGCTGTGCACTCCTAGTCCTCCGCTCCATCCAGTAGACCCCCCTTCTATGCTCTTGGTGTCAGCTTCCTCAGGCCAGTTTCCAGCCTCCTGCCATGTAGAAGGTTGCTGGAGATTCTGATGGTTCCCTTACTCCTCCTCCCCTGGCAGTGCTGATCGCTTATGCGATCTCTTTAAGCACCTGAACGTGCCTATACGTATACTTTCCTTGGCTTTGAACTATTACGCATGAGTTCAGGACATGTTCCACTTACTGTTTGCCCTGGCAGAGTGGACATGCAAGGTAATCTGATTTTCCCCAGTTTAACAAGATATGCATTTCAGGGCAGGAGGTCCTGACAACAGATCTAAAAATGACGCTGATCTTGAGAAGGTCATATGCCCCCATGTATTTCTAGTTGAGTCTTTTTTGGGGTGCACTTTCCCACATCGTCCATTGCCCCTTTTGGACTTTCTGAACTGCCTTTTACATTGTTCTGGCATTCTCATATTTCTTCATCTCTCGTTTTTTCCCCTCGGCCTTTGGCCACCATTCCATTTCTATTGATCCGACTCTATGCCTTTTGGTTTGTGTGTGAATTATACTCTCTCTGACCTTGAAGTTTTCCTTCGCTGCGTCCACTATCTCCCAGATTTTCCATTTTCTGTCAGTCTTCAGCATAGGCTGGATTGATCTAACAACAATGTCTCCCGAATCCTGAAGCATGCTCAGAAAGCCTGATCTTTCCCACCACTCCTCAACAATGGATTTATGGTGTAGCTTCAACTTTGATGACAATTGAGCGCATCGTCAGTAAGATGAGGTGGGAAACCAGGCCATTTCCTTGTATGTTTGTTCACTCTGGCCTTCATCGATCCCACTATGCTACTGCTGATATCGATTTAGGCCAGGCGATCTTTGGAATTAGCATGAACTGCAGATACCAGACTTTGTGCTCGTTGTGGAAGCCACACTGGTCTTTTACTTGCAGGCTTTCTTCTGCCAGTTGTTTGTTTTCGTTACCCCCTTCATTTTTTTCGTATTGCATGGAATCATCATACTACCTTCCAAGGCTCTTGTCTGGTTTTTCTGTTACTGTTCGAATGGCTTGGTTGGCTACAGTAAGCGTTACTGTTTCAGCTATTTTTTCGTTCTGTAATGAGAAGTTTCATGATTTTTTTGTTCGACCCTTTGACTCCCGCACCCTGTCCATCAGCATCCTGTATTGTCAGCTATGCTAGCAAAAGAAAACTTAACTCTTTGACTCCTTCACCCTATTCACCAGCTTCCTGTGAGGGAGTCAAAGAGTTAAGATTTTTGCAGCTGGTGGATAGGGTGCAGGAGTCAAAGGTTAAAACCCATCCTACATGATTCAACTAACTTGTCTAACTGCTTTTAGTATTTTGAGTTTTTCTTTGCTCTTTTGTGGAAAGGACTGTTGTATTATGGTGAAGTTATTTTTTTCGAGGGGGCATCTAGTATCCATAACCGAGATCTGCTGGACATGAACTGCTCACTGCTACCTTCAAAATGACTTCCATTGCCAACAGGAACAGTCTTGGAGAAATTGCACAGCCCATTGCTATGCCAACTTCCAGACTGACCCAAGTCTGTCGTGTATTCCTGTGTGGAGAACCGCATTAAAAATCCATCAAAGTACTTTAAAAAAACACACCTGAATACAACTTTAAACATAACTAAAGACACTAAAACATATATAAAAACGGGCCTAAGTTATCTAAAAACTGCTTCCGCATATCTCCTTTCCCCTAGAGCCTAAAGTGCACTTAATACATGTACCCAGTTATCAATCCCAAGAGAAAGTACGTAAGACTTTATCGAACACACACAGGTGAATGGACCAGCAAGGCAGAAAATGCTAGGAAGAAATGACAGAAAGCAAAGGAGCAAGGCAAAAACAAAGAGTGACGGAAAAGAGGAAATTTCTGGCACAGAATTTCCAGAAGGTGGGGATACTATAATTATATACTGAAAGAGCCCCCGGCATCCCCACGGGAGCTGTTAATAGGTTTGGAAAGCGAACTATGAACTAGGCACGAACTATGAACTAGGCACGAATTTTTGTATACTTCAAGAGTATATATAATTAAATTTATGTGCGAAAGTATTTTTTTTATGTATGTGAGGAAAAAAATAACTCAGTTTGTTTAATGTGTGTGCACGTGTGATAATGTTGTGTAGTTGCATCTGTGGATTTAAGTTTTTGGTACAAATACTTGGATAGTTGTTACGTTAGAATATTTTTTAATTACGTTAGCAGACTGAAGTTTTTTTTATGATCATGTGCTGGTATGGCTAAAGTGCACTGTGTGTATAATTATTACCTTAGAAAGATGTTAGTCAATGGTATATCGTAAACATTTTTTTATAGTGAATAATTCTGGTGAGAAGGAAGTAGCTTGTACTGGATAGATCTTCATTATTATTATTATTATTATTGTTATTATTATTATTATTATTGTTATTATTATTGTTGTTGTTGTTGTTATTGTTATTGTTATTATTATTATTACTAAATCCATGCCTTTCTTAATTTTTGGGGCTTCGATTAGAGTTTGCTTATGATGGAAAAATACAAGTGGACTGAATGGAAGACGAGATGAGACTTGCCTTTAATGTGGTGTGCATCATTAGTTTATCGGTAAAGGAAATTATACTTTAGCTTTTAAATGCGCTGTGACTCCTATTTCCATGGCTTGATTCAGGCGTTTGGGCAGAGTGTGAGACCTTTTTGGGTTTCCAAATTTTTTATGCGTTATTTCATAAACTAAATGACTCAACATAAGATGATAAAATGCATTTTTACTGTGTTTGTAGGAGGTAAGGCTCTACTGTAATCTTCCTGTGCATGGTGTTATCGGCACGAGGGATCTGGCCTGCGCCAGCCAGCTGCTTTAGTTCCAAAAGTGTAGCAGCGTCAGTTTCCTGATTTTCAGCGTGCGCACAGAGCGGAAGTCTGAACATAAACTGGTCGACTTCCGTCTTAGATGTCGTGAAAGAGATGGTCAGGAGGATCAACAAGATGATGGCTGTCAGTCCAAGAGCTCGCATCAAGCAAGACAGTGTTTTGGCCCCAAACTCAATACACTCAGGGACCGGGCCCTATCTAATCATGACTCAATGGATGCTCCTCTGCTATCGCCTTTCCCCCCCCCCCCCTCCACATGGGCTCAAACCCCTAGTGCTTTCAAGGTGTTTGGGTATCTTAAAGCTAAGGCGCCCTTGTGGATGGATGTCTAAATCACATTGCTATTGGATACTTGCTTTACATGCAGATATTTTAAATCTTATGCAATTCTTTTGACCAGATTCATTTAGAACCCTTTCACTCACATATGCCATTGCCATTAGGGCTCTAGCACTCTCTTTCACACAAATCGAGAGCTGTTTCATGGGGCTGCAGATAGATGTGCCTACCGACCCCCTTGCTCCAGCGTCTATGGCGAGGACTTTGGCTTGGATGCCCGATTTCCTCAAGTTGTTGGCTAGACTTGTAGAATAGGCTTTCTTCATTCCACTTTTATACGGCAGTTTGGTAGTTCGACCAGAATCATTTGTTTCATGTGGCAGTTAGATAGTCTGATGAAAATCATGTTTCATACGGCAATTAGGTAGTTCGATCAGAATCATTTGTTCTCATGACTGAAAGAGGATTATTGTATCCAGTCTTTTGCTATTCTTGCTGATGACTTTCTGAGTTGTTTATTTTTAATTCTGGAAGATCTGTTGTGCAGTCTGGGACATCTGATCCATTTAGCAGACCTCCCGCCTGTTAAAGATAATATTAAAAGGGCAGCTACCAGGCCAGTCAGGAATACAAAACCGTATATTACACTTTCAGAGCTGTTAAATGCATATGTTTCATTTCAATTCATATTGTCCTTAAAAGACAGGAATTTGTTCATATTTTGAAAAAGACCGTTGTACATGTAGTCCTCGTCCAAGTGGGATTAAACCACACATTTACAAGCTCTCATATATCCACTCGCCAGCTGCAGGCAGAGATCAACAGAAAGCTGAAATACGTAGGCCATGCGATCGGAAACACCAAAACGGTCCTGCAGGGAAAAGTTGAGGCGAGGAGAAGAAAGGGACGACCGCACACCTCCTATTTCAACAAAATCGCTGAAGTGTGTGGTCTGGAGATCCAGGAGGTCGCCCACAGATGTCTTAATCGTGTGACCTGGAGAAAACTTGTGACGTCGAGCGTGGCTGCTGCTGCCGATCCCGGCGAGGGAGAGAGATAAGTTGAGATATCCCCTGGCAATGACTATCAAAAGCATCAATATACGTAACACAACACTTCTCGAGTTTTCCAATACTGTGGTGCTGAAGATGGGACTGAAGGATGCAGCAGACAGTAAACAAAATACCCGGTGCCATATAACATCCGCCAGATGCTTCGTGTGTTATACGGTCTGATTGACCTGACAGAGACATGGCTTAATCCCCTTGGTCACGAACATATACATGCTAGCCTCACTCCGAGTGGTTACAGGTTTGCTTCTTTCCATCGCTCATCCCGAGGTGGCGGTATCGCCATCCTCTACAACGATTCACTCCATTCCCGCCTATCTTTCTCGCAGTCTCTGCCTTTCTCCCATCCTTCTTTCGAGCACTTTGAAGTATCCTTCCAATCCACCCCTCACCCCATCACCTTCTCCTGTGTCTATCGACCCCCACCTAGCTCTGCCAACAAACTCACCACATCCACGTTTCTCTCTGACTTTGACCAATTGCTTGACCACTACTGCCTCTTACCTGGAAATCTCATCATTCTAGGTGACATCAATGTCCACTATGACAACACTCACCGTTATGACACAAGACATATCATCAACTCTCTGTCCAATCACAATATGACTCAACACATTTCTGAACCAACCCATCAAAAAGGTCACATTCTTGACTGGATCATTTCTTGTGATCACCACAATTCCGCTACTGACAACTGCTTAGTTCTTTCTACCCGTCTAACTTCAGCCCTTCCATCTGACCACTCTGCAATTCTCTGTTCTCTCGACATTTCTCCTCCTTCCCGTACCATGCGCACAATGACTCGACGCAATCTCAAATCTACCGACCTCTCCACATTTTCATCTGATGCCTCCCGTCTCCTTTCTGAAAAGTCACATAACCTTGCCGATGAATTCTATACTACTCTCCACCATCTTCTGGACACTCATGCTCCAGCCACAACCCGTCTTTTACCTGACCGCCCCCCTACCCCCTGGCTCACTCATGAGATTGCCTGTGCAAAACGTGCCCGCCGCAGAGCAGACCGCCGTTGGCGCAAATCCAAACTCACTGTACACAGGCAACTTTTCCAAGCCTCTAAAACAAAAGTATCCACCCTCATTGCATCAGCAAAAACAAGCTATTTCCAAACCAAAATCCTGAATGCCTCTTCTTCAAAAGAACTCTTTACAACCATGAATCATCTCCTTGGCACACGAAAAGATTTACCTCTCCCAACAAAACATACAAATGAAGAACTCCCATCTGTATTCTCCAAGTATTTCACCACCAAAATACAAACTCTTCGTGACAGGCTTGACAGGACACCCTGTCAACCATGCCCACCTGACCCTTCCTTCTCTGGCACACCTCTTACTACTTTTACCCCAGTCTCACAAGAAGAAATTTTCAACACAATCAGATCCATGTCGTTCAAAATCTGCGAACTGGATCCTCTTCCAGGTTCTCTCTACTCCGACTGTCTCCCTACTCTCCTCCCATTCATCACTGACATCATCAACACTTCTCTTCAAACTGGAACTGTCCCAGATTCTTTCAAGTCTGCTATTGTTCACCCTCTCCTCAAGAAACACAATTTAGACCCAAATGAACTGAAAAATTACCGGCCTATCTCTAATCTCTCTTTCTTGTCAAAACTCCTTGAAAAAGTCGTCCTCAAACAGCTGAACTCTCACCTGTCTGCCAACAATCTCCTCAATCCTTTCCAGTCAGCCTACCACCAGTGCCATAGCACTGAAACTGCCCTACTACACATTCTCAACAATCTCCTCCTTGCATCTGATACTGGCAAAGTCTCTCTCCTCACACTCCTTGATCTGTCTGCAGCCTTCGATACCATTGACCATGGTATTCTCCTTTCTAGACTTCATCATACTTTTGGCATCTCTGACATTGCTCTCTCCTTTTTCACTTCGTATTTATCAAACAGAAAACAAATTGTTCTCATCAATGGCACTTACTCTCAATCTGCATATCTGACCTGTGGTGTTCCACAAGGATCTGTCCTTGGCCCTGTTCTTTTCACTCTTTACACCTCCCCCCTGTCCACCATCATCAACTTCCACTCTATAAAACACCACTTCTATGCTGATGACACCCAACTTCAAGACAGTGACTCACCTGATAATATACAGCGCCTGTTGACTCGCACCACTGAGTGTTACTCGGACATTAAGAACTGGATGACGTTCAACAAACTTCAGCTTAATGACGACAAGACAGAAGCTATCCTCATTGGCACCCGTCAGAAACTTTCTCAGCTGCCTCCTCTTTCTCTCCCATTATGTAACACATCAGTCCCAATTTCTGATTCAGCTAAAAACCTTGGTGTCTGCATTGACTCTACCCTCTCCATGAACAACTTTGTTTCTCAAACTGCCAGATCTTGCTACTATCATCTCCATCGTATAAGGCTGATCAGGAAGTATCTCTCTGTCGAAACAACTGCAAAACTCGTTCTCTCCTTCATAATGTTTCGCATTGACTATTGCAATTCACTCCTGTCTGGTCTTCCTGCCTCCACCATTCACATCCTACAGCGCATTCAAAACAATGCTGTACGCCTTGTACTCAAAAAGAAAAAAGCTGACCACATATCTCCTCTCCTGGCACAACTTCACTGGCTCCCTGTATCAAAGCGCATACAGTACAAACTAGACACCATGTGCTACAAAAGCCTCAATAACGCAGCCCCCGATTACCTGTCAAGCCTACTTGAGATCTATGTTCCCTCACGTACCCTCCGCTCTGCCTCCGATCCTCTGACTTTTCGCTTTCCACGCACTAAGCTCAATACCTATGGTCCACGAGCCTTCTCTGTTTCTGATCCACTCTCCTGGAACAAACTTCCTCTCTCAGTCCGTCAGCAACCTACTTTTGTCTCCTTCAAGTCCGCTCTCAAAACTCACCTTTTCTCCTCCGCATAAAATCCTAACCTCACTCAACCCCCCCCCCCCCCCCCCCCTGCAGCCTGTCTCCGCTCGGAGGGGAATCACATGGTTATAACATATGCTATGCTCTCTATAATTTTCCATTGCTTTTATTCTTGCTTTTATTGCTTTTATTCTTTCTCCCCATTTATAGCCATGCGTGTGTGTGTGTGTGCGTGTGTGTGTGTGTGTGTGTGTGTGTGTGTGTGTGCGTGCGTGTGTGTGCGTCGCGTGCTGTCGTTGCGTGTGTGTCTGCTTCAGCGCTTAGATTTGATTTTATCAAGATTTTGCGCTATATAAATATTGTAATTATTATTTATTATTATTATTATTACTTCCTGTCCAAAGAGCAGCTGGACCTGGAGGGGCTGATGATGCGTGTGGTGGAAAATTTCATGGGCTCCCGAGGCCTGTGGCAGGGGGTTCTGACCCTGTCTTCAAGGCAGCCTACCACCCTGTCATGCCGCCCACCCTCACGCTGCCAGGTCAAGGTTGCTTGCAACGAAGTTTGTATGATCTGTTCTACTACAGTGTGATGCGGCAAATGCATTGACACGTCTACTTATTTTTTTTTTATTTTTTTTTTTCCCCTGTTGAAGATTTGTACGTGCTTTGAAACGTTTATAGCTCCGATATGATCGGGCTCTACGCAATCGGCTGCGCTTTAAACAACAAAAACAAACAAGCAAACAACAACAAACAAAAAGTTTGATGCGGTGGTGCTATTTTTGAGCATGTGTGTTGCATAAGTTTTCTTTTTTCTTGCAAGTTTCATTTTAAAATAGCAGGGTGTACATCTCTCGTGTCCCTCCATCCACAGTTGTAGCTCGTGCTTTTTGTTTATGGTGAAATTTGCGACCTTGAAGTGGCGTACATCACCTTTCATTGTTAAGCCTGACTACTCTGCGGGAATTGGAAGAAAAAAAACACCCTACAACATGCTAATGTCGAAGGCCAGTGCACTTTACTTTACCTACTTGTCCTTGTGAACGTCGATCAACACCTGCCACATGTTTGCTGTGGTGTATTGATGGTACGCTTGCGCTGACGTGCTTCTGTATTACCTGCTTACTTGACAACTGATGCCATCTGTTCTCTCCACCTAGTACTGGGTGTTCATTTACCACACAGGTGCAAAAACAAAACAAAACAATAAAAAAAATAAAAGAACAAAAACAAAAACAAACAAAAACAAAAACAAACAAAAACAAAAAAAAAACAGGAACAACAACAAAAAATAAAACAAACAAACAAACAAACAAACAAACAAACAAGCAAACAAAGAGGTGAATTTCTGGACCAACTCCGTCTGTAGGTAGGCTACAACTACCGTCGTATCTTCTCCCCGACCGTTATATGTGTACGTCGTGCAATGTACATTGGTGGCTGTTTAAAAGGAAAAAACACCTGTCCCTCCGTCAACCATCTCAAACTGTCAGATTCCTTGATTACTGACAAAAAAGCCGTTTCTGGCTTGTTAGCTTCCACCATTGAAACCAACTTTTTCTCAGCCAACAAATCAACGCTTTTTCTTAAACACAGATCCCTCAAACAAAAGACAGCCTATAACTTCGTCTCTGATAACACTGAAGAGTACAATCTTCCACAGACGTAAACTGAATTAAAAGCTGCTCTTCTGACTTGCTCTGACTCTTCTCCGGGCCTGGATGAAATTAATTACAAACTCTTGAAGCATCTTTCTGAAAACTGTTTAGAAATCCTCTTAAAGTGTACAATTACACATGGACGACAGGATTCTTTCCTCCCTCGTGGGGGAAAGCCCTGATCATCCTTCTACCTAAACCTGGAAAAGATTTATCCAATCCTTCCAACTATCGTCCAATAGCCCGAACCAATTGTCTTTGCAAAGTGATGGAAAAAATGGTCAACAGCAGATTTATGTGGAAACTGGAGAATGACGGCATCTTGGCTAAGGAACAATGCGGTTTTTGCAAGCACCATTTCACAGTGCACCATTTAATCGGCCTTGAAACGACGATCCGTAATGCATTTATGAAGAAACAGCATGTAGTGGTTATCTTCTTTGATCTAGAAAAAGCGTATGATACCATCTGGAAATCAGGAATACTTATGGATCTACACGAACTGGGTTTTTGGGGTGACCTACCCTGTTTATCCAATTTTTTTTTGGCTGAGTGACAGTTTCAAGTGTGGGTCAGTACTACTCTCTCTGAATCCATGAGCAAGAACTGGGTTTACCACAAGGGAGCATTCTCTCTCCAGCGCTGTTCAGGATTAAGATCAATAATATGTCAGGTCTGTACAGCAGGGCTCTGGTTGTTCCATGATTGTAGATTTTGCAGTTTACGCAAGTAGAAGCGCCTATGCAGGCGTTCAGCGCCGGCTGCAAGTGTGCGTATATAGGATCTAACAGTGGGCAGAGATAAACAGCTTTACTCTTTCCAAAACAGAGTGTGTCCACTTTCATAACCTCCGACAATTCTTTGCTGATCCAGAAATCCATCTTGGAAAGTCCGTCATTCCAGCTGTAAAAGAAGCTAAATTTTTTTGCTCAAAAGTTGAATTTCCTCAATCATATCCAACAGCTTAAAACCTCATGCCAGAAAGCTATGAATATTCTTCGAGTCGTAGCTCATACAGACTGGGTTGCGACAAGAAAACAATACTTCTAATGTACAGAGTTTTAATTCGCTCTAAACTGGAATATGGTTGTGTGGTATATGGCTCTGCAAGACTCCCCTGCCCAAAACCACTGGATCCCATTCACTATCAAGGGCTGCGCCTCTGTCTTAATGCATTCAGAACAACTCCTGTCTACAGTTTATACACAGAGGCAGGGGAACCCTCCCTGACCAACTGTAGACTGAAATTAACCTTAAATTTATGTTTAAAACTGTTCTCCGAACCGGAAAACCCAGCCTACGACTGTGTCTTCAAACCCAAATTTCAAATCGAATTTGAAAAATTCCTTTAGGATTCCGTATCCGTTCTCATATGGAAAAGGCAGATATAGTTGTTTTAGACTTCTCCAAATTTCCAGATAGCTTACCATGGACCTTGAAAACACGGAAGGTCTATTTTGAGCTTGCTTCCTTCCGTATAAACTGTACCAGCTCACTGGCATTCAAGTCATTTTGTGTAGAACTGTCAGAAATTTTCGTCATCCAACAGAATCTTCACTGATGGATCAAAGTCTGATGAAGGCGTTGCTGCTGCTGCCTTCTGTTCCGCTGTTCCCAATCGTTCATCCCCTATCCAAGCATAAAGATTCTAATTTTTTTTCTGACTCCCTTTCTGTTTTGCAGGCAATTGCTGGCTGAAACATAGTCACCCAGAACTTCTGAAGCTTTGAACGTTTTCTAGTCTTACAAGTAAAGGTTACCAGATTGTCTTTGCCTGGCCATACTGGTATTAGAGGCAACGAAAAGGCTGACTGCCTGGTCAAGAACGCCACAAGGGAAATGATGTCTGAATCCTTCATTCCTTACACAGATGTGAAATCCCAAGTAGGCCCTACACAGTTATGTGAAAAATCTTTGCATGAGGATTGGAATATGCAGACAAATAACAAACATTTTCAAATCCGCCCCAGTCTGAAAGAAATTCTCCCATCTGCTTCATGGAACCGTACGAAAAGGACAGTGTTATGTGCGTTACACACGGGTCACACATCCTACACTCATTTGTACCTTTTCAAAATGAGGAAGCACCGTGCTGTATACCAAGTGACCAGCCGTTAAGCATCGGTCACCTTCTTCTTGAAGACTTGGACTGGCACTATGTGAGACATAAGCACTACATGGCGGATCCCTTAAAGAACCTCTTCAGAGACGTCCTTCCGGATACAATTTGTCAGTTTTTACAAGAGATCAAAAGATTTTACCTGATATGATTTTACGTTTGAGTATGTTATTCTTTAAACGTATTTTAGACTTGCAAGGATAACGGTGAGCATTGTTTTTAACAGTTGTCTTTTTGTTTTAACATGGGCGTTGTTTTTAATGTGGTGTGAGTCCTGATATGGCTCTAGCAGTCGGCTGGGCTATTAGTAATATGAACCTGAACCTGTATTTAATTTTCTTTTCTTTTTCTCTTTTTCCTGTTGAATAATTGTGTGTTTTTTGAAACGGTTATAACCCTGATATGGCTCTACGCAGTCGGCTGGGCTTTAAACAAAAATTATAATAACAATAACTTCTTGTTTACAGGTAATACAGACGTTCCACACTCAGTCACTGCTCATTATCGTGTCTGGTCCAGGCAGCTGCGGTGAGCTTACTCTGGCTCTTCGACAGTTACATTTAGTGTCTTCCTTAACCCTTTGACTCCCGCACCCTGTCCGCCAGCACCATGCATTGTCGACCATGCCAGCAAAGCAAAAACATAACCCTTCGATTCCCTCACCGTATCCACCCGTGGGGGAATCGAAGGGTTAAGTTTTTGCAGTTGTGGATAGGGTGCGGGAGTCAAAGAGTTAAAGTGTAACTTGAAGACATATCTTTGTATCCAGCGGTGATTTTTTCCCCTCTATGCGCCTACTCCTTCATCTCAGTCCCCCAGGTCCTCCTCTCCCTCCTCTCCCGGTATGCATGTGCTTTGCACCAAAAGTCAAATAAGCTTATTGTCGTTGTGAATGAGTGTTTTGGTGAATGATGAGAGTGTGCATTTTGATTTGATTTCTGTTTCAAGATTTCCCCTATCATTAACCCTTTTGACTCCCGCATCCTGTCCACCAGCACCCTGCTTTGTCCAACCATGCTAGCAAAGCAAAACTAACCCCTTGACTCCCTCACCCCTATCCACAGGAAGCTGGTGGGTAGGGTGAGGGAGTCAAAGGGTTAAGGTTTTGCAGTTGGTAGAGAGAGTGTGCGAGTCAAAGAGTTAACATCCCCCCACACCCAAAATCGCCATCACAGTGTCGGTGGAAGATGAAGGACACACGATTTTACCACCACCTCGCCCCATGAAGATGGACCACATCTCCATCTCTCCCCCCCCCCCCCCCCCCCCCATGAGAAACCTGTACGAGTCCACCGCCCTCAACCTTTTTAAAATTTTTTTTATTAGTTCCTTCCTGTCTTTCCCTCATTGTCTCTGGAAGTCGCCCCAGCCCCGACATGGTCACCCCCCCCCCCACACCCCCAACCGGGTCGACGTCATAGCATCCTCGAGACTTAATGTCGTAGGCGTTTATATCATGAGTGACGTCAGGGTGTTGGTTAAGCAGGATGTCTGTTCGTTTTTTGTGACAAAACGTGAGAGAGAGAGAGAGAGAGAAGAGGGGAGAGAGAGAGAGAGAGAGAGTTATGACTAAAATGTGTGTGTGGAGAGAGAGAGAGAGAGAGAGTGAGAGAGAGGAGTGTGTGTGTGTGTGTGTTATATCAATTCCAGCAACTGTTTCTAACATCTGCCGGCATATCTCGTTATCATGATAATGAAAAGGCGAATGCGCTTAAACGTAAATCAATATCGAACGTTTTCCCGATATGAACGTGTGGGCCAAAACCCCTTGACCTCTGAATAAAACCAACGTGGCATAACCGTATTTTAGCCAATGAAAATCAAGATACTTTCGACTGCTCATCATCTAGACTACGAAGAACATCCGCTTTCTGCTTCCGAAGTCTGTGATATTTTTCGCTGGTGTTGCAGTGACAGCTGTCAACATATCTGCCTGTCTGTGCCATCAGATACAAGACTAAATCGACTTACCAGAGGGATACAACGAATCGGTAATGATTAGTGATTTGGATATGTTTTTTGACATTTTGTTTTTTGAGATTTATGCTCGCGCAGTTTTGGTAGTAAAATCACATTCAGTTGCAGCAGACGACGGACAAGTCGGCGTGTCACCATGCACTGTATGCCGATATGGCTGTATGCTAGTTTAAGAGATAACAGCAGAAGAAGTTTCGATTTGGAACTTGAGGATTAATTCAAAAATTCATTAACAGACAGATTCAGTGGATGAGTCAGACAATTTTTTGTTCTTCTTCAGTGTTGAGGGCCCACAATCAAACTTGATTATTCTGGCGCTATAGTATAAGTATAACTGGGGGGTTTGCAGCAGATAAATCTGGGGCATGGACATGTCTTATGAGTTCAGTTTTAATCATGATGATGGTGGGGTGGGGGAGTGGGGGGAATGAGGGTGGTGGGATGAGGAGGTAGGGGGAAGGGGGTGAAGAGGGCAAGAGGGGTGGGGTGGTTGAAGAGGGCAACAGGGTGGGTGGGGCAGGGGCTCTGAGGAGAAGTGGGGGGAGGGAAGGGGGGTCGGTCTAGTCTGGGGTTTTGGAGGCCCTTGACATGAATGTGTCGAGTATTGTGGCCTCAACTGTTCCTTGTTGGAGACGGTTCCAGTTCTTGACAGTTCTAGGCAGAAATGAAGCAGCTCTATACTGGGTCCTTGATGTGATCAAGTGGAACTGTCTGTCATGGCCACGTCGCTTACGGTCAGGTAGAGGGACTAGTTTTGCTTTTAGGCTGTTTGTAGCCTATTTAAGCATATAATGATAAATCTGAACAATTCAGAAGCTTTGATGGGTTTTAATACTTTAAATTTTCTGGGGAAACAAACTTTTACTAGGATTGAAAATTGGGTACAGACGGGCGCAGTAGTCAAGCAGTTAAACCTCGGACTTACAGTTGGACACTCATGAGTTAGATCAGCATAGATAACTCTAGCTCTGCTTGGTTGGTGAAGGGTGGAGATTTTTCTGATCTCCAGGTCAACATATGTGCAGACCTGCCAGTGCGTGAAACCCCTTCGCAGTGCGTCAGGTATACACAGTGGAGTCCACCTATAACAAACCTGCTTACTAAAGGTACAATGAATTTTCAACAATAACATACTCCTTTATTTTCTGGGCCCACTTCTTTCCCTTTCAGTCTTGTAAAATACTGTCTATACTGAACAAAACAAACAAAACCTGCTGTCGTGTATAACGAACTCCTCTTGTATGAATAAGACGTTTCCCTAAGGCCTAGCTTGCTATGTATAATCTTAACCCTGTAATGAATAACCGCTCAAGACGGCATCATACACTGCATGTACAACACAACAATCAATGTACTATGCTGGGTTTCTTCTAGTGTCATTGAGTTCTGTGTCAGCCACTTTGCCACACTGGTTATGTAATGCCAATAATGATATGTGTATGCTGTGTGTGTGTGTGTGTGTGTTTGTGTGTGTATGTGTGTGTATTAATACTTAGTGATTGAGCTGACAATGTCAGATACTTTCGACTGCTCATCATCTAGACTACGAAGAACATCTGCTTTCTGCTTCCGAAGTCTGTGATAAAACAAAACCTGCTTTCGTGTATAACAAACTCCTCTTGTACGAATAAGACGTTTCCCTAAGGCCTAGCTTGCTATGTATAATCTTAATCCTGTAATGAATAACTGCTCAATTTCTCTGTTTCTCTCAAACAATTGCAGATGTTGTTACTCTTTCTTTGATTTCCTTTTGTATAATGTCATGTATTGTTGAGTTACTTATGTCTTTTTCAGTATTTTTTAGTTCTACTTCTAGGCAGGTATGTAGATTCATCATCATCATCATCATTCTCCTGCCCGTGATGGGCGTAGAGGAGAGATGAGAGACACTCTTGAAGCCAGCCGTCACCAACCGGTCCTGTCCTCTGCCTGTCGCACCAGCGTGGGGCCATCCAACCTGGTCCATTCTTTGATGTTGTCCATCCAGCATTTGGCTTGTCGTCCCCTTCGTCTGCCGCCTCCCAGTGTACCCTGGAGGACCGTTTTGGGCAGTGAGTTGTGGCGTGTGACATGCCCGAACCACGACAGCTTCCTGTTCTTGACTGTTGCCAGGAGGGGTTCTTGTGGGCCTGCGAGTGTTGTTATTTGGCTCCACACAAAGTCGTTTGTCTTCCGATCTTGCCAAGAGATCCCGAGCAAGCGCCTGAAGCATTTAGTTTCAAACGTCTGGATTCTCTTGGTGGTCTCTGCTGTCATGGTCCAGCTCTCGCATCCATACAGCAGGATGGGGAGCACCAGGGACTTGTACAGCTTCATCTTCGATGGAAAGCCGATCTCTCTGCTCTTCCAGATCTTGTTTAGCTTTACCATTGCTGCTGTTGCGATCGCTAGTCTGGTCTTGATTTCTGTTGTAGAGCGACCGTCTTTGGTGAGAGTGGCGCCAAGGTATTTGAAAGCGTCCACTTCTTCAAGCTGTTGCCCGTTCATGTAGATTTCAGCATGGGTGTTGGTTGTGCTGTTGACCAGGACTTTGCTTTTTTCTGTGCTCACTTCCATTCCGTGTGCACCTGCACTTTCTTCCAGTCTCATGGTCAGGTCTTGTAGTTCTTCGTTGCTGCCTCCCATCAGGTCGATGTCATCTGCGAACCTCAGGTTGTTGATGGTTCTTCCTCCGATGGAGACAGTGGAGTGGAAGTCATGGAGGGCTTACACGCATGATGTTCTCCAGGAAGAGATTGAACACACGGGAGAGAGTAGGCAGCCTTGACGGACTCCAACTGTGGTCTTGAAGTAGTCCCCTATCTGGTTGTTGAGGAGAACTGCGCTGCTGGCAGTGTTATATACAGTGCCTGGATGGTTTGGACGAGACCTTCCTCTATGCCAAACTTTCTTAGCACCTGCCACAAACCCTTATGCCACACCCTGTCGAATGCTTTTTTAAAGTCTATGAAGTTGTGGAACATGTCTCTCTGATGCTGCAGATGTTTCTCCATCATTATCCGGCAGGTGAAGATCTGTTCTACTGTGCTTCTGCCCGCCCTAAATCCAGCTTGTTCTTCCGCAAGGTGTTCTTCCGCTTCTTTCTTCAGTCGATTCAATATGACTCTGAGCATGATCTTGCTGGTGTGGCTAATGAGACTTATTGTTCTGTAGTTCTGGCATTGGCGCATATTTCCCTTTTTGGGCAGGGGGATGATGAGTGATTGAGTCCATTCTGTGGGCCACTGTTTTGTCTCCCAGATCTTCTGACAAATCGATGTTACACGAGTGACCAAATCATTTCCTCCATGTTTGAGCAGCTCTGCTGGGATATTGTCTGCTCCAGGTGATTTCCCTGCTGGTAGGCTGCGGATGGCTTCTTCCACTTCTCTCATCACTGGTAGCGGTGAGGATTCCCTCAATGGTGTTGAGTCCCCCTGAAACAAACTGTCATCTGGCTGTATTGGGTAGTTGTATAGTTCTTGGCAGTACTGCGTCCATCTGTTCAGAACAGCGGAGCTTTCTGTCAGCAGCTCGCCTGAGGTATCCTCGATGACTGACGATCTGTTTTGCTGCGTCTTGGTAAGGTTTTTCAGTGTGGTGAAGGCATGTTTGCTGTTTCCTTTTTTCATGCCTTTCTCGATGTTCTCACACTGGTTGTTGATCCATTGTTCTTTGGCTTCAATCATTTTCTTCTTTACAAGGTTGTTGGTTTTACGATACTGTGCGGCTTCTTCAGGGCTGGAGTTTTTCGTCTTCTTCAGTGATCTTCTGTTGTCGCAGAGGTCAAGGATGTCATTTGAGATCCATGCGTGTTGTTTCTTCCTCTGTCGCCCCAGTACCTCCTCTGCTGTTTCGCGGACTGCCTCACCAAAGTTGTTTGTGAGGTCGTTGATGTCGCTGTCCAGGAAGTTGAGTGCCGCGAACCGCCCCCCGAGCTGTGCCTGGAATGCCTCTTCTATCTCTGGATCTTTTAGCTTTTCCAGGTCAAACTTGATGCGTGGCTGCGCAGCTTGGTACTTCTTTTTCAATTTGATCTTCATTGTGAGCAGCACGAGGTCGTGGTCGCTGCCTATATCAGCTCCAGGGTATGTCCTCGTCTTTGCTTTATTAATGCTTGATTTGAAGCGCCGCGGTGTGAGGACAAAGTCGATCTGGTTGTGAGTCTTTCCGTTCGGCGCATGCCAGGTTGTTCTTCTTGACAGTTTGTGGGGGTAAAGGGTGTTGGCAATGGTGAGCCGTTGGGTGCAGGCAAACTCCAGAAGGCGAAGTCCCCTGTCATTAGTTTCCCCTGTGCCAAATTGACCCACTGTTCCAGCCCAGTTTTTGTAGGCATCTGGGCCGACTTTGGCGTTGAAGTCCCCCTGAACTATGATGATGTCTTTCCTGGGGGCTTTTCCGATGGTGTCTTCTATTTTCTCATAGAATTCTTCAACCACCTGGTCTTCATGGCTGGTAGTTGGAGCATACACTTGTATGATGGTGATGTTCTTTGGTTTGGCTGACACCCGAATGCTGATGATTCTGCTGTTGACAGGCGTGCAGCTCATGATGCATCCAATGACTTCTTTGCGTACGATGAAAGCTACGCCATTTTCATGTAGTGACTCTTCGCCACTGTACCACATCTTGTGTCCTTCCTCTGTGATTGCTTCTCCGAAGCCTGTCCATCTTACTTCCGATATACCCACAATGTCCCATTGGTAGCGTCTCAGCTCGTGTTCTAGTTCTTTTACTTTGCCGCACTGATAGAGTGTACGGACATTCCAGGTTCCAATGGTAGCTTTTTCCGTTGGCAGTTTGAATGATGTCTTTGCCCCAGTAGCTGACTTTTCACTTCCACCCTGGTGCTTGTCAGTGGTAAGCGCGGTCGTTTGTAACCCGGGCCCCGACCGATCCGGTATGTTGTTGGCTATAGTGTCTCTCATATCTTTTCTGTGGGCTTAGGTTAATCCTTGGTGGCGCCAATCCCCTCTCCAAGTCTCCTGGTCAGACAAATAGGTCTGCTACTGGCAAGCTGTAGCCCATACTACCTGTCACAGCAGGAGACTTGGTATGTAGATTAGTAATGGCAAATTCAAAAAATTGCTTTTAGCCAGTAACTTCTATTGTAGTACAATAAAGTATCATTGTCATTGTCCTTGTTTTGCAGTTTGACAGTAATGACACTGCACTTAAGTAATATGCTGCTGTGAGCCTGACCACTGTCATGATCTAAGGGTGAAATTGAGGCAGTAAAGACAAAACAAACAATGGTGCTCTAGTGCTCAAATTTCACAAAACACACACAGTGACACACAGTGACACACAGTGACACACACACACACACACACACACACACACACACACACACACACACACACACACACACCACACAACACACACACACACATACACACACACACACACACACACAGTGACACCCCCCCCCCCCCCCCATAGAACCCATAAGCAAGATGGAAACTCAAGACCTTGCCAGCACATACATTGGTTAGACTTATGACATATGTTGTAGGCAAATTAGATCCTTCTGTTACCCCCAGTGTAAATAGTATCCCCACCTTCTCGAAATTCTGTACTAGAAATTTCCTCTTTAATTCTGTCACTCGTTTTATTTCAGTGTAAATAGTATCCCCACCTTCTCGAAATTTTGTACTAGAAATTTCTTCTTTAAATTAGTTTAATTCTGTCACTCATTTAATTTCTTTCTTCCTTCTTTGCTTTCTGTCATTTTTTTCCTATCATTTTTTGCCTTGCTGGACCATTCACTTGTATGTGTTCGATAAAGTCTTGTGTACTTTTTCTTAGGATTGATAATTGGATTCGTGTATTAATACTATTAAGTGTATTTTTGGCTCTAGGGAAATGAGATATGCAAAAGCAATTTTAGGTAATTTAGGCCTGTTTTCATGTATGTTTAGTGTCCTTAGTTATGTTTGAATTTGTAGTTGGGTACGTTTTTAATTCCCTGTGCGATAAATTGGATGGAGTGGTGTGATGAATGCATTGATATGTGTACTTTAATTTTCTTTTCCTGTTTTTCCTGTTGAAGTATTGAGTATGGTTTGAAACAGTTATAAGTTCTACGCAGTCGGCTGGGCTTGAAACAAAAATAACGTAATAGATCCTTCTGTAAAATCTGTCTGATCGCATTTGTGGGTTTAGTGCATGTAGAATCATTGAAGTGCTTGCAGTGTCGCCCTGAGAAAACTGAAGCTGTCATTTTATTTCATTTAAACTGATTGCAGACCTGTACCAGCATGATAGCCTGGAAGACATTACTGTGTACTGTGACCCTGGTCATTGTTGTGATCCATGTGGCTGTGGCCAAACCAGTGAAGCAGGGACCTCCCCACCCTGACCCCGTGGAAGGTGGATCCAAAGAAGATGATGACTTGGTAAGTGAAGAGAAATACTTGAAAAGGAGTAGATGGCCAGTTGAAATAAGAATTATACCTAATCATGTCATGTGCTTGTTTCCAAAAACCCGTAGCTTTAGTTTTGATGAGAATTCTTCTGGCAAAGAATAGAAAGGTGAGTCATATATTGATAAACTAGTCCGCCCCTCCCCCCTGTTACAAACAACAACAACAACAACAACAACAAAAATCCTGAGTAGTCACTATTTCTATTTTGGAATATATTGAAGTTTCATATAATTAGGATATGACTGAGGTTTATGAATTTTATCTGATAAGCTGAAAACATGACATCGTAATGATCATGATTTCATTGTATAGTGCAGGCAGTCCATGTTGAAACTGCTCATTTCACTTAACACAGTAGTAGAGCACAGTCAGTTCATCAAGAATAACAACCAATAATGACTTAAAATCAGAAATGGATGTTAGTACAACTAGTCGTAAAGAAAAAACTTAAGGCAGAACAGAAATCCTTAGATAAATATATCTTACATGAATATTTTAGTTTCCACTTAAGATATAAGATCAAAAGAGGTGGTTTAAGTCTCTTACTACGAGCATCAGGTTTTCCCGATCATGTCTCAACAACGCTTGTGTACGAGCGTTGGAGAAATCTGACTTGGGTTTTGAAAATTCGCGGGGCTTTCAGTATTTCCGTTAACCGAAACTAACAGCCAGAAATAGATTCTTCAGTCATTCTTAGCCTCATTTCAGGCCATTAGGTCACTGTACTCTGCAGCTGGTGTGTAGACAGTGCAAAGTTCACGACCCACTAGCTCTGTAGTGAAGCAGACAACGGAAAAGCAAATGGCTGAACAATACTCACATCTCAGCGCTCTTCAAGATGATCTCTTCCTTCAGTACACTTGGATGTGTGTGCACGTTGGATTTTATGAAATTTCATTCAAAATGTGACTCTAGGAACTGATGTATTGACCTGACTGTGCATTTTGTAAGACATTTTTCACCTTAAAATGTCTCTAATTTTACTTGTACCATTATGCAGCAACCATGAGGGTTAGACAGTTAAAATCTCAGCATGTTCTACACCAATCTTTTAATATATGACCTGCCAACTTTCAAAGCTCTCTGTTTTCATTTGTTTGTATGAGAATTTTTCTCATGACCTATACAAATGGTGCACATCAGGGGAACAGCAAGGGGCATAATTGTACATAGTGAGTTAACCCTTTGACTCCCTCACCCTGTCCACCAGCATCCTGCATTGCCAGCCATGCTAGAAAAGCAAAAACTTAACTCTTTGACTCCTTACCCTATCCACCAGCTTCCTGCAGGAAGCTGGTGGATGGGATGAGGGAGTCAAAAGATTTAAGGTTTTGCAGTTGGTGGATAGGTTACAGGAGTCAAGGGGTTAAGATTTTTGAAGTTGCTCAGATGTACATGTATGTTAGATATCGTAATGTTATCATCTAGTATAAGTCACATGAATTTCCACTTTATTTGAAAGAATGACAGACAGACTTGGGGAGTATCAGTAGGAGTTTGAAATTTCGTCAAAGGGGATTCATTCAGCTCAGGTAGTTCTGTATGTGCTCCATTCAAATCTGCCATCAGTTGTCTGGCAGACTTCTTGAACCAACATAAAACCCAGTGTGCTTGCAAGATCTTGAAATGGGGGGAAAAAGAGTAGGGGGAGGGTGCAGAACCTATGAAACACTAAACTAACACCACCCCAATATTTACAGCATTAGTAAGGAGAGCGAACGGGCCAGTGTTTCAGTCCATGGCTCTACCAAAAAATCTAGTTAGCCTGCGCTGTTAAGTAGTTATAAAGTAGATGAAGTGTGTTTCATATGCTATTATGTTTTAAGAATTTAAACAAATGCAAAGATAAGGGATAGTTGAAAAAAATACAAGAACTGGATGCAGGTTTAATGTAGACTTTTTTGCAAAACAATAGCAGCAACATTTTTTTTTGGCATGTGGAAGTATTCATTTTTGGCCACTGAATTGAACTTCAGTTCAGTTAATCTTCAGTTGTGTTTTGTCACCAGATCTGTTTTCACTTTACAGCGAAAACATCATGAGAAACCTAGAAGAAGACCCTGGATTAAAGGTTGGACGGAAATTGATAAACAACATTCGATATGTAGATGACACTGTGCTAATTGCAGAAAGTGAAAGAGACCTACAAAACCTTGTGAATATACTAGAATATACTAGAAATAGAAAGCAAAGGTAAGGGGATGGAACTAAACAGCAGGAAGACTGAAGTCATGGTGATCAGTAAAAAACATGAAATCCCCTCATGCAAAATAACAGCAAATAGCACAACCTTGACACAGGTTGATAAATTCAAATATCTGGGAACGATCATTTCATCAGACGGGAGATGCACATCAGAAATAGCCGGCAGAATCAGCCAAGCCAAAATAGCATTCAAGAAGATGACAAGCATTCTTACCATTAATACCAACAAATGCCTATCAATTAACATCAGGAAGAGAGTGCTTGAATGTTATATAGAACCAATACTGTTGTACGGATGCGAGGCGTGGACAGTCAACAAACAAAGCCAGAACAAGATTGAGGCAGCTGAAATGTGGTATCTAAGAAGAATGTTGAGGGTTCCATGGACAGCAAAGAAAACAAACGAGACAGTCTTGATGGAGGCAGACACAAGTAGATCACTCATAAGGAAGATTAGGAAAAGACAAGCAACATTTATCAGATCTGTTTTCACTTTACAGCGAAAACATCATGAGAAACCTAGAAGAAGACCCTGGATTAAAGGTTGGACGGAAATTGATAAACAACATTCGATATGTAGATGACACTGTGCTAATTGCAGAAAGTGAAAGAGACCTACAAAACCTTGTGAATATACTAGAATATACTAGAAATAGAAAGCAAAGGTAAGGGGATGGAACTAAACAGCAGGAAGACTGTGCTATTTTATGAGGAAGGGGGATTTGGAACACCTAGTCACAATGGGAAAACTAGAAGGAAAGAGAGCACCGGGTAGACCCAGGAAGAAAATGCTGGACGGACTTGCAGAGTGGCTGGGGACGAGGAGGGTGGGGGAGATGCTAGGGGCAACGAGAGATAGAGATGGTTGGAAGTCCATGATTGCCGACACCATGCGGCAGGGCACCTGATGATGATGAATCTTCAGTTTGGATTTTTTTTCTTCACGATAATCTTGTTCAAATAATAAAACGTTTGCTTGTTTCCTGTCCATTCCAAAAGTTCCAATCATTGTGGTGGTGTTGAAAGTTCTATAGTCCCCACCCCTCTTCCCCATTTCAAGACCTTTCCAGTGCATGTGTTTTTTTGTGCAGGATTAAGGAGGAGTTTGCCAGATACTGAGTTAAGTTCTTGCAAAATTGGGTGGAACACATGCATTGTCCTAGTGCAATGAATCCCTCTTGAATAAACAGCAGTCTTGAAAGTCTTTCTGAGATAGAATCTAGTAGTTATCACTCAAACAGTGATTGCATGTTATAGAGTGTGGTGGTGTTCATGTACGAATGAGTGTGTAAAATGATCACATTCATCTGTCATTTCATTTGAAAAATATGTGTAAATTTAAACTCAGCCTGGAATACTCATGATTTTAAGCAAGGTACAGTATTCACAGTATCCCATTGATCATTGCTTCACTTGCAAGTATCATCTGCTTCATGTTCACCTAAAATTTCAGTCTTTATTGCATCACACTTAAAGCACTGTGGGGCTTGTCTAAGATGCTAGAAATTAAAGCTGCAAGGTACCGCATCAGCGGGATTGGATCATCAGCATGCAGACCACAAAGAAGTTGGACATTTGGTTAAAGTGTGTTTTCAGCATGTGACATCATGATTTTTGAAGCACCATCATTTATGTGTTCCGTTTTTCAGTTGTTTCACTTGAATCAAGATTTGGGTATGCATGTGTGTTGTGTGAGTGTGTGTGTATGTGTGTGTGTGTGTGTGTGTGTGTGTGTGTGTGTATGTGTGTGTGTGTGTGTGTGTGTGTGTGTGTCTGTGTGTGTGTGTGCGCGCGCATGTGAGCATGCACATATGTTTGTGTTTATATATTTTGAAAAAAATAGGAAAATGTGTTGACCAGAAAAATGTGTTTATAGATTGTGAGTGGATGTTTAACAAATGGTCACAAATCTGGCAGAATATGAAGACATGATCAGCGTCAGGTATTTGATTTCAGTGGTCTCAGGTCAGAATGGTAAAAAAATGTGAACATTATTTCAGTGAAAATTTCCTAGCTGTCTAAAGCCACAAAGGCAAAAAGGCATCAGATTATTATAACAGATGTTTGGAGTCTCATGACACAAGTTTGTTTTTAATTTAATTTAGTTTCTGATAGAGATGAAACTGTGACAAAAGCCATGACGTCAAAAGTGGTGTGTTTGTGGTTGTACATTTTCATGTGGAAGATTTTGTTAGTGTTGATGTTTTTGTATTCCTTTGCTGTTGGCTTAATTAGCCATCCCCTCAATACTGGTGGACAACAGGATTTTTTTTCTCTTCTTTCCTTCAGCTGTGACTCATTTGTTGGCTCTTCTACACAGTGCTTGTTTGTATGATTGATTATTTCAACTGTAAATTGTGTGATTGTTCCCAGTACAATGTTTGTTTGATGTAGCTGTAACTCATCTATTTGTTTCCCTGCTGTTTGTTGTAGCTGTAACTTGTCTATTTGTTTCCCTGCACAGGTATAGTTTAACTGTAACTTGTCTGTCTGTTCCCCTGCACAGTGTTTGTCTGTTTTAAGTGTTACTTTTCCCCTGTGGGGAAACCAGGGGCTCTTTCAGTATAAATAGTATCACCACTTTCTGGAAATTCTGTGCTAGAAATTTCCTTATTTTTGTCATTCTTTTTGTAGTTTGTTTCTATCTTGCTTCTTTGCTTTCTGTCATTTCTTCTTATCATTTTCAGCCTTCCTGGTCCATTCACCTATATGTGTTCAATAAAGTCTTAGTACTTTCTCTTAGAATTGATAATTGGGTACATGTGTGAAGTGCATTTTTGGCTCTAGGGAAATGAGATATGCGGAAGCAATGTTAGGTAATTTAGGCCCATTTTTTTAAATATGTGTTTTAGTGTCCTTAGTTATGTTTAAATTTGTATTCAGGTATGTTTTTTTAAAATCCCCCATGTGACAAATTTGATGGAGTGTCAGCACTAGGGGCATGTCCTTAGATTATGTGTGTGAATGCATTGATATGTGCACTTAATTTTCTTTTGCTTTTTATTTTTCCTGTTGAAGTGTTGTGTATGTTTTGAAATGGTTAAAGCCCTGATATGGCTGTACGCAGTTGGCTGGGTTTTAAACAAAAAACAGTAACAGTAACAATAACTGTAACTTTTCTGTTCGTTTCCCTGCACACAGTTTGTCTGTTCAGTTGTAACTCGTCTGTTTGTTCCTCTGGCACATTATTTGTCTGTTTGTTTGTTTGAGCTGTGACTTGTCTGTTGGTTTCTCTGCACAGCTTGTGTCGGTTTCAGTTGTAACTCGTCTGTTTGGTCCATTGCGCAATTTTTGTTTGTCTGTTTCAGCTTTAACTCCTCTGTTTTTCCCCTGCACAGTGTCTGTTTTAACTGTATTTTTCCCCTGCACAGTGTCTGTTTTAACTGTATTTTTCCCCTGCACAGTGTCTGTTTTAACTGTAACACATTCATTGGCTCTCATGTACAGTTCTTGTCTGTCTTGTTTCATCTGTAATTCATTCTTTGGCATCAGTGTTTGTTGTTTGAACTGTGACTCTCATTTATTGATTCCAGTACAGGTTTTTGTTTATTTGTTTTTTTGTTTGTTTTTGTTTTAACTGTTATTCATTCTTAGGCGTCAGCCTCAGGTGTTGTTTATCTGAACTGTGACTCATTTGTTGATTCCAATGCACAGTTTTGGTTGTTGTTGTTTTTTTCAGCTGTGACTCTGTGACTCATTCATTCAATCCTTGGCTTCCATGCTCACTTCTTATTTGTTTCAGTTGTGACTCATCTGTTGGCTTCGTTCCACAGTGTTTGTTTGTATATGTTTATGTACGTTTGTTTCAACTGTGAGTCAGTTGTTGACACCTGTGGTGGTTTTGCACCATTTTTTTTTCATTAGCTGCTGGGTTCCCTGCAATGTGTTACCCAGCTTTGCTGACTGCAGATCCTGGTCTTTCTGCATTATATTCTCACCTGTCAGATTGACATAATTGTGTCTGTCTGTATATCCATCTATCTATCTTTCTATCTCTTTATCTGTCTGTCTGTCTTCTATATATCTACCTACCTACCTTTCTATCTACCTATCTATCTGCCTACCTGTCTGCCTACCTACCTCTCTGTCTGTCTCTGTATCTATCTGTATGTATCTGTATGTATTATGTGTGTGTAGATCTGTCTGTCTGTCTGCCTGCCTGTCTACTTTATCTACCTGTTTATCTGTCTATATCCATTTATATCTATTTGTCCGTGTATCCATCTATCTGTCTCTTTGTGTATATATATATATATATATATATATATATATATATATATATATATATATATATATATAATATATATATTATATATATATATATATATATATATATATATATATATATATATGAGCCAGGGTCAAAAGGTGCTTTGGGGTGACTTTCCTAGTTCAAATCACTGCAACTAATTTTCTTGCCTTTACACAGCCTGAACAATCCTAGATACTGAGCTTTAAATGTCAGATCAAATAGTAGACATGAATTCATGGAAGTTGAACAAATCATTTATTAGCCAGTCAAGTTTATATTTACACTTTTGCTCAAATTTCAACCTTCCATTTACAGATAGGTGTAGTAGGCTGAGAATAAAGTTTGGTGTTAAACCAATGGTTGTACCTATGTACATATTTTTTGGTTTCTTATCAAGGTTACTCACTAGTTTATAATTTCATTTGGTTTTTTTGCCTATTTTTCTCATATATTCTGCTATATTAAAGTGTAAATATAAGGTTTCATTCGTGACACTTTTGTGTCACAGGCCTGCAGTGCTTTGATCAATCACAATGGAAAAAAAAAGATTAAAAACTGCAATGAAATAGGGCTTTTCAAGTTTTATGCATAAAACTGTCTGAATAGAACTGATCAGCACTACAATCAAATGGATACTTTGGAAACTACGTGAGTTTTTAGCGTTCGTGTAACACCTGTCACGGATGAAACTATGCCCTATAAAGTATGAGTTACTGCCTCTGGAAAAGCCAGTTCAACATTTTGTTTGATCAAGGAGCATTCAAGGCCTGATGGAATATTTCTTTCCCGCCAAAATGACTGAGCATGATCAAGATGAGTAAGACAAGTGTTGCCACACCATTTTTCTTGTCACGGATGAAACTATTTAACTGTTCAAATCACAGATTAAACTGAGTCACATGTTTTCTATCATAAATATGACTTTTTAGCTTGCAATAAGGTTTTAGTTGTTGAAAATGTCTGTAGTTATGTTTTAACATCAGTCTAAATGTACAAACATTAATGTCGTATGTTAATTAACATAGGCTGTGCACAGCCTACTGTTTAGTTGAACGCACTCACTGAGCCACCGCGAAAGACAAAACAGCTGCTCAGTGCCAGGGAATCGTACAAAGCGACGGTCTGCTCTTTCAGTGCCAGCATTAAGCTGCAAGCCGCTGGCTGCGGTAAATTCTAGATCTAGTGTCTGTGGTTCTACATCATTTATGTCTTGACCCATCATAGCTGTAAGATTTTTGATTAAACCAGCAGAAAGTACTCTGTCGCAACACATTGAAAGTTAATGAAAAAAAAAAACTAAGTTAAGAAACTGACTGTCACAATGCAAAATACATGCATTTTCAACTGGTGGTGTAGTAAGCAGTTTATTTCTCTTGCTGTTAATCTATATATATGATGAAAGATGCATGAATGCATGATGCCATGCCGAAAGAAACATCGCAGGGTGTACAGGGCACAGAACAGCACTGAGTTTTCACATATTCCACACAAAGACTCAATGCTGATTTCTAGATCTAGAGATGCATTCATGTTTTGGTGCATACGTTTTTGTTTTCGTTTTTTTTGTTTTTTGGTCTCTCTCTCTCCCCCCTCCCCACTTTCCGCTGGCTGTCAAAGTGTGCGCACGATGTATATTGATCTATTGACAGTGTGCGGTCGAACTCAGCCCAGATCTATATCTGCCATAGATTTCTTGATCTTTTCCGCTGCATTTTGTAACAGCATTATTTCTTGCTTAGGAATATTTTATTGCAGTGAGTCAGTGTATGATAGCACTTAGATCTACATTGTTTTATCTTTCACTCGTCTTTTAATTACAGATGTTATTTTTACTTTGGTATTGTTTTATATTTTCATAAACTTGAATGGAGGAGTCATTCATGACATGCTACAGGAAATTGTGTTCGAGTCACACTGCAATCGTCACTGATGAAATTTTGTTGCTATGCTTTGAAATATTTGATGTATTAACTTTGACATTCTTTTCATAAATCTTCTCATTGTGTTCTTAGGAATATGTCAGAATAATTAAATTGCTTGCTTTGTGTTTTTATGAGCACAAATATACAGAAAGGTGTGTTGGTGTCACACTGCAATCCGTCACAGATGAAACTTATTTTGTTGCTATGCTTTGTAATATTTGGTGTATTAACTTTTCCATCCTTTTCATAAATCTTTTCATTGTGTTCCTTGGAATAAGATATAAGAAACTGTCCTATTTTCTTGCTTTTCACTGTAGCTGTCTTGTCTGTGAATAAGATGGTGACATTTGTGACCGTGACGACAAACAGCAGTTATTTTCTCCCTAACGAACTGGCACAAAAGTATAGTTTGTTTTAGATATTCCATTTTTAGAACGTCTCAAGCCTGAAAACACCACAAATTTCCAGGAAGTACTCATATTTTAATCAGTAATGACATGGGTAAGGATATGTTTGTCGTCACATGTCACGAGTGAAACCAGACATTTTTTAAACATTTATGAGCAGAGATACCAAAAAAGACAATTTTCACTGTATAAACATTGAACATTGATGTCCATACTTCTTAAAACATGATAAATCTAATGCCTTAAAACTGTTTCATTTTGGACAAAAGCAAGAAGCACCTTTTCAAGGCTTTTGACTTTGGCTCATATATATATATGTATTGTTTTCTTTAGCTTCACATATTGAATTAAAATTTTCAACACGGTTTAGTCAGTGACAGTTTGTTCTTAACATGGGTTCTATTACTTTTAACTTGCTTGCAGAGTCTGCGTCAGGTTCAGATTCAGATTTTCTTTCTTGCCATGAGTCTTTTTTGTTTTGTTTAGTTCATCTGTTTTGACTGCTTGCTTTATGCAAGATTGTAGTTTATTGTGTCATCCAAGAGACTAGCACTTCGCCCACCATTCTCATACAGGAACAGGAACATTCCTGTCTGAGGGCACGCTGACCACTTGGCCTGGATTATCTGGCTTCTTGTGGTTAAGAACCTCTGTTGACATAGGACAGTCTAGCATTGAAAGAAAACCTCTGTGCTTAAGCCTGTGGTGTTGACATATGGCAAGCAGAGATGGTTTTGGTGTTATTACATGTTTTTTTGACCTTTTGTAATAAGTATGTAATACTGTTTGACTGTATGTTAGAAACTTGGGGCAAGTCATGTAACTCTGCACTACAGTATTGTTTCTAAGTATAAAGAATACATTGCAGCTTACAGTGTTTTATTACATGTTTTCAGTCTGTAAAAGTGAGAAATAGCAACAAGAACCAATAGCAATGAAAACAAGCAACTTGAAAGCATTTCTTTTTTGCATTTGAGTTTATTTGTGTGTGTATGTATGCATATATTATTGTTTTTGCCCACACTGTGCAGGCGGCATAATCCTCCTGACAGTAACATGATGTACACGATCTTTAACATTCATATTCCATATTTTGTGTGCATATACTTATGAATGAGGTTTTGGGCACAAACAGCTCACACCCATATTAATCTTGGAGATGAGAAAATTCTCCACCATTTACCCACCAGGCAGAAGGTAGCCAGACACAATCAAACCCAGAGCTTCGGTTCAGAGGTCTGATGTCTCACCCTCTTGACAACCATGCCCATCATAACAAGCAATTTGTCAGAACAGCAAAACGTTCTCTCTTATTTTACCGATTGTGCCTCTTGTACTTAGATATCTGCTTAAGATTTGATTACAAGCTGACCACATCCCCCCATGGGGATTCTTTAAGTATGAATAGTATCCCCACCTTCTGGAAATTCTGTGCTAGAAATTTCCTCTTTTCTGTCACCTTCTCCTTTGCTTTCTGTCATTTCTTCGTATCATTTTCTGCCTTGCTGGTCCATTCACCTATATGTGTTCGATAAAGTCTTATGTACTATCTCTTACTTAGGATTGGTAATTGGGTACTTGTGTAAAGTACATTTTTTGGCTGTAGGGAAACGAGATATGCAGAAGCAATTTTAGGTAATTTAGGCCCATTTATATATATATATTTAGTGTTCTTAGTTCTGTTAAAATTTGTGTTCAGGTATGTTTTTTAAATCCCCAGTGTGATGAATTGGATGGAGTGTTCAATGCCAGTGGCATATCTTTAGGTTATGTGCGTGAATGCATTGATATGTGTACATAATTTTGTTTTCTTTTTTTCCCTTTTGAAGTAGTATGTTTTGAAATGGGTTATAGCCCTGAGTGATATGGCTCTATGCAGTTGGCATATTTTTATTTTTATTGTTATTCTTTAAACAAAAATAACAGTAACAGTAAGCTGTAACCTGTCCTCATTAAATTAGGATTGTGGACAGGCAAGTATAGATATGGCTCTATGCAGTTGGCATATTTTTATTTTTATTGATATTGTTATTTTTTAAACAAAAATAACAGTAACAGTAAGCTGTAAGCTGTCCTCATTTAGGATTATGGAGAGGCAAGTATAGCATGCAGGCTGCACACACACACACACACACTTTTAGGCACACATGCAGAGAAGTATGCACAGATGCACATATACACTCACTCCCCCCTTAGGAGTATGCTGGTGTATCATGTATGACACGTAGGTTGATGAAGTGCCACGTGTTATAGTAAACTCTCCTCATGATGCAGCATCTCATAACTTGAGCAGCAGCTGTTGTTATTCTCATTGTTTAGACATGATGTCTACTTGTTCTGCCTTCCCTGTCCTTCAGCCTTTTCTGTTGCCCTCACCAACTCGGCATTTCACATTGTGATGTTATCTTTTTTGTTGATTTTTTTCTTTTTGCAGTGTTTAGTTTAATCTTACTTTGGGTGAATGCTAGATCATGTCAAACAGCATGAATATGCTTATCTGTTAGTACTGTCCTTGTAAAGAATGCTAACTTGTCTTTCTTTCCTTTTCCTCACTGTTGTTTTTCTTTGTCTTAGTGTTTGCCATTATTGTCTCTCTGTGTTTTTCTCAGTCTCTCTCCCCTTCACTTAGTTTTGTCATTGTCTCAGTCTGTCTCTCTGTCTGTCAGTCCCCCCCCCCCCCCCCCCCCCCACTTTCTCAATTTGCTATTGAAGGTATAGAAAACAGTTAACATGGTTTGTAGTTTTTCTCATCCTCACCGCCCACCCCCCACCTTCCCTACTCCCATCTATCATGTTGTCTTGTTTTCAGTCTCACCAATCATCGTCATCATAAGTGTTAAGACATATACTAAAATCTAGTGCAGTGATATCCTCTCTGCATCCCACCTTTTATCCTTTGTCTGTCCATCTGTCCATCCCTTAAGCTCCTTTCCTCTGTCTCCCCTTCAGTATATCTTTGTTTAAATCTTTGGTTTCTTTACTTTATCTACCAGGTTCTGGCTTGATAAGGCATAGTAACAAAGGAGAAACTGAATCCTTTTGAATTTTTTGCTTTGCAGGAAGCTGTTTGATAAGGTGAAAGAGTGAAAGAATTAATTATTTTGTAGTTGATAGAGACGGAGAGGGCTTGTAAAGCACTAGGTAGCAGACAGTCAAAACAGATGCACAGCATAAATATTTAGTATAACTAAAGTGTCCTCACAACGGTGTTACATCTCACTGACTCACATGTGCATGCGCCTGCACACATATGTGCGCGCGTGCACACACACACACACAGACACACACACAGACACACACAGACACACACAGACACACACACAGACAGACACAGACAGACACAGACACAGACACAGACACACACACACACAGACACACAGACACACACAGACACACACACACACACACAGACACACACACACACACACACACACACACACACACACACACACACACACACACACACACACACACACACACACAGAGCCAGGTAGTTCTGAGATTTTCCATAAGCATTTTATAACTTGAGGCGCGCGTGTTGTATATCAGGCCAGGTAGTTCTGAGATTTTCCATAAGCATTTTATAACTTGAGGTAATGCTGACATACACAGTTGAGGGTGTTATGGTCTGATTTGTTTTTCATCATTTTCAAATGCATAATATCAAACATTTTACAATCATCTTGAAGTGTATACAGTGCACAGTCAGTAGATATAGTATATACACAGTTGTTTAAACATTTGTAAAACAATTGTCAGTAGATAGAGTATATACACAGTTGTTTAAACATTTGTAAAACAATTGTTGCACTCAGCAGTTTCAGTTTCTCAAGATGACATCTGCACACTAGGAATAAATTCCATATGCATTTATGCTACAGAGCCATGTGGTGGTGAGATCCAAACTGATCATAGCATAAGCCATAAGCATAAGCCACAGTCATGGTATTGGCTAGGTCTTGAGGTATTACCTTCCAGGTGGGGATGCCAGGGCCCTCTCAGTATAAATAGTATCCCCACCTTGTGGAAGTTCTGTGCTAGAAATTTCCTCTTTTCTGTCACTCTCTTTGTTTCTTTCTTCCTCTTTTGCTTTGTCATTTCTTCCTATAATTTTCTGCCTTGCTGGTCCATTCACCTGTGTGTGTTCAGTAATGTCTTGCATACTTTCTTGTAGGATTGATAATTGGGTACATGTGTGAAGTGCATTTTTGGCTCTTGGGATATGATATATGATGAAGCCACTGGGAGGTGGGAGGGGGGGGGGGTGCTCTGCTGGGTGGCAAAGCAAGGGTTGTACTTGTTGAAACTTGACATCTACAACTGGACATCTGTTCAGCCTGTAGGTGAGGTCTTGCTGTGTTCATGCAGTAGACTTGAATCAGTATACTATTGTTTCTTTTGTGTGTGTGTGTGTGTGTGTGTGTGTGTGTGTGTGTGTGTGTGTGTGTGTGTGTGTGTGTGTGTGTGTGTGTGTGTGTGTGTGTGTGTGTGTGTGTGTGTGCGCGCACGTGTGTGTGTGTGTCCACAAGGTAAAACTGAGCAAGGTAGATATCTTTTCCTGGGCCTGTGTTACATAAAGAAAACACATGTTACATGTACATAAAGTGTTCCCTACTTCTCTCTTTCTCTTGTCCACTGCTTCTTGGATTGACAGTTCCTTTGAAGAGTCCCCATGTAGGGATGCCAGGGGCTCTTTCAGTATAAATAGTATCCCCACCTTCTGGAAAATCTGTGCTAGAAATTTCCTCTTTTCTGTCACCCGCTTTGTTTCTTTCTTCCTCCTTTGTTTTCTTTCATTTCTTTCTGTCATTTTTGCCTTGCTGGTCCATTCACCTGTATGTGTTCGATAAAGTCGAATGTACTTTCTCTTTGGATTGATAATTGGGTTCATATGTTAAGTGCGTTTTTGGCTCTAAGGATATGAGATATGCAGAGACGATTTCAGGTAATTTAGGCCTGTTTTTATATGTATATTTAAGAGTCCTTAGACATGTTTAAATTTGTATTCAGGTATGTTTTTTAAATCCCCTGTGCGATGAATTGGACGGAGTGATCAGCACCAGGGGCATCTCCTTAGATTATGTGCATGAATGCATTGATATGAGTGCTTAATTTTCTTTTCCTTTTTTTTTTTCTTGTTGAAGTATTGTGTATGTTTGGAAATGGTTATAGCCCTGATATGGCTCTATGCAGTCAGCTGGGCTTTAAACAAAAATAACAATAACAGTAACTCTTCTTTTAAGGAGTGAAATAGTGTGTGTGTGTGTGTGTATGTGTGTGTGTGTGTGTGTGTGTGTGTGTGTGTGTGTGTGTGTGTGTGGTGTGTGTGTGTGAGAGAGAGAGAGAGAGAGTTAAAAGTTATAAAACACCATGTGGTTTACTCATATGGGCTACTTCCCTGTAGAGGAAAGGTCTATCTCATAGCAAATTGCAGTCTTATAAACATTAACATTTACTCTAACAACATTTATCTTTCAGACACATTACACAAATTAAAAACAAATTTCTTTACAGTTCTTTCGTTTGCAAGTGACATTACTAAATAAACTTTTAGTTTTAGCAAAGAAGAGCTTGTATAACATTTCTGTGGAACAAATTGTACCCTAATTTTCTTTAACATTGGATTAGGAAATACAAAATGAACAAAGCGTATCATTAAATGCGAAAACATTTCTGTAACAGTGATAATGAACAGATATACTTCATATATTAAACTTAATTTTTTTCATGATACGTTTTAAGTGTTTTTCAATATCAAGTGACAGATAAACAGGGACACAATGTAAACAGTTATATGATGGATACAAATCAAACGTATTGCTCTCCTGAATGTGAGCATTACAGTTTTACCACATGTAATCAGTTAATCTTTCATAGTACAAAAAGCAGCCCATTCATAGGACCTACATACTGGTTTGAAACCATAACACAATTTCAGTTTCATACCATAACCCAATTTCTCTTATCTCTGGCATCAAACTCAAACATCATCTTTTAGTTGTATGTTTTTATGGCAATCATTGTGATTCCATTTGTGTTAATTTTGAGTTGGTGTTTCATAATTTCACAGAAGAAAGCACAACTGCTTGAGAGAAACAAAGGGGTATGATGATGGATGATGGTTATTTATTGTCATTGGTGTTTTTGCTGTGTAGTTGTATAAGCATGTGTGCTTGAGAAATAGTTTTTGCAGTTTTATTTATAGTTATACACATATTTACTTGTATTATGTATACATGCTTGAAAAATATTCGAGTTTGCACATTTGTTTATATCCACATTTTCACATTGAAATTGGTCAATTTTCATGTCTAAAGGATTTCTTTTCTTGAATTGCTTAACACAGTATGAGCAGGATCCACAGAAAATGTATTGTTTTGTAAACTTTTCCCTCAGTATATTATATCTACGAAATGACTTTTAGAGTTGGTTTTCCATTGTCATCTGTTTTTCAACTGTTATATCTGTTGGCCTTTCTGGAACCATGACAGAGTGGACTCAAAAAGGTACTGGTTACGAAGAATGTGTCAATTCCTCTTCGAGATCATAAGAAAGAGGATGATGAGGATGAGTTTGAACATGAAGAGGAAAAGGTGATACAGTCTTTGTGGGTCAGGATTTGTATGATTGGAAGAAGGGGTAGAATGAAGATGAAGCACTCCCCCATGGCAGGCTTACAGCAGTGTGAAAGATTCTGCCACTATGCACTCACAGCCATTGTTTGGTTACCTGGGCTTGAGTTTTGAGTTCCTTCTTGTCTGTAGTCTGCTTTTGTAAAATATGTCAGGGACTGATAGACACACGACTGGATAGAATTATATGAAAAAAAAATCCAGACATTTAGAGGCATTACATTATTGATTAGCACTTGGTTAGAGAGTTGACAGACATGCAGATACATATATAGATATATATATATACAGTTGTGACAGACAATCAGACACGTGTATAGAATCACAACAGACTTATGGAATTGTGTGTAGGCCTTTAACTGAGTTGAGCCTTAATTTTCCTGTCTTTTCTTGGGGAGCAGGCAATATTCATTTCTGTCCTCATTCTTGTCTTGAATTTTTGGTGAAAGATCATAGATTTTGTTGTTGAAAGTTTCATCTCATTTTGTTTTTATTTCATTTTATTTCATTTTAGTTCATTGTATATTCCGCTATTTCAGGTTATTTGTATTTGTTTTTAAAGCCATGGATTATGCTATAGGTCTAGACTGTGTAAGATGTTTGTATCCAGAATGCTCACTGAATTGTGTTGTAGGTTTTCATCATAGTTGGATGATTTAAGAAAGTAACTTTTAATATAAACTTAACTTGAAAAATATACATAGGTGGACATTAGGATAGCTGCCCTTGAAGTATTGTAAAAAGTCTATCTTAAAAAAAATGGTACAGATAGATATTATCTTTTCATGTTATCTGCCTTGGCCTGAAAGCTGTGTGTGTAGGACTATTTTGAAAATATGAGATGAAAGAAAAACATGTTTAATCAATTTTAATCAATTAATGTTCTCAGTATTGTGCTCAGTGGACTCATGAAAATTTTAATTTAGAAATAAAATGGCTTGTGAATGATGCTGACATTTTGCAGATTCATGGCGTGTATTGGACTAGGCTTGTTTGCAGTAGTATTTGTGTGTGTGTGTGTGTGTGTGTGTGTGTGTGTGTGTGTGTGTGTGTGTGTGTGTGTGTGTGTGTGTGTGTGTGTGTGCTGTGCGCATGTGTGCGTGCGTGCATATGTGTGTGTTCTTGAAGATAGTATCAAATTAAAAGGCTATCAGATTTTGAGCTGTATAACTATAAGCATTTGTTTGTATTCTTGATTGATAGAGGTTGGGTGGATGGGATGTTTGTTTTGCTTGTACATATTTTGTTTATTTTATTTTGTTTGCTTGTTTGTTCTGGGTATGTTCCCCCCTCCCCCCCGTGTGTAGTTTTCATCTAAAACCTCAGTTTTCATTTCATTTTCTGTTTTGCTTTCGCCATCCATATTGATTTGGATTTTTAATTACGTGATAGCAACTTTTACATTGTAAGTTTATGTGATTGATTGAATTGTTTTAGTATGAAGGATGCGTTTGTATATTTGATTTTTTTTTCAAGTTTAATCAAGTTTATTTGTTTAATCGAATTGTTTCAAAAATGTTGCTTTGAAGGTTTGTGTTTATTTGATTGATGACAGCTTACATGGCATGTTTGTGTGTTTGGTTGACCAATGTAAAGCTATGTTGTGTAGTACGAAATCCAAATCAAGTGTGACTGCCCACATTCAAGCAAACAGGATCCAGAAAAAACAACCAAAAAAGAATCAGAATGTGCATTTAATACAACCAGACAAGATATGTGCAAATTTATTGGCCTTTGTCAAGCATAAGATCACAAACAAACAAACACCAAGTACAAAAATTAGGAGGAAAAAACTGAAATTCCCTGCTGCTTCATTCAGTGTGAGAAAAGGACTGAAACCTATTCTCATGCTGGATGAAGCAGTAGGGGAGTTTGTCTTTTTCTCCTAATTTTTATATTTGGTGTTTATGATCTTACGCTTGACAAAGACCATTTGGCTGAACATTTGCGCCTCTCCTGTCTGGTTGTATTTTAAATACACATTCTGATTCTTTTTTTGTTTTTTTCTGGTTTATGTTGTGTAAGTTTCAACATATGTGATTATGTTGTAACTTTTGAAGATTAAAACTTTTTTGTTGTTTTTTTTGTGCTGACTCGGAGTCTAACTTTTCATTTTTCTTGTACTTCTCTTTGTTAGAGGCATCAGTCATGTGACATCATTTTCACCTTACTGAGCTGAATTGTTTGGTTATTCTCCAATTGCGTCTAATATTCACAACATTCACACGTGAACACAGTTTCACACAACAGAAAGTACAGCAAACAGTGCTAAGAAATCATATAACAGCCACACATAAACATGCAAACTTCTAAGCATGAAAATCAAGCCTAGTTTCTTGTTTATCACGTACATCATCATCATCATCATTCTCCTGCCCGTGATGGGCGTAGAGGAGAGATGAGAGACACTCTTGAAGCCAGCCGTCGCCAACCGGTCCTGTCCTCCGCCTGTCGCACCAGCGTGGGGCCATCCAACCTGGTCCATTCTTTGATGTTGTCCATCCAGCATTTGGCTTGTCGTCCCCTTCGTCTGCCGCCTCCCAGTGTACCCTGGAGGACCGTTTTGGGCAGTGAGTTGTGGCGTGTGACATGCCCGAACCACGTACACGTACAACCGTTCATCAAATTAAGTATACATTTATGTTTGGAATTGTGACTTTTGCCTGTCAGATGTAAAGTATTTGTTGTCACAATACGCATTCAATTTTGTGATTTATGTTTGGTATTGAGATTTTTGCCTGTCTGTATATGAAATATTTGGCATCATAATAATTATGTCTTTGGTTTTGTGATTTTGGTAATGTTCATATGAAACCATTGGTGTGACAGCAGCCTTGTAAGTTATTACAAAGAAAGGAGAGAGAAGATTCGCCGCAGAGATGGAGGAAGAGCTGGCTGTGTATGGTATGACTGCTCTATAAATGGAAGTGGGATGTCTGTCTGGCAGGGAACAGGGCTGGAGTATGACAACTACTTGCGTCAGGTGGTGGAGGTACTGGAGTCTGACGATGTGTTCCGGAAGAAGCTGGAAAACGCAAATGCTTCAGATATCAAGGTTAGTTCATGTGCGTTGACACAGTATGTTAAGATTGTGCATCAGCATTATCAACTGTATTTCATTTATTTTCATTTTATCCAGAAATATTCTCTGTGTATGCACCGTTCTTGATGCTTGTCACTGTGTATTATATTTTTGCGTTTCATGATTTGCCCTATGAAAGGGGCTGTTAGCCGTTATTCGTTAAAAGTCATGAGTGTCTGAATTCCTTCCATTTGCAGACAAATAGTTAATTATTCATAGTTGAGAACTGACAAATAGTTAATTATTCATAGTTGAGAATGCCTTAAATTTTAACACTCAGTAACACATGCAGACACATGCACACATACACACTGCCACACAGATAACACATATATGAAGGCATGCATGCACACGCACGCACACATAGACACATGCACACTTTCACCCCCCCACACAGATAACATAGAGAGAGAGAGGAGAGAGAAGGACAGACAGACAGACAACAGACACACACACACACACAGACACACACACAGACACACACACACGCACACACACACACACACACACACACACACACACGCACGCGCGCGCGCGTGAGCGGCTGTTCTCGAGCAAGATTTTAGTTTGAGAGCAGGAGCGGCGGAGGAGAGGGGATGGGAGGGAAAAGAAACAATAACCGGATATCCGGATGTGGACTCTCAAGTGGCAGCTAGCCAGTTGAGCGCTCTGCACAGAGCAGTGTGTGAGTGTAATGCGCTGAGCTGTCAAAAGGGAACCGCAGGTGTCAGTGATACGAGACTCGTAGCAAGGCCAGTTAACTTTTTATAGCGTTGCAGTACAATAACCAAACGCAGGAATGACTCATGTAGAAACTGATATCAGGCATGCAGAAAAAAATTAGATATAACAGCTGTTTTGCTTGCAAAGATCAGATGACTGACAGAAGAAAACCACCAATGTTAAATAAAAAATCCAATTTAAATGAAAAAACTGTTTATGTACCTGCACTTTTACAACATTCATA
Source organism: Monoplex corrugatus (assembly GCA_030674185.1). NCBI lineage: Eukaryota > Metazoa > Mollusca > Gastropoda > Littorinimorpha > Ranellidae > Monoplex > Monoplex corrugatus. The sequence continues at coordinate 29,616,443 of JAPXFY010000019.1, forward strand.
TTTTCAGAGATGTTAGCTGCATGTGTGTGGACAACACCAAACTTACCGAATAGCCTAAGTATTTGGTTGTCCGCAAGGATCGTTATCAGGTTGTTTAGTAAGTATCCCATCACATAGGTATGTTACAAAAAAATTCAAATATTTTTAATAAATATGTAATTACCATCATTGAAAAGAGCAAAAAAAAAGAACTTTAAAAATGGTATAAAAAGTTCTTGATTGATTGTGACGAAAGTTACGATTTTTTGAATAATTAAATTTTTGACGTTTTCCTTCATTGGATTACATAGCAAAAACTGTGACCGCGTATGTGCCGTTTCATCACAAAAAGCACCATAACTTTGGAACGACTGAACCGATTGAAAAAAATCAAGTGTCCGTAGAAAGGTCTTTGTTTAGCCAAGATGATTAAGACCTTCATGAATCTCTGGGTTTTTGCATTAATTAGGAATTCATTCATTAATTGCCTCAAGTTGCAAAAGCGAAAATTAACTGAGATTCCTAAAATCTTTAGTTTCCAAAATCATCAAATATCTGACTTGAAAATTGTTGAGTAAAGCCTCAAGATAATTATCAACAGTTATTCAATACCATTAGGCTAAATCTTTATGTAATAATCAATTAATTACAGTTTTTCATGAAAAAAACACCTTTAAGAAGTTGTCAACCTGTGCATTGATTAAATACCTCTTGGCTTTTATATACAGATGTTTATAATTATAAATAATATGTATGTGTATCATTATATATCATAGATATGTGTGTATAGATATATGTGATGTAAATACATTCATATTGAGTAATTAAAATAAAAAATTGAGAGCCTGTGATGGTAATATAAAAACCCTTAAAAATAGAAATGAAAATTGTTTGAATATTTCATTGAAAAGACCTTTCTCAAGTTTCCTGGTAACATAGAAATTGAGTCTTTATTAAACTCACTCGGTACGATGGAACGCTATAGCGGTCGTGATGAAAGGCACGGTTGCGTACGACGGAACTCTATAGGCTAGTATAGCGGTTTCGATAATTAAAAATTTTTCGACGCTCCCCTTTTGAGCCTGCATGCCTACCATAGCCACATGGTCACTGCAAACATGTCAAGGGTCAAGTGGAAAATTATTTCGTGAGATTCCGTAACATTACACTCGTCGGGAAGCGATTGTCTTCGGCACCCCGAATGACTTGCTAATCTACATTCGTGTCGAAAATGGCGTCGCAGGCGAGTACGAGTTTTCGAACAAAGTAGATCGCGACGGCGGCGTTTTACTGCTGCTAAAGTGATTGAAGTGCTTCAGACTGAAGGATTGGACATCGAGGAGTATGCTGAAGATAATGGTGAAAGTGTATCAAGTGATGGAAGCTGCCAGCAAGAAGGTACTGACAGTGACCCAGTTTCAGACGACAGTGAAGTGGGAAAGGGAGGTGGGCGTACACGTCACGAGAGGCGAGCAGTCAGCAGGCCAAGTACAGCGAGTCGCATGTCTGATGGAGGTTTCATTCACTTTATGAATACATGACTGGCACGAAGATTTTAGTTTTTCTCCCACTTTGCCTCCTTCTCTGGCTCTTGTGGCCTGCATGTCTCATTTGAGTGCCACGCCCCCATAACTCCCCTGTGTAACAATTTGTAACATTTATTCATATAATATCACTAATAATCTTATTTTTTTTTTACCCTGAGCAAAGTCTACTTTATTCATGTTGTTTTGTGCATACAAAGACCTTCTCACCTTTGACTGTGTGTTCATGGAGCTGATCAAAGTGTGTGACTGAACGGTGATCCTGACCACAAAATTTGGGATATTTTCAACGTGGCACATGAAGAAGAAAAATTCAAGGAAGAACTTCAATATTTTGGCATGAACTAACCCAGCATGTAAATATTCAGATCTGAAAGTTTCATTTTGTTCCTTTATGTTTTGTATTTTTTGTGATTTTTTTCCCTAACCCTTCAAAATGGGCCGTCCCTGGGGAAACGCAAGGGGAAAAACTCTCCGTACCGAGTGAGTTAAGACTAAGAGATTACAGATTAATTACAAATTAAGCTGTTTTGAGGGGAAAAAAGATTCACAGACTCAATTGGTTTATAACTTGCTCTTCTGGAAAGTTCATATTGCAATTTTGATTTAAAATTCTACTGGTAGTAAGGACAGTGTATCTTTTCAATTATTTACTCTGACAAGCAAACCTTTTTGAAAAAGTTTTGTTTTGTTTTTTTCTTGCGTAAATACATTGTTCTTAAGCTGTCATACTACATGAAAGATAATGTGTTATGTATGTAAATATGTGTGTGCGTGTGTGTGTTATAAGTATCATACTATGCATATGCATATATATATATATATATATATATATATATATATATATATATATATATATATATATATGTATATACACATATACATACATACATACATACATATATATATAGTACATGTACCAAAATGCGTAAAAAAAAAACCACACACACACACACACACACACACACACACACACACACACACACACAATTTATAATATATATGTATATCACTCAAAAACAAAATTAAATGCAAACAAAAACACAAAGACTGACAATATTTGGTTACAAATGTTTTAATGCATAATGCTACATCAAAATAAATCCACAGAACAGGTAACAAGATGAAAAGGGTGTTAGCAGAAATATATCATTACATACACGCACAAACACCAGACATAGAAATAAGCTACATTGCAAAAACAAAAAAATTCTGAAACGTATTTACACAAGTTACATACAAATAGTCCACACATACACAAAAAAGCACAGAATCCGTAGTCACATTTACAGCTTGCTAAATGAAGAGATTATAAAAATGTGCAGGCATTCTAAGAATGGAATCATGGAAAGTCATCTGTGTAAAATCCAAATATGTCAAATGCAAAATTAAACAATAACAAAAATGGAAAAAACAAAGCATTATACATGAAGGGTATCCAAGTTTCATTACCTAGACACACCCCAGTCCCTTTAGAATTAGAGTGTACACACTTGACAGGAAGGCTTCTCTTGACATCATTTTGCTGTCCACTTCTCCTTTTTTTTCTAAATACATGCAGCATACAAGTCACTGTTCTTCTCAGTACAACCATGCCATTTCCTCCTCTCCATCCGATACAGTGATGAAAACGATCGCTCCACATCATTTAGTTCATATGAAAGGGTGGCTATGTAGATCTATCCCTGATGATTATTGGCATTATCATTATTAGTGTTTAAAGCCCAGCCCACTACTCAAAACTATCGAGGGTACAACCTACTCAAGCAAAACACACATGCAAGGGTGACACCTTTCCGGCTGGGAGCCGGAATTCCGGCTTTTTAAAATTTCCGAACCGGAGGTTTCAGGCTTTTTAAAATATCGAGAGAGAAAAAACTGGACCTATTTTCTTTGGCCATTACTTTGAATTGGATTTTGAAGATAGTTGGACACATTAACTTTGGCTCAGTACTGCATGTATTCATGTGGGCTGAAAATTCTACAGAAAGTGCTTGCCTGCAATTGATCTTCTGTGTAACCTAATGAAAGTAAGTGATATAATAAGTTTCTCTTAACAACCATCAATGCTTTTTCAGTTTGAGAACAACATTGTACTTTGTTTTTTATGAGATCTTTAGATCTAACTTATTGTTGGTTTCCTCAGAATAAACATATATACCTTAATTTATAAATATTTTATTATTGGAACTTGCATTCAAAATAGTTTCAGGAGACGGGGATTTTTCCTTTTGTAATGCATTTAAAGCGTCAGCGTCTGGGGGGCTTCGCCCCACAGACCCCCCGAGCGGGGCTTTGCCCCTGCACCCCACCGGGGCCTCGGCGGCCCCTGGACCCCGGCCTTTCCTGTTTTTCAATTTTCACAGGTGTCACCCTTGCACATGTAAACACGTGAAGGACCATGCAAAAAACAAACATGGAAAAGAAAATTGGGTACACATATCACAGAATTCACACAAATAATCAAATAATATGCCCTTGGCATTGGCAACCCCACCCAGATTATCACCAGAAGGATTGGGGGAGAAAAACATTAGCACATATGTACACAAAAGCATTCATGTGTGTAAAAACTGGCTAATGTTACCTGAAATTGCCACTTAGCATTTCACATTTACTTACAGCTAAAAATACAATTCATTTATGTATCCAATTATCAGTTCAAAGAGGATGTATTTAAGGCTTTATGAAAAAAAACTTACCAGATGTGAATGGATCAGCAAAACAGAAAATGAAAAAGGAAGATATGACAAAGGATAAGATCAAGGCAAAGAAAAAGAGAATGACAGGAAAGGAAATTTCTACCACAGATTTTCCAGAAGGTGGAGATATTATACTGAAACAGCCCCTGACATCCTCATGGGGGTGGGGGGGGGGGGGGTAAAATCCTTGCTTTCTTCCTACAGTAACACCAACATAATACTACTTACCTGTCATTTGTTCACATGTTATCCTATGAAACAAAATACAACACCAAGATGGTAAATGGGACCCCTATATATTCATCTCCGCTTCTCCATTTCTTCAGCATTATGATTCACGTTAAATAATGTACATGAAAGTATATGTTGTCAGCGCGCACACACACACACACACACACACACACACACACATATTTCTTTACAAAACAAAAATACTAATTGAGTAATTCAGAAAAAAATCTGCCATGGAATGTATGGTTTTGTGAACTAAACCGAGTAAAACGCTGTGGTGTGCTTATATGGACTGTTTTCATGGCAGTGCAGCCAGGAGTTGAATGTTACTATGAGACATTTGAATGACAACAGCAATACTAATAGTAATGATAGACAAGGCCTACTACCACTAGTCATGACAAATACTAGCACCTAATAATCATTCTACTTAGGCCTGTACAGTGCCAACAGTCCATATCAAAACATACTTGTGCACTTTAGATAGGAACAAAAACTAATAGTGAAAAAAGATGGGGGAGTTTTGTCATGCCCATACATTAATGCAGTATAGGCCTAAACTCAGTTGGACACATACCAATTTAAAAGGCATGCTGAATATTTGAAATAAAAAATATCACATTTAAAGCACTAATCTTAATCATTGTACCTAGGCCTTAAATTTGGAAAATTCAAGATTTTTTTTAGTGTTATAATATTAATTTTAGAAGTTCAGCCTAGTTGTGCGAGTTTTATTCTTATCCAATCTGACAATCTAAAGTCCAGAAGTCTAGAAGCTGATAATGAGGGGCAGCAGACCTTCGAAGTTCGGCTGCCCATCGCCACAGTTTGCCGAGTCATATAGATCTAGGCTGACAACCAGCGTCAAACTGAAGCTTGTATTTCAAGTTATACTTCAGATCTGTTCACCAAATCTTACACAATAAGATAAAAATGCATTGTCTTATATGTCGTGGAAAATGAAGACGGAAGGTTAATAGGTTCAGCTGGTATGACAAAAAGAAAACAGTTAATCAGCACTTATAAGTCTGACGGCCATTGGAAGCAATGGCCGCCGAAGGCACTAACAACAGTCACCACACCCACTATCTGTAATATGGCCTAAAACGGTGAATTCAGGCAATATCTGCACCAAATTTTACACATAAGCTGGAAAATGCATGTTCTTAATGGTTATGAATTCAGATTGAAGGAACAATCATACCTGTAAGTTTGGGAGGTACGGCCGCGCACACCACAATCCACACCACCACTGACACGTCAGAAATTGAGAGGAAGCAAGTGAAAATGACCAGGTCATCAAGGGAAAAGTACGGACTTCGGTATTCAGATCGGAAATTATCGGACACATGAATACATTAACGAAACAAAGCGTGATTGTTTGCCTACCCTCTCGCGTATGCTGCCACGCCGGAAACAGTCTTCCGTTGATTTTTTCGCGCACGCGTAATCGCCGATTGTGACATACCTACATCACATTGATATGGCACAGATTTCTCTCACAGTACAAGGCAGCAGCCTTCTTTCACACAATGCAGAGGCTGACTGTACAGGCTTACGTAGCCTCAACACTAACTATCTTTTAATACAGAACAAGCAGACATCCATTTCATCATCATCATCATCATCATCATCATCATCAGGTGCCCCACCGCATGGCGTTGGCGACCATGGACTTCCAACCATCTCTATCTCTCATTGCCCCCAGCATCTCCCCCACCCTCCTCAACCCTCCTTCTGCAAGTCCGTCCAGCATTCTCTCCCTGGGTCTACCTGGTGCTCTCTTTCCCTCCAGCTTTCCCACTGTGACCAGGTGCTCCAAATCCCCCTTCCTCATAAAATGGCCTATAAATGTTGCTTGTCTTTTCCTAATCTTCCTTATGAGTGATCTACTTGTGTCTGCCTCCATCAAGACTGTCTCGTTTGTTTTCTTTGCTGTCCATGGAACTCTCAACATTCTTCTGAGAAACCACATCTCGGCTGCCTCGATCCTGCTCTGGCTTTGCTTGCTGATTGTCCATGCCTTGCATCCGTACAACAGTATTGGTTCTATATAACATTCAAGGACTCTCTTTCTGATGTTAATTGATAGGCATTTGTTGGTAAGAATGCTTGTCATCTTCTTGAATGCTATTTTGGCTTGGCCGATTCTGCCAGCTATTTCCGATGTGCATCTGCCGTCTGATGAAATGACCGTTCCCAGATATTTGAACTTATTAACCTGTGTCAAGGTTGTGCCATTTGCTGTTATTTTGCATGAGGGGATTTCATGTTTTTTACTGATCACCATGACTTCAGTCTTCCTGCTGTTTAGTTCCAACCCCTTACTTTTGCTTTCTATTTCTAGTATATTCACAAGGTTTTGTAGGTCCCTTTCATTTTGTGCAATTAGAACGGTGTCATCTGCGTACCGAATGTTGTTTATCATTTTCCCTCCAACCTTCTTCTAGGTTTCTCATGATGTTTTCGCTATATAGTGAAAACAGATCTGGTGACAAAACACAACCCTGTCTGACTCCTCTTTTGATGTTTTGAAAAGAGCTTATATTGTTTTCTATTCTCATTGCAGCTGTTTGTTCCCAGTACATATTCCTGATTATTTGTAGATCTTTTCCATCAACATTGAGTCTCTCCAGTTGGTTGATCAATTCTTCATGTCGTACCCGATCGAAAGCCTTGGTATAGTCAACAAAGCATAAATTATACAAATCCTTATTCATCTCAATTGACCTCTCTATGATAGTTCTTAGGATGTATATGGCATTAAATTGATTAATAGTTCCTTTCCCTTCCACAAATCCACACTGTTCTTCTGCTATTTCTCTTTTGATTCTATTCCTTGTCCTCATCATCATGATTATTCTTAACAGGATTTTTGTTACATGACTCATCAAACTGATTGTGCGATTTAGTTCGCATTCTATAACCCCTGTCTTCTTTGGAAGTGCAATGAAAATTGATTTTGACATATCTTTGGATTTTACCAGTGCCATAAATTTCATTTAGGAGGACTTATTTTTTCTATGCCAAATTTCTCCAGGGCTTCGATCATCTCTGTAGTAATGTTGTCTGGTCCTGGGGCTTTTCCTGGTTTCATCTTTTTTAGTGCTGCTCTAACTTCATCTTTCATTATGGGTGGTCCTTCGAAGTTCTTTTTTATAATGTGTTCTTTGTTTTTGTCATCCTCAAAAAGGTCTTTAATGTACTCTCCCCATCTGTCCAGTATTTTGTCTTTTTCCATGATAAGCGTGCCATCTTTCGATTTTAAGCAACTGGTTGATGTGCATGTATTTTTCCTGTGGGCAATTTCTTCAATTCGTCTGTACATACCCTGAGGGTCCATTCTGTGTCGTTCTTTATCTCTCTGCATTTTGTGTTCAGCCAAGCTTCCTTAGCTTCATTGCACCTCTGCCTGATTTCTTTGTTTATCTTCCTGTATATCTCCTCTTTTCTCTTTGCCTTCCTCCTTTCCTCCATCAGGCCCAAAATTTCATTAGTCATCCAGCACTTTTTTGCCTTTTCTATCAGCCTTAGGGATTTCTTCACAAGCTTCATTTATAGAATTTCTCAACTTTGTCCATTGTTCCTCACTGTCACCAACGTCTTCCAGAGCACTGAATTTGTTTTGAACATGTACATTAAATTTTTGACGTATCATTTGATTTTCATCTGTCTTTAAGAGTCCAAGGTTTAGTTTGATGTTGCTTTTAGTCTGTTTCCTTTTCCTCAATTTCAGCCTAAACCTTCCCACTACAGGATTGTGGTCACTGTTGCAGTCTGCGCCTGGTAGTGTTTTTGCTGACAGTAAAGAATTTCTAAATCTTTTGTTGATCAGGATGTAGTCAATTTGATTTTTGGTATTATCTCCTGGACTCATCCAAGTCTATTTTCTTCTGTTAGGCTGCTCAAACCAGGTGTTTCCTACTATGAACTCATTCATCTGTGCCCATTCTACAAGTCCCCCCCCCCCCCCCTTTCATTTTGTGTACGAGGCCATGAGGTCCAACTATATCCTCCACCCTATCCTGTCCCACTTTAGCATTAAAATCTCCCATTATGACTGTAACTTCTTGTGGTTTACATTGGACCTTGGCCATCTCTAAAACTTTGTAGAAGTTGTCGATGTCTTCCTGAGTACTTGCGGATGTTGGTGCATACACATGTATGATGTTGATATCAAAAGGTTTGCCTCCGAATTTGACCAGTAAAACTCTGTCGGACACAGCCCAGTATCCCTTAACTGCTTTTGATTTGTCTTTGTCCATAATGATGCCTACTCCTCAGTCCTCTTTCATGTGAATTACCACCAGAGTATATCACTGTATATTCTCCTGATGTTATCATGCCCGCCCCCTTCCATCTCACTTCCCGTAGTCCTAAAATACTGATGTTAAGCCTTTCCATCTCCATTTTGATGTTGTCTAATTTACCTTTCTGCAACATTGTTCTGATGTTCCATTTTGGTGTTAAGTTTGAATTTAATTTTGACATCCATTTGCCAGTTCTTATTACCACTTCCGTCACAGATACACACGCACAACTACTAAAATACGGCAAACACACACATTAACAACAACAGTTTCAGTATAAAAAAATCTAAATAAAACAACGAAACTGAGTCTCTCACACACACGCACGCACGCATGCACGCACATATGCGCACACACACGCACACACACACACAAACACACACACACACACACAACACACACACACAACACACACACACACACACACACACACACACACACACACACACACACACACACACACACACACACACCACACACACACACACACACACACACACACACATGGCTACTGGGTAAGGGCGGAGAAGATTCAAATTTTCTACCAGCCAGCCGGGCTAGTGGATTTTAAGATCATCTAGCCCACAGATATTTTCACTAGCCCAATATGTTGCCCCCAAAATAGTGAAATTCTCTTTATGACGATGACCAAAAATATTCAGCAGAATAGGCTATTGTTATAATAAAGGTGGTCAAATTTTCTTCTGGAGACTTCCATCAGGGTGGGGGTGGGGGTGAACAGTGGGAATCTAGTAACAACACGAAGACGTAAAAGGCAGCTGACTGATCTAAAAATTTACGTGGATTCTCTGTATGGGTTTGAGAGAGTTCTTTAGTTTATTTTAATTCAACTGATCATTTGTTACGTTTTGCTTGCAAATTACTTTGTCATCCTGCAATATTTTTTCCCCTTTCAGAATTTTAATTACCTACTTTTAAAGTGTGAGTGTGTGTGAGGGAGAGAAAGAGACAGGTTATGAAACCATTAAAAGAGAGAGAGAGAGAGAGAGAGTGAGTGTGTACATAATGTGTGTGTAGCACACGCGTAATACATAGTGAGAAATGTTGGCACTGGTGAGACTTGGTAAGTATGTTCATTAATAGCAACCCTAGCAGAACAATTGGCAGTTTTATACACAAAGATGGTTAGTTTGCAGCCTTTTAAATAAAATAATTTTGTTTCATTCGATCATCAGCCACACATATCTGTTGGCTAGGTCTGTAGTGGTACTGAACTATGTATCTGTTGGCTTTTGTTGATTGGATGATGTGTGTTTGTGTTTTGTTTTGTTTTGTTGTATTTTTAATTTTATTTCATTTTTGTTTTTTTCCGGATTTTTCTATTTGTTGTTGTATAAGTATCTGTAGTGTGTGGTGTGTGTGTGTGTGTGTGTGTGTGTGTGTGTGTGTGTGTGTGTGTGTGTGTGTGTGTGTGTGTGTGTGTGTGTTCTTGACTTCTGTAGTTCAGTGTGAAGGGAAAACACTTTGAAAGCATTTAATCCACCCTAATTGAATTTTATGTGCTGAGAGACAAGAGAAGATAATGCAAGAAAAATCGTCAAGCAGCGTCTATGCCTTCTAAACTAGTTTCTTTGATGGAATCATCTTATCAAGTGATGCATCAAATTTGCTCTTGTCTCTTGAATTTCCTTGCCAACAGAACACACATTCTCTTCCTCTCCCCACACACATTCTCTTCCTCTCCCCGTCCCTTGATCTCAGTAAGATACGTTGCATTATTTTTTTCTGGTTTCCGTACTTAATTGGAGGCTTCTAACTGTTCGACCTAAACTGACAGATTGGGCGAAAGATCGCTGATCTGGAAACACTAAACACTCGATCGTATCGCACTGACTCTCTTCACTGACATGCCTAAGGGAAACAAGAGTTGCCTTTCCTTAGACAGCCTCGTTTTCGCGCGAATGTTGGCAGACTCAATCATTGCTGTTGAAATCAGTCAGTTGGCAGATCGGAAAGTTTGAAAAATCGAAATGAATTATAACTGCAGGGGTCAGAATTGTCACTCGCCCAACGGACTAATAGTTTTTGATTTTGACTCGCCCGACAGGTGTTTTACTCGCCTCGGGCGACTGGGCGAGCGGATTTCGCCAGCCCTGCACACACATAGCAACACACACATACAGAGCAACACATACACAGAGACACACACACACACACACAGCAACTCACACAGCAACACACACACACGCACGCACGCACGCATGCACGAACGCACGCATGCATGCATGTACATGTTTCTGCCCATATTATCTGACGCGAGAAAAATACATGGAGTAGTAACACCTGCATCACATGACACACAACACAAGTTTTGCTTCAGCATGCAGCATAGTATTACTCACTCCACCTGATAAAGTCTTCAACTAGTAGTTCAAGAGTAGGGTAAAAGCTTTGGTTATACAAATCTCTTTTTGACTCGGAAAGAGAAACCAGAAAAACATGAAAATAGAATCAGATCACATATTTAATACAAGACAAGGCAGGTGCAAATTTTCGGCCAACTGGCGTTTGTCAAGCGTGAATGTAAGATCTCAAACCAAACACCAAATACAAAAATTAGGTGAAAAATGATTGAAACTTCCCTGCTGTCTCTGAGACTCTTCTCCCACTGGACAAAGCAGCAGGGAAGTTTCAGTCTTTTTCTCCTAATTTTTGTATTTGGTGTTTGTTTGTGATCTTACATTCATGCTTGACAAACTCCAGTTGGCTGAAAATTTGCACCAGTCTTGTCGTATTGAATAAGCGTTTTGATTCTATTTTCATGTTTTTCTGGTTCCTGTTTACTTGAATGCGGGCAGTAGCACTTGTTTTGGATTTGGAAAGAGAAACGGTATTCAGTGCTATTCATGGTAAGGTGTTCATGCTATGAATGGACTTCTCATTTCTCATCCACAGAGTGGAGCCATTGCCATGCATCTGGAACTGGTGAGCCACACAGTCCGCACCAAGCTGGATGAATTGAAGCGCCTGGAAACGAAGCGGGTTCAGGAGCTGACCCAGCTCAAGATGAAGTCTATGTCGGGTACGCAAGTCTTGCATTTCATTGCCGCACATGGAGGTAAATGATCACTGACATTCTTCTTCCCTCTCCCTCCATCTCCCTCCATCTCCCTCCTCGAACCAGTGTTCCCCATAATGCGCAACTGGGGGTCTGTGATGTGCAGAAACTCGCCAAGGATGTTCATGTTTGAAACCAGTAGGTCCCAGGGATACACATGTTTTTGTTTCTTAAAGAGTTTTTTTTTTTTTGTAGATGCTTAACAGTACATGACACATAAATTTCTCACTTGCAAGGTCTGCTGTTTGGTTCTGGACACATTTTCTGCTTTTTCTTGAGGCCTTCTTCAAGTTGAGTGAAGAAGAAGAAAATTTCCAGTGGCACCAAATAGTCCATCTTGCATGTGAGATTTTTTTTATCAGTTTGGATGCCAAGGTCAGATAACAGTCATACTTAAAGTCATCTATACATTTTAAAAATCAGACAAAATCCTGTACAGAATCTACTTCAGCACAAACCTGTTCTGTTTTTCTTTTTTTTGTCTCTTTTCTTATTTTCAGAGGCTCAGGCGTTAATAATGTTTCTTCCCTTGATCGTGCTATGCACTTGCTGGTACTTGGTTCACACGTCATAAATTTTTAAACAGATGACCGTTGTTAGTCTCTAGTATCAGTTACAGTTTTTGTAAAATGACAGTGAGATAGTACTTTTTAACATATACAAATGTGACACCTAACGTGAAAACACAACAATAAATACAGAATGTTCCAGCTTTGACATCTGACTTGCAGTACTACAGACCCTTAGGTTTTGTCAAAGGACTCCCAATGTTTTTTTGAAAGATAATGATTTTATTTGTAGATTCGTTACCTTCACATTTTTTTGCTTCGTAATTTTTTGGAGGTTTCATAGACCCTCAGTTTCAAATGCAATGGGGAAGACTGCTTTTTCATTCACATGCTTCCTCTCTCACGCCTTGGGCCTTTGTTTCGGACTCAAAAGTTGCTGTTGGTGTCTGCTGGCTTGTTTGTGTGCTGAATGTAGCTGCTGCTGACCTGTGTGTTCTTCTCCATCAGTGGCTGTCTCTTGGATGCGTTTGTCTGCACAGTCTTCATCTCTCCTCTCTCCATTCTGCTGACCTTCTGCATCAGATTGGAAAAGACTAGGAGTGTTCTTCTACCACTAGTTTGATTACTGCTTCTTGTACTACTGTTATTACCACCACTTCTGCTACTACTACCACTGATGATTGTACAGAAGTAACTATATTTAATAATAATTATGATAATAATACTGATAACAATGCTGGTAATAAGTGACTTGAAAATGTAGACAGAAGCCCGATTCTTCCACATTTGATGAATGAAGGATAGAAAAATCAATTTTCTCTACAGTGTAGATTTTCTGTCTTCTCCCAAGACCACAGTAGAGGCAGATGATGTGAATGTATTATTACCTGCAAACAAGCTCTCATGCTAAATAACTCCCAGTCAAGGGTAGCAAAGTAGCAAACAGAGTTTGGAGTTTGTTCAAGAGGGATTCATTGCACTCTGACAGTTCCATATGTGCTTCCCCCAAATTTACCAGTAGTTGTCTGGCAGGCTGTCTGACTCTGCACAAGCTCCTGTGCACTGGCATAGTCTTGAAGGGGGGAAGAGGGACCTATGAAACACTAAGGTGACACCACTAGAATGAAGGAAACATTAAGTTGGGCAGTAGACAGGCCAGTTTTTAATGTTGTTGGCTGGATTTAAACTCAAGAGAACTGAGCAGCCTGCAGTCAGGCAACAGTGCATTCTGTCAGATGAAGGTTTGATAAGGAGACTGAAAATTTTCCAAGATCAGACCAAACGAGTTCTTGTGGGTACCCATTATTTATGAAGTTTTAACCCCTTGACTGCTGGAAAAATAGCTATTTTTGAACTCCTGTCTGCCGGAGCAAAATTTTGATTTTTACGGTATGTTTACTAAAGTGTGCATTGCTCATTTATTTATAGACAGATCTCTAAGATTTTTGGCATGTTTTTTCCTTATATCCCTGTCTATGATGTGATATAACTATAATTTGGTTTTGTTTGTAATCAGTATGGAAAAAAATATATATGTGCACGTCTACAATACTGGAATAAGACCTGGGACATGAGGGTGAAAAATTAAAAGTAATTAAAAAAGCAAACTAAACACATTTTTGAAGAGTTCAGACATACCTTTAATAAACAGGAACAAAGTAAACAGAGTTCATTTAAAGACTTCACTAAAAAATCAGCAAAATGTAGACCAAGTGATTGGTGTGATGTGCATTACATGGTTTCCACTTGGTAGGCCTACTGCTTTTTTAGATAAAATAACCAGGCTTCATGGAAAGGATGGTGCCATCAATACAGACACCTAAGGTCATGTGTCCAGTATTAAACTTGAACAGAAGAACTTAACCATGTCCTGAATATAAACTTATGTATAGGTGGAAACCGTAACCCACGCAACATTGTGGCTTAACAATTTTTCACTGACAATGGTAGAGCTGTGATATGGAGGTATCTTGATTTATTTTAGACAACATATTAAAAGCTTTCTTTCTATGACAATGATGAGCATTTGGGCATAGCCATATTTATGTAACTGGGAAATGTTGCGTGCATTACGTGGAATCTAAATGGGAAACCATTCTTGTATTCCATCGAGCAACATCAGAATAAATCACTGTTTTTACATTTAGGTGCTCTTGATGCATTAGATTGTTTTCAATATTGTTAATTTTTGTTTGCATGACTTAACAATATGCTGTATGCAATGACTTTGTTGAATTTTGAGCAATTTCTTCAAATTGACAGGATTTTATAATTTCTTGGATTTCAGCGAATATTGAATTCTATTTGATAGATGTCACACAGTGATACATACGAGTGGAAATGCACTAATTCAGTTGATTCATCCTTCCACTAATTCATTCTTTGAATTGGTCCATTCTTAGATTGCTGGAAGTCATAAGCAGGAGAGGGGGGGGGGGGATCAGTTCATGTTGAGATTCCATTTTTGGTCACATTTTCACAACTTGAGCTTTAAAGTCACTGCATTGGTGTAGCTTTTAAACAGTAAAAATATGGTGCTCGCGTTGGTTAGTGGTCGGTGGTTGCAGGAGCTCTGGTTGTCATTGGCCAGTCAAGCAATGTCATCAATATCTGGTCCACTTCTGTCTCGCAGAAATTTCACCAGTGTCTCACCACCTTCTGACTTCAGAACCTGGAAATCTCACACACACACACACACACACACACACACACACACACACACACACACACACACACACACACACACATACACACACACACACACACACACACACACACACACACACACACACACACACACCACACACACCACACACACCACACACACACACACAGAGCTCTGAATAAATGCTTTGATTATTGTATAATGTGGAAAAGGTGAACTAAAAGTTTCAACATTAAGAAGTGTAAGCGACACTGTATTGATCAGATCTTATGCCTATGTACGTTTTTAAAACCTACAGCAGGTTAATTTTTTTTTAACTAACTGTCCTATTGGACAAAATTATATGATAATAGTAATGATAATAACAAGACAAGGAGTGAGAGTGGTTTCTCTGTAGCGCACAAACAAGAAGTATAATCCAATCCGTTGTTTTAACAAGTAATCTTTTAATAGCTACTCAAAAGTAAGGCATAAAAAGCACAATGTAGATCTGTATGCTGAGCCAGTTTCAGGTAAGTCCGATCAAAAATGTGTGTAAGGAGGAAGCACAACTGTCATCTCAATAGATCTGAATCGCTTCCACTGTAACCAACGAACTTTTCTTTTGGCAAGATAGCTAATATTCCTTCTCCCTTAATTTGCAGTTGAAATATTCATCTTCAAAGAAAGAATAGATCTAGATCTACAATTCAGTGGCTGGGGAAAAAAACAAAATACGTAAAGACTGTGAGGTGCATACCTTGAAACAAAATCTGCAGCAATGTTTCGTCTCTGCAGTAACTCACACTCACAAAGTGCCGACTTTTATAAATTCTCTGTAGATTTCAACAGCTGTATGTCTTTAACTGGACCATGTAATTGGAATACCATATATCGTTTGCTTTCTGTCCAAAGACATCAATTTGTTGCGAAACGGAAATTGATAACAATGATTCAGCAAGCGTGCGTTGCTGTGGAATCTAAAACCAGTGGCACATTAAAACTATTCCACGAAATTTCCTTTTTGCTGAGAGCGTTCCGTTCCGAAACACAAACAGTAGGGCTCACAATATTTTTAATAGTCACAACACACGCAGTAAAGCTTGTATAAACAAAAAGTGTCGATGAAAATGCTCCATATAACGTTTATTCGTTAGGTGCGCTACAAGAGAAACGAGAAATTACCGCTTTTGTTTCTGCAGAATCCCACGACTATGATTCGTTGTACACGTAACATATGAATGCATGCTGAGTTTTGCGAAATAAAAGAGACTTGCCTGTACACTGTAAACTTAAGAAAGTTTCCACATTTTCATGCATAGTTGATATCGTATTGAAACGTTTGTGCGTTATTACAGAAACAATCGCAAATGCCCACATTTGATTCGCATTTAGAGAGAATCGATCATTATTTACTCTTTTACTGAGTTTTATCCAGAAAATCTTATCTATTTTTAATAAACAATAAAAGCAAAATTGTTTCCTTACCTCAGTTTGCTTGCCACACACACACACCAAACAAGAGCTGCCGACACTTGTGGTGACGTCGAGCAGATGTGATGTGCGTTTCAAAGCGTCGGGTGGAGACGAGTCAACCAATGTCCAGCTTATGTTTGAGCATACATGGGCCATGTGCCGCTTGTCACGTACACATTTTCTTTGTTCTCAGACACTTTAGATTCAGAGGATGGGGCCAAGATAATTGACTTTGATGATGAGCAAAAAGAATAGGTTGTGTGCGTTACACTAGGAAGCAAAACATGCCGCGCTGTAAACACCGTCAGAGAAACTTGCATTCAGCTTCATATTTCAATGAACTGAATTGTGAGCAGGAAGAACGATCCCCAAAAATGCATTTTGGAGTAATTTTGAATCAGTTGAAGCACAACTGTGTTGTGTGGGTAGAACGGAATGCAAGCGTTATCAGTGGAAACTAATGAAACGCACGATCGCCATATTTTTGGATGCACCAAATGCAACATATTGCATGAAATTTTGCAATGGCTCATTGTGAGTGGGATTAATGTTTTATTTACTAGCAGGACACACACAATTCATTTGTGTGTTGCTTGCTTTGATTAAGTTACACTGTTGTACAAGTTTCAACCCAAGCCATGTCCCACTTTCTGGCGCCTTTTTTGTCACAACCACAGACAAAATAAAAGCAATAAAAAATCAGGCAAACACAAATAGTGATGAACAATGCTTTATTTTGTTGAAGAAACATGTCGCCAAACCGACTGAAATGAAAAAAACTCCACCAACATATGCAAAGGCAGCTATAACCGAAGCTGAAGTGAGGGCCCTATCATTCTATTGGGTGATTCCAGTATTGTATACGTGCACATATATGTTTTTTTTCCCCCAAAAAATGACAGTTTCGGAAGATAAACACACTTATTACGGAACATAAAACCATTGAAAACAGTACAAAACTTAGTTTTATTGAACACTGAATATCAAAGGAAAGTGTCTGGCACTCATTGTACTCCAAGTAGATAAAATTGATGTGGTAATCCATGAACAAAAAGGGGTAACATAGTCCAAGCCTGGAGGCACATTCTTGGCATGAATATATCAGTGTGTTTAGTAAACAGTTCACTATTCATCCATTTATAGAGAAAAGTCTTAGATTTTTGGCATGGTTTTTCCTTAGTCCCTTGGCTGTAGTGTGACTATGCAACTGATTGATTCTTTAGCAACTGAAATTCGGGATCATCTTCTTCGTGCATGAGACCAGACAAAAGAGGATGATGCTGGTTGGTGTCAGTCTCATCTTCATCAAAATCATCATCTTTTCCCCAAAAGTCCTCTTCATCACTGTCTTGGTCATTCAGGACTTCATCTAAAACTTCCAGTACGGAAAACCATTGGAAAACTGATCGAACTGGTTGACCAGATGAGCTGCCTGAAGCGTCCGCCATCTGGGATATGCTAATCGGTTTCTCCGAAAGTCTTAGAAATTCCAAGAAAAACTATGGTGACTAGCCAATCATTGGCCAACAATCAAAGGGCTGTAACCCTGATTTTACCTTCCTAGATAACAGTGAAACAGTTTGTAGTGTTATTTTCCTTATAGTTTTGCCAGGCGAAGCCGATGAAAAATGAACATGAATTTCACGTTGTTAGGCGCCTGCTACTACCTAAACCACAATGTGACAGTTACGTTCTAGGCAGTCAAGGGTTAATGAGAATGTTGAGAGGAGACTGAAAATTTTTCATGATCAGACTGAACGAGTTCTTGTGAGTACCTGTTATTTATGAAGTTTTAATGAGAATGTTGAGAGGAGACTGAAAACTTCCAAGATCAGACTGAACGAGTTCTTGCAAGTACCCATTATTTATGAAGTTTTAATGAGAATGTAGTAGTAATAATGATAATGATAATGAATAATGGTGATATTGATGATTGTAATAAGAATGATAATGTTGATAAAGAAATTGTTTGATGTGCACATTAAAAGTTTAATGGATTGTAACTGCAGGCTTGCTGTCTGTTGGTGAGTTGAATGAATGCACAGTTTACATGTGGGACTTAGGAATGTACTGTTTACACATTTGACTTGTTTATTGAATGTACTGTTGAAATGTTGGAGATATTTGTTAAATGTTCACTTTAGATGTCAGTCATTTATTGACAGTTCAGGTTGAAATTGACAGCAATGTAATCGTTTTTTGATGATTCACTTTCAAGTAAGTGAGTGAGTTAAAGGTATTCGATACATATCTGTACATTAAAAACTGAAGATGATCAAGTGGCTTAGCATAATTATGTGCTTGTAGCTTTTGTCACTGCTTAGATGGATGTATTCTCAAATGCAAAGCCGTATTGTACTGTTTGTGTCTTCTGAATGCCAGGATTCATAATTTGGATATGAATTCACATGAAGAGACCACCCAAAACATGTAAATTTGGTAAGGTATTCTCAAGAAAGCAGAAAAAAACCCTCTTTACTTGTAACTGACGCACTATGCTTCTTACTTGACTAAAGCACACATTTTCCTAGGTTGTGCTTTGTTGCCTTCTGTTATTAGATGAATTGCGTTTTTGTTGTGGTAGTTTTATTAGAGTTTGTTTTCTTTGTTTTGGTTTGTCATGCAAAGTGGGAGTAGTAGGCTGTGTGGTACTGTTTTTGTGTTGTTTTTTTGTCCAAATCTAAGCAAAGAGATAACAGGCGAATTTGTTGGTTGAATAAATTGATCAAGAACTTCTATGCATCAGGGACTGAATGGTTTGTCATGTATGTATTGTGTTGCCTTTGGTGGCTTAAGGCTGGAGGACTTGTGAAAATTCCAGGCACTTTCTCTATTCTGCATGAGGGTCTGTACCACCAACAAACATTGAAAACTGGCTGATTTCTTAAAAAACAAACAAACAAACAAAAAAGACCAGTCATATTGCAGATAATTGTGATCATATACTTTGACCAGCATCATATGTATCAGTTCTTGAATTTAGTGGCTATCCCCATTTTGACCAGTCATTTGTCTCATAGCATATTACAACAACAGAGCATTTTGATTGGCTGACAAGAGTGTGTGCTTTGACCCTTTGACTCCTACATTCTATCCACCAACTGCAGAAACTTCTTGCTTTGCTAGCATGGTTGACAATGTAGGATTCTGGTGGACAGGATGCAGGAGACGAAGGGTTATTGTGTCAGAATAAAAACATAGCTCAATTGGCCAGCTTTGATAATAGAACTGTAGACCCCAGATTTGATGTCTGGAGTTCAGTGCCACCTTGCAACATGGACATGGCTGGTTTACGGCCTGTCTTATGAACATGCTAATCATTTTAGTTGTGCCAGCTTGGTACTTCAGAGGTCACGTACCCCTTACTCCCCGTCTCCCCTTACTATTTTAAGACCTTGCTGGCTCATAAGGCTTTGCACCAGTTCAAAAAGGCTGCCAGACAATTACTTGCAGATTTGGGATTGCCCAGAGTTGATGTCATCCCTCTTGAACACACTGTTTATCAGTTTAGAACAGAAAGGAGTGTTGTCCTCTCACTCCCCTTAAGTTTTCTTTTAGAAATCTGTGAAAATCTGATAAGGCTAAGTGCTTCTTTTTCTGTTGAAAAGGACTGTGGGCATTGATAAATGCTGAAAGGGGCTTTGAAGATTGTGCTTTGAGAAGGCTGTGTGTGCTAAGTTGTGCTTTGAAGAAGGAGGAATGGAGATGAATAACAGTAACACTGCTGCTCCCAGCTGTCTAATAATGGTAATATAAAAATTACAAGATGCTAGATCTTGATGTATAAATTGAATCAGTGTACACACACCCTTGTCATTCATTCACAGACATTCGTGTACAGTGACAAAAACAACTTGAGGGTTCTGAAGCATGTACACTGGAAGAAGAGTACAGGAGAGGGATAGGATTATGGCTGGAGGGAGTAAGTTACTGTGGGACTGAAAGGTATTTACACGGTATGTGGGTGGGTCATGTAGAGAGACATGGGATTCAGGGAGCTTTATATATTGTCATCTCTGGTGCATTGGTCAGAGAAGTGACTGCCAAGTGTTTCTCAGTAATGGCTTAATGTTGTCAGCTCTGGTGTCTTGGAGAAGGGGACTTGTAGTTGTCAGTGTGGGTGTAAGTTCTGCTTGTTGTCGACACTTATAAGTTATATGGTGTCAACATGAGGGTCAGTTCGATTTTGTTTGTTTTATTTTTTTGGTTATTTTGCTCTTTCAGTCTTTTATTTTTTAACCCTTTGGCTCCCACACCCTGACTACCAGTTCCCTGCATTGTCAACCATGCTAGCAAAGCAAAAATTTATTCCTTTGTCTCCCTTACCCTATCCACCAGCTTCCACAGAAAGCTGGTAGATTGGGTGAGAGAGTCAAAGAATTAAGTTTTTTCATTTGGTGGATAGGGTGTGGGAGTCAAAGAGTTAAAGTGGGAGATGAATTTGGTTACTTTCATGGAATGTATGTGTGTGCATGCATGCCTGTGTGTGTGTGTGTGTGTGTGTGTGTGTGTGTGTGTGTGTGTGTGTGTGTGTGTGTGTGTGCACGCGTGTGCATTTGGATTATGGCAACATGATATTCTGTACATACTATGTATTGCTGTCTACAAGATCACGTTACTACAGTGAGGCATGTTCCTTTTTTTGTACGTGTCCCTCTTCTGCCAGCATGTACTGTAAGTTTTCCTTTTGAAGTGTAATTTTTGTACAGAATTTAGCCAAGGACATCTACTTTGTTGCCACTAGTGAGCTTAGAACAGAATGCTGATGGGACCTCAATTGATTTATTGTCTTGCTTAGAGGAATAACAGCCGCATGCACTCGATTCCTGTTTCTGGATCCATTGACCAAAGAAATGAAGCATAACCATCCTGTCTGTCCATGCGCTCGTGTAAA
The DNA here is from genome assembly GCA_030674185.1 of Monoplex corrugatus. Classification (NCBI taxonomy): domain Eukaryota; kingdom Metazoa; phylum Mollusca; class Gastropoda; order Littorinimorpha; family Ranellidae; genus Monoplex; species Monoplex corrugatus. Next base: position 29,637,811 of record JAPXFY010000019.1, read on the forward strand.
ACTGAGTCAGATAGTGTGACCTATGTTTTGTATGATTTTGCAATCATGATCCATGGAGGAAGGATCAGTACCTGTGTGGAAATCCACAACCATTGTGAGAAAAGTTTGTTGGGATATTTTGAATGATTGTTTGCAGTACTTGGAAGCTGATGTCATACATTTCAAAATGATGTATAGAATATTGGGGTTCTGTAAAGGATTAAGATGTGATAGTAGTGTGAAAACTGCCATTTTCTGGTAATTTGCCAAGGGGTATTGGCATATTTGTTTCATTTTCATGCTTTTTTAGGATCAGTTTCATGGTGAAACCTATCTTTCAATTATAGAGAAGCAAAAAAAATGCAATTGAAATCTATTTTTCACCCAGAAAGACATGTGTGACACATGACCCTGTTTGTGAGAACTGGTTACATGTTATGCTTGCTGCGGAGTATTTCAGAGGGATTTTGATTTGTTTCAGGCTGCAGTCTTGTCTGCAGCAGCCTGCTGCTTTGCCCTCTGGGCTTAATCTTAGACTGCATACAAATGTGTATCACAGCACTTCTTGACTTAGCATAGCACGCATGCCGAGAACGCACCACAGTACTTGTCCTTGTCACTCCACACACTTGTGTAAAACACAGTGCTTTATGTTAATACACTGCACACATAAACAAAGCATAGCAGTTATTTGCCATCCCTTTACTCTTGTGATGGGAATAACGTTTGGAGCAAGAAACATCACCAACCTGAGAGATGTGGACAACGCTGCATTAATGGCAGATAACATTACAAGCGTGAGGAGAATTCTGTTCCAAGTAGATGCAGCAGGTTGCAGGGCAGGTTTGAAACTGAATGCTAAAAAAGCCAAAGTCATGCACATAGCGAGAAAAGAAGACCAGAATGTCCAAACTTTCAAGTAAATAAAACAGACTTGGAAAATGTCCAGCATTTCAAGTATCTAGGATCTGTAAAAAGCAAATGACAGCTTCTACACCAAAGATGTGAAAACAAGAATTGGCATGGCAAAACAAAAATGGTCCAGTTAAACAATGTATGGAAAAACAGAGGGCTTCCCAAAGATTTAAAATCAAGAATCCTGAAACTTTTGATTTGGCCTGTTTTAATGTATGGTTGCGAAGCCTGGACACTAAGAAAAGATGAAGAAAATAAAATCAATGTGGCAGAAATTTGGCTCTGTAGATGACTTCTTTGAGTCAAATGGACAGACAAGAACAAATGATAGCATGTTAAAATGAACTGAATTCAGGCGCCAGCTGCTGACAGAGATCAACAAAAGAAAGCTGAAATACGTAAGCCATGTGATCAGAAACAACAAAACAGATCTGATGTCAGTGGTCCTTTAGGAGAAAGTTGAGGTGAGAAGAAGAAAGGGACGTCCGCACACCTCCAATTTCAACAACATTGCTGAAGTCTGGTCTGGAGATTCAAGAGGTCGCCCACAGATGTCTTAATCATGTTACCTGGAAAAAAATTGTGACGTTGAGCATGGCTCCTACCGCCAATCCCAGCGAGGGAGAGAGATGAGATGAGATGAGATTTACTCTTGTGGGCAACTTTAATAGAGCTGTGAAGTCAAGATTTGATGAATCAAGGTATGTTTGGACTCTCAGCGTAAGGAACTGGCTTATCTGCTGCTCATCTTAATGCTTCAGTCATTCTGCTGGTGCCAGCGCAATGTTTCAAAGGTTCAGCCTCCTGTGTTTCGGCACCTTGCCTAGCCAA